>CM042690.1:447492953-448157265 GCA_023614405.1 Avena insularis
CCATCAGCATTCCCATGAAGTCATGTCTTGCATAGTGGGCAAAACGGGTTCCTTGGATCTTGTTGATGCTGAGGGCACATAGATGTGCGAGAGCTTCATGCATTGCCCTGGCTAATCCATCTAGCCAGTTGTTCTCTCTCACGGAGAACTGAATTCTCCCAGAAGTTGGTGCTTCGATGCTTCCTCTAAGATCTGCGGTGACTAGCCACTGTAGGTCTCCTCCTGGGGTTCCTGGAAGTTAAGCTCCAAGAAACTCCGGATGTGGGCGTCCCAAGAACTCCGACAGTGAATCCAGATCCCTCTCGAAGATCAGCTGACCTCTGTTTCCCAACTAGTAAAACTTGCTGAACTGAGTCTCCATCTACAAGAATTAAGGATGAGGAAATTAGTGAAGTGATCAAGTGTGTCAAATTTTTAAGTAGTAACGTAAGAATTTTGAGGAACAAGAATTTTTGAGAAAGAAAGAATTCCCAAGGATAAGAGAGGAGATAGTTTTTTCGTAAATACTCACTTTGGTTTTGAAACTAAGTTTTTGTTCGGACGTCCATTCTAACTAGGGTCTCCTATGGTCAACTTGTCAACACCCGGATTTTTAATCCCAGATGCCCATTATGCCATACCTCGGAATCCCAGGATTACCATTTTTGCGAGACATAACAGATTGGATATCACAGTACATCATCCATTACAAACCATACATAAGGTCTTACACAAATAAGGATCCCATGATCCAGTCTGAATACAACAAGCAGCGGAAATAAAAGATAAGTGTAGCGGTGGGGTCCATCTTCAGGGGCACAGGCAATGCTGACGAAGGCAGATAGTCCTAGTTATCATAGCCATCCTGCTGGCCATCATCTTGATAGTATCCTTCATAGTCTGGCCATGAGAATAGCCAGGGACAAAAGCCATGAGTACTCTTTAAGTACTCACAAACTACCACTAACAATTAGTATAGTGCTAAGTTAAATTGCTAAATCTAAGTTTAACTATAAGTTAAGTTTGAAACCTAAGCTGAGTTCTAAAGCAAAGAAAGATAAAATAAAGTTCTAGAATCACTTAAGTTGGGAAGCTAGTATCATAAACACAACCCTGTTGTGGTCAAGTCAAGATTCATCATTCACTTCAAGTTATTTGGAAAACATCTGACAACGAAACAGTATGGCCATTCCAAATGTCTATAACCGCGGACGCGGCTATTCGAATAGTTTGACACTCTGCAGAGGTGGTACACTTTCACCACAAGATTCGATACATCTGTCAAGGATAACCCTGAATCATCATACTTAGTATGCAGATAATCAAACATAACCTTTCCTTTACACACCCTAGTATAAGCACCTCTCCTATGAGCATGGCGTCCCAACCATGACCATCAGTCATCTTGGGCACTTCATAGGTGGACAACATTGAGAGGTAGCCTCAGCTCAAACCTCTCCCGCGAGGGAACTAATACTAATGCATATAAATTTCTAGCTAAGCCTTACCCAATTCAGGTAGTGTGGTTGTACAGTAAATTTGGAATGGTATCGCATCTGAATCCAAGCATCAGTTTTATAAAAGGGCTAAGGCTCATGCCTCAACATTTTCATTATCATAAACCATTTGTGTTTCTCAACACATATCAAAACATCTCAATAGAATGACTCATCATTCCAAGGTTTTCACAATTCATTTTCACCAATTGTTCCCATCTAAAGTGACTCAAGTTTTTATCTACTCTAAACTACTAAGTTAAGAGTGTTCACTAAGGTGGAAAGATGATGGGTTCAATCTCATGCCATAGAATGACATCTAAAGCTTAGCTAAATAGGTCAAGTTTTATACTTTTTATGCTACATTCAAAACAAGTAAGGGACTTTGTGTAAATTAAAGGAAGTAAAGCTTGTAAGGTAATACTTGGGGTAATAATAGTCAAGGTGGTGTGACCAAAGCATGCCTAAAGCATCTTTGCTCATTCATCTCTCTTAATTCTAGCTTGCTAACAATAGCTTGCACTGTTAATGGTGGCTTGCAAGTACAACTTGCAAGGGTTAACTTGGATAGGGCTAGCTTGCCTTGGTTGGTGCAGTGGTTGAAGTTTTCTTCTTCTTCTTCTTCTTCTTGGTAGCACTCCTCCTCCTTGTAAGCTTGGTCGGTACTATCTTCTATAAATACATACGGAGTACACAATCACCAAAAAATACTTAACTAATCTAATTAGCATTCTAAGACACACATTTGATGATCTATTATCATCACAAGCATCACAAGTTTAATTCACTAGTTTCTTCCTTTTTATTTTAGAAAAGTAATTTCTACTCATTGAAAAATTAACTAAGATTTAATATTCACCACTTAAAATATGGTATCATGTTGACACATGTCATCACCACATATTCTAACATGTGGGAATGAGAACTAAGGGTTGGATCATAATTACTTTGGTTTAAGTTCATTATTTAATGATTTAAAGTGACTAGAAATGCCTATATAGCATTATTTTTGTACTAGTCCAAAGTCACTGTATGTAAACCTTAATATTATTACATATTTAGATAGATATGATGAAATGTGATTTTTGAGAGTTGGAATCAACTCAAAACCTATCTTGGTTGATTTTATAAAAATGTTGCAAGGTGCAAAAGCTTCTGTTTTGTTATTTTTACTAGGAGAGATTTATAACTCTAATTGAATTAAATCCAATGGGCTTGGCTAGATCATTCAATACCTTTCAGGCAAAATTGGTTTCATGCAATTTGGATTTGTCAAACTCTCTGAATTGATTTTCAAACTCAGAGCCAGAACTAAGTTTAAGCTAAATAGGAAAAATCTAATTCAAACTAACTGGGCCGCGCAAGAAACTTTAATGGGCCGGCCCAGTGTCACTCATGCTGAGGCTCAACCGACAGGAGGGTCCACGGTCGTGACTCATAACGCCTTGGCGTATGGGCGATGTGGGCCGTTAGATTAGACTGAGGATCAACGACTGTGGCTTGTCGTCGACGACGGACCTGTCGCCGGCGAGCTCGAACCCTAGCGGCTCGGTGGGGGTGCATAGGGGGCGTACCAGGGCTCCAGCTAGGTCGGCGAGGCGAGAAAATGGACTGGTGGTTGACGGCGAGCTCAGGGACGGTCGAGGCAGCTCCGGGGGTGGTCGCAATCAGCGGCGCCCCTTCCTCCTCTGCTGCGGGCTACTCCGGCCAAATTCCGGCGAGCAAGTGCTCGCGCTGCTCCGGCTAGAGGTAGGGAACGGTCAGTGAGGTGGGGGGAGTGGAGTGGTGTGCTTCAAATGGTTGGGGGTGCCCTCCTTTTATAGGCTCGACGGCGAGACTGAGAGGGATGGGCAGGCGATGGTGGCGACATGGCTACGACCGGCTAGAGGCATGGCTGAGGGGGGAGATCGACAGGCGGTCTCCTGGCAGTGCTCTAGGAACTCAATGCGGGCACAGGGGCGGTGGTATGCGGTCGGGGGCAGCTGGCACTCTAAGCGGCAGAAGCGGTAATGTCCATGGCGAGCGGTGGCTGTGGTGCGTTGGGCGGCGAACGGGCATGTCCGTCGTGTTCCCTGGGTCGTGGTAGAGCGGTGGGCGCGGGCTGCGGTCGAGCGACGGCTTGTGCACGCGTGCCGGGTGCGGCGCTCTGGCGCGTGCTCGGCATGGCTCGGTGGCACTGGGCGCGGGCTCTCCTCGGTGGTCCACTGCTGCGCTTGGCTCGGGCAGGAGACAGAGGGTGGCAGTGAGGTCCTGGCTACCTCCTAGACATGGCGAGAGAGAGGGAAGTGGTCTGCTCGGGCGAGTGCATGGTCGGCCGACGAGGGGTGGCTCGGCATGGCATGGCTTTTCCAGTAGGAGGGTAGGGGATGGGTGCTAATGGCCTGGTTAGACCCTAGGGGACAAATGGATTAAATGAAGATCATTTGGGGGCAAAACCCTGTTCAAAACAGTGAGCTAGGATTAGGGTGTAATTCATGCCTGCCAAGTGTTTGATGAAATGGCCGCATGAAATAAACTTTTGCATTTTGAAAAGATTTTTGGTGGGTTTGCTGGGAATACGCTTGAGACTCTGTGGGTGCTTGGGTTTTGAAAATTGAGCTTGTTTGAGTGGTTTTTGAAATAGTGGGATCTTCCCATATGAAATAGATTCAATTTTAAACTGTCATTTAAAATTAGCATTTGAAAGATTTTTGCAGATCACAAAGTGCACCTTGGTACCTCATTATGTGTACTATCAAGGGGTGTAAAGATCCACACATGTTTCTGTTAAGTTTTGAGTACTAGGAATAGCCGAAGTATGCATGATAGTTAATTTGGCCACAATGACCATTCACTTTAATTATTCATTTTGAGTTGTTCTTCTTTGGGAAAAGTTTGGGAATGATGTAGATGATGTTTATTTCACCTAAGAAACATTTTACAAGCAAAGAATCACAGAACCATGGCAATTCAAATCAAATCCTAGTTTAAATGCACATACACATGAATGCTTTCATTTTTACTTTGGAAAAGTTTTTGTTAACCCTAATTTTGATGATTTGGATCTTGATAAGCTTGGATTAAACTTTTGGGATGTTACAGCTACTGTCTTGTTATTTTTACTAGGAGATATCTCTAACTCTAAATGATTTAAATCCAACGGGCTTGGATAGATATTTTCAGAAGCTTTCCAACAAAATTGGAATCACTCAAATTAGTTCAGTAAATCTTCCTGAATTGATTTTTAAACTAAGGGACAGAAATGGTTTTAAGTCTAAATAGAAAAACACTTATTTGAATTTGTGGGCTAGCGCGGGAAAATTAACGGGCCGGCCCAGTGATGCTCAGCGGCGCAGAGGGCGACTGCCAAGGGGGGTCCGCATGTCAGCGATACTGAAAAGCCGAAACGGTATCTAGCGATCTAGGCCACACGATTATAACGCGGATCAATAGCTCACAGTCGTCGTCGACGAAGGACTCGTCGCCAGTTAGACCGAACCCTAAACGGCCAATGGGGGTCTACTAGGGATGTACCAGGGCTCCAGCTAGTGCAGCGAGGCGGGCAAATGAACTGGTGGACGACAGCGAGCTCAGGTGAGGTCGCGGTAGGGGCTGCGGTGGACGGAATCGACGAACACTTCTCCTCCTCTGTAGCGGCCTCCTCCGGTGCAATTCCGGCGAACTACGGCTTGAGCGACTCCAGCGAGAGAGGGGAAATGGTTAGGGGAGAGAGGGGAGTGGAATGGTGTGAAGAGATGGTGCTGGGGAGGCCTACTTATATAGGCTCGACGGTGAGACCGAAAGGCATGGGCGCGGCTCGTCGGTGACGGTGAAACAGGGGGGCTACCAGCGTGGCGAGGTAGGCATACGGTGGGCGGTCTGCTGGTGGTCAGCTGCGGTGCAATGGCGCAGCTAGGGGCGGTGGCATATGGTCGGGAGCTTCACGCGCTCTGGGGGACAGAGGCGATGCTCGACGTGGCTCCCGGCGACTTTGGGTCGCGCGGCAGTGCACAGCCGTGTCTGGCGGGGTGTGGGGGTCGAGGCGGAGCGGCGTGCACGATATGGTGTCAAGGCTGCGTCTGCGTGCGGCGATCGCTCTGGCGCTGGCTTGCTTTCGCAGAGAGAAAGTGGCGAGTGGTCCGGGAGGTCCAGGCTGGGGTTGATCGAGGTGGTAGGGCGGAGCTAGTGGACACGCTGGAATAGCGTGGCTCGGTGTAACTACCTCGGTGAATTACGCTCCTAGTTACAAGCCTGGATGAGCGGAAATGGTTAAAATAGTACGGTGGGGCCCAAATGCCACTCACAGGTAGACCTCTCGGCCGTCCTAACCATTTCCAAACATCAGGACAAGAAGGCGCGTGAATCGGCGAAGGGATCAACTACATACACAAATGAGTATGTATGCAAGCCACCATACAACGGTCCTCGAGCCATTCCATCTAAAAGAAATAGAAATATTGCAGCATACGGCAAGATCCAAATATCCTAGATAGATATAATAGTTTAGGATATCTCCTCATACATCAAACATCAGTATCGGTGAGCGGAAAACAAGATCCGAGTACGGATAAGAAGCAAATCGGCATAAGATGCCCCATAAATAAACACATCCCGCCCACAGATCTCACGGATCCCGTTCCGGAATCTCTACACGAATGATCGTTGCCCACATCGTCTCCTCCAACCAAGTATCCATCTTGCGAGTTTACCATTCATCGAATCAAACAATTTATCGTGTGAGACCCTCGGGTACTCAGCAAGTCTTTATGCCTCTAAAGGGACACAACCTGGGTGACGAATTGCAGCAAAAGATAATATCTAACAATTCTATAGATACTGCTAACCATCCGCCTAACCAAAGATAGACGGATGTCCGTGAATCAATAACAACAGTTATAACGGTAATATTAATAGATCCATCCTCCTCCTACCAACGAGGAAGCGGACGAACAACCCCCATCCGCTGGCAGTTTTATTAGCCATTCCATGAATGTTGCACTATTACTAGTCGTACTTAGTCAAATTAAAAGCGGTACTTTAGTTATGCTTGTCTATGATCGAGAACTGTGCTCCAAGTCGCCCATAACATGACACGGCTTTCGGAAAGATTTACCTGCGGTGCACAAATAGCAACACACTCGATCAACCTCGGAAAAACCAAATCAAAACCCAACAAGGCGATCCACGACAAAGCGATCACAGGATTCAGAATTATTTCCGGGGGCCACCCAATTAAGCTACCCGCAACGAAGTTAGCCGACTCCGAAACGGACTCAAGGTTTGCGTCAGTGGCTGTAAACGACTGGGAACCCGAAAGTGTGACTGGGTTTGTCGATACCGCGAAAACACTCCGCTTTCCTAAACAGTACAGGTGCATTCCTCCCACAATCTTAAATAAAGCAGTAAAGCATGGCATAAGTACAGGATAGTAATAAAGCCCCAAACTACTTTGTGGCCCCAAGAAATAAGAATGAATCAAGCTCTGGCTCAGGGGGGTCCATAGGCCTCCCGGATGTGGATAGCGCGAATATTCAAGGAACAGGAATCAAGTACTCGGGGTCCTACGGGACACAAGTGAGCATGAAAAACCAAATAACAGACATTGCTCACCGGTGCCACTTTCATTAGTTCTCCCATTACTACTCAGGTTAAGTTGTTTAGGTACCTCGTTATCCATCAGACACTCACATACCCTACACATGATGTTCTACGACTCGCATGGCTCAAACAACTCCTGTAGTAATGGCTCATGGGATGGAGGAACAAGCTTCGGTGGGGTTTAAAAGTAAAGGCTATGCAAGACAGGATTCAATTTAATGCAATCGCGACTCGATGATGCAAGAATAAGATAGAGGCAATAGGTACTATATATATGCAAGCATGTGGTAGTGCTTGCCTGGCAGCTCAGTTGAAGCGAGAGAAGGATCTGGGTAGTGCTCCTGGTTCTCTTGATAAATCCCCTGCTCAGCGTCTATTCGAAGAAGAACCAAACAAACAAGGGCCAACATAAATAAAGTGCACAAGCATATGAATACAATGCGACAAGCAAACAATCATGCCATGATGAATGATGCACACTTTGCATGGCATTAAAGTAGCATGGCATGGGTGAGGTGTAGAATACAAGAAATAAACATTTTATTGAGTTTTAATCATATTTTATACTCAAATAAGTTGCTGTACACTTTATATTTATATGATGCATGCGGCAAAGCAGAACAAGGAATGCATAAACCGAAAGGTCTCGTCGAGCTAATCATTTTAGACATATTATTTGTTAAATTTGGAGTTATAAAACAAAAGTTATTAATTAATTAAGAAAAAGGGCATTTTATTGTAATTTTAATCAACTTGGAGTTTAAAGTGTCCAAAATATATTTTGAAGGGCATATTTGAATTCCTCATATTTTTCTGATTTCAAAACATATATTATTTGTATTATTTGGAATTATATTTTAAAAGTTATTTGTAAACAGATTTGAAATTTGAATTAAATTTAATTTGAAAAAGTTTGAATTAAAACAGAAATACGGAAACTTTTGTCACTCGCTCAAATCTAGCCACAGACAATGACAGGTGGGGCCTGGTATTTGGGCCGCCAGTGCTCGAAAACCCTCATCACCTGAGCACGCCCGACCATAGTGGATGACAGTGGGGTCCGAGGCTTCTTGACCCACACGCCTTGGGCGGATCTTGAGGATGCCACGCAATGGGGATTGCGGGGTTGAGGCGGTGTAAAACCCAGGCGCCTAATCGCAAAGTGGTACTCTGGCTGTCGTGGGCTCGGCGCGGACCGGGTTAGGAGTAAAAAGCTGGGGTGGTTGTGCAAAAGCGACGGCCTGTGCTTCTTCTCAGATCTCGACGACAAAGCGGTGTTCGACGGTGAGGGCTTGATGCAGGGTCGATCCAGCGACCTCGCGTCTTGTGTGTGGCCAGATTACCGCTGGTAGGCTAGGGAGTTGATAGGAGAGCAACGCGGCTAGGTAAGGTTCTCGGTGGCGTAGGAACTAGCGAACACCGCAGCCCGACGACCTTGTGGCCTTCGACGAAAGGCGGCGCTAGACGGTGGTGATGTGCGAGGATGTCGGGGAGAAGGAGATGCTCACCGCGGTGATCGTGTGGTCGGATCGGCTAGGGAGCAGCGGATCGTCCCAAGCGAAGGCCGAGAGCTAGGGTTTAGCGTCGGTGGCGGTGGTCTTGCCAGCCCTTCTCTCCTCTCGGCGGGCACAGATGATGCGTCAGAGGCCTCGTCCTCCCCGACCACCTCCACGCCGCTGTCGGCGAGATCAGAGAAGCGTCGGTGGAGCAGACGGTGGCCGGCGTGTGTAGACGGTGAGGGAAGGCGGCCTGGGGAGATCTGGGGGATGCAGAGGTGTCGTGGGGAAGGGGAAAAAGGAGGGAGAGGGGGAGATGGCGTGTGGGAGCGGGGTAGACGGTGGACACCTTTTCTCCTCCTCCTTCACGTGCTCGGGTAGGGCTCGGTGGGGCTGGTCCAGGCAGGCAGGGCAGGCTCGGGCCGGTGGGGTCGCAAGGCAGAGAGAGAGGGAGAGGGGAGGCTCGGGTAGATGCTAGGGTTGGGAGTGAGGGAGGTATGGCTCGGGTTAGGGCTTGGGTGAAGGGTAGCTAGGGCAGGGGGGAGGTAGCTGGGGTGTGGCCAGGGAGAGAGGGTGGCCGGTGGGTCCAGCATGGGGGGCTCGGCAAGGTGAAGAGGAGAGGGTGAGGTAGGTTTAGGTTTTAGCTTAGGTGTAAGATGGTGGTAGAGGTGTAGGTGATTAGGGTAGGATCTTAGATAGAGGGTTTGGAGAGAGGGTGGTTTAGATGAGGGTGATAGGGTTTTAGCAAGATCAAACAAGACCAAGACAAAAGGAGGGAGAGAGAGATGAGGTCTTAGGGTTTAGAGAGAGAGAGATGAGGTGGAGTGGTTTTTTAGCAAGACCAAACTAGATCAAGCCCAAGGAGTGGTAGAGAGGGAGATGGATGATTCACTCGAAAGATCAAATAAAAACAAAGGAGGACAAAAATAGAGATGGTTGCATGGCCCATGCATAAATGTTAATGCTAGGTTTCATCTTGTGAAAACAAAATAAATAGCCATGGCATTTATACATATGCATTCCATAAATATGGAATAAGCCAAGCTAAAAGAATTGAAAGGATGCCCCATGTGGAGTAGATGGAGATGACCGTATTTGAAATAAAATGGGACATGCTAGTGTGTATGTGCCACTAGGTATTTAGTAAGCCCAAAAATATCCAAACATGAAAATATCCCCAAAACAACACATATGGAAGCTAGAAAAGGGTTCCACTCACAAGGCATGCAAAGGTGGCCATGTGGCTCTTATAAACCAATAATGTGAAAACAATATTGTGCATATATGAGAGCATGTGGAGATAGAGTTGGATCCATCCCAACCCACATGAGCTAGAGGTAAAACCAAATAAAGTGCAAAGCTCATATTTAGTTGGATGGTGGAATTATAAGGTGGTGACAAGGAAAGGTGGTGGAGTGGAATAAAAGATATGCCCCCAACTCAACTTGGGCATTTAAACAATATATCAATAACCAAATACAATATCAAGAGGCAAATACAATTAATGATGCATATGAGGGAAGAACCAAAACAAGAAGGGTTTTATATGATGCTCAAATGCAAGGTGGCATGATGACATGAGCATGATATAATTATGATGCAACAATTATATATAGGAAGTAGCATATATATATACTAGGCTAGTAGCATTGCAATTGTTAGACAATTGGGATGCTACACTCGGTCTCTGGCGTCTTTCAGTTTGGCCATGATGACCCATTTATTTGGGCGGCGCAGACTGTGTCAAGGGAAGGGAGGCTGGTTGATGGCTTGGTTGGACTCAAGGGGGACATGAGAGAGTAGAGAGGGCTAAGAGGGGGACAGGGGCTTAACTAGCAACAGTATTAGTTAGGCCATTTGATCTCTGCCTGCCACCTGTTCGACACAATGGCCGCATGAGAGAAATATTTGAATTTTGAGTTGATTTTTGGTGGATGCTTTGATCTGATGCTTGGTAGTCTGTGGTTGCTAGGATTTGTTAAATGGAATTCATTTGAGTGGTTTTTGAATAAGTGTGATCTATACATATGAACTACATTCAATTTTCAAATGTCAATTAAATTGAGTTTTTGAAAGTTTTTGGGATGAAACAAAGTGGGCCTTGGCACATCACTACTTGTACTAGCAAGGGGTGCAAAGAACCACAATTGTTTCTGTTAAGATTTGAGTTCTAGGAATAGCCAAAGTAGGCTAAGTGATTAAAATGGCACAAATGACCATTTCCTTATTTTATTCTTTTTTATTTCTTTTTCTTTGAGATTGGCTTGGGAGTGATCTAGATGATGTTTAATTCACCTTAGAATCATTTTAAAATCAATAGATCACTCAAACATGGCAATTCAAAACAACTCCTATTTAAATGCATACACATATGAATGCTTAAGGATTTTTAAATAGAAAAAGTTTTTGTTAACCCTAAATTGGGTAGGTTTGATCTTGATTAACCTTGGATTAAGTTTTGGGATGTTACAGTTTAGTTGAAGCTCATTCATCTTGCATTCTGAAATTTAAACATCTATTAAACACGTGATTGCAAAGTGAATATATAATGAAGGGCACTACTCATAGGGACTTGTATGAGCCCTAAAAATGCATCACAACTATATCTCTAAGCATCAAACAAGCTTACAAGCTCTCATAACCTATCACCTATAGCAGCAAAATACTCAAGATATAAACCACTAAACACAAATCTACTTGGACAAGCGGAGGAGTCACATACTGGAGAACAAATGCTCCAAAGTTTAGCAGCAAAGATGGGATGAGCAAGGAGATCGAAAAAATCGAGGGCAAGCATAGCAAGAACGCGATTTCGAGCAATGAACTGGTGTTTGCTCGGGAGAGAGGAGAAAGTGGCAAGTGAGAGAGTGAGTGGAGGGCCAGGGGTAGCCCACACCATAGGCAGGCACGCCCTAGGGCTGGCTGCGCCACCAGGTGGTGTGCCTGCCTGGTGGGCCCCCCTAGTACCTTCCAGGCACTCCTTTGCCCCTTTTTTCACGTAAAAATTTAATATGAATTTTCTGGAATTTTTCGAGACACTTTATTTTTGGGTAATTTTTAGGTATAGATGAATGATTTTCTGACAGAAAAAGATTTTCTGGAATGATGCAAAGACAAAACAAGGCTAGAACTATAGAAGTTCTAAGACACTCTAACATGCAAGCAACTAACAACAAAAAAAAACTAAAATGGATAGAATAGAAGTAAGCGGAGATAATCAATGTGAAAACATTGTTTTATTCAATGAAATCCTTTTGTTAACAAGGTTGATCAGGTCTTGTTACCAAAACAATTTTATATGAGACAAAACTTTGTATTCAACTAGTGATTATGTTACCTCAACTTTGATAGCAATGGTCCCCATCATAATAGTTTCAAATTTTTCTCTTGGTATGGGACAATATATCTCTCCAACTTGAATGCCCTCAACATGTTCAATTGAATTCAAACCATAAGTCCTATCAAACTTCTTGGGGAAATAGACAGTATGCTCCTTGTCATTAACATTAAAAGTCACCTTTCCTTGATTACAATTAATAACAGCTCCTGCAGTATTAAGAAAAGGTCTCCCAAGAATAATGGACATATTATCATCTTCAGGCATTTCAAGCACAACAAAATCAGTTAATATCAAGCAATTATGAGCCACTTGAACAGGTACATCCTCACATATACCAACAGGAATAGTGGTAGATTTATCAGCCATTTGCAAAGATATATCAGTTGGTATTAATTTTTCTAGTTGAAGTCTCTTATAGAGAGAAAAAGGCATAACACTAACTCCAGCTCCCAAATCACACAAAGCAGTTCTAACATAACTATTCTTAATAGAGCAAGGGATAGTTGGAATCCCTGGGTCTCCAAGTTTCTTAGGAACCTTACCATTAAAGGAATAATTAGCAAGCAAAGTAGAAATTTCTTCATTAGGGATCTTCCTTTTATTTGAGACAATATCCTTCATATACTTTGAGTAAGGAGGCAATTTAATAGCATTAGTCAAAGCAATTTGCAAGAATAAAGGTTTCATCCACTCACAAAACTTATTATAGTGTTCATCTTCCTTTGACTTGTGTTTCTTATCAGGGAAGGCATAGGTTTTTGGACCCAAGGCTCTCTTTCACTACCATGTTTCTTAGCAATAAAATCTTCCTTAGTGTATTTAGTATTCTTAGTATGCTTTTCAGGTTCTTCTTCAACTTTTTCTTTATCAGGAACATCATTTTCTTCATTACCACTTTCACTTTCAGCATCAGAGACAGATATACTATTAGGATCTTTAGCAGGTTCAGAGGGTTCTACAATAGTTTTATGTTTCTTTCTTCTTTTCTTACGAGTAGTACCACTATTTTTAGCTTGTTGAGAATCCTGCTCAATTCTTTTGGGATGCCCCTCGGGATATAGAGGATCCTGGGTAGCAGCACCACTTCTAGTTCTAATTTCATAAGCATGTTTTTCTTTAGCAGCATTAACTAGCAAGTCTTTTTGCACTTTAATAAGTTGATCTATTTGAGTTTGAACCATTTGAAAATGGTTGACAATCATTTTAACATCATTAGAGGTTCTTTCCACAATTTCTTTTAACTCAACAATAGCTCTAGTGTTTTCCATTAGATGATTTTGCACCCTTTTATTAAAATTATCTTGCTTAACACTAAAAATATTGAATTCTTTTAAGCATTGATCAGGAGGTTTAGAGTAAGGGATATCACCTTCATCAAAGTGTTGGAGAGAGTGTACCTCAATAGTGGATGAATGGGGGATAGGCTTACATAATTCTTCTATAGGAGGTAAATTCTTGACATCTGCAACTTTAATTCCCTTCTCCTTAAGACATTTCTTAGCTTCCTTCATCACTTCATCATTCAATTCAATAACTCCCCTCTTCTTAGATAATGGTATAGGCACCGGTATAGCTGGTTCATGTATGATTACTTCAGGTATAGCTGGTTCAGGAGGAGTCCAATCTTCATAATTCTTGCTTATTTTAGCCATTAATTCCTCAGCTTCCTTGGGAGTCCTATTCCTAAAAACACAATCAGCATAACTATCTAGGTACGTCCTAGATTCTTCAGTTAGTCCATTATAAAATATATCAAGAAGCTCATTCTTTGGTAATGGACTTCTAGCCTGTGCATGAATCAAAGCACAAAACCTTGCCCATGATTCATGCAATATCTCTTTTTCTCCATGTTTAAAATCAAAAAGTTCCTGCAAAATAGCATGTCTAGCACTAGGAGGAAAATATTTCTATAGGAAGGTACTAATCAAGCAATCAGGGCTATCAATAGATCCAGGAGGTAAATTACTAAACCAAGTTTTAGCTCCTCCTTTCAGTGAAAAGGGGAAAATCTTAGCAACAAAGTAAGTACGCATCTTAATGTCATCAGAAAACAGGCCACTCATGGTAGAAAGCTCAGTCATATGTGCTACCGCACTTTCATTCTTAGTCCCACAAAAAGGTTCTTTCTCAACAATAGCTATGTAAGATAGATCAAGAGAGAAATCATAATCTTTATCTTTAATGTTTATGGGAGAAGCAACAAACTTAGCAATAGGAGACAATTTGGGTCTAATAGTACGCCTCCCAAGGAGACTCTTGGCAGCGCTCCTATCATGGGTGTTTTTACATTCTTTAATAAATTCATCGGTCATCTCAACATAACCGTCTTCAATATCATAACTCTCACTAGACCAGGTGAATTAACAGGTGTAGTAGTGTCTTCATTAGGAGTTTCAGTATTTCCAGCTACAGTTTTATCAATTGTAGCATCTAGGAAAGGACCTAATGAACCACTCTTATCAAGCACAGTAGAAGCAGCATCATAAGTATCAGAAATTTCAGATTCAGCAGTAGTAGCAGTGTGTGTAGCATGTGTATGTGGTGGTGTAACGAGCTTACTCATAACAGATGGTGAATCAAGAGCAACAGAGGTGTTCAGAACCGTACCTCTTCTTGTAGTAGATGGTAGAATAGGAACCTTGCCATCACGAGACTTACCGATGATGGATGGATAGCAGCGAACAATAGAGAATCCAAGTTAACTTGATAAATAAAGCTATGCTCCCCGGCAACGGCGCCAGAAAATAGTCTTGATGACCCACAAGTATAGGGGGTGTATCGCAGTATTTTCGAGGGAAGTGAAACCCAATTTATTGATTCGACACAAGGGGAGCCAAATAATATTTATAAGTCTTAACAACTGAGTTGTCAATTCAGCTGCACCTGGAAACAATCTTGCTCACAATAGTTTATCAGTAGCAACAGTTTAGTAGTAGGAATAGTAAAGTAATAGCAGTAGTAAAGGTAAAGACAGCAGTAACAATAGCAGAAATGAGGATTCGAAACGGTAGGCATAGGGATGGATGGACGGGCGTTGCATGGACAAGACAATTCGCATGGCAATCAGAACATAGGGCAATTGCAGATAAATAAGATAAAGCATCCAAGTACTAGATAATCCTAGGCATGTGTCCCATATGTAGTCATACATGCTCGCAATGAGAACTTGCACAACATCTTTTGTCCTGCTAGCCAGTTTGGAGCGGGGCCTCAAGGGAACTACTGGCAATTAAGGTGATCCTTTTAATAGAGCACTGGAGCAAAGCATTAACACTCCATGAACACATGTGATCCTCACATCAAAGCCATTCCCTCCGGTTATCCCGATTTTTGTCACTTCGGGGCCATTGGTTCCGAACAACATGTGTATAAAACTTGCAGGTAAGATCAAAAACAATACTATCATAATGAATCAATAACATGTTCAGATATGAAATCATGGCACTCGGGCCCTAGTGACAAGCATTAAGCATAACAAGTCGCAACAAAGTCAAAAAACACTAATAGTAGATACTAGGCACCATGCCCTAACAATCTGATGCCATTACATGAACGATCTCATCCAATCCCTACCATCCCCATAGCCTACAGCGAGGGATTACTCACTCATAGATGGGGGAAACATGGATGGTCGATGGAGAAGCGATGGTGATGATGATGGCAATGATCTCCTCCAATTCCACGTCCCGACAGGGTGCCAGAACGGAGTTTCTGGTGCTATTTCGTGGAATCTGGTGGTGGCGGTGGAGCGGAACTCCTAGAAAAACGTCGAACCCCCTGAGTTTTTAGGTCAGAAGGCATCTTATAGGCGAAGAGGGAGACCGAGGGGGTGTCTAGGGTGGCCATACCACCCCCTGGCGCGGTCAGGCCTAGTCCGCACGGCCAAGTGGTATGGCCTGGGCCTAGCCCCCTCTGTCTCGCATTCTGACTCTAGGAGTCTTCTGGTGAAATAGGATTTTTGGCATATTTTCTGGGATTTTTCCTGATAGTTGATTTTCTGCACAAAAACTAAACACCAAGGCAATTCTGCTGAAAACAACGCTAGTCTGTGTTAGTTGCATCCAAATCACACAAGTTTAGAGGAGAAACAATAGCAAAAGTGTTCGGGAAAGTAGATACGTTTTGGACGTATCACTCAGCCGGCAGGTGGTCTAGCAGTTCGAGCACCATGCGCTTGGCGGCCTCTAGGGTGAGCGGCTCGGGGTGGCCACGAGTGGATGTAGTGTGGGAGAGCGATGTGACACCGCATGATGAGGGGGTCGATCCTGCGACGTGCGGTAGGAGGAGCCCTCTCGTCCTCCGTCCACGAGACTTCCTTGGAGGCGGTGCGCTGCAGGGCCGGCTCCGTCTGAGCCTTGCTTGCAGTAACACCCTCGAATCGAACCTATGCAAGTTTTAGTGATTTCCACCAAACCCGCATAGAAATGATTCAAAGATGCCTACCATGCACTTGCGTGCAGGTGGAAAACAAAGTAATATCATTACACTATAGTCCAGGATGGAACCCACAGAACATATATATACAACAATGACTCCATGAGTCAAGAATACAGATATACAATACAAAGATCCAAATCACCTTGAAAACAATACAACATCTGAGTCCAGATAAGATGCAAATGGGGCTAAGAGCCCTGAAGAATAACCAATGGCGTCCATAACCCTGCCCAGGTCAAGCCAGAAGGGTAACCTTGCTAACGACGTCGATCTCAAACCTGCTAAAACAAAAGGGGTGCCGACAAAGGGCAATGGAAAAAGAGAGCGATCAGTACCGAGGCCAGTACATGGCGAGTCTAGAATTCGGCATCTCTCGCCTACATAGGTATGGTGGACTGAGGCGGCAGCGAAGCATGCACTAAACAACCTATAGAGACTCGATACAACTATCTCCTATCGGAGAGGGATAAGAAAGACCTGTTCGGAACTAACCTGATACTAGCACCAAACATACCCATCCTGGTATTTCCCCCCGAGACCAAACAAGGAAGTCAAACCAAGGAACTCACACCGTTGGCAGTTTTATCCATTCCATTATAGTTGCAGTACTTACTAGTCAGATATAGATAGCATGAGTCATCCTGATATCATAAGTAGTGGGCAATTTTAGTTAACCATTCCATTGTATTTGCAATACTTACTAGCCATATACAATTAGCCTGAGATGTCCCAAATCAAGGAGTTGTTGGTACTTATATATACGCATTCCATTGTAGTGAAACTGATTACTAGACATGTTAAAATCAAATTTATGATCGAGATACTATGCTCCAAGTCGTCCATAACCACGGACATGGCTTTCAAAAAGTTTTATTCTGCAGGGGTGCATGAATAGCAACACACACACGATCAACCTCGGAAAGAACCAAATAAAAAGCAACGAGGCCTCACGATAATGCATTCATAGGATTCATAAATTATTTCAGGGGGCCACCCCAATAAGCTACCTGCAACGAAGTTGGCCGGCTCCAAGATGGAGCCAGGGTTTGCGACGACCGTGGTAAACGACTGGGAACCCGAAAGTGTGACTAGGCTTGTCGATACAGCATAAACATGGCGCGGGATCCTAAACAGTACAGGTGCTCCACACACAATCGTAAATAAAGCAGTAAAGCATGGCATAAGTACAGGATAGTAATAAAGCCCCAAACTAGTTTGTGGCCCCAAGAAATAAAGTGTGAATAAAGCTCAGGCAAAGGGGAATCCATAGGGTCTCCCGTATGTGGATAATGCGAATAGTCAAGGAACAGGTATCAAGTACTCAGGGCCTACGGGACACAAGTGAGCGTGGAGGAACCAAATATTAGCTGTTGCCCACCGGTGCCTCTGCATTAGTTATATCTATTCCCAACATTTTAATATCAAGTTGTAATTAAAGCCATGATCATCTTCACCATTAAGCATATCCACCATTAAGCATGTGCCAACCTTCCATCAACAGTGGAACGACAACGACGTGAAGCAGCACTTGAGCAAGCAACTACGACTCGCAAGGCCGACTGTCTATCAAACAATAGGCAATAGGATGTATCCAAGTCAATATAGAGGCTGCAAGGAATATAAATGGTGCACGGAAACTAAAGCATCACAACACGGATAGCAATAGATCAACAGGAGGAAATAAATACTATAAAATCAAAATAGGTAGAAAGGGGGAGAATGCTCACCTGGGAAACACTGCTGAAGATACATATCGGAAGGACTTGTCGATACTCGCATCAAATCAACGGCCTAATCCACAAAGAACCAAAGCACTAAAAGAAACACGATTGCACTATTTAATACTACGGCAGAAGATTGAGCATGATGCATATATGATGTATGGCATGGCAAAGGTGCGATGCAACTAGACAATATTAGGCGGAACCAGGGTCCCAACAATTAATTAATAGGTTCATGTTGTTTAGGTACCTTGCAAATTAAAGGTTGACTTAACAAGGCAAAACATGGTATCGGTTCGCTACACAATTCAAATGGGGCCAATATAAGACTAGATTAGCTTGCATATAGTCTCCATGTTTAATTTAGGTGAATCATCTAAATATCCCCAAACATCCACAATATGCATGCGAGTAAGAATGATTCATATGCATACGAGTATATATCGTTTAACAAAAATAAGGGCTCGGATAGGGGTCACACATGGGGGTTCGGATCCGGGGTCTCGAGGCTCAACGAGATTGGTCTTTAGGGTTTGGTCTTTGATTCCAAGAGGCAGCAGAGCGCCGGGTGCGGTCTTCGGGTCCAGGATCGAGGTCTTGAGTGGCACCATGTGCATCCCACGGAACCATCGGCATAGAGTCGGCCTTGTCGGCAGGGAAGATCTTGTCGGGGTCCTCGGGTTCATGCAGCTCCTAAAGGCAAACTTGTCGATGGGCCAGGATCGGAGAACTTGTCTGCATCCCTTGTACAACTTGTTCTTGGTCGATCTTGTCTATTAGGAGATCTTGTTGTCAACCTTGCATCCTCGCACTATATCGGGTGCTCGCTGTCTTTTTTGAACAGGAGAGCCCAGAAGGGGTTGGAAGCCTTTCAATAAACCAAGATGGTGGGGATACAAATTTTCATGCAGGCCCCTAGAGAATAGGAAAATGAAACCAGGGCCATACACTTTACAACATGGACCCTAAAAAGATACCAAAGAAAGCAATTAGGTCCTACTCTGTCAACACCCAGATTTTTAATCCCAGATGCCTGTTATGCCATACATCGCAATCCCAGGATTACCATTTTTGCGAGACATAACAGATTTGGATATCGTAGTACATCATCCATTACAAACCATAATAAGGTCTTACACAAATAAAGGATCTCATGATCCAGTCTTAGTACAAACAAGTAGCGGAATAAATAGCATAGCGGTGGGCTCCATCTTCAGTGCCACAGGCAATGCTGATGATGGGAGATGATCCTAGTTGTCGTAGCCGTCGTGTTGTCCTTCTTCTAGATAATCCCCCTCATAGTCTGGCCACGGGAATATCCAGGGACAAAGCCATCACTACTCTTTAAGTACTCACAAACTATCACTAACAAGTAAGGTAGTTCTAGTAGGAATGCTAAGTTCTAAGTTTATTTGTAAATTTAAGTTTGAAACCTAAGATGAGTTCAGAAACAAAGAAAGATAAAATAAAGTTCTAAATCACCTAAGTGGGAACTTAGTTGTCATAGTCACAACCATGTTATGGTCAAGTCAGGTCACAATTCATTTCATAAGTCATTTTGAAAACATCTGACAACGGAACAGTATGGCCACTCCAACTGTCCATAACCGCGGACGCGGCTATTCAAATAGTTTGACACTCTACAGAGGTGGTACACTTTCACCACAAAATTCGATACATCTGTCAGGGATAACCCTGAATCATCATACTTAGTATGCAGATAATCAAACATAAACTTTCCTTTACACACTCTAGTATAAGCACCTCTCTTATGAGCTTGGCCTCCCAGCCATGGCCATCTGCCATCCTGGGCACTGCATAGGTGGACAAGATTGAGAGGTAGCCTCAGCTCAAACCTCTCCCGCGAGGGAACCAATACTAATGCATATAAACTTCTGGCTAAGCCTTACCCAATTCAGGTATTGTGGTTGTACAGTAAAATTGGAATGGTATCGCATCCGAACCCAACCATCAGTTTTTATAAAAGGGCTAAGGCTCATGCCTCAACATTTTCATCATCATAAACCATTTGTGTTTGTCAACACATGTCAAAACATCTCAATAGAATGACTCATCATTCCAAGGTTTTCATAATCTTTTTCACCAAGTATTCCCATCTAAAGTGATCAAGTTTTTTGGTTTAGCTCTAATCACTGAGTTAAGAGTGTTCACTTAGGTAGGATGCTAAGCTCAATCTCATGCCATAGAATGATATCTAAGTCTAAATAGATAGGTCAAGTTTTATACTCTTTATGCTATCTATAAATAAGGTAAAGAACTATGGTAAAGTAAAAAGGTAATACTTGTAAGTAAAACATGGGATGGGTATAAAACAAAAGGTATAACCAAGCATGCCTAATGCATCTTGCTTGGGTTATATTGCATCAAGTGATGGCTTGCAAGTTTTAGCTTGCCAATAATAGCTCACCTTGATTTGTGCAGTGGTTGAAATTCTCCTCGTCTTCTTCGGGGTAGAACTCCTCCTCCTCGTAGACTTGGTCGGTACTATCGTCTATAAATATATACGGAATACACAATCACCAAACAATACTTAACTAGTCTACTTAGCACACTAAGTCACATATTTGATGATCTAGTATCATCACAAACATCACAAGGTTTAATGAACCAGTCTCATTTATTTTATTTGAGAAAAGTAATTTCTACTAATTGAAATTAATTAGGATTTAATATTCTCCAATTAAAATATGGGATCATATGGAGACATGTCATCACCACATATTCTAATACATGGGAATGTGATTTAAATTGATAGGGATATGCTGAATGGGGTGTACCCAGCAGGACATTCCGGTTGGGCTAAAGGGTCTCACGAGTGGGCTTGCATGACAGCGACTGGAATGCGACTAAGATGAAGGCCCGGCGACTGGAGACTGGAGGCCCAGAAGCGTACCAGAAGCCTAGTTGGATTAGGTCAAAGCCTCCGAATCCATATCTTGTTCGGTTGTAGCTTGTAAACCCTAGCGAGGTGCGTCATATATAAACCTCCTTAGGGTATCCTCAGGACTTATGTTCAATCATACAACCCTTCAAGTGACTCGCTGCTTAGACGCCGAGCTCGCCACCCCTGTAACTCGCTCTCCAATAATCTAATCTAGCAGGAGTAGGTCTTTACCCTCCGGGGGACAAACCTGGGTAAAACCATGTGCATCCGCCCCCATCTCGCACCGCAGATGGCCACCAGCTCTCGCCCCTGATTCAATCAATCTCTGCCTACTGCAGCGACTGCCGTGGCCATTTCCACGACAGTGGCGCCCACCGTGGGGCATAGCAGGACTGGCCTGAGTTCTGCGGCGAGACCCTATCCGCCGATCGATTGTCCACTCACCATCGGACACATGATCCCCATCGGCGGGATCTTATAGATCCTGCCCAGCAGCTACATCCCGACGTCACGCCCGGTCACTCATGGCGCGGTGATGCCGGTCGGCTCCATCAACCTCTTCGTCGGCTTCACCGGCATGGTCGACCTAGCAACGACGGTGATCGTTGGCGGATCGCCGCCTCACCGTGATCTTCTCTCGGAGGAGCAGGTCCACTCCATTAGGAGCCTCGTCACCGAGTACGACTCGGCCGCCAGCAACGCGGCCGAGACCAATGCCGCCACGCACGACGAGGCCCTAAACACCGACCCCGACTCCGTGACCCCTGCCTCGGTCGACGGATCTATCACCACGGCATCACGAGAGGACTCCATCATGCGAGTCTCCAACCCGGAGGATTTCGAGGACTCCTCCATCCTCGGGATCTTCGACTCCGATTCCGGCTTGGAGTCGCCTGAAGATTTCCGCGTCAGATCCAATCGCTTTAACACGATCTACATGGCGGGAAGCACGGCCGCCCCGCCAGATCCGTTCTCCACACTGATCCCGCTGACTGCCACGGCCACAGAGGTGGAGGAGGCCCACCTGCGACTCGCAGAGGCGCAGCGCAATGAGCTCGCTGAGCGCGAGAAATACCGCCTCAAGTGGGAAACGGTGCGGGAGCTATCGCTCTATCACCAGTGCTGCATCAGGACCCGACTAAACTCCAACGTCCAGGGCCACGTCCTGAACTTCAACGACGAAAGCGACCCCGCACGCGCGGCCGAGCGTGAATACTGCGAGAACGCGCCACCAGGTGGAAGCAACAGACCACCACCCGGCGCACCGACGACTGGAGCCCCTCCACCACCCATTGGCCGTGCGCCCCCGCCGGACCAGCCGCGGATCATCATATCGCCACAAGCCCACGACGCCAATGGACTCCCACTCTACTCCACCCCGATGGACAACATCATCGCGGCCGACAACACGGTCGCCAACATCAACGTCCAGGGGGACGACACGCTGCAGATCCAGTACGCCAAGGCCCTACTCGCCAGGGCCATCGAGCAACAAGCTACGGGAGTCGACCCGCGGGGGCGGATGTATTCCCGCTCCTCAGCAAGCAGGGCGGCCTCGAGTGGCCACCCCACCATCGCCAACACCGTGACCTGCCCACCACCGTAGCCACTAGCGAACCAGCCGCGGGCCGCCAACCCCGCACTCTCCACCAACGAACCGCGACCGGTGAACAACACGGTCGCTGCCAACGGGAAGCCCATCGACGCCCGCATGCACATCGTCAACAACCAGGCCTAGCGGGCGCGCCAGCCCAACAACTTGAGGTACACCCTCAGTAATCGCGGCGACCCCGAACCGAGGGGCTCGCTCAGCCGAGTTGGCCCCCAATGCTTCAGGCCTATGATCAGAGGGGAAAAGTACCCCGCCAACTTCAAGGCTCCCAAAGAGATCAAAAAGTACGATCCAACGTACGACCCAGCAGTGTGGCTGGACACATACCTCATGGCGATGGGAATCGCCGGCCACACCGACCTGCTCGCCGCTCTCTACCTCCCCCTGATGATGGAGGGCGCGACCCAACAATGGATCAATACCCTCTCGCTGACAGCATCGACTCCTGGGAGGAAATGTGGGATGCCTTCGTCAGGCACTTCAAGGGCTCCTACACCCACGCCACCACGATTAAAGACTTGGAGCGGTGCATCCAGGGACAACGCGGGTCGACCTGCCACTAGATTCAAATATGGCAAGAACTATGGATCAACGCCTCTGGCATCCACCCGGACACATCGATACATTGCTTCAAGAACGCGTGCCGGTACGAACCACTGGTCACTAAGATCAAACGGGTCTGCCGGACGCTCGACAAAATCCCTGACCTCCTCGAAATCGCCAAGCACTATGCGGAGGAGGACCCCAACCAAGAATTTGACGACGAGTCGGGAGGAAGACGCCGTACCAGCGGCCACGACAGCGGGCGACATCGCGACATGCGCTACAGCAACACCCGCATCACCAGCAAGCGCCGCACGGACGGGCGAGTCGACTTTGTCGCCAATGCCGGCTATCGACAACGCGACCCCAAGAGCTACCACCACGACGGAGGGAATTACCGCGATAGTGGAAACTACCGCGCCAACAATGCGGCGAGGCCGAAATTCGACCCCGCCGCCCTGCTCAACCAGCCCTGCGTCTACCACAGCTAGGAGGGAAAACCCACCACCCACACCACCATGGACTGCCACTCTCTCAAAGAGATCGAAAAGGCAAGGCAAGCAAGGGAAGACCCCAACAACAACCCACCTCGGGACAACGGTAATGCTGGCGGCTTCGGCAACACCGTCGGCTCGCTACACACCTTCACCGAGCTCGGCACCAAGCGCGAGAGGAAGGTGCTCACCCGCGCAGTCACCGTCAATGCGGTGACACAGGTCGACATCCCACGCTTCCTCAACTGGTCCGAGCAGAGCATCACTTGGAGTCGCCAGGATCACGCTCCCAAGATCGAGTACCCAGGGCGAGTCGCCCTGGTAGTCAGGCCCAAAGTGGCCGATTATTGGCTACCCAAGACACTGATGGACGGATGGAGCTCCGTCAACATCATGTATCTGGACACGTTCAAAAGGCTCCAGCTCCCGAAGTCGGCAATCCAGCCGACCCTAACAACCTTCCATGGCATCGTCCCCGGTCGAAAGGCATACCCGATCGAAAAAGTGACATTACCGGTCACCTTCGGCACACCGGCAAACTACCGCACCAAGCGAATCAAATTCAAGATGGTGAACTTCCACGACCCCTACCACTGCGTCCTAGGACAGCAAACGTTTGCCAAATTTATGGCGACCCCCCCACTACGCGTACAACATGATGAAACTCCCAGGGCCGAGCGGCATCATCACTGTCCATGGTGACCCTGATATGGCCGTGGAATGCGAGGACAAAGGCGCTGAGCTCGCCGACGCCGTCATCGCCGCAGAGACTGACCATGCGGAGGAGCTCGTGAAATACACGGGCAACATCATCAAGGACGACCCCACCAGACTGAAGAAGCTAACCGCCGCGAACTCCACGTTCGAGGCAACCACGCATACCCGCACCGTCGAGCTCGTCCCGTGCAACTCCAGCCAGACGGTCACCATTGGGGCACATATGAGCCCCGCATAGGAAAGCGCGCTCATCGAGTTCCTCCATGAGAACCGCGACATCTTCCCATGGAAACCTTCCTACATGCCAGGTGTCTCGAGGGAACTCACTGAGCACAAACTACACGCTGACCCCAAATTGTGAGCGGTAAAGCAGTCGCTGCGGCCCTTCAATGAAGAGCGCCGCCGAGCAATCGCCGGAGAAGTGCAACACTTGTTGGCCACAGGCTTCATTCGACCAATAAAATACTCCAAGTGGCTGGTGAACCCAGTCCTGGTCCTGAAAAAGAACAACACTTGGAGAATGTGTATCGACTACACCAACCTCAACAGCGCCTGCCCGAAGGAGGAGTTCGTCCTACCGCGCATCGATCAGATCATCGACTCGACCGCGGGATCAGAGTCGCTGTGCTTCCTCGATGCTTACTCCGGTTACAACCAAATCAAGATGGCGGCCGGGGATGAGGAGAAGACAACGTTCATCACGCCATTTGGCGCCTTCTGCTACACGGCCATGACGTTCGGCCTCAAGAACGCCGGCGCCACATACCAAAGATGCATGCAGGAGTGCTTCGCGAGCCAAATTGGCTGCAACATTCACGTCTACATGGACGATGTGGTGGTAAAATCCACCCTCCAGGACAACCTGCTCGCTGACCTAGCAGAAACCTTTGCAAATCTGCGGAGGTACAACATCAAGCCGAACCCAGGAAAATGCACCTTCGGCGTCCCTCCGGACAGCTACAGGGATACGTAGTCTCCAAGCGAGGCATCGAAGCCAACCTCACCAAGATCGACACCATCGCGCGACTCGGAAAACCCGAGTGCCTGCGCGATGTCCAGAAGTTGGCCGGGTAAGTCGCGGCTCTTAGTCGCTTCATCCCCCGACTAGGCGAGAAGGCCATGCCTCTTTATCGCCTGATGCGCAAGAACCCCACGTTCCAATGGGACGCGGAGGCGGACGATGCACTCAAAGCACTTAAAGAAATCCTACTCGCGGCTCCACTACTCGCCGCACCAGTCGACAAAGAGCCAATGCTCGTCTACGTGGCGGCCTCCAATCGAGTCGTCAGCACCGTGATGGTCATCGAACGGCCAAAGGAGGGAAAGGAGCGCCCCATACAGTGCCCTGTCTACTACATCAGCGAAGTCCTAACAAACTCACGACAGCGCTACCCGCAGTACCAGAAACTGGTGTACGCGGTATTCCGAGCTCAGCAGCGACTCCCCCACTATTTCCAAGAGGACCCAATCACGGTGGTCTCATCCGCACCGCTGCAAGACATAATACGCAATCGCGAGGCGACTGGGCGAGTCGCCAAGTGGGCCGTCAAAATCGGCGTCCACAATATCAAATACGAGCCCCGCAAAGCAATCAAGTCACAAGCCCTAGCTGATTTCCTAGCAGATTGGGAAGAAGCGCAGTAGCCGGAGAAGCTACCATATCTCCACTACTGGTCGCTACACTTCGATGGCTCGAAAAACGCCAACGGAGCAGGGGCCGGGGTCATACTGACCTCCCCCAAAAGGGACAAGATCCGATACGTGCTCCACCTCAACGTCAAGCCCTGCACCAACAACATGCCAGAATACGAGGCCCTCCTCCACGGCATGTGGGCCGCCAAGGAAATGAACATCCACCGCCTATAGTGCTACGGCGACTTCGACCTAGTCGCCCGCCAGGTCGCTGGAACATGCGACGCCGTCTCTCCAACAATGATCGCGTACCGCCAAGCGGTAGACCAGCTGGGAGGACACTTTGACGGCTATTCCGTCGAGTGGATCAAAAGATGCAAGAACGAGGAGGCCGACGCCCTTTACCGCATCAGGTCGGCCCGACAAGCGCCAGCAGTGGGTGTCTTCCTCGATATCATCCACAAACCTTCGGTCAGCCTACCGAAGGAGATCGACATCGGGATACCACTATAACCAGAGCCGGTCCTAGTCGCCATGGTTGTGGAGCCTAGCGACTAGACGACACCATACGTTGCCTTCCTCGAGCACAAGATCCTCCCAAGCAATGAGACGGAGGCGTGAATGATCGTGCGCCACTGCAAATCCTTCGTCATCATCAACGGCGAGCTGCACAAACATAGCGTGACTAGCGTGTTACAGCGCTGCGTACAGCCAGAAGAAGGCCGCAAGATCCTCCAGGACATTCACGTCGGCGACTGTGGCCATCACACCGGCACCAAGTCGTTGTTCGCCAAGGC
This sequence comes from Avena insularis, assembly GCA_023614405.1. Lineage (NCBI taxonomy): Eukaryota > Viridiplantae > Streptophyta > Magnoliopsida > Poales > Poaceae > Avena > Avena insularis. Next base: position 447,519,700 of record CM042690.1, read on the forward strand.
CATGTGGCACGGCTTCTACTGGCTCACCGCGCACGTCGACACCACCAACATCGTCCAACGATGCGTCGGGTGTCAGAAGTACGCCCACCAGACACACCTCCCTGGTTCGGCACTCAAGACCATCCCCATCGCATGGCCATTCGTTGTATGGGGCATGGACATGGTAGGCCCGTTCAAGAAGGCCCCATCCAGCTTCACCCACCTCCTGGTCGCGGTCGACAAGTTCACCAAATGGGTCGAGGCCAAGCCAATCATAAAGTGCGACGGCAAGACGGACACCAAGTTCTTACGCAAGATCATCTACCGGTATGGCTACCCGCATAGCATAATAACAGACAACGACACCAACTTCGCCAAAGGGGCCATGGCGGAATTCTGCGAAGAGCACGGCATATGACTCGACCTCGCCTCAGTCGCCCACCCGAAGTCGAACGACCAAGAAGAACGCGCCAACCAGAGCGTCCTCCACGGGCTCAAGCCACGACTCCAGGTGCCCCTCGAGCGCACCCTAGGATGCTGGGTCAAAGAGATCCCTTCAGTCATATGGGGGATCCGAACATCCGTCAATCGCTCCACCGGGTTCACACCCTTCTTCATGGTGTATGGCGCCGAAGCCGTAATGCCAACAGACCTGGAGCACGACGCACCTTGAGTCGCCAATTACGTCGAGGCGAAAAATGAGACCACCCGCTAAGACAGCATCGACCAAATCGACGAGGCACGCGACCTGGCTCGCTCCCGTACAGCCATCTACCAGCAGGTACTCCGCCGCTACCATAGCCGCCGAGTCCAGACTCGCACCTTCCAGGAGGGCGATCTGGTCCTACGACTGGCTCAAGACAAGAAGGGCATGCACAAACTCTCCCCCCCATGGGAGGGGCCATTCGCCATAGGGCGAGTCCTCGGCCATGACGCCTACTACCTCATCAACATACGAGGTGACGACCAGCTCGAGGTTGGGAGGCCATGGAATGTAAACCTCCTCCGGAACTTCTATACATAGAACCGAAACATGTACTCAGCTGACATATACAATGAAATTCATTCGGTTCACAAAATTGTGTCTACTCGCCACATCCTTATGCCACTTGCATTCGTACAATCAGCAATACACTACCCACAGAAGTCAACCTTTGGTCGAGCGACTGGCACGGCTAAGTAGTGCGGCCCAAGGGCACCGAAAATACTCGGGCCTTGGGACATCCACGAAAACGTCAACCTGGAGCCACCATCGGAGTCGCCTAGCTCGACTGGCCCACCGGGCCAAGACGACCGATATACGCTTCTTACAACGACCTGTCCTTCCTATCCTTGCGCAAAGCGACTCGAATGGTTAAGTACCACGCACGGGGACTCCACAAGAATGGAACCCTCACGCGGCTCGGGAACACACCAAGTAAGAGAGCTGCCTTGGACTCGCCTAGCGACTGGCTCTCTCAGCCAGGGGAAGAGACGCGTTACAAACGACGCATTAACAACCTACAACAGGAACGCGCCCAATACGGCTAAGCACGACGCTCGGGGATTCACCTACAAACAAAACCATTCGCGCTTGGGGACTCGCCCCTTCAGGAGACGCAAAAGATAAACAAAACACCATAAAAGAAAACACATATGTACACAATCGAGTTATACCCCATTAAAGGGCGACGCGCTCGGGGACTCGCTAAACAAAAAATAAACACACCACACAATGACGGTCGCATTGCAAGTCGATTGACTCCTCTTACTCAAAATATTGTTCATGCTACAAAAGTCGCCACTTGGCATATATTACAAATTGCCCAACGATACTATCTATTCCGCATGTCCTGATGAAGAAGCACCACCACCACCCTTGACACGAACGAAAGGCTGCCACAGGTTCATCGGGTAGGTCGTCAGCGACTTCGACAATGACGACCGAAAGGGTTGCTCCGACTTCATGTCGTGATGCTCCGGCTCGGGGTCGCCAGGCGCCAATACTGTTTCCTGGTATGGCAGAAGGTCCCCCATTGCCAACACTCGATCAGCAAAAGGGGCGGCCTTGGCAGTCAGCTTCAGCACCTCTGACATCTCCACCATGCCAGTCGCCAAAGGGTAGCCGCTGGTGACATCGTCAAGGTCGAAATCATCGGGGAAGTGGGCGAGACCCAGGCTCAATGCCGTGGTGGCCCCACGCCTGAAAGCCGAGCGTGCCATCCACTCCACGACGTCGGGCGCCTCCTCCAGATAGCGCCACACTTCTGTAAGTCCCCCAGGAATAACCTCGATGGGGGACATCCCTTGAAGGACCGCTTGGATGCACAATGCCGAGGCAGTGGCCGCGTTCACCATGGCAGTCACGCATTGCGAGGCGTTGAAAGTCTGAACCATCGGGTCGCTTTGCCCTATCACAGCTGCAACATAAGACGTCAGTGACACTATGGATCTCCCCATTCAGGGACTTGCCAAACGTGTTAAGCAAAAAATGGAAACTCACCAAGAAGCTTGCGGCAGTTCTCGATGACATGCTTCTCCAGGGTGGCATGATCGTTCTGCAGCCCCACGATGATCGAGTCCGCGGCCCTGCGCTCCTCTTCAGCCGCAGCGACTGCAGCCTTCGCTCGATCCTTAGACGAAATTGAGGCCGATTTTGCCTCCTCCAATTCCTGGATCAGCGAGGCAATTCGCCCATTCGCCGCGTCCAGCTCAGCGACTGGAACATACCCTTCACGGGCCTTGGAAATGGCAGCCGGAAGACCATCTGGAAAGAAAAGGGACAAATCATCAACACGCCGGCACACCAACAGTTCACAGCCGAAAAAGAAAAAAAATGAAACAAGTACTTACCAACAGTCTGCTGGAGTCGCCGGTTTGCTTCCTGCGCCACGCGCAGATCCCGCTTTAGACGCTCCCTCGCGGCCTGTCGGTCGGTCGACTCCCTCTGCAAACCCTGCAAAAGTAACAAAATCAGTACTTACCAAGAACAATATTCAGCTCCAAGCCGCTGAAATTCAGCGACTAGGAACTCGGGGACTAGAGAGTAGAAATAAATTCAGTTCCTAGCCGCTGAAATTCAGCGACTAGGAACTCGGGGACTGGAGAGTAGAAGAAACTCAGTACCTAGCCGCTGAAATTCAGCAGCTAGGAACTCGGGGACTGGACATACCTGAATGGCGGCGCCAAGCATCTTGTGGAGCACTCCGAAGTCAGTCGACGGGACTGTGAAGGAGGTGCACCCACGACGGGACCTAATGTCTTCATCAACGATCTTCGGGCTCTGTGGAGATTAGTTGTCCACCATGCCTGGAAACCCCTCGCAATGAAGCGCGGGAATGTTGCCGACGCCCTAGCCGGGGCACTGGTCGTCCGAGCTGGCGCTTCTGTCGTAGGAGCGACCGTGACTGGCTCCGACCGCGCCACCGCCACTTCTTCGGTGACTGCAGCGAGATTGCACTCCTTGGCACTATCCATTGCCATGGCGTTGTCGGCACCGCCCTTTTGCCTCTTCATGCCCTCCGCAGTCGCCACATCTCCAGCAGATTTCCTCTTCTCAGGTTGCCCTTTCCCGTGGTGGCGACCGGCGGAATCTTCGCCACTGAAGGGCGACCAATATTCTTGGCTCCAGACCTGCCAAAACCTCCAAAGTCAACACAGTGACAGCACAAAAACGAGACACGACTCGGAATGGAGAAGCCAATATTTACTTAGCGACTAGAAGAACGCGCAGCCCGGTGCTGATGTGGGCGGGCTTGTCTAGTTCTAGGCCCAGCTTGCGCGTGAGACCCCTCTCAAAGACATTTGAAGCCCATGACACGGTGGGATTCCTTGATGATGAAGCCGCGGTCGCTAGAATTTCCGGCTCTGGAGAAGTGGCCACCCTTGAAGGTTGCGGTGATCACGGCGCCGCGGCCTTAGTCGCCTCTTGGCTTGGGTCCCTCGAAGCTTCAGGCGCGATTAGCGCCAGAGGGACTTCCACCAAAGCCTCGGTGTCCTTGGCCCCCAATCCCTTCATCGTAATCGCATCCTCCGGGATCTTGTGCGAAGAATCGGGGGCACCATCGTCATCGGAGTCGTCATTAGACTCAAACACCACCGACGACCTTGGCGGTGACGCTGGCTTCTTCGCTAGCGACTTTGGTCTACGCGCGGGCTTCGCCAGCGTGGCTGTGCGTCGAGACGTGTGCTCTTGCATGAATTCGTCGCCCCCTTCATGTTCATCAAGGCTGCGACTCGCCTCGAACTCGTGCTGCTTCAGCATGCGAGTATTGCGGGCCGTAGGCACTAGGGGGGGAACCTCCTCCTCCTCCTTGTCGCTTCTGGAGGAGTCTTCCTCGGAGGCCTCTTCGAGCTCCTAGGGAACCTCATCGTCAAGCGGAGGGAGCCAACCCTCCAGCACCCGGAACAACTGAGAACAACCACCAATGAATATCAAATTATGCGACTACGAATCACATTGCGGAAATGGCGACTAGAAGGAAAACTTACTGTGCGGGCTTCATTCTTCACGGGAATGTACGGGGCGAGCCCGACCGATCTGGTTGTGAATTCCATATCGGTGATCTTCTTCAAGGCAGCCTTGTAGTCTTCAATCTCCCATGACTCTTTGCTGGTCCGGGAGGGATCGTGTTTCCCGCTGTACTCATACATCCAATGCGGCCGAGCCGCTAGCAGAACCAGACGCCGCCTGAGCCAGCAGTTGTAGAGGTTGACTGATGACAACCCCTGATCCTTCAACCTCTGGATCTGGTCCATCATTTCCATGATGACCATCCTCTGGTCTTCCAGAAGCTTCTTCGCCGCCAGCCGGCGAGGCTCGCTCCTTTCTGCGATGAACTCGGGGAGCGCTACTTCGCTGGAGGGAGTGGACTCTTTGACGCAGAACTAGCTCTTCTTCCACTCGCTCGCGGCCTTCTTCGACAGTAGAAGCTTGATAAAGTTGGCCTTCGGCTTCAACTGGAACGTGACGCCGCCGGCCGCCAACATCAAACCGCTGGCCGCCTCGCGCCCGATGTGGCCGTGGAAGAGCTCCATCCACAGTGGGAAGTACGGCCTGCAGCCCAGATAGCATTCATAGAAGGCGACAAAGATTGCCAGCTGCTCGATGCTATGCGGGCCAAGATCTGACGGCTTGATTGCGTAATATGCGCAGAAACGCCGAAAGAACAATGAGGTGGGGAATCCTAAACCTCTCTCTAGGTGGCTCGGGAAGCAAATGAACTCGCTGGCCCGCGGCTTTGGCTCGATCTCGGAGGAAGCGGGGATTCGCCAGTTCCCCTTGTGGAGGACTCCGGCGTCCTCGAAGGACTTGAGTTGGGCCGTGGTGCACTTGGATTTCCCCCATGAACCTTTGGGAGGTGCCATTGGGAAGGATGTGGAGTCGCTCGGTGTGGAAGGATCGGATCGAAGGAAGACAGAAATAATGAATACGCGAGAATGAAGAATGTTGGGAAGGATCTGCAAGGCTGATTCACCACTCCCCTTATAAGGGGGCGCTACCCGCCAAATTCGGGGTAGTCGTTACCTGCGGTAATTATGCCGAAGTTACCGTTGGAATATACAACGGATAGTTTAACCAGGTTGACGGTCCAACTCCTCCATTCCACTCACTAGCAACTAGTCCTGTCCACTTGCCGAAGCAGCGACTTGGCAGCCGTGACATTCGCTGGAGCAGCGACTGGGAGCCTGGGGAAAATTTCCTTGGTTTCAGTGGAGTCCATCGCCGATTCGACTGGGCGTCCAAATTGGACTCGCCTACTCTGACTGCCAAATGACCACCTGCATCTGATTCAATGATGGCCTCGGGGACTACTGATGGGGATATGCCGAATGGGGTGTACCCAGCAGGACGTTCCGGCTAGGCCAAGGGGTCTCACGAGTGGGTCTGCATGATGGCGACTGGAATGTGACTAAGATGAAGGCCCGGCGACTGGAGACTGGAGGCCCAGAAGCATACCAGAAGCCTAGTCAGGTTAGGTCAAAGCCTCCGAATACATATCTTGTTCGGTTGTAACTTGTAAACCCTAGCGAGGTGCCTCATATATAAATCTCCTTAGGGTATCCTCAGGACTTACGTTCCATCATACACCCCTTCAAGCGACTCGCTGCTTACGCCGAGCTCGCCACCCCTGTAACTCAATCTCCAATAATCTAATCTAGCAGGAGTAGGTCTTTACCCTCCGGGGGCCGAACCTGGGTAAACCCATGTGCATCCGCCCCCATCACGCACCGCAGATGGCCGCCAGCTCTCGCCCCCGATTCAATCAATCACTGCCTACTACAGCGACTGCCGTGGCCATTTCCACGACATAAATGTTGGATCACATTTTATAAAGTCTAAGATTGATATTTAAATAATTTAAAGTGACTAGAAATGCCTATATAGCATTAATTTGATACTAGTCCAAAGTTACTGCATGCAAACCTAAATATTATTACATATTCAAATAGGTATTGTCAAATGTGATTTTTGAGAGTTGGAATCAACTCAAAATCTATTATGGTTGATTTTTGAAAAATGTTTGAATGTAGAAAAGTCTCTTTATTATTAATTTTACTATAGGTGATCTATAACTCTAATTGATTTAAATCCAACGGACTTGGATAGATATTTAAAATATCTTTCCAACAAAATTGGAATCATGTCATTTGGTTAAGTAAATCTTTCTGAATTGATTTTTAAACACGGGGACAGAATCTAGATTAAGTCTAAATAGAAAAATCTACATTTAAATTCTAGGGCCGGCGCGGGAAAGAAAATGGGCCGGCCAATTAGCACTGCGCGGCACAGCTAGCAACTGACAAGGGGGTCCCGCATGTCAGCGACACAACTCAACGCGAAGCGGTATGGGGCGATGTGGACCGTGCGATTAGAACCTAGATCAACGACTCCGGTTCATCGTCGACGACGGACTGGTCGCCAGCGAGACGGAACCCTAGTGGCTCGGTGGGGGTCTACTTGGGGCTTACCAGGGCTCCAGCTAACGTGGCGATGGGGGCGATCAAATGAGGAGACGACAACGGACTCAAGCGAGGTCACGGCGGCTCCTAGGGTGGTCGAAATCCACTGCCCCCTTCTTCTTCTGTTGCGGTGGCTCTGGTGGAAATTTCGACGAACGACTGCTCGAGCGGCTCCGGCGATGCTGTGAGGTGGTTCTGAGAGAGAGGGGAGTGAGGTAGTGTGGCGAAATGGTGCTGGGGAGGGCTCCTTATATAGGCTCGACGAGGAGACCGTGAGGGCGACGGTGAGCTTGTCGGTGATGGTGGTACAGGGCGATAGAGGCATGGGCGATGTAGGCGGATGGTGTCTTGCCTCCTAGTGGTCAGCTACAATGCAATGGCGTGCGGTAGCTTGCGGTCGGGAAAGGTTGGCGCTCTAAGGGGCAGAGTCGGTGCTCGACATGGCGTGCGGTGCCTGCTGGTCGCGCAGCGGGAAAAGGGCGTGTCTGGGGGTGTGCTAGGGTTAAGGCGGAGCGACGCGTGCAAGCTAGGGTCAAGGCGCGGCTTGTGCTGGCCTGTCGGGGATGGCGCTCTGGCGTGCTCCGTGCATGGCGCAGAGGCTCGGTGCGCGGGTGATTTGCGGTGGTCCAAGGGCTGGCACGGCTCGGGGAAGGAACCAAGGGCGGCGGTGTGATCACGCCTACCTCCCTGGAGCGGCGGAAGAGGGTGGGGCTGTGTACTGCGACGTGGGCATGATCGGCCGGCGATCATGGCGTCGGGGTGGCGCAGCACTGCTGCTGGGGGCTAAATGGTAGCTTGTTTATGGTCTGGTTAGATCTAGGTGAGACAAGGGAACAAGCTTGATCCCAATTGGCTCGACAAAGCATTGATCCAAATAGTGTTAGTTAGGCAGATTTATTTTTGCCTGCCAAGTTGTAACACCCTCGAATCGTCCCTATGCAAGTTTTAGCCCTTTCCGCCAAACCCGCATAGAAACAATTCAAGGACGCCCACCAGGCACTTTCGTGCGGGTGGAAAACGAAGTAATACCATTACACAACAGTCCTCGATGGGATCCACAGAATATATATATATATATACAATAGCGACTCAACGAGTCAAGAGTACAGATATACAATACAAAGATCCAAATCACCTTGAAAATGTTAGCGTCCAAGTACGAACAAGATGCAAATGGGGCTAAGAGCCCTGATGAATAACCAATGGCGTCCATAACCCTGCCCAGGCCAAGCCGGAAGGGTAACCCTGCTAACGATGTCGATCTCAAACCTGCTAAAACATAAGGGGTGCCGACAAAGGGCAAAGGAAAAAGAGGAGCAAGATCGAGGCCAAGACAGCGAGGCTAGAATTGGCTCTCGCCTACATAGGTATGGTAGATCAAGGCGGCAGCAAGCATGCACTAAACAACCTATAGAGACTCAATTCAACTGTCGGCTATTAGAGAGGGATAAGAAAGACCTATTCGGAACCAACCTTATACTAACACCAATCATACCCATCCTGGTATTTCCCCTCGAGACCAAACAAGGAAGTCGGACCAAGGAACTCACACAGTTGGCAATTTTACTCATTCCGTTATAGTTACAGCACCTACTAATCAGATATAAATATCATGAGTCATCCTGAAGCATAAGTAGTGGGCAGTTTTAATTAACCATTCCGTGGTAGTTGGAACATTTACTAGTCAGATATAATTGTCCTGAGGAATCCCAAAACCCAGCAGTTGTTGGCACTTTTATCACATTCCATTGGAGTTGCAATACTTACTAGGCAGGTATAGTATGACACAGATCACAACAAATCCACCAGTTGTTGGCATTTTTATTATCCATTCCATTGTAGTGAAGCTAAATTACTAGTCACATATTAAGTGAAATTTATAACACTACTTTAGTTATGCTTGTCTATGATCGATATAGTGTGCTCCAAGTCGTCCATAATAGCGGACACGGCTTTCAGAAAGATTTACCCTGCAGGGGTGCACAAATAGCAACACACACACGATCAACCTCGGAAAAACCAAATCAAAACCCAACGAGGCTTTCACGACAAAGCAATCACAGGATTCATAAAATATTTCAGGGGGCCACCCCATTAAGCTACCCGCAACGAAGTTGGCCGGCTCCGAGATGGACCCAAGGTTTGCGCCAATGGCTATAAACGACTGGGAACCCGAAAGTGTGACCGGGCTTGTCGATACCGCGAAAACACTCCGCAATTCATAAATAGTACAGGTGCTCCACGTACAATCGTAAATAAAGAAGTAAAGCATGGCATAAGTACAGGATAGTAATAAATCCCCAAACTAGTTTGTGGCCCCAAGAAATAAAAAATGAATCAAGCTCTGGCTAAGGGGGATTCATAGACTCTCCCTGATGTGGATAGTGCGAATAGTCAAGGAACAGGTATCAAGTGCTCGGGGCCTACGGGACACAAGTGGACATAAAAACCAAATAGCATATATTGCCCACCGGTGCCTCTTTCATTAGTTATCCCAACAATTTAATACTTGTATTTAAAGTCATGATCATCTTCACCATAAACATCTGCCAGCATTCCAACAACTGTGGTACTTGACAACACGATATCACACTTGAGCACGCAACTACGACTCGCAAGGCCAGCTGTCTACCAAACACAGGTAATAGGAGGTGTCCAAGGCAATATAGAGGCTGCACGGGATATAACTGGTGTACGGAAACTAAAGCATCACGACACGGATAGCAATAGATCAACAGGAGGAAATAAAGACTATAAATGCAAAATAGGTAGAAGGGGAGAGATGCTCGCCTAGGAAACACTGCCGAAGGATCATATCCGGAGAACTTGTCGATACTCGCATCAACTCATCGGCCTAATCCGCGAAGAAGCAAACACTACAAGAAACACCAGATGCAATATTTAATACTACGACAGAAGATCCGGCATGATTATGATATGATGCAGATGCGGTGCAATTATGCAGTGTTAAGCGGAACCAGGGTCCCGACAATTAATTAATAGGTTCCAGTTATTTAGATACCCCGCAATTTAAATGTTGTCTTAACAAGGCAAACATGGTATCGGTTCGGTACACAAATTTAAATGGAGTCCGGACTAAGACTAGAATAGCCCGCATATAGACTCCATATTTAATTATTAGGTGAATTGAAATAATACCCCCAAACCACACAATATGTATGCGACATGATGATTTAATTATGCAACAAGTTGTATGTTATATTATAAAATAGGGGTCTCGGAAAGGGAATCACATAAGGGGTCGAAGATCTTGGGGTTCGATGTGGTTTGGGTCCGGTCTTCAGGGTCGACGGGATCGGTCTTCGGATCCGAGAGGGAGAAGAACGCTGGGTGCGGTCTTCGGGTCCGGGAAGGAGCTCTTGGTGTCCCATGAAGGAGTACTCAGGGCTCCATGACGGAGAACTTGGGGTGTCCGTCTTCGATTGCCGACGGCGGACTTGATTCCGGTACCGGGGATCTCCGAGCAGTTTCAACCTTGGACGGAGAACTTGACCTCCGTGGTCGGTGGCGTACTTGTGCGGTGCCAGTGGTCTTCGGGTGGCACGGGGCTGGGGTTGATCTTGCTGAGATACCTTGGGGTTGTGATGTGCTCTGGTTTGGACTTAAGAAGCTCCAAATCATACCACGACATCACTGTGGCACACAACAACCGGGGGAAGAGCCACACATGCATGTATGGAACCAAGGCATCTTGACGAGCCGAAGTGGTCTTCACGGGGACATTAGTGACGGCAGTAGACTACCTACATGTTCGTGACGAGGCCGACACGGATGCACACGCACGGGAAGGAGGTCATGGACAGAGAGCAGCGGGCACGGGACGGAGAAGTAGCCATGGGAGGAGGTGCTCCGGTCGACGATGAGCGGGTCGGGAGAAGGCACAGGCGAGGCCGGCTGCGGTGGCGGCTGCTTGCGGGAGAGGGAGGTCGCGGAGGCATGGCCTGTGCTGATGGAGACCGAGGAGGAGCAGAGACGAGGCGCCGTCGCTGCTGGGGCACGACCGGCGGTGCGAGACATTGTGCCGCAGAGACGACGCGGAAGCAGACGAGGTGGTGGCCGGCGGTGGTCAGAGGAGCTTCGGGTCGGGGAGACGCTGGCGACGGTGAGATAGGCCGCACTCGGGGCGACACGGTGCAGGACAAGGACCGGCGGTGGGGCTTGCTAGACGGTGCAGAGAGGCGGCGGGGCGACCACGCGGCCGACGGCGAGGAGCACAGGGTCGACGAGGTCGGGCCGGCAGACGAGGATGGGGTGGAGGCGCACAAAGAGGCGGCCGTGGCCATCGTGTGCGCTGGGGTGGAGCTCCTGCGGCAGGGATGGTTGGTGACGGGGCGGCCTCGGCGGTGACGCGGTCAGAGAGGGGTCGACAACGTCGGCCCGAGCTTGAACGACAGCAAGGAGAGGAGGAGGAGGAGGAGGAGGCGGTAGGAGACGCACGAGAAGGGGAGGCCGGCGATGGGCGTTGGGCGGCCGGAGAGAAGGAGGCGACATGACGGCCGGACGTGGGCGGCGGCGATCGGGTCACAGTGAGAGGCGAGGCTCTGCGAGGAAGCCTCGAGGCGGCAAGGCCGGCTGGGGCAGAGGAGGAGACGGTGCAGGCCGGCCGCGAGGCAGCTAGACGAGGAGGAGCTTGGCGGTTGCAGTGCTCGTGGAGGCCGGGGTGGAGCAGGGTCGAGCAGCGGGGGAGGCTCGCGAGGCGGGGAAGCTTGGGCCAGACCCAGAGGCGTGCTACAAGGAGAATTGGTCGCAGGGACGGGGGTTGGGGATGGATCGAGAGAGACGTGCGGGGATCGCGAGGAGAGATGAGTGGTGGGCAGGCAGCCAGGTGAGCGGTGGTGAGGTGGTAGGGTGGTCGCCAGAGGGCCGCAGGATGGGGCCAGTGCAGTAGCGTCTGTTGCGGTGCACGGAGTGCAGTGGCGTGTCACACGTGCTGGCGTGTACCACAACAGGGTCGGGGTGGGCCAGGTGGGAGCGGGCATGTGGGTGGCAGCGGGGTGGAGCTGAGGTTGGTTGGGTGGTGGTTGGTCTAGGGTTTGGGTAGGTGTGGGTTAGGGTTTAATCTGGAGGTGGCCGGCTTGGCTTTTGGGCCTAGCTGGCTGCCTCCCAAAAATAATACAAGTTTTATTTATTTATTTAAAAGACTTTTGTAATCTGTTTTTAGATAAATAAAATATCTGGAAGAGACCAGGGTTTTAATTTGAAATAAAGACAGGGGATATTTAGAAAACAAATATAGGCTTTTAGAAAATAGTTTTAGGCAAACATATGCATGATGATATGACGATGCTCAAATGCAATGTCGCATGATGCCATGAGCATGCGGTCATGATGATGCAATGCACAATAAACACAGCGATTTTCTAGTAGTGGTTTTAGCGGGGTGCTACAATTCGACACCACTAACAATGGATCTCGCCCTCGAGATCCGGCTCATGGTACCGGGAAGAAGGCCGACGATCAGAATCATCTCGCTTCGGGTAGATCCCCGCGACACCACTAACAAGATTGTTGCTCCATCTTGAAATTGGCGACATCACCAACAAGGGGTCGTCGTCCATGGTCGACGAGAAAACACTCCGGGAACAAAGGATGAAGGTAAAGGTGTCAAGAGATAAGGCCACCTTTAACTTCCGTGGATGGAACGAAATTGCTTGATCCACCGATTCGATGTACAAAAGTGCACAGTGAGAGGCGAGTAGGGTGATTAGTCCATCCCGTACTCAAAGCATCCTTCTGTAAATGAATCGCAGAATCGTGCAACCAACTCTCGGGATTTAGACTGAAGATCTTCACAAGCGGTGTTCGGAACAAGAGGGGTGATGCAGGATCTTCCTCGGATCTAGCGTAGATGATGTCGTCACATTTGGGACCACCGGAAGATACAAGGAAACATCATACGAAAAGACACAATGATCAGGTTTTGCGATGGTTCCATTGGCATGAACAACACATGCTCAAGGTATACTCCAACTTCACCAATGCTCATCCTTCTCATATGCTTTTCAACGATACATATATCTGTCAAGGGGCACATACAGATAAAGAGTTCAAGGACAAAAGATTGGATGAAGGTACAACAGCCGAGAAGTAGATTGATGATTGTAGAACCACCGTTATAAAGGGAGGAAGCGACACCCTAAAGGTACGACAGAAACCCAACCACGAGAATTCCTGGACTCGAAGAAAAGATAAGAGAGCAGATTCAAAACACGCAAAGGTAAGAGGAGAATAGCATAGGGGTAAGGAGTAAAAGCAGACCTAATTAGATCTATCAAACCGATTTTATAAAATAGTCTTAACACTCTACATCGACCGTTAGCTAGGTTATCCTACATTTGGACGATGGGGTATCAGAATCGCTGGGCTCTGATACCACTCTGTAACACCCTCGAATCGGCCCTATGCAAGTTTATCCCTTTCCGCCAAATCCGCATAGAAACGATTCAAGGACGCCCACCAGGCACTTTCGTGCGGGTGGAAAACGAAGTAATACCATTACACAACAGTCCTCGATGGGACCCACAGAATAGATATATATATACAACAGCGACTCAACGAGTCAAGAATACAGATATACAATACAAAGATCCAAATCACTTTGAAAACGTTACAGCGTCCGAGTACGGACAAGATGCAAATGGGGCTAAGAGCCCTAAAGAATAACCAATGGCGTCCATAACCCTGCCCAGGCCAAGCCGGAAGGGTAACCCTGCTAATGACGTTGATCTCAAACCTGCTAAAACATAAGGGGTGTCGACAAAGGGCAAAGGAAAAAGAGGAGCGTCATTACTGAGGCCAGTACAGGGCGAGGCTAGAATTCGGCGGCTCTCGCCTACATAGGTATGGTGGACTGAAGCGGCAGCGCAACATGCACTAAACAACCTATAGAGACTCAATTCAACTGTCGGCTATTAGAGAGGGATAAGAAAGACCTATTCCTAACCAACCTTATACTAACACCAATCATACCCATCCTGGTATTTCCCCCCTCAATACCAAACGAGGAAGTCGGACCAAGGAACTCACACAGTTGGCAATTTTACTCATTCCGTTATAGTTGCAGCACCTACTAATCAGATATAGATAGCATGAGTCATCCTGAAGCATAAGTAGTGGGCAGTTTTAATTAACCATTCCGTGGTAGTTGGAACATTTACTAGTCAGATATAATTGTCCTGAGGTATCCCAAAACCCAGCAGTTGTTGGCACTTTTATCACATTCCATTGGAGTTGCAATACTAACTAGGCAGGTATAGTATGACACAGATCACCACAGATCCACCAGTTGTTGGCATTTTTATTATCCATTCCATTGTAGTGAAGCTGAATTACTAGTCACATATTAAGTCAAATTTATAACACTACTTTAGTTATGTTTGTCTATGATCGAGATACTGTGCTCCAAGTCGTCCATAACCGCGGACACGGCTTTCAGAAAGATTTACCCTGCAGGGGTGCACAAATAGCAACACACACACGATCAACCTCGGAAAAACCAAATCAAAACCCAACGAGGCTTTCACGACAAAGCAATCACGGGATTCATAAAATATTTTAGGGGGCCACCCTATTAAGCTACCCGCAACGAAGTTGGCCGGCTCCGAGACGGACCCAAGGTTTGCGCCAATGGCTGTAAACGACTGGGAACCCGAAAGTGTGACTGGGCTTGTCGATACCGCGAAAACACTCCGCAATTCCTAAATAGTACAGGTGCTCCACGCACAATCGTAAATAAAGCAGTAAAGCATGGCATAAGTACAGGATAGTAATAAAGCCCCAAACTAGTTTGTGGCCCCAAGAAATAAGAAATGAATCAAGCTCAGGCTAAGGGGGATTCATAGACTCTCCTGGATGTGGATAGTGCGAATAGTCAAGGAACAAGTATCAAGTACTCGGGGCCTACGGGACACAAGTGGACATAAAAACCAAATAGCATATATTGCCCACCGGTCCCTCTTTCATTAGTTATCCCAACAATTTAATACTTGTATTTAAAGTCATGATCTTCTCCACCATAAACATCTGCAAGCATTCCAACAACTGTGGTACTTGACAACACGATATCACACCTGAGCACGCAACTACGACTCGCAAGGCCAACTCTCTACCAAACACAGGTAATAGGAGGTGTCCAAGGCAATATAGAGGCTGCCCGAGATATAACTGGTGTACGGAAACTAAAGCATCGTGACACGGATAGCAATAGATCAACAGGAGGAAATAAATACTATAAATGCAAAATAGGTAGAAGGGGGAGAGATGCTCGCCTGGGAAACACTGCCGAAGGATCATATCCGGAGAACTTGTCGATACTCGCATCAACTCATCGGCCTAATCCATGAAGAAGCAAACACTAGAAGAAACACCGGATGCAATATTTAATACTACGGCAGAAGATCTAGCATGATTATGATATGATGCAGATGCGGCGCAATTAAGCAGTGTTAAGCGGAACCGGGGTCCCGACAATTAATTAGTAGGTTCCAGTTATTTAGATACCCCACAATTTAAATGTTGTCTTAACAAGGCAAAACATGGTATCGGTTCTCTACACAAATTTAAATGGAGTCCGGACTAGGACTAGAATAGCCCGCATATAGACTCCATATTTAATTATTAGGTGAATTGACATAATACCCCCAAACCACACAATATGTATGCGACATGATGATTTAATTATGCAACAAGTTGTATGTTATATTATAAAATAGGGGTCTCGGAAAGGGAATCACATAAGGGGTCGAAGATCTTGGGGTTCGATGTGGTCCGGGTCTGGTCTTCGGGGTCGACGGGATCGGTCTTCGGATCCGAGAGGGAGAAAAACGCAGGGTGCGGTCTTCGGGTCCGGGAAGAAGCTCTTGGTGTCCCATGAAGGAGTACTCAGGGCTCCATGACGAAGAACTTGGGGTGTCCGGCTTTGATTGCTGACGGCGGACTTGATTCCGGTACCGGGGATCTCCGAGCGGTTTCAACCTTGGACGGAGAACTTGACCTCCGTGGTCGGTAGCGTACTTGTGCGGTGCTGGTGGTCTTTGGGTGGCACGGGGATGGGGTTGATCTTGCCGAGATACCTTGGGGTTGTGATGTGCTCTGGTTTGGACTTAAGCAGCTCCAAATCATACCACAACATCACTGTGACACACAACAACCGGGAGAAGAGCCACACATGCATGTATGGAACCAAGGCATCTTGACGAGCCAAAGTGGTCTTCACCGGGACATCAGTCACGGCAGTAGACTACCTGCGTGTTCGTGACGAGGCCGAGACGGATGCACATGCACGGGAAGGAGGTCATGGACAGAGAGCAGTGGGCACGAGGCAGAGAAGTAGCCATGGGCGGAGGTGCTCCGGTCGACAACGAGCGGGTCGGGAGAAGGCACAGGCGAGGCCGGCTATGGTGGCGGCTGCTTGCGAGAGAGGGAGGTCGCGGAGGCAAGGCCTGCGCTGATGGAGACCGAGGAGGAGTAGAGACGAGGCGTCGTCGCTGCTGGGGCACGTCCGGCGGCGCGAGACGTTGTGCCGCAGAGACGACGCGGAAGCAGACGAGGTGGTGGCCGGCGGCGGTCGGAGGAGCTCCGGGTCCGGGAGACGCTGGCGACGGTGAGCTAGGCCGCGCTCGGGGCGATGCGGTGCAGGATGAGGACCGGTGGTAGGGCTTGCTGGACGGTGTAGAGAGGCGGCGGGGCGACCACGCGGCCGATGGCGAGGAGCACAGGGTCGGCGAGATCGGGACGGCAGACGAGGACGGGGTGGAGGCGCACAGAGAGGCGGCCGTGGCCATCGTGTGCGCCGGGTGGAGCTCCTGCAACAGGGACGGTTGGTGACGGGGTGGCCTCGGCGTCGACGCGGTCAGAGAGGGGTCGACGATGTCGGCCCGAGCTTGAACGACAGCGAGGTGAGGCGGAGGAGGAGGCGGTAGGAGACACACGAGAAGGGGAGGTCGGCGATGGGCGTCGGGCGCGGCCGGAGGGAGAGCGGCATGCGACAGTCAGACATGGAGGGGCGGTGCTTGGGTCGGGCGGTAGCAGGGCAGAGGCGAGCTCCGCGAGGGAAGCTCGGGGAGGCGGCAAGGCCTGCGCGGGGGCTAGAGGAAGACAACGGTGCAGGCCGGCCGCGAGGCAGCTAGACGAGGAGGAGCTTGGCGGTCGTAGTGCTCGTGGAGGCCGGGGTGGAGCAGGGTCGAGCAGCGGGGGAGGCTCGCGAGGCGGGGAAGCTTGGGCCAGACCCGGCGGCGTGCTGCGAGGAGAATCGGTCGCAGGGACGGGGGTTGGGGATGGATCGAGAGAGACATGCGGGGATCGCGAGGAGAGATGAGTGGTAGGGCCAGGCAGGTGACGTGCGGGAGCGGGCGGGCTCAGCGGTTGCGATGCGAGCGAGGCTATAGGTGGGCGTACGCAGGGTGGGGTGGTCGTCGGTAGCGGGGCCTTGAGGTAGGGGAGGGAGGCTGCGGTGTCTGGTTGCAGTGTGCAGGGAGTGCAGGTGTCACGTCCGCAGGCGTGTACCATGGAAGGGTGGGGGTGGGCCAGGTGGCAGCGGGCATGTGGGTGGCGGCGGGGGGGTGGAGCTGAGGTTGGTTGGGTGGTGGTTGGTCTAGGGTTTGGGTAGGTGTGGGTTAGGGTTTAATCTGGAGGTGGCCGGCTGGGCTTTTGGGCCTAGCTGGCTGCCTCCCAAAAATAATACAAGTTTTATTTATTTATTTAAAAGACTTTTGTAATCTGTTTTTAGACAAATAAAATATTCGGAAGAGACCGGGGTTTTAATTTGAAATAAAGACAGGGGATATTTAGAAAACAAATATAGGCTTTTAGAAAATAGTTTTAGGCAAACATATGCATGATGATATGACGATGCTCAAATGCAATGTGGCATGATGACATGAGCATGCGGTCATGATGATGCAATGCACAATAAACACAGCGATTTTCTAGTAGTGGTTTAGCGGGGTGCTATACAAGTGTTCGACAAAATGGCCGCATGAAACTTTTATTTAAATTTTAAAAAGATTTTTGGTGGATGTGTTAGTCATATGCTTAAGCATTTATGGTTGCTTGGGATTGTCAAGGGAACTCATTTGACTGGTTTTTGAAGAAGTGTGGTCTATGCATATGAAATGGATTCCATTTTCAAATACCATTTAAAACTAGTGTTCAAATGTTTTTGTAAGATTTCAAAGTGGGCCTTAGTAGATCTTTACTTGTAATAGCAAGGGGTGCAAAGAGTTAGAATTGTTTCTGTTTGAATTTGACTTCTAGAAACACCTAAAGTTACCTAGTGGATTAAAATGGCATAAATGACCATTTGCATTTATTAATTCCATTTGATTTCTTTTTCTTTGGATTTTGTTTTTGAATGATCTAGATGATGTGACATTCATCTTTGAATCATTTTACAATCATCAGAGCAAACAAACATGGCAATTCAAAACAATTTATATTAATACAACACACATACGCATTTCTAATTGTTTTAATAATAAAAAGTTTTTGTTAACCCTAAATTGGGTGATTTGGATCTTGATAACCTTGATTAAAGTTTGGGATGTTACATACTCCCATCCCGCCTCTGCAACTACTGGGCCTCTCGACGGAGGTTGAAGAAACGCCGGAGCACGCCGGCGAGGTCAAAGGCCTCAACATGGCCAAGATAATCGGATGGCACCAAGCCTCCAATTTAGATTTGCAGAAGAAGGTGGCTTCACTTCTCTAAGGCCAACCTCCACCACTGGTCCATGGAGACTCATTCCTTCCACACGCCACCTCAGCGCCTAGAAGGAGAAGAAGATCCATCGAGAAGCAGCTTCGAGTAGCCAAGATCCATTGCCGCCGCACGGTGAAACCGAGCCCTCCCCTCAGAGCTCATGCCCGAGATGAGGGAGAGAGGTCGTAGAAGATGCCGCAACAATCGATCCAAAAGAAGGCCCCCTAGATAGGAGGCCCAATCATCCACCAGAACAGAGAAGAACCTGGGACGTCTCGTCTCCACCCTCCCTCACCACCGCGGTCGGCCAAGAGTGATACAGACACGAAAACCAGAGCCTGGAAGAGCAGCTCCTCCTCGCCTCCACGGCCGGCCAGGAGCCACTTCACCACACCACCTCCTCTAATCTGCTGGAGGAACATGCTCTTATTTGACAGGGGGCTCACAATCAACTCCAAATCAACCGGCCACCACCTCGGTGACCTAGCAGCGAGAGAAGAGGGCGACAGTCTGGCGCCGAGTAGAAGCGTCGGGACGAGGAAGGACCCCCACCTCACACCCAATCTTGCCACGTCACCTCTGCAACCTCCCTTCCCCTCGCCGCCACGGCCGGCCAACAAGAGAGGATGTAGAGAAGCAGGGAACCAGATTAGGGTGGAGGGAAGAACGACCTTATTAACGAAGATCTCTGCAGCAGCAGAGCTCATCACTTGCACCAACCTTTAGGGCAGCAACATGAGCTAGCACCACCAGTAGATGCCCCGGATCTGACCGAAGAAGGCCGACGTCCTACTCCATACTACCGGCATGCAGCCGAAAACCCTAAAACTACTCCTACCTACTGCCCCGGCGCCTCCCCTCCGCCATCTTCGCCGGTGGAAACAGCTTGGGTTCGGCCCGGGCCCTCACGGTCAGCGCTCAGAAGGTGGGGGACACTGCGAGCAGAGAGAAGAAGAGAGGTAGTGCTGCCATCGGGTGCTCGCTGTCAAACGGAGCCTCGGGACATCGAGCAGCACAAACATATAGGCATACAAGGACCTAGGGCTACATAACAACACGGCGAAGAGCGGCGACAGAAGTTGCACGAGGCATGTGCAGCCCTAGAGCGAGGCAACACGGCAGGAGCAACAGTGTCAAAGGTAAAACGAATACCCCGCCAGCAACGGGTACTACAGGAACATGGCCGAGCCTGGCAGCGCGGTCGACTTCGGGCACACAAGGCTCAAACGGAGGAGGTCCTGGTGGAGCCTGGCATCGAGGGAACCGGTGGAGCAGAACCATGTCATTAGGGACGGATGCGGAGCAACGGTGTCACGAAGACGCGCAGGATGCAAAGAAGACATGGAGGTATGGCCGGCGTCGACGACCTGCAGAGGACACACGACCAACTGCGTTGCCGCGGTGAGGGGTCGAAGAGGGCGGCAGGGAGGTGCGCGGCGGCCGGTGCGTTGCAGGATGCACGGCAGAGAGAGGCAACGAGGAGGCGAGCGACGGCGGGCTCCGGGGCAGTGCTCTGTGCGCGAGGCGAGGTGGCCTGCGGAGCTCGATGGGGAGAGGCGCTCACGACGCAGGGAGGACAGAAGTGGCTCGGTGGCGGGGCTCACTTGGGGAGGAGCTCCGATCGGGAGAGAGCAAGGCGGCAGCGTGAGTTTGGTGAGGACGAGAGGGGCGGAAGTCGCGCAGTGCGGCGCCGGGCTCGCAGGCGAGAGGCGGCGAGGCGGGCCGAGGGACGCGGGCGCGCGACGGCTTGCGGCAGAGAGGAGCGAGGGAGAGGCGATGCGGGAGGGGATGAGGAAGGTGGAGATGCGGGGGCGCGTCGGTGGGAGTGGGACCCACAGGGTGGGTCGGTCGCGGTGTACGCTCACGGGAGGGATCGGTCGATTGAGGTGGTGTACGCATAGTGAAGGCGTGACAGGGATGGGGGGTGCTCGCGTGCATGCGCGGTAGGTGGACTGAGTAGGTGCAGTGAGATGTGTGCGAGCTGCGCGCGCAGGTGGGGTGGCTGGGTGAGTCTAGAATTAGGGTTTGGCTAGAGTTAGGGTTTTATCTGGGATGGTAGGCTGCTCTTAGATGGGCCTTTGGGACTGGCTGGTGGCGGCCTCCCTGTTAATAAAATATATTTTTATTTAATTAATTATATATTTTATTTTATTTAAAACAAAACATTTGTAATTAGTTTTAGTCAAATAAAAGATCCGGACAGATATTGGGTTTTTGATTTGAACAAAGAGGAGAATATCTAAAAAATAAAATAGGTTTTTAGAAAATAGGTTTAGGCGAACAAATGCATGCAAACATGATGTTGCTCAAATGCAATGTGGCATGATGACATGCGCATGCAGTCATGATGATGCACAAAACAGAAACACCAAGCGATTTCTAATAGTGGTTTTTCCGGGGTGCTACAATTCGACACCACTAAGGGCTCGTTTGGTTGCAGGGGATCCACGTGTTTTCCCCGACTGAGGAAACCGCGGGCCAGATTGCCGCTGGGTAAGCCCACCTGGCCATTTGGTGATCGATAGGGATATGGACCCCTAACATTCCACGCCCTTTCCCTGGGAAAACTGTCCACTAGTCGGGACGTCGGGGACGAAACCCTCGCCTCGCAAGCGCTCTCTCGCGCGCAACAGGGAGCCGGCGGCGCTGTGGGCGATGCCTCGGGCCGACGGATCTCCGTTGACCGTCATCTCTCCGCCGGTCTTCCTTCTCCCCTCTCCCTCTCGGCAACCCCATGTACGACGATCGTTCCCAAGGTCTGCTCCGCTCGATCTCCGGTCCTCTCCTGACGACGACAGTCCGGCGGTGGCGCTCGTCTTCCTTCTCCATCGACTAAGGTTAGCCTCTACTCTTTCTCCCCACCTTATTGTGCTTGTCCAGTTCGTGCCTTATTCATCCCGTGAGTTTCTACTCCAGATCTTGTAGGCGGCCGACCAGAGTCATATTTTCTTTGAATTCTTCTTAATTCATGAGATACTACATCTTGGATGTGTGATTTTGTTAGCAGAGTAGTAAATCAAGTTCTTACGATTGCTGCTTTCTGTAAAAACCTGATGGGAAAATCTATGTGTTCTCTGAACTTTTGAATGAGATTGGAGGATACATAATATTTCTTATCATTAGTCGTTTATGTGGAGGAAAGGACATTATATTTTAAGGAATAATTACTAATCTTTACCTGCAAACTAGCCCATTATATTTCAGGTTTGGGCTGAATAAAATTAAGTAACTTGATGTATGTGACTGATAGTCTTCTGTTATGTAAAATTTGGGTTATAAATGCAAGCATGTTGATTAACAGGAAAATATGCTTGATTCTATTTGCCTAGATACTTGAATTTGACTGCTGATGGAAGTCGTTGGACAACCAAGTGGTACAATCTCATGCCTGAGCAGTCACTACTTCCTAGTAGTTCCATTCTTGTGAGACATACTTTCCATTCTTGTGAGACATACTGATGTCAGTTCTTTGACTGCTGCCGCTACCGCGAGGTACAGTCTCATCCAATTTTTTCTTCTTTTATACAGTATATACTGTTTACAAAGTTCCATTCTTGTGAGATTCTTTGAAATGAAGTTTTTATTTTTATTTTACACTGTTCTTGGTTAGATTATGTTCCTATAGAGCAGAGCATTGTCTGACGAGGTGCAGTTTGTCTACATAGATTATTCGGTGCATACACTAGACTATGTGTGCAATTTAAAGTAATGTGTGAAATGTAATGGTTATGCTGCATATTAATTATCGGGGAATCTTTGTGAGCTTTCACTTATCATCTTTGATCCTGAATTTTATGTTTGATGCCGAGGACTCTTTGATGACTGTAGGATGGCCATGCAGACTATGGCGATGATGAAGGGTAAAATTTGTTGAAGTTCTTTAGCAAGAATATTATTAGTTCCTTACAATTTATTTTTACAAAGTTTTGATGACACTGAATATGTATATTGCAATTTGGTAATCATGTCATGTTAGCATTTACATAAATCATGAACAATCTTAGCGCACATTTTCCTTCCAACTGGGACTACAAATAATCTGCTAGGTGTCTTGGAGTTTAGCTTAGCAACTTTAGAATATTCCGAACTGGGGGCGTCGTCATGGCATTGCCCGTGTTGCCTCTTCTTGAGCGTCAAGGGAAACCCTTGATCTGGCTTGCCGGATCGGACAGAGGCGGCATCATGGTGTCGTCCCCTCCTTGGAGACGCTGTCAAGGCTTCTCGTGAAATCCCGGAGAGGCATGATGAAGTCCAGGTTGATGGCCGCTTTGAACGTGGGCTTCCGGGGCGCAATGTACATCGTCGGCGGTGCTTCTCGATCGCCTTCTACCGGATGGTCCGGTCCCGCCGCTCACCCGCCAACTCTTAGGCGCTTAGAGATGGACGTTGTGTTAGTTGTGCCATCCTTGGCAGATTTTGTCTCCCGGAGTTTCCTCCTTCGGTCGTGGCACGGTCCGGGAGCTCGGTGTATCCCTTCCCCACCATTCGCCTTTCTTCTATGAAATAGATACACCTTCTCGAGTGTATCCCTGAAAAAAAAATGAATGTTCTAAACTGTTCTGCTTAGAAACAGAAACAGTTATCTGTTGTTGATTAGGGTCTCACAATCACATGCATGTGGTAGTGGATAAAAGAATGTCATCTCATAGTCTGCCAAGCTCATTGACTGAAACAAATCAAGGAACTTCTGTTACTACCTAGACGTGGACTAAGACCCTTAATGTCTAGTATGTATGCGGAAAATGTCTTGGTGCAGATCATTATTTTAATAGTCTGCTTGGTTTGATAAATCACAAACACTACCGGTTTACAGTTGCAGTTTCAGCTAAGTCACTGGAATTGAATGGATAGTGTACACGCAATATAAGATATGAGTTGTGAACCAAATGTTAGTATACACGCAGTGTAAGGTGAGTTGTGATTTACCAATGTTATCTCAGATCTCAATATGTGAGCTAAATTCTGAATCTAGAATCATAGAATCTAAGCATAATTAAGGTCATTTTGCTTTGCAGGTTCCTTGCAGCAAAGGCCATGCAAATGCTCAAGAATTTCGGAATTTGATGTTGGAAGTTAGAGCCAGTTTAGATCTATAGTATGTCATGGATCAATCACATAATTGTTATGTTTCTTCATGCAGCAAAATAATTTTTCATGGTAGAAGAAAATAGTGCTCTCTGAAATATTTCGTATTTGTGTATATATTTTCCCTGAAAAATTCTGAATTTTTATTCTAGGAAAGATGGAACTAGAAATTTGTTTGGAATTAAGACGAAATTCTTATGTATTAACATGGTTGTTCTAGAGCAGAAATAAATGTAGTTTACGACTGTGGTTTCGTATTTGGTCTTGGTGCTAACCTCCGCAATATACTGACTACCCTTGAATTATGATGGTGGCTTGCTCTCCTCCCCTATTGTCCAAACTCAGCCGAGGATATCTCCCCCTTGCTGGAGGGGATCCCTTGTGCACGTGGAAATCCGCACCCGTGGGTTTCAAACCCTAGGATATGTTCCCCGTGTAACCAATCTAGTCCTAACAAGGGATCTCGCCCCCGAGATCCGCCTCATGGTACGGGGAAGAACACCGGCGATCTGAATCTTCTTGCTTCATGTAGATGTTCGCGACACCACTAACAAGGTTTCTTTCTCCATCTTGAAATCGGCGACACCACCAACAAGGGGTCGCTGCTTCCATCTGTTGAGGGATTACTCTAGAGAAACAAAGTCGGAGGTAAAGGTATCAAGAGATAAGGCCACCTCTAACTTCCGTAGAACGAGTCAAATTGTATTGGTACACCGATTCAATGTACAAAAGCGAATGATAAGAGTAGTGGTATGGTCGCGACTCTATCCTGCACTCAAAGCATTACTCTGTACACAAAGAGAAGAATCATGCAACCACTCTCAGAATTCAGACTAAAGATCTTCACAAGCAATGTTCTGAAACAAAGGATTGATGTAGGATCTTCTGATGTAGATGATGTCATCGCTTTCGAAACCACCAGAACATACAAAAGAAATTGTATGAAAAGGCACAATGATTAGGTTCCACGATGGTTCCATTGGTATGAACAACACATGCTCAAGGTATACTCCAACTTCACCAATGCTCATCTTTCTCATATGTTTTTCAACGATACGGATATCCGTCAAGGTGCACATATAGATAAAGAATTCAAGAACAGAAAGATTGGATGAATGGTACTCAAACGAGATGCAGATTAGATGATTGAAGCACCACCATCATAAAAAGGAGGAAGTGAAACCCTGAAGGTACGACAGAAACCCAACCACGAGAAATCCTGGACTCGAAGAAAAGATAAGAGTAGATTCAAAACACGTCGAGGTAAGTGGAGAATAGCAATAGGGGTAAGGAGTAAAAATAGATCTATCCAACCGATTTTTCAAAAATAGTTTTGACACTCTACATCGGTCGTTAGCTAGGTTATCCTACAGGCCGGACCAGTGGGGTATCACAACTACTGGGCTCTGATACCACTTTGTAATACCCTCGAATCGGCCCTATGCAAGTTTAGCAATTTCCGCCAAACCCGCATAGAAATGATTCAAAGATGCCCACCAGGCACTTGCGTGCGGGTGGAAAACAAAGTAATATCATTACACAATAGTCCACGATGGAACCCACAGAACATATATATACAATAATGACTCCATAAGTCAAGAATACAGATATACAATACAAAGATCCAAATCACCTTGAAAACGATACAACATCCGAGTACAGATAAGATGCAAATGGGGCTAAGAGCCCTAAAGAATAACCAATGGTGTCCATAACCCTACCCAGGCCAAGCCAGAAGGGTAATCCTGCTAACGACATCGATGTCAAACCTGCTAAAACAAAAGGGGTGCCGATAAAGGGCAAAGGAAAAGGAGAGCGGTCAGTACTAAGGCCAGTACATGGCGAGTCTAGAATTCGACGGCTCTCGCCTACATAGGTATGGTGGAATGAAGCGGCAGTGAAGCATGCACTAAACAACCTATAAAGACTGGATACAACTACCGGCTATCAGAGAGGGACAAGAAAGACCTGTTCGGAACTAACTTGATACTAGCACCAAACATACCCATCCTGGTATTTCCCCCGAGACCAAACGAGGAAGTCAAACCGAGGAACTCACACTGTTGGCAGTTTTATTCATTCCATTATAGTTGCAGTACTTACTAGTCAGATATAGATAGCATGAGTCATCCTGATATCATAAGCAGTGGGCAATTTTAGTTAACCATTCCGTTGTAGTTGCAATACTTACTAGCCAGATATAATTAGCCAGAGATGTCCCAAATCCAGCAGTTGTTGGCACTTTTATTTACTCATTCCGTTGTAGTAAAACTGATTACTAGACATGTTAAAATCAAATTTATAGCACTACTTTAATTATAGTTGTCTATGATCGAGATACCGTGCTCCAAGTCGTCCATAACCGTGGACACAACTTTCAGAAAGTTTTACCCTGCAGGGGTGCATAAATAGCAACACACACACGATCAACCTCGGGAAGAACCAAATAAAAAGCAACGAGGCCTCATGACAATGCATTCACAGGATTCATAAATTATTTTAGGGGCCACCCCAATAAGGTACCCGCAACGAAGTTGGCCGGCTCCAAGACGGACCTAGGGTTTGCGATGACGACGGTAAACGACTGGGAACCCGAAAGTATGACTGGCCTTGTCGATATAGCATAAACATGGCGCGCGATCCTAAGTAGTATAGGTGATCCACGCACAAATATAAATAAAGTAGTAAAGCATGGAATAAGTACATGATAGTAATAAAGCCCCAAACTAGTTTGTGGCCCAAGAAATAAAGTGTGAATCAAGCTCAGGCAAAGGGGGATCCATAGGGTCTCCTGTATGTGGATAGTGCGAATAGTCAAGGAACATGTATCAAGTACTCGGGGCCTACGGGACACAAGTGAGCGTGGAAGAACCAAATATTAGCTATTGCCCACTGGTGCTTCTGCATTAGTTATATCTATTCCCAGTATTTTAATATCAAGTTGTAATTAAGGCCATGATCATTTTCACCATTAAGCATCTCCACCATTAAGCATGTGCCAACCTTCCATCAACGGTGGAATGACAACGACACGAAGCAGCACTTGAGCAAGCAACTACGACTCGCAAGGCCAACTGTCTATCAAACAATAGGCAATAGGATATGTCCAAGGTAATATAGAGGCTGCAAAAAATATAAATGGTGCACGAAAACTAACGCATCACAACACAGATAGCAATAGATCAACACGAGGATATAAATACTATAAAATCAAAATAGGTAGAAAGGGGGAGAATACTCATCTAGGAAACACTGCTGAAGATACATATCTGAAGGACTTGTCAATACTCGCATCAACTCAACGTCCTAATCCACAAAGAACCAAAGCACTAAAAGAAACACGATTGCACTATTTAATAGTACGGCAGAAGATCGAGCATGATGCATGTATGATGTATGACATGGCAAAGGTGCGATGCAGCTAGACAATATTAAGCAGAACCGAGGTCCCGACAATTAATTAATAGGTCCATGTTGTTTAGGTACCCTGCAATTTAAAGGTTGACTTAACAAGGCAAAACATGGTATCAGTTTGCTACACAATTTAAATGAGGCTAATATAAGACTAGATTAGCCCGCATATAGTCTCCATATTTAATTTAAGTGAATCATCTAAATATCCCCAAACATCCACAATATGCATGCGAGTATATGCAACAAGTATATATCATTTAATAAAAATAAGGGCTCGGATAGGGGTCACACATGGGGGGTTTGGATCCGGGGTCTTGAGCTTCGACGGGATCGGTCTTCAGGGTTCGGTCTTTGATTCCGAGAGGCAAAAGAGCGCTGGGTGCGGTCTTTGGGTCCGGGATCGAGGTCTTGAGTGGCACCATGTGCATCCCTCGGAACCATCGGCATCGAGCCGGCCTTGTTGGCGGGGAAGATCTTGTCGGTATCCTCGGGTTCAGGCGGATCCTAAAGGCAAACTTGTCAATGGGTTGGGATCGGAGAACTTGTCAGCATCCCTTGTACAACTTGTTCTTGGTCGATCTTGTGTATTAGGAGATCTTGTTATCAACCTTGCATCCTCGCACTATATCGGGTGCTCGCTGTCAAATGGAGCCTCGGGACATCGAGCAGCACAAACATATATGCATACAAGAACCTAGGGCCAGATAACAACACGGCGAAGAGCGGTGACAGAAGTTGCACGAGGCATGTGTAGCATTAGAGCTAGGCAACACGGCAGGAGCAGCAGTGCCAAAGGTAAAACGAATACACCGCCAGCAACGGGTACTACAGGAACATGGCCGAGCCTAGTAGCACGATCGACTTCGGGAACTCGAGGCTCAAATGAAGGAGGTCTTGGTGGAGCCTGGCATCGAGGGAACCGGTGGAGCAGCACCATGTCACTATGGACAGATGCGGAGCAATGGCGGCACGAAGACGCGCAGGATGCGGAGAAGTCATGGAGGTATGGCCGATGTCGACGACCTGCAGAGGACACATGACCAATAGAGCTGCCGTGGTGAGGGGTCGAAGAGGGCGGCAGGACGGTGCGCGGTGGCCGGCGCACTGTAGGATGCGCGATAGAGAGAGGCAACGAGGAGGCGAGCGACGACGGACTCCGGGGCGTTGCTCTGTGTGCGAGGCGAGGTGTCCTGCGGAGCTTGATGGGGAGAGGCGCTCGCGACGTAGGAAGGACAGAGGTGGCTCGGTGGCGGGGCTCACGCGGGGAGGAGCTCCGGCCGGGAGAGAGAGCAAGGCGGTGGCATGAGGTTGGTGAGGACGAGAGGGGCGGGAGTCATGGGTGCGCGACGCTAGGCTCATAGGCGAGAGGCAGCGAGGCGGGCCGAGGGACACGGCGCGCGGCGGCTTGCTGTAGAGAGGACCGAGGGAGAGGCGATGTGGGAGGGGATGAGGAAGGTGGAGATGCAGGGGCATGTCGGTGGGAGTGGGACCCAAGGGGTGGGGCCGGTCGCGGTGTATGCTTGCGGGAGGGATCGATCAATCGGGGTGGTATACGCATAGTGAAGGCGTGATAGGGATGGGGGTGCTCGCGTGCATGCGCGGTAGGTGGACTGAGTAGGTGTGGTGCGATGTGTGTGAGCTGCGCGCGCAGGTGGGGTTAGGTAGGCTGGCGGCGGGGGTGGCTGGGTGAGTCTAGAATTAGGGTTTAGCTAGAGTTAGGGTTTTATCTGGGGTGGTAGGCTACTCCTAGCTGGGCCTGGCCGGTGGCGGCCTCGCCCGGTTAATAAAATATGTTTTTATTTAATTATTTAATTATTTTATTTCGTTTAAAACAAGACATTTGTAATTAGGTTGTAGTCAAATAAAAGATTCGGATAGATCTAGGGTTTTTGATTTGAACAAAGAGGGGAATGTCTAGAAAACAAAATAGGCTTTTAGAAAATAGTTTTAGACGAACAGATGCATGCATACATGATGATGCTCAAATACAATATGACATGTGGACATGAGCATGCAGTCATGATGATGCACAAACCAAAAATACCAAGCGATTTTCTAGTAGCTGTTTTCCCGGGGTGCTACACTTGCCACGCGATGGAGAGCCTGCTCGGTGCATGTCTCGTTGCCGGCCGACATGTCGCTGAGGTCGTTGAAGATCTTGAGAACGCGCCTCAGCCCCCTACCTGGCGCGCCAAATGTCGGGGATTTGTCCCAAGAAGGAACTAGGGTCCAACGATTCCTTGGTTCGTGAGGGGCTGAACACGCGATTCTGAAGGAGTTCAGTGACGGCTACGACGGCGGAGCGGATGAATGACAGAGAGTTGACACCGGTTTTTTTTACCTAGGTTCGGGACCCTCGTGAGGAGGTAAAGCCCCTACTCTTGCTTGGTTGTATTGCTGACTTGCCTCGCAAGGTTACTATGGTGGATGAAAGTCTAGGATTTCAGATCTCCGAGATCCATCCCTTGCAAGGTAGGAGAAGGGCTCCTTATATAAGGCGGCGTTGGGCCTCTCCCCCGGTCTACGGGCGAGAAGGGTCACCATAGTGCCTCCCCTCCTGATCTCAATCTAGGAGACTACTTTACATGGACTTGGTCTAGCTCGCCGTGCTCCACTACATCCTCCTGTAAAGTGTTCTTTGTTGATGTTGCTTGTCTTCATCAGACGCTCTCAGTGTTTCCCTCCTTTGCACCAGAATGGCAACTGGGGTAACCTCGTGCCACGAGATCACCTGTCCTCGCCCTGCGAAAGGAGGGTGGACTAGGTCTTCTTTTCTAAGGCGGTTGACGTTGCGATAGTCCCGTACTTGCTGTACTTGTTGTTGGGGCTGCAACCCAAGCTCCAAGCGGTGTAGTTACTGTTCTACCTAGACGCACCCAGGGGTATCCGAGGATTGGGGGTGTTACATGAGGATGCGCCACTATCCCTGGGAAGGGGGTCTCGCGATGCCCGCCCCTCCAAGAGGCATCCCACCTCTAGAGGTCAAGGACCCCTAGGTTGCAGGGCGCGTTTAACGCAATGACGTGGCACCCCGGGTGCCAGGGCTCCGACAATTACCCACCGGTGTCTCTGCATTATATCTATTTCCAACATTTTAATTAACAAGTTATAATGAAAACCATGATCATCTCCACAATTAATCATGTGCCAACACCCAACAACGGCGGAACATCTACGATGCGAAGTAGCACCTGAGCAAGCAACTACGACTCGCAAGGCCAACTGTCTATCAAACAACAGGAAATAGAAGGTGTCCAAGGCAATATAGTCTACATGGGATATAACTGGTTCGAAAAGCTAAAGCATCGATAACATGGATAGCAAGAGATCAATAGGAGGAAGTAAAGACTATAAATGTAAAATAGGTAGAAAGGGGGAGAATGCTCACCTGGGAAACATTGCCGAAGTTACATCCGAACAATGGGTCGAAGCTCGCATCAACTCAACGGCCTAATCCGCGAAGAAGCAAAACACTAAAAGAAACATCGAATGCACTATTTAATACTACGACGAAAGATCGGGCATGATGCATGTATAATGCATAACATGGCAAAGATGCAAT
Organism: Avena insularis; assembly: GCA_023614405.1. Taxonomy (NCBI): domain Eukaryota; kingdom Viridiplantae; phylum Streptophyta; class Magnoliopsida; order Poales; family Poaceae; genus Avena; species Avena insularis. The sequence goes on from CM042690.1 coordinate 447,550,401, forward strand.
GCAATTAGATAATATTAAGCGGAACCGGGGTCTCGGCGATTAATTAGAATGGTCATGTTGTTTAGATACCCCACAATTTAAATGTTGTCTTAACAAAGTAAAACATGGCATCGGTTCGCTACACAAATTTAGATGAAGTCGAGATAAGACGAAAAATAGGCTGCATATAGTCTCCATAGTTAATTATAAGGTGAATCGACAAAACGCCCCAAATCCCATGATGAGAAGCAAACATGAATAATTTAAATGCAACATACATATGTTATATTATAAAAATAGGGGTCTAAGAAAGGGGATCACATTAGGGTTCGGCACCGATGGTCTTGGGGTTCGACGGGGTTCGGGTTCGATCTTCGGATCGGGGCTTCAGGGTTCAGATCCGGGCTATTGGCGTCCGTGAAGGTCTTAGAGCGCTACATCGGGATGCGGTAAGTGTCGGAGATCTTGGGGTTCCAGCTTCATCTGCGATGGTGAACGTGTATATCTTGTTGTAGCACCAGATCATCATCTCGGCACATCCATCACTACCTCATCAAAGGGAACAAAGCAGAGGCTCGGGGTTGGAGCAGCCACAACGCACGCGCTCTTGAGTGTCATGTGCATTGGCCTAACCAGGAATGCTGCACAGGGCATGTCCCACTTCCACTTGGACATTACCTCAAACACTTTGTGGGAAGCAACATGAGTGGCCAAGATTGGAGCAGCGGCTTCACACAGGCGAGACCGGAGATAGACGAGGTGGAGTGGCTGCATCAGGTGGCGACCGGAGCTTGTAGGCGAGGCGGTGCTTGGCATCGGCGGCAGAGGAAACATCATAGGAGGGCGGCGACCGGAGGTCAAGGCCACAGGCGTTAGGTCGGGGATGAGGGCAGAGAGGCGAGGCAGGCGGGTCACGGTGCGGACGGCGATGAACTGCACGGGACGATGGACTCACGAACATGGTGGCGCGACGCAACCAATGCGAGGTCAAGGAAGGAGGTTGCCAAGGCGACGACAATAGAGCACCTCGCAACGGCGCGTGCAGGCGGAGAGCTTGACGAGGCCGCCTGGATTCCTCAGGGCGGAGCTGCAGGAACTGTGGCGGGGCTCGAGCGGCGGGTCCGGGCGCGGGGAAGATGGCGTCCCTGGCAGCAACGGAGGGCGCCAGAACAGGGTTAGGGAGATGGGAGTGGGTGAGGACGCGCATGGCCGAGCCTTGGCAGCGAGGAAGGACCGCAGGGCGATGACGAGACCGGGGAGAGGAGGGCGTCATCAGGGCGGTGACGGCCGAGCGGAGAGAGGAGGGATCGATGGGGATGGAGACGGGGTTGGTGGTTGGTGGGGCCAGGTGACAGGTGGGTCGAGGTGGCGTACGCGCAGGCGAGGGTCGGCCGGGGAACGTTCTGAGTGGTGCCGTGTTGTGTGCTGCGTCGGCGTGGTGCGTGTGGGTTGCCTGCTTCCTGCGCATGTGCGTGTAGGTGTGCACGCTGCTGTGTGTGTGCTGCGCTGCGGCGGCAGCGGGTTGGGTCTGGGATTAGGTGGGGTTAGGGTCGGCTGGCGGTGGTGGTTGGGGTTGGTTAGGGTTTAGGTTAGCTAGGGTTTCTTTTGGGCTAGGTGGTAGGCGCTTTGCAAGTTGGGCTCTGGCCTAACCGGCAGGATTGCCTCCTTGGACAAAACATTTTTATTTATTTTATTTTTAATAGACGTTTGTAAATAGTTTTTAGAAAAAACAAAGATCCGAAAAAGACAGCGGTTTTGATTTGAAATAAAGACGGGAATATTTAGAAAACAAACATACACTTTTAGAAAATAGTTTAGACAAACATATGCAAACAGACATGAAGATGCTTAAATACAGTGTGGCATGATGACATGAGCATGCAGTCATGATGATGCACAAAATAAAAATAACACGCGATTTTCTAGTAGTGGTTTTACCCGGGGTGCTACAACCGACCTTTGGAGGAGAAAGTGTTAGATGAGCAAAGCGCCCAAGTTTACCTTGTGCTAAATTTTTGGATGGAGAGCCATATAAATAATAATTATCTCGGGGCTACCATTTCCCCAGTATCTCCCTTCCCAAAAGTGAATTCACCAAAAACATGGCGAAGTAGCGGATGGTGGGATTCTAAATAGTAGCACTCTTCTTCCGCAAATAATCAATATTCCTAAAAACAGAAATCTCCTAGGCATGCATTGCCTCTACGAGGACTTCCTCAGTGGTATCGAGCTCTCCATCATAGGAGAATCCGAAGCTATCACAAAATTGGTAAAAAGTGAGGTTGTGAGGTTGCCCATTGAGCACGAAACTTGTAGTGCAATGACGTTGTTGGAGCTCGATGACATCATGGAAGGACGAAAGAAATTTATGTTTGGCGTGCTCGAAGGTGTCGGGGGAGAGAAGGGCAAGGGAAACCATGCTAACGTTCTTGGTCATCGTGTCAAAGTCCTCCTTCAGACTATGGTGGGAGAGGAACTCCAGGCATTCCCATTTGGTGGGCAGCACTTTGTGTTCAATCACCCTCCAATAGTCCTTATCCAGGGCGGTCGTCAAAAATCCCCCTCTGAATGTCTCTTCTTTGAAGCCGGTGTCTTGCAGGCGCCCGAGGTTCCTGCCGTACCCGATCCCTTCCCAGTGCGAAAAATCTTCCCAATATTCATTGTACTACAAAATTTCAAAAAAAAAACTACAGGCATCAAGTTTCTAGCATACAAACAAATGAATATAGGTAGAAACTATAAATGCTAACATGAGGAATCAAAAATAAACTCAAAATATGAAGAACTCATCTAGATAGCCAATGTGAGGGATTCAACCATAGATTTTAGAAAATAAAACATAGATTGGGTGAGAAACTTACCGATGTGAAGATTCTCTCAATCAAACGAGCGAACTCATAGTAGAATAAAGGATTTTATAAGGTTAGGTTTGGGTTTGAGAGAGAAAGAGAGAGAGAGAAATGAGAGAGGAGGAAGAAGAAGGCTGGTTGGAAGCCAGTCGCCGTTGCTCTTCTGAGGCGTCTACGGTTAGATGCAGACGGTATGCATCGGCGCATCCCCGTTGGATGCTGTTGTAGGGTTTTGATATCAAACCTGGGTAGTCGGCACAGGTGGATGGTACGGGTGGCTCCGGTCATACCACTGATCGTTAACTAGTCAGTACCTTTAGAGAGAAATTGATCAATGCATTCGATGTACAGTACGGGAGGGTGGTGCAGGCCACTTTGGTCGTACTAGTGCTTGTTAAGAGCATTGTGTCAAAGAAGGGATTGCTTATTTCTTTTCCCCCTTTGGTACGAGCGGCTCCGGCCGTACTGATGCTCTTTATGAGCTCTAACCTCTTCTCAGGGCCGGCTCTATGTTCTGCAGGGCCCTAGGCGACGCAGACATGTGGGCCCCAAAGGCTATATATGTACCGCATATAAATATTTAGACCTACATGTGTTTACTTTTATTCACAAAATATTAAGTGATAAAATCCAACCAGACACTCTTAAATGATACAGTAGAAAAACAATTGTTAAGCACTAAAAAATGTCTTCTAACAACTAAAAAAACTAAAAATAGACTTATATTTTCTGGGCAACATTGGAGCACTTACAATTGTGAAAAGAATATTTCATCGTCGGGAAATGTTACTTAGAACTTGTCTAGTTTGTATGTACTATTTCGCAAAAAAAAGTTTGTACTAAACACTAAAATTTGTCTAGATACAGGTGAATCTAAACAAATCTAGTTTATATGATCCAAAATTAATATTCACAGATTTTGTCTAGATTCGGATGTATATAACACTAAAACATGATTAGATACATTAAGAACATTACTATTTATCAGAGGTAGTAATAGAAATTAAAAAAGATCATTGAACCACCTAGCCACGACTAAGACACTAGCATGAGAACGTACCATTTGCTGGGAAGCGGCGAGCAGGGGCATGCCGAGCAGCGAGGCGTAGATGGATTCTCAGTTCGATTGATCGATTCTCAGTACTTCTTCCGATCTAAATTAATGTCCTTTGGTTTGCTAGATTTGATCGTATTTAGCACTAAAACATGACTAGATACATCCAAATCTAGACAACTCTAAAAATATTAATGGTCTAGAGACTGCGTGTACGTGCGACTAGACAGTACTAGAAGAGACGGAATAGCTGAACACGAACAATTGTTGGAATATGGAGAACGATCTATAGACTTGACTATCCGGCACGTTTGCTCTACAAGTTGAATTTTTTTAGCCTAGAACTAAACAGTGGCTCGACAGGGATATTAAAAGATGCAATGATCATGGGCCCCACATGCATGGGCCCTAGGCCCTTGCACATGGTTGCCATGGATAAGAGCCGGCCCTGCCTCTTCTTCTTTAATTTTTTAACACTTTCTTTCAAACTTAAACCTAGCTTCATAGTATTCTGTTTTCTCTATACATTATGGCTACAAGCATTTATTAGGACAACTAAGCCAAAATAAGAAAATAACTAAACTAAATTATTTAAAAAATGGGTTGACTCCCATTAAGCATTTTATTCAAGAAGGTTAGTCTTGGCTAACCGACCTTTAGGTTTTTAGCACATACCCTGGGCTGCCCTTCATCAACGGTAGTTACCACCTGAACAAGCTTAGGCAGTGGTATATATTTTCCACACTGTTCTTGTTTCTTAGGAAAATAATGAACAATCTGATGATTGTAAATGTTGAAAACAATTTTCTCGCTAGAGCAATCCACATTAGCTCCTCCAGTGCTAAGAAAAGGTCTTCCAAGGATGATTTATAATGAAATCATTGGGTATAACCTGTTGATCAATTCTAAGTAAGACATCTTTGGTCATATCGATAGGTTGTTTAGTGCTCTTATCAGCCATTTACAAAGTAATTGAAGTAGGGGAGTAATCTCCAAGGTTTAATTTCTTAAAAAGGGAATAAGGCATGACACTAACACCTGCACCTAAATCACAAAGAGCATTAAGGATGATAGTTTTTCCAATAGCGCAAGAGATAGTTGGTATACCTAGATCCCCAAGATTAGCAGGTAGTTTGTCACCAAAGCTCGTTATCACTGCTATAGTCTTGGTTACCTTTTTATTTCTATTAAAAATATATCGCATGAATTTTTTATAAGTAGGAACTTGGATTTCATCAGCCAAAGAAAGTTCTAAATGAATATTACCCAGAGCCTCGGCAAACAAGTCATAAATAGTATTATCCAGTTCATACTGAACACGGTTAGTATAAGGAGTTTTTCTTCTTTGTTGAGGTTACCTTTTCGTTTACCTTAGCCGCTGGCTTAGCATCTTTTTTATTCTTCTTCTTTGTTGTATGCTTTTGCTTCTTAGCTTGTTTCTCACCTGAGGTGATAACTTGCTCTTCCTGTTCCTATGTAAGTTCAGCTTATTCGATTAGATCAATTGTTTTGGCATCTGAATCATATCGTTTCTCTTTGTCATCTACCTCTTCCTCTTCTTTATCTTTATTTGAAACTTCTTTTTCTTTCTTTTGAGCTTCATAATCAATATCATCATGTGTATCGACAAGGTCCTCTTCTTATTGACTCATTTATTGAGTCTCCTTTTTTCTATCTAGGCTTGTTCTTCTTGATACCAAGGTGGCCCATGAGGTTCATGTGTCTCTATACCACGTCTAGTGACAATGTTAGTAGCAATAGTGTTTCGATTATAATTACTTTGACTTAAAATCAAAGCTTGAATTTCAGCAATCTGATCACATTGGGTTTTAACCATACTTAAATGTTTATCAAGGTGCCTAGTGGCATGTCCTAGATCATTAAAAATTCAGTTAATTCTTTTATATTTCTCTATTGAATCATTAAACGTTTATAATATTTTTTACGAAATTGGTTCTGCTGATGTTTAAAGTTTTGCTTTATAAGATTAATTTCATCCTCTATAACAAAAGTTTGGAGAACATCGACTTTACTTTCTTCAATAAGCTCCGCTACAATTCCTTTTTCTTCCATGGACTTTTTTTTAACTTCAAGCATAAGTTCCTCAGGTATATGAAACATACCTTTTCTTGGTTCGATGTCCTCAGCAGGGTTGTATTGTTCATCATTGAAGGATCTTGCCTCAAAAAGCTTAATGCACTCAGGTAGCGTCAGGTTACTAATAGCTCCTCGCTCCTACAGTTAAATCAATCATATGCTTCGATTCATCAAAGTATTGAATAATTAAGTGCTCCTTAAAGCCATTGGGACTTTCAAGATCATCCCATAAAATCTCTTCTATGCTTGATAAAAGTTTTCTGCATCTCTTTGAAATAAATTTGCAATATCACGCTTGTTCTTCATGATTTTAGTAAACGAGCAATATCTTTGCATAAACTCTTGGATGCAATCTTCCCAGCTTTTTATAGTATGATTTGGCAAGGATTGTAACCAAGTAAAAGCTTTATCTTTTAAAGATCACCGATTTTTTTAAGAAGTACAAATTCCTTTGGTAGTCCTGCTGTTTTAAGAGTGTTGAAAAGGTCATGAACTCGGATCTTCATCTTCTTTTCCTGTAAAAGCAATTTATTTCATCATATAGATTAACTCTGGATATATTTCAAATTCTAGGCTTTTTAGATCAGGATAGAGAATAGGCATTTTTCTCAGGTGCCTAGATGGATTTCTATATTCTCCTAGTAATTTGTCTAGTTCTTCGGCCCCTTGGGTGATGGTCAAATCTTCCATCATAGTAATCAAACTGATCATGTCTATAGAACGTGAGTTAGAAAATCTTTCAATAATATCTAGGCATCTTTTAGTTGGAATATAGTCAATGTAAGGAGGTAAATAAGTTCTACCAGAATGCATAGTACCTCTGTCCCCAATAGAGATCATGGAGAATGTCAACACTTAGGAATGCCAAGAAACAAAGACTTAACACTTAGCTTCCCAGCAATAGCGCCAGAAAATAACTTGATGTCCTGCAAGAGGACAGATTCATCAGAGCATGTTTTTGTGGAAGTATTAATTCCAGTTTTTATATCGATCCCAACAAGGAGCTTAGGAAAGTGTCTATCTGAGGTGTTTCTATCGCACCCAAGGTTTCATGTTGCCTTGAGTGAATTGACTGCAAGTGTCGAGAGTGCAAATGGTGTGTGAAGTAGAGTAGTTTGAAGTAATAAAAGGTACTGAAAGTAATTAACATATAAGTAAAAGTAAGGGAGTTGTTCGAGGTTCCTGCATATGAGAAGTTAGGTGCGGAGAGAAACGATTCATAGTAATAGCGAATGTGCCAAATGGATAAAAATGGGATAATTTATTGTGATATTTCTTATTCATATGTGAGTAGGCAAGCAACCCATGTGCTGATCAGGAGTCCTCTTGGTAGATTCTTTCAAATCCCAATGATCCGTCTATCTATTACCACAGTACTGGTCAGCATATCAATTAAGGTCTTCTGACTAGATCAAGGCTTTAAAGTTGATGGTTCCTTGTTATCCTCGAGTTGTACTAGCTCCTCTTTGATATAAGCCGTGTCACTCGGGGGGTTGCCGGTTCACTAGTAAACAAGTTCATACCTATGAGATCTCAATATCATGTTATCCAAGCTGTTAAATTGGACAACAAGCATTAGGAAAACATAAATAATCATTCCCACAATATAATAATCACGACAACAATCACAAATAGATGGAAATATAGGAAGCACAACACATCTCACCAATCTCCTACGCCTATAAGGATTTACTAGACATGAGAGAAAGATAGATCAAAGGCATAATAATATTGCAAATAGAAATCATCTCAACTTTACCGTAGCAAGCCACACTACCGCTGGAGATCAAATAAAGTACAAACCAAAGTGGAATAGAGGTTCAAACTCTAATCTTACAAGTATTAATCTCTATTTCTCTCAGTACAAGTAGGAATGATGGTGGAATTGATGATGAAGAGGTTGGGGATCATTGAAGGATGAGATGGTGTTCTTCTCCTTCTTCAGATATGATCTGCTCTCTTCTAGGACTGTTTGTGGTGGTTGTGTACATATTTTCTCCGTGTCGCCTTCACGAAAGTTGCTTGTGTTGATATAATGGAGGCGAAGGAGGGTCGTACAGGCGGCCTCCAACCATACTAGTGGTCATTATGACCTCTAGACACCTCGAATGAAAGGGTCTTCAATTGAGGATTTGCTCATTTTGGTGTAATTAGCACATAACAACTCTTAGATCTTCCATAAGTTCTCAATACATGAAAACCAACATAAGAAAACAAGGTTTTGCTAACTTGCAATGTTAACATTAGTTGAAAGGTCAAAATCAATGAAACCTGGTGAGAACCAATGAAAAATCCTTGATAAAAAGTGTCAAATTTGGAGCTATTAGTCACCGGTTTGGTTCGGCGGGATCCAGAAGAGTGTACTAGAAGCCTTTCCAGTGGGGCACCGGGTTCTGTCGGGTCTAGCGCCAGGTTGAGCGGGAGGTTCTGGCGACCATTCTGGTTGGCCAAATCTGGTGCCGGAATGTGCGGGACGGTTCAGCGATAGGTTCAACGGCACTAGGACTGGCACCAGAAAGATCTGTTGTTTCTTCGCGCATGTACTTGACTCCGTCTTCACTTGGGAAACTTGGTGGATGGATGTAGAGACGTCGGTAGGACGGACTGCATCAGAATAGAAAGAGAGAACCCCACAAGATCTAATCTACTATATACAAGTAACAAGTAGAATAGATCTAATCTACTTAGCCTTGAAGAATGCGAGTGTTAAGGATCTAGACATCGTGGTGATGTACTCGATCACTTGTGATGGTTCAACCTGTAGTGGATCTTGACCTTTGAGATTGGTGTACTGTACCGACTGTACCTCTGCGGTATCCACACAATCCACTCCGGTTTCGTCTCCTACATCTTAATCCCAGAAGATATGGTGGAGATCTCAGCGAGAATCGGGTAGCGCAATGACAACACTACTATGGTGGAGAAGAAATTCAGCAGGGTTTCATCGTACGTTTCTGTGAGGAAGGAAAGTATCTAGGATAGAGGGAGGGAGGTAGTGGCCAACTGGACAAGTGGGCCGCACCCCAGCCCTCCCTCCTCTTTATATAGGGGTCGTGGGTCGACTTGTCCCCTCAAGCACTAGGGCGTTGCTCAAAAGGATAAACTTGCCTCCCAAGTTATATCCCCTATTTTCAAGAGTTTTGTTTTGATCTTATCCTAACTGCATAGGACAAGAGGGAATGGTGCACCTGGTCTAAGTGGGCCTATGTGACACCCTCGGTCCATATGGGTCATCCGGGATAGGTGGTTCCCACTATGGGACCCCTCGGAACATTCTAGAACCTCCAGTACAATATCGAAAATCTAGAACTTTTCCGGTAACCCCAAAAAATACTTTCACATATGTTTTTCTTTATCTACGGACCATTTTGAAGATCCTCGTGGTATCAAGGATCTCATCCTATACTCCTAATTCACACCATACATATTCTCAACAAATACTAGTGACAATGAAGGTTAAGTGTGTGACCCGGTGGGTTTGAGAATATGTAGACATGATCGAGACAACCCTCCAATCAATAACCATTAGCAGGACATGGGTGCCCATAACGGTTTGTACACATTCAACGAAGTTCTTTTTGGTTGAACCTCAATGTCAAAAATTCAAAAAATCTGGTATACAATTCTTTTTGTATCACGATATGTTTCTTTCCTGAGATTCGATCATTGGTATCACTATACTGACACCTTCGATCCGGATTCACGGATGTAGTATAATAGTCTTTTTCCCTAGTAGACTTGGGTTTAATCAAACACAGGGAAACAATGCTAAATGGAATTAAAAAGGACATGTCTGGAAGACTTTGTTTTTTGTTTTACCTTCATTTACCTAGTTTACTTGATATCATGGGTTGATTCAATGTATGGAGATAGGCCAGGGTTGAAGATCCACCTACAGCTGCACATCAAATGGGAAAAAAGCTAATAATAGGCATAGTCATGTGTAACGTTTTAATAGAGATAATCTTTTGTGGGAAACACATCCTAATATACTAAAGCCCCTGTGAGCCACATGCATAGCAATAGTCTTTTGATCCAATCGAATGCACCATGAAGCATCGGGCTACAAACAGTTATTAAGTGAAAAACGCAGATCAAAGCCTTAAATAGAGATGTTGCTGTTGATCCTGAATGGTTCGCTAAGCGAAGACCGTACAAGCCTTTATGTCACTAGGCTTTGTATGAGATCGCCGCTAGCCAAGTATCTCACCTCAAGCCTTTATCGATCTCGGGGGTCCTGGGTACCTACAAATCCAAAGATCGAGGCAAGAGACAAAGAAACAAAAGATACAAATCCCTTATTCAAACAAAACACAATACTCCCATAGATTAGATGCACATAATTGCTGCGAGGTTTCTCCCCAACCCGCAGCCTATGACTACTCACTCATAACAATAAGATCAAGGATAGAAACCATTGTGCAAAATACTTAGATTGAAATCAAATATTCTTACAATGGTTGCCGAATCATAAGGAGATCTCAAGTATAAAATAATGGCCATGGCTAATGGAGAGGATGGAAGATGGAGGGGATGAACTATGGTGTGGATCTCCTTTGATAGTGTTGTGATGCAATCTAAGAATCGCGGTGCTCTGCGCAGTGGCTGGAACCTCGAAATATATAGGTGTCTTCATGAAAGTTGTAAGATTTGATGAGATGAAGTCACCATCGCATGGTACGGGCTGACCATACAAGCAGGCCCTACCCGTAAAGGTGGTCATTACAGCTGTTGAGCCTGATAAATGCTCCAGGATTACTTGGTCATGTTGACTTCCTCAAAATCTTCACTTATGACTCCTAATTTTGCATTAAAAAGCGTGATTTCCTGCACAACACAATTCAAAGCAATGGTTTGCATATCTTTGCAATAATTAGTCATTAGTGGCAAGGCTAGAGAGATTCTTTTCAATTGCTTGACTAAAAACAATGTTTAAACGCAGGAAAATAGCTATTTTTAGAGCCATCAACCTTCCCAAAGCTCAAACCTTGATCTCCCTCGAGCAAGAAGAAACAAAAGAACCATAAGTAATTTAGCATTTAAACTTGAAACAACGAGAATATGAGTTCACTTATGTTGGGGGGATGACCCTCGGGTACCCTAACCGGACAAGAACAAGGGCAGAGGGCTCACGTTCGGCTAGCAGATCATAGCCGGATGCATGCGCCTTGTCTCGGCTACCAGCCAGTAGCCGGAACAAGGAAGGTCGGAACGATACAAATCCGGCTACATGGGCATAACCGGACACAATTAGGAGGATAGGGAAACATGTTGCATAGTGCACAGTACGCCCTAGTACAACGACAAGACTCACCTCTACAAGGCCATACCGAATACTTTGCGGATGACGCAGGCACAGTGGTTGGTTGCTGACGACAGGCTCGCACAATGTTCACTATACCCACGATGACCCGCATGGCGTGTACCTTCAACATGACAGATACTACCAGATACTGTAGATGACCAGCCGGCTAGGACCCGCCTGTGGGACCCGCCAGCCAGCCTGGCCAGTGAGACCGTTACCCCTTTGCCTATATAAGGAGGGGCAAGGTTCTCCTAGTGAGGGTTGAGCATTTAGGAGGTAGCTAGTTCATACAACTTGAGGAGCAAGTGTACTCTGTATTCTACCCATAGTCAGATCGGCAGGAGTAGGAGTTTTACCTCACCATGAGGGCTCCGAACCTGGGTACTTCATGTGTCTTTCTACACTCGCTCGTACCCAATATCGCCCGCGGACATGGTCGAGAGCTTCCCTGCTAGTCCCCACACCTCTATCTAGCCTTCTTAGGCACTACTGTTCCCAATACAACGACAGTTGGCACCCACCATGGGGCAAAGATGGCTTCAACCGGAGTCATGTTCCGCACAGGACCCCGTACTTCATCCGGTGAGCGTGTGTCCTCGGGCCTCGTGCTTACACTAAGCAAGTTCGACTACGTCATCGACAATGCGTCCTGTTTCGTCGGATCCACCTTCCTGGCGGACGGCTCCATCCTACTGTTCGGTGACCTTCCCGTCTATGTCACCACCATTCTAGAGCGTTTCCCTAGGGAGATCATCTCCATCTCGGAGTCGCTATTCCCCTGCAACGGTGTTCCTATTGCTCCACACGGCGTTGAGGTCATGATGGCCAGCTCCAGCACCCAGCCTCGCTGTCCTCGGGAGCAGGGCGATGATGAGGCCAGAACTTCCTCCCCTCCACGGCCAAAGGATCCGGTGGAAGAGGCCATCGACCGACTCCTCACTTCGGTTACCCTCGGGGACAACTTGGAGGAGGCTGAGGCAAACTTTGCCATGGAGAGAGAGCTCCTCCCGTGGGAGGCCATCGACCTAGCTGCCACCAAGAAGCAAGTTGACATCACCATGCGCGAGTACGACCGCGCTCACGACCACACTCCGGCTACCAAGGAGCCAAGCTGGCGCGGACAGGTGCGACGATAGGGCGGCGAGCTAGGCGGAAGGATGGAGAGGGACGGCGAGTCAGATCCATCGCCTCTCCTTGTCCGGCCCACCTACATCACGCCCATCAAGAACTTGTGCGCGGCGCGAGCCGCCCAACCTGGAGGGAGAGGAGCGAGACCGGCAACACGCCCGGGTGCAGGAGCTCCTCCAGATCGTGGACGAGCAGGCTGACACCATCCAGCATATGCACGAGGACCCCAACGGCTCTAGGGGAAGCAAGACGCTGAGCAATAGCAAGGGCGCACCCTGCGAGACCCAGCAGGCATCCTCTCCTTCGGTAGGGAAATCCTGCAGCAAGCGTCACGACTCGAGCCACAAGGGCCAGCCGCGTCAAGGGCAAACAGTGAACAGCAACCCACCACCTCCCCCTCCACCAACCAGAGCGCCAAGACCTTCCGGCTCCCGTCTCTCTCGGGCCGGGTAGGAGCGCCCAATCTGGACCGTCCAGATGCCCATGACCGCATCGAGATCCTAGCTCAAGCGTGCATCATGGAGGAGGAAGATTCTACCGGGCTGGTTTGTTCCAGACCCCACATCCGGAACAAACAATTTCTGGATAAGTTTACCTTGCCACGGGACACCCCCAAGTACGACAATAGCATGAAGCCGGAAGACTGGCTGACCAAGTATGCTACAGCAGTCGATATCGCCCATGGGAACAAGCGCGTAGCGATGCGCTACGTCCCCCTCGGGAATGTTCGTTTGCGGTACCAAACTTGGTGGGTGAGCGCACCGTGGTACCCGAGTTGCCATCAATCGCGCGGAGGGGCCATAGTAGATTTGCCAATTGTCCAGAAGGGCCAAATGGGGGTGAATACAAATCTAACGGCCAAACGGTCATCTGAACCAGACGAAAAATGGTTGAACTCAAATACCGCCGTTAGGTCAACTCTTCTTGGCCCGCCATGTAAGTATTCCCCTTTATCTTTTGCGGTCGTGGACTAGCTTACCCCTGCGTGGACCAGATCCCTGAGTGGACCAGATCTATTTCTTTGCTCTGCTCTGGTCTTCTCCCCTGCTCCCCTCCCCATAACATTTTCTCAGCTCCGGCTGCTTGTCTCAGATCGGAGCTCGCACTTGCTCCAATTTGCGTCCCCGCCATGTCCGGTCAACCTCCCACGCCTCTAATCGAAGCTCACAGCCATTGCCATTGCATCGTACGCCGTATCGGAGCTTCGCGTCCCCGGACTAATATCTCGCCTCTGGCTAGTCCTTCTCGCATGGCGGAGCGCGTTCCGTCGGGCGATCCAGGCCGGCGACCGGCCTTGGGAAGTTGCGTGCTGCCGCGCACCCCAGGCATGGTAGCCCTGGCACAGCAGTCCGACGACCATGCTCTCATGGCAACCGTGTTGGGCGTCCGTCCCGCCATGTCGCTGGTAGAGTTGCTGTCGGCTTTCAGGTCTCGTTTTGGGATCAGACGAAATGAGGTCAACATTGAGGTATGCACGCCGCCATTCGATTTTTTTCGTCCGGTTCGAGCACAACCCAAACACCGAGCATGTTCTGCATTCTTCCCGTTCTTTCAAGTGCTGCAGGGAGAAAATGAGCTTCATGCGTTGGCATCGCGCTTGTGGGTGGGATGATCGCTTGGGGCAGGTTCGTTTCTTCTCCAAACTCGGCTTTGACGGCCTCCCATTGGATGCTTGGGAGCCGGAGGCCCTCAAGCAGGTCGTCAGTAGCCTTGACGGCGAGCTGGTGGAAATCGTGCCACCGAGCGACAACTGGGTCATCGAGGTAAATGCGTGGCTAAAAGATCCTGACGCCATTCCTAAGATGTATGAGGTGCAGATTCCAAGCAGGTCAGGACGACAGCTTTGCTGGAAGCACCCGGTCATCATCCACCTGGAGGAGGTTCTGGAATCGGTACATGGTATTCAGGGCCCCGAAGAGGCTGCCAGAAAGCATCCTCGTCGCCTGCAGTGTTGGCCTGGAAGGATCGATGGCACAGGACCACCACCGTTTCGCGACGTCGCACACAGTTTCGGTGGGGGTACCGGGCTTGGACGAGCTGGTGGTTCTGATTTCCCTCGAGTGAAGAAAAAGCTCTAGTTAATTGCCGTGGTATGTGTGGCTAATGAATTTGTAGTATGAAGAGCATAGCAGGAAGTTAGCATCGACTAAAAATGTGTAATAGTTTGAATCGATGTAGTACGTGTGTGTAATAGTTTGAAGTAGTATGTGTGTGTAATAGTTTGAATCGATGTAGTATGTGTGGGTAATGAATTTGATGTAGTGTGTGTGTAATAGTTTAAATCGATGTAGTTGAACACCGTGCTTTATAATTTCTGTGAATAACCAAGGACAACCTCATGAAAAGAGGGTGGTTTGGCAATGAGCAATGTCAATTCTATGGATGCCAGGAAAATATAGTCCATCTCCTCTTCAAGTACAAGGTAGATACATTTGTAACACGTTGAATTGCAGGACCATTTTGCAGGCAACACAAGACAAAGGAAAAATGGTTACAACACACGAAATGACGCATAAAATCTGTGATGCAGGATAAAAGATGCCAGTTAACTGGATTGAACCACGACTAGTAATTGAAGGAAATAGATACTTGATAGTATTTGCTTACAACAGTAGTACTTCCATAAAAAAGGGTCTTATACCTGCACAAAAGTGGGCTAAACTTCCTACTAGTTTGTAGAACAATTCGTCAGCATTTCATCTACAAAAGCCATTCTTCAGTCTGAACTTAACTATTCTACACTGAAGAAACTACAGATCTCCACCAGAAAAGTTGGCTGGCCAATTGCCTTGAGAGGACATAAGTTCTTTAATCATTTAACCCAAACTGATCTATTGCCTTCCCGCCAAACTACAAAAAATCTGCATCGTTCATGCACGAGCGATTTGCATGTGCGATCCAGTTCGATTGGACCATCCGCCGCCCATAACGATTTCTTTGAAACTGAAATTCGACATCTCCTTCTTAGGATCGTAGGTCCGTGTGAACTCGAATCTGAATTCCGGGGCTGAGCTGATGCCCGCTGCCGGCTCCGGCTGTCGAACAATCCAGCATGCTGAGTGTAGACGCTTGGTCGCTGCCACGGTACGGCCTCTGACGGTGCGTAGGATGGAGCGTCTTTGCTGTAGACGGCGTGCTCCCAGCCTCCCCTACTGAGGTAAGGTAGTCCGCGCTGAAGCGTGGACGCGAGAGTTCCAAGACCTTGGCGCTGCCCTGTTTGAGGGTGTGTACCCTCGGCAGCGGCGCTGCAATGGGAGACCGACCTTGAAGTAGAGCTTCATGGCCTGCCTTAGAGGGGCTAAATACCCCAGTTTCGGCGGCTGTCGCGGCGGCGGCGGCTGCTTAGGCGGGGCCATGTTACCCTAGTTGGTGCGGCGCGGAGGAGCTGCGCAAGGTGAACTGTGGTTAGTCGGAGAAGGGGAGTGAAAGACTGATAGTAGGTTTGGACTACGGACACGCGTGAAAATAACCATTTCCCATTTCCTTAGAGGGTAATAATTCGACACTCGTTGCATTAACAGCTCAATCTTTATTTCCCTTCTCAGCACAAGAGTGCGAACGTATTAAAAAAGATAGGTCGTGGCTATCCACCTCATCGGGCAATGTACCAGGATAGGTAGGAGACGGGACCGGGTTTCATTTTAGAAATGCTGACGACTGTGCCCTTATGTTTATACGATATTATTTATATGCCACCATGTACCGTCGAGTGTAGCAACACCATCAGAAACATGGGATAACAACGTGACGTGTTTTCTTTTTTAAAGGGCATCAGAAATAGGGGATGCCGACGTGGCATGTTTTCTGACTGGCGGGCCCGCCCCCTCCACCTTTGACGATGCGCATCCCAGGTTCGAGGGGTGGTGTCGCCCATCAACACATTATTGTGCAATTTTCCATGTGGAACCTGAATTCCGGCGATGAGCTGATGCCCATGTAGAACACAGAGAATTCTGAAAGAAGCTACTAAAAATAAATACTTTGAATTCTGAAAGTACTAAATTTAAATACATTACAATTTTGTCTGAAAGGTAATACGCATACTGCTCATCAAAATAATATAAATACAATACAAATTTCTACTTTGAAAAATAGTCCTGAAAATGCTAGCAAATAACCTAGGATGAATATAGGATTCATTCTCCCCTATATATTTCGTCGGCGGCGGCTAACGCGTGCTGCAACACATGTCCAAAGAACTCTCTCCGTCTGCAGTGTGCTGCCAGTATCTGGTCCAGAGGGTAAGGCCTCAGTGTATGTTCCAGACTTAAGCCATACATTACCATTGTTGGTTCCTCTTCCCAGGCTTGAACCTCATGATCGTACAGTCTGATAAAATTCCTATAGTATATGCAACCGGGTTTGACTGTGGGGTGTAACCTGGTGTCAATGCAGATAGACCGATTGTAACCAACGAAGAGGGCATGACTTCCAATGTCACCGACGGCCTCGAGAGAGCGGTTGTCCGTGTCCACCTGGTACAACACCGGTTGCCCTTTGGCGAAATCCCCGTTCAACACAAGAAGCATATCACCATCTGACTCCACAAGGTAAAATTTGTAGGTTTCGCGTACCTGTTCAAAGACTGGGGCCGAGATTATTTTGGCCATCATGACAGTGCTTGCGCGCTGCTCTAACTGGATGTTGGTCGACAAGATGTCTCCGTTCTCAAGTAATGCATATACTTCCCCTCGGAATGCCGTCATGCAGACCAGAAGCGTATCAGGAGGTGGCGAATACAATCCTTCTCCAAATGATCCATTGATTTGCCCCGTTGGGGTGCTCTCATAGGCCCATGCAATATGATCTGGATAATCAGTGCAAACGAACACCATCGTCGGGGACTTCGTCACGATGACAGATTGCAGAAGATCAGATGGTATGTGTGCTTGAAACTCAGTGTTAGACTTATGAGTGATTGGATTCAGAAGCCGAATCTGGTACGGCTCCACCCTCTGAGCAAGCACGATGACGCCACGAGAAACACCGACGAAGTAGAATCTTTTGGAAGAAGAGGGCATCAGTTTGCACTAAGATGTTTACAATGGAAAATACCAATAAATATCGGATGTGAATGTGAACCTGCGATGGACATCCATTAGATTTGTCCTGAAGCAACGACCAGTGGTGAGGTTGAGGAAGGTGAAGTCGCCAATGTCTGGAAGTGTGTGATCTATCATGATCTAGTTGTTGAGATGGAATTCGGGCAACTTTAAAGTGCGGCACTAATTGGTGCAGACTTCCTGACAAGCAGCATAGGTGTCGACGTACACCTCTTTCTCCAGCAAATAGTCGGCGATCTTGCGAAGTGGGTCGGCCGGGAGATCGGACCAGTTCCTCTTCATCCGGCTATTGGCCATGGCTTACGTGCGGGAATGTTTTGATCGAGGAAGAAAGAAGAACTACCACTACGAGGAGAAGAAGAAGAGGATAACAGATGAGGGAGACGAACTGCGAAGCGAGGCGACGAACTGCCACTGCGAGGAGACGAGGAGACGGGGGAGAAGAAGCGGAACTGCCAATTCAAGTTTGGATCAACGGGCTTTTTTTTTCAGAACTAGCGCGTGAACCAGGCATGCACTGCATGCAAGTTTTGATCAAACAGACTGACATGTGGGACCTGCTAAAAAATTCCGTGAAGTGCTCCCCGTGCATAGTGCGCTGACAGGTGGCATGTTTTCTGACTGGTGGGCCCGCCCCTTCCACCTTCGATGGCGCGCGTCCCAGGTACGAGGGCTGGTGCCGCCCACC
The DNA here is from genome assembly GCA_023614405.1 of Avena insularis. Taxonomy (NCBI): domain Eukaryota; kingdom Viridiplantae; phylum Streptophyta; class Magnoliopsida; order Poales; family Poaceae; genus Avena; species Avena insularis. The sequence continues at coordinate 447,568,564 of CM042690.1, forward strand.
AACACATTATTGTGCAATTTTCCATGCTTTGTCGCAACCAGCTCCGCTCCGCTCCTCTCCTATGCTCCTGCCGCCGCCACTCTGCTCAGTCGTGCACCGCTCTCGTCGTCCCCTTGGGCCGTCGTCCTCCCGCCCTCCCCTCCCTGCCATCCCCTCATGTCCCCTCCTCTCCCCTCCCTGCCCTGTCTCCTTGCCACCGCCCATCGCCCAGGCATGTCTGGAAACGAAAACCGAGAGTCAGCCGTTAGGTTAGGGGCCCAACGATGTTGGTGATCTGGATCCCACTCGGAGATGGATCCTGTGAGGCTTGAGAGCACGGATATGGGTCCTGCGCGGCTGGAGAGCATGAAATCTCCTTCAAGTCTGGAGAGCACAGAGGACAACAAAACAGGGGGAGAGGAAGCGGGGTGCAGAGCTTTGGAGGTATGGAGCCTGGAGAAGGTGCCGTGCGTCCACATTGAAGGGTAAGAACTGTGATTCCTTTCCTGCATACCCCAATTAGCGTTTCTAGTCCCGTGGTGATGGCAAGGATATGTGTTGGTAACCGCAGGACGTCTATACAGCTTGTCCTTGAGCATGATGCTTTGTCAATCGAGCATGAAGGCACTGAAACGTGTGGCGGTGCGGATGATGATGAGAAAGCATATCCAGGGCGTGGCAATTTCTCGATAGGATGGAGAGTAGTAATTATTTGGTTGATTTGAACTTTGAGCCTGACTATGGGACTGATGAGGAAGAGGAATGTGAAGATGTGGAAATGGGATGTAGATACGACGACGAAGACGTGGACAGGCCAGTGATACACTTTGACAGGGACAATCCTACAATTGATGAGGGGACTGTCTTTGATAATGTGGAGGACTGCAGATATGCAGTTGCAACCTATGCAATCAGAGTTGGGTTCGAATTTATCATTGAAAAGAGCGACCAATAGAGATTTAGGGTGCACTGTAGGGAAAGTAATATGTGTAAATGGAGATTACATGCATCTCCAATGCAGGGTGGACACCCATTTCAGGTTGCAATAGCTACATTTAGTTTCAGTCTTTCTCATATTTATTCTGCTGATAACTAGCTCTGAATTATTTGGATTCTTATCGAATGCAGATCAAAGTAAACACGAAGAAACACAATTGCCCTAATACTTCTTTCAGTGGTAAAATTAGACCGGCGACTACCAAGTGGATTGCTGCTCAGATTGACCTGGGTGAGGCAGGATATAACATTGGACCTGCTGAACTCAGAGCAAAGATTAGCAAAAAGTTTAACGTTCTGATTCCTTATCATAGAGTCTTTGATGGGAAGGAGATGACTCTAGACTTCATTCAAGGCAAGTGGAATGACAGTTTTCATATGTTGTATAGTTTCAAAGCTCAGGTAGAGAAAACATCACCTAGTAGTGTTGTTGACATCGATTACGAGGTTGTGAAAGGGAGAGAAAAGGTCTCGAGGGGGGTCAGGTATAAGCAGGCTAATAAGATATGCTTCAGGAGATGTTTTGTCTGCCTGAAGGCATGCTGGAAGGGGTTCCTAGACGGCTGCAGGCCATACTTGGCAATAGGAGCAACTTCTTTAACAGGGAAGTTCAGGGGACATGTTGCTTCTGCTTGTGCTTTGGACGCGCATAATTGGCTTCTACCTGTAGCTTATGCTGTTCTTGAGGGTGAATCAAATGAAAGCTGGACATGGTTCATGCAGAGACTACGGGAAGTAATTGGTCACCCTGAAGGCTTGGTGATACACACAGGTGCATCCGAGTGTCTTGAGAATGTTGTTGATGCTGTGTTTCCTGGGGTTGAGCATAGGGAATGCATGCAGCACCTCGCTACTAACTTCACGAAGAAGTTCAAAGGAAAGATCTTTGAAGAGGACTTGTGGCGATCAGCATACACATACATCCCAAGCACGCAAGCTACTTACTTGCAGAACATGTATGTAGTGCCAAAGGTGAAAAAATACCTTGAGGAACATCACACCAAGCTATGGGCCAGAAGCAAGTTTGGTGAGTTAAGCAAGGTGGATTTTGTATAATAATTTGGCAGAGAGTTTCAATGATAAGATTTCGGGCATGAATACACTTGGAATTGTTATTTTGTTGGATGCAATAAGACAATGCATAATGGTGAAGATAGATTTAAGACAAAGAATTTGTGCAAGAAATTTTTTAGGCCATAAAATAGTTCCAAAGGTGGTTATGTTACTGAATGCAAGAACCAGGGAAATGAGAACGATAAAGATGCGGGTGGTCAGAAGTTCCAGAACATTGGCTGAGGTTTATGCAGAATACAAGCGTGGAAGTGAACGGAGGTACACTATAGACATTGGAAACAAGACTTGTTCATGCAGGCAGTGGCAGATTACTGGTCTGCCATGTCACAATGCAATTTACTTCATCTTAAAGCTTAGAGGTAATGGAGCTGAAATAGAGAACTATGTCGACAACTATTTCTCTGTGGACAAGTTTGCAGCAACTTATGCAGAAAACGTACCACCTATGGCCAATGAAAATGATTGGAAGATTGTCGATCCAGGGTTCAAACTTCAACCACCAGTTCTTAGGAGGCCACCTAGGAGGCCTAGAAAGCTAAGGATAGAAGCCTCCACCGATAAAGGTCCAAGGCTGGGAGCTAGGAAAAGGAAATGCGGATGTTGTGGCAGATTCGGCCATATCAAGAGGTTGTGCGAAAACCCAGTTACACATGCTATTGTCCCTGTTCACACCCTGGTGGCAGAAAATGAGGCTTCTCAGCCAGAACTGGCGGAAGAGCAGCGTGAAGACGGTGATAAGCACTCGGAGGAAAACGTACGTAAGCAGCCAATTTATGAAGAAGTGGAGGTGCCGGCGAGAAAAGGGTGTGAAAAGAAACAAAAGGGTAAGCGGAACGGGGAGGAAAGGGCAAATAATGGAGGTGTATTAGAATATGAAGAAGTTGCAGGGGTGATTGAGGATGTTCTTGAGGATCTTTCGGCTAACTGCAGGAGAAATAATAAATCCCTGCCAATTTCATCTTTGTATGATTCTCCGGATGAAAGGTAAGCTTAAAAATTGTTTTATTTGCCATTTTATCATTTTTTATCCTCATCAACTGATGCTTAATGCAGCGTGGGCTAGCAGACTAATAAGAGGAGCAGAAAGATCCAGGCACAGTAACGTCGTATGTTGAATTATATCATTGAAACTAAACTATCTGTGTCGTCCTTATTTATATCTAGCGCGTGCAACGTGTCTGTGATGGGGTCATGTGGACTAGATTACATTTTTTTAAATATTATTACATTAATTTTTTACCTGCGTTTGGACGTGGCTACTAGTTCCCATCTCCCTTGCATTCCCATCTCCTATGGCGCACTCCAGAATTATGGTTGTGCCATCAAGTAGCAGAGTCAGCGTATTGTCCCATCAGGTGTGAACGCAATGACTTTGTTTGTTCAGAATTTGACGACTTTTGATTAGTTTGAAAGACAGAGAAACCTAAAACATGTATCTAGACATGTTTTGGGTATAGACATATTTATTAAATATCTAAAAAACCTAAGTCAGTTATATTTGGACCGGAGTAGTGTAGCATCCCAATTGTCTAACAATTGCAATGCTACTAGCCTAGTCTATATAAGTGCTACTTCCTATATATAATTGTTGCATCATAATTATATCATGCTCATGTCATCATGCCACCTTGCATTTGAGCATCATATAAAACCCTTTTGATTTGGTTCTTCTCTCATATGCATTGTAAATTGTATTTGCCTCTTGATATTTTATTTGGTTCTTGATATATTGTTTAAATGCCCAAGTTGAGTTGGGGGCATATCTTTTGTTAACTCCACCACCTTGCTTTCACCACCTTATAATTCCACCATCCAACTAAATATGGGCTTGGCACTTATTGGTTTTACCTCTAGCTCATGTGGGTTGGGATGGATCCAATTCTTTTCCACATGCTCTCATCTTAGCATCATGTTGTTTTCACATCAGTGATATATGAGAGCCACATGGCCACCTTTGCATGCCTTGTGAGTGGAACCCTTTTCCCTAGCTTCCATATGGACTATCATGGAATTATGCTCATGTTGGAATATTTTGGGGCTATTAAGTATCTAGTGGCACATACACACTAGCAAGTCCCATTTCTATTCAAACATGGTCATCTCCATCTATTCCACATGGGGCATCCTTTTTAATTCTTTCTGCTTGGCTTTTATTCCAGTTTTGGGAATGCATAATATTAATGCCATGTAATAATATTGTTTTCACAAGAACCCACATGGCAATAAATATTTTGCATGGGCCATGCAAGTACCCCTTTAGCTTGTCATTTGGATTTTTATTTGATTTTTGAGTGGATCATCCCTCTCTCTCTACCTCTATCTTTTCTTTTGGCTTGATCTATGTTGATCTTGCTTAAAACCCCATCACCATATCCATCTATGCCATCATCCCCTTTTCTTCTTTTCTCTCTTTTGGCTACCTTGATTGAGCTTGGTTGATCATCCTTGATCTAGTCAAAAAGAACCCCTCCATCTCTCTCTAAGCCCTAGACCATCCCTTACCCCATCATCACCATACCCCCATACCCCATCCTAGCTAAACCCTAAACCTAACCCTCCATCTAACCCATGACCTACCCTAGCTACCACCTCCCTCTCTCGGCCTCTCTCCCTGCCAAGGCTACCCCACCTAGCCACCCCCCCTGGTCGAGATACCCCTCTCACCTAACCCTAGCTCCAAACCTAGCTCAAACCCGAGCCTAGCTCTAACCCTACCCGAGTCTCGCCTCTCTCTCCCTAGCTCTCTCTCTCTACCAAGCGGGTCCTACACCGAGCCACCCTCCCTGGCCTCGCCTCTGGTCCCACCTGGAAGCCCCCATGCACCGCCTCGCCTCGCCGAAAGCACGTGAGGAGAGGAGGAGAAAAAGGTGGCCGAGCCACCTTTTCCCTCCACTACTCCCCCACGGCACCCCCTCTCCCTCTCTGCTATCTACCACCGTCCCCTGGCTCCCCTCTGCCCCAGATCCACCCCAGCGCCGCGCCCGCCTCCTTCCTTCTTCTCCATCGCCGCCGCTACCCCATCGCCGGCAGAACCGTCGGCCTCCTCCACGTCCCGTTGATCCAGTCGAGCCGCGCGTCCGTGAAGTCGCCTGGGAGATCGAGGAGGGTCCCCTGCATCGTCCTGTACCCGCCGTCGAGGAGGAGACAGGCCAGAGCCGGAGATCACCGCCGAGCCGACGCCGAAACCCTAGCTCCGTCCGGCCTCTGCCTCGTCGGCGATCAACTGCTCTCCTGCCCGATCGAACACCGTCAACCAACTCTCGGTGAGCTCCCCGACCTCCTTGACATGGTCCCCTTCGCCGTGACCCCTTAGGTTCACCGGACCAACCGTCGAGCACGCTCAGGCGCCGCGAAGCGCAAAGATTCGCCGCGTCGCGCAGAAGCCCTATCTAGCCGCCCAGCCTCCTCCTAGCAACCACCCCAGCCCACCGCAGTGGCTCCGCCCTCCGCGCGCGAGCCCTAGGTCCCAGGATCGATCCCGCGTGCCGCGCCCCGCGCCCTGTCGCGCATCAACCTGTCGTCAGGGTTCAGAGGAAGATCAACAGTACGGGCCTTGCCGTTTTGCAGAAAACCCCCTTGTTGTTTTCTCGCTCAACCCGCGGCCCGTTGAGCCCCACCGTCAGCCTCACGTTCGCTTTTGCAGTTAGCACCCCCAGTTTCCCAGGCTCCCAACCCACGATCCCCAGCTGGGCCACGTGGTTGTGCAAAGGCCACGACGCGTGGCTCATGAGGCCGTTGGTCCCACCTGCTCGCCTCGGCTAGCTATCTCAAGAGTGAGAAAAGCCCCAGCCTGTGTCGCCAGCCAAGACGGGTCCCACCCGTCGGTGACTTGGGTTAGCTCTGCCTGAGTGCAAAAAGTCTCTGCTTATTTCTGTTTTAATTCAAATCTTTTCAAATTTATTCCAAATTCAAATTTAATTCTGTTTTTAAATAACTTTTAAAATACAAATCCAAATAATACAAATAATATATGTTTTCAAATCAGGAAAATGTGAGGAATTCAAATATGCCCTTCAAAATATATTTTGAACACTTAAATTTCCAAGTTAATTGAAATTACAATAAAATGCCCTTTTGGCCTTAATTAATTAATAACTTTTGATTTATAACTCCAAATTTAACAAATAATATGTCTAAAATGATTAGCTCGACGAGACCTTTCTGTTTATGCATTCCATGGTTTGTTTTGCAGCATGCATCATATAAATATATTGTATACAGCAACTAATATGAGGATAAAATGGGACCAAAACCCAATAAAAATGTTTATTCTTGTATTCCACACCTCACCATGCCATGCTACTTATTGCCATGCAAATTGTGCATCATTCATCATGGCATGATTGTTTGCTTGTCGCATTTATTCATATGCTTGTGCACTTTATTTATGTTGGCCCTTGTTTGTTTGGTTCTTCTTCGAATAGACGCCGAAAGGTGGGATATATCAAGAGAACCAGAGCACTACCTGCATCCATCCCTTGCTTCAACTGAGCTGCCAGGCAAGCACTACCACATGCTTGCATACATATAGTACCTATTGCCTCTATCTTATTCTTGCATCATTGAGTCGCGATTGCATTAATCTGAATCCCAAGTATTGCATAGCCTTTACTTTTAAACCCCACCGAAGCTTGTTCCTCCATCCCATGAGCCATTACTACATGAGTTGTGTGAGCCATGCGAGTCGTAGAACAGCATGTGTAGGGTATGTGAGTGTCTGATGGATAACGAGGTGCCTAACAACTTAACCTGAGTAGTAATGGGATAACTAATGAAAGTGGCATCGGTGAGCCATATTTGCTATTTGGTTTTTAGGCTCACTTATGTCCCGTAAGACCCCGAGTACTTGATTCCTGTTCCCAGAATATTCGCGCTATCCACATCCGGGAGGCTTATGAACCCCCCTGAGCCAGAGCTTGATTCATTCTTATTTCTTGGGGCCACAAACTAGTTTGAGGTTTTATTTACTATCATGTACTTATGCCATGCTTTACTGCTTTATTTAAATTGTGCGAGGTAACGACATCAGATCTCGCTTAGGTCCGTGACCTGCTGTCAGACGACAAGCCCAGTCACACTTTCGGTTCCCAGCTTACAGCCGGCTACACAAACCTTGAGGCCGTCTCGAGTCAGCTAACTTCGCTATGGTAGCTCAATGGGTGGCCCTGAAATATTTCTCAATCGTGATCGCTTTCGTGATCGCCTCGCTGGGTTTTGATTTGGTTTTTCCGAGGCATATCGAGTGTGTGTTGTTATTTGTGCACCGCAGGTAAAACTTTCAAAGCCGTGTCCGCTTATGGACGACTTGGAGCACAGCCGATCATAGACAAGCATAACTAAAGTACCGCTTTTAATTTGACTAGACTAGGTACCGACTAGTAAATAGTACAACACTCATGGAATGGATAATAAAACCTGCCAATGTATGGGGATGTTCGTCCGCTTCCTCGTCGGTAAGCGAGGAGGAGGATGGATCTTAAGATTATCATATAACTGTTGTTATTAATTCACGGACATCCGCTCATCTCTGGTTAGGCGGATGGTTAGCAGTATCTATAGAATGGCTAGGGTTTATCTTTTGCTGCAATTGCGCCACCCTGTGTTGTGTCCCTTTAGAGGCATAAAGACTTGCTGAAAATTCTAGGGTCTCACACGATAAATTGTTTGTTCAGATGAACAGTACCCTCGCAAGATGGATACGGGTGGAAGAGACTAGACGATGTGGGCAACGATCATTCGGTGTAGAGATTCCGGGAACGGGATCCGTGAGATCTGTGGGCGGATGTGCTTATTTATGGGGCATCTTATGCCGATTTGCTTCTTATCCGCACTGGATTTTGTCTTCCGCTCGCTTGATACTCGATGTTTGATGTATGAGGAGATATCCTAAACTATTATATCTATCTAGGATATTTGGATCTTGCCGTATATGCTGCTATATTTCCTTTCTTTTTAGATGGAATGGCTCTGATGTACTATTGTATGGTGGCTTGCATACATACTCATTTGTGTATGTAGTTGATCCCTTCGCCTGCCGATTACGCCGCCCGTTCTTGTCCCGATGTTTGGAAATGGTTGGGACGGCCGAAAGGTCTACCTGTGAGTGGCATTTGGGCCCCACCGTACTATTTCAACCATTTCCGCTCATCCAGGCTTGTAACTAGGAGCGTAATTCACCGAGGTAGTTACAAGTAGTACACTATTACGACACGCTCGATCCATTCTCCTCTGGCGCACTCCAAATTACGGTTGTGCCATCAAGTGCTGGGAGCAGAGTCAACGTATTGTCCCATCAGATATGCCAGGGAACACACGAACTTTATTTTCAGGATCAGACGAGTTTCGATCGACTAGTTTCAAAGACAAAGACAAGTAAAACATGGACAACATATATAGATTATGACGATAATCGACCATGACTCAAGTGACCCAGATCCAAAGAGTGCATTAAGATACCGTACATAGATTTAATTTATGCTTAAGTGGCCCTAATCGACTATGACGCTCCCGCAGTCTCCATCATTGACGACATTGTCCGCGTCGCCGCCAGCCTCCTCCGCGTCGGAATCGATGCCGACGTTCCCGGCAGTGTTCCTCCTACTCATGGATTCTTCATGGCGCGCTGCATCGATAACGGTGGAGGTCGTATGCCCAGTCACTGCCCAGAAGCGCTGCCTCCCTTCAGGGTTGCGCAGATCCGGGTGGATCTCCTGCTGGTGGGTTCCGCACAGCTTAATCAACGCAGCCCGCTCCTTCTTGAACAGCTTTCGCCAGTACGCGCTTGTACGCGAGTACCGCACCATTGCCCTCTTCCGCTCCGACAGCTGGCGGCGCTCCTGATCTCGCTGCCAACGCGTTGCGTCGCAAGAGCGACGTGACAGAACCTGGCGAGCTCAAGCTTGGCCGGAAGCCTCGCTAATCGCGGGGCGAGTATGTCGTAGTGGGCGAACATCTGAGCCTCGTGTAAGCTGAGTTTGGGCCTCTCCCTCTCCATGGTGATGAAGGAACACGATCTAATTTTCGGCCCCGAGGTTAAGGGGATAAGGGCAAGGACGTAGGCCCAGCGTAGTTGCCACGGCCAACCAGTTCGCAGAATAGACTTCTCGCGGTTCGCCCTCGTGAAGGACATCACTATTGTCCATCCACCCCGATCCAACGGCGCCTAACAATCGGGGATCGGGTCTTCTAGCAGCCTAGAGCGGTTGTTGGTTAGTTCTGCATCCTGATTGTTTGTGGCCAACGGCGGCAATTGAAAATAATACACATTTCAATGACACTGGTGGATCCATGTGTGGTCTCTAAAGAGAACACACATCCAATGACTCTGGTTGTTGTTAGTGAAAAGAGCACACATGCAATGACACTGGTGGATCCATATGTGGTATGTGAAAAGAACACACATGCACTGACTCTAGTTGTTGTTAGTGAAAAGAACACACAAGCAATGACACTGGTGGATCCATGTGTGGTCTCTAAAAAGAACACACATTTCAATGACACTGGTGGATCCATATGTGGTATGTGAAATGAACACACATTTCAATGACTCAGTTGTTGTTAGTAAAAAGAACACACATGCAATGACATTGGTGGATCCAAAGGTGGATTGTGAAAAGAGCACACATTTCAATGACTCTGGTTGTTGTTAGTAAAAAGAACACACATGCAATGACACTGGTGGATCCATGTGTGGTCTCTGAAGAGAACACACATGCAATGACTCTGGTTGTTATTAGTAAACAGAGCACACATGCAATGACACTGGTGGATTCAAAGCTGGATTGTTAAAAGAGCACACATGCAATGACTCTGGTTGTTGTTAATAAAAAGAACACACATGCAATGACTCTGGTTGTTGTTAATAAAAAGAGCACACATGCAATGACACTGGTGGATCCATATGTGGTATGTGAAAAGAACACACATGCAATGACTCTGGTTGTTGTTACTAAAAAGAACACACATGCAATGACACTGGTGGATCCATGTGTGGTCTCTGATGAGAACACACATGCAATGACTCTGGTTGTTGTTAGTAAAAAGAGCACACATGCAATAACACTGGTGGATCCATGTATGGATTGTGAAGAGAACACACATTTCAATGACACTGGTGGATCCATATGTGGTATGTGAGAAGAATAGTCAGGAAATGACTCAAGTTGTTGTTAGTAAAAAGAAGAAAAAATGCAGTGACACTAGTGGATCCATGTGTGGTCTCTGAAGAGAACACACATGCAATGACTTTGGTTGTTGTTAGTGAAAAGAACATACATACAATGACACTGGTGGATCCATGTGTGGTCTATGAAGAGAACACACATTTCAATGACACTGGTGGATCCATATGTGGTATGTGAAAAAACAAACATGCAATGACTCTTGTTGTTTTTACTAAAAAGAACACACATGCAATGACACTGGTGGATCCATAGGTGGTATGTGAGAAGAACACACATTTCAATGACTCTGGTTGTTGTTACTAAAAAGAACACACATGCAATGACACTGGTGGATCCATAGGTGGATTGTGAAAAGAGCACACATGCAATGACTCTAGTTGTTGTTAGTAAAAAGAGCACACATGCAATGACACTGGTGGATCCATATGTGGTATGTGAAAAGAACACACATGCAATGACTCTGGTTGTTGTTACTATAAAGAACACACATGGAATGACACTGGTGGATCCATGTGTGGTCTCTGAAGAGAACACACATGCAATGACTCTGGTTGTTGTTAGTGAAAAGAGCACACATGCAATGACACTGGTGGATCCATAGGTGGTATGTGAAAATAACACACATTTTAATGACTCAGTTGTTGTTAGTAAAAAGAACACACATGCAATGACACTGGTGGATCTAAAGGTGGATTTTGAAACGAGCACACATTTCAATGACTCTTGTTGTTGTTAGTAAAAAGAACACACATGCAATGACACTGGTGGATCCATGTGTGGTCTCTGAAGAGAACACACATGCAATGACTCTGGTTGTTGTTTGTAAAAAGAGCACACATGCAATGACACTGGTGGATCCATGTGTGGATTGTGAAGAGAACACACATGCAATGTCACTGGTGGATCCATTGGTGGTATGTGAAGAGAACACACATTTCAATGACTCAGTTGTTGTTAGTAAAAAGAACACACATGCAATGATACTGGTGGATCCAAAGGTGGATTGTGAAAAGAGCACACATTTCAATGACTCAGGTTGTTGTTAGTAAAAAGAACACACATGCAATCACACTGGTGGATCCATGTGTGGTCTCTGAAGAGAACACACCTACAATGACTCTGGTTGTTGTTAGTAAAAAGAACACACATTTCAATGACACTGGTGGATCCATATGTGGTATGTGAAAAGAACACACATGCAATGACTCTGGTTGTTGTTACTAAAAAGAACACACATGCAATGACACTGGTGGATCCATAGGTGGTATGTGAAAAGAACACACATTTTAATGACTCTGGTTGTTGTTACTAAAAAGAACACACATGCAATGACACTGGTGGATCCATAGGTGGATTGTGAAAAGAGCACGCATGCAATGCCACTGGTGGATCCATATTTGGTGTGTGGAAATAACACACATGCAATGACTCTGGTTGTTGTTAGTGAAAAGAACACACATGCAATGACACTGTTTGATCCATGTGTGGTCTCCGAAGAGAACACGCAGTTTTATGAAACTGGTGGATCCATATGTGGTATGTGAAAAGAACACACATGCAATGACTCTAGTTGTTTTTACTAAAAAGAACACACATGCAATGACACTGGTGGATCCATAGGTGGTATGTGAAAAGAACACACATGCAATGACACTGGTGGATCCATGTGTGGTCTCTGAAGAGAACACACATTTCAATAACTCTGGTTGTTGTTACTTAAAAGAACACACATGCAATGACACTGGTGGATCCATATGTGGATTGTGAAAAAGAGAACACATGCAATGACACTGGTGGATCCATATGTGGTATGTGAAAAGAACACACATGCAATGACTCCAATTGTTGTTAGTGAAAAGAACACACATGCAATGACACTGTTGGATCCACGTGTGGTCTCTAAAAAGAACACACATTTCAATGACTCAGTTGTTGTTAGTAAAAAGAACACACATGCAATGACACTGGTGGATCCAAAGGTGGATTGTGAAAAGAGCACACATTTCAATGACTTTGGTTGTTGTTAGTAAAAAGAATACACATGCAATGACACTGGTGGATCCATGTGTGGTCTCTGAAGAGAAGACACATGCATGACTCTGGTTGTTGTTAGTAAAAAGAGCACACATGCAGTGACACTGGTGGATCCATGTGTGGATTCTGAAGAGAGCTCACATGCAATGACACTGGTTGTTGTTACTAAAAAGAACACACATGCAATGACTCTGGTTGTTGTTAGTAAAAAGAGCACACATGCAACGACACTGGTGGATCCATATGTGGAATGTGAAAAGAACACACATGCAATGACTCTGGTTGTTGTTACTAAAAAGAACACACATGCAATCACACTTGTGGATCCATGTGTAGTCTCTGAAGAGAGCACACATTTAATGACTCTGGTTGTTGTTAGTAAAAAGAACACACATTTCAATGACACTGGTGGATCCATATGTGGTATGTGAAAAGAACACACATGCAATGACTTTGGTTGTTACTAAAAATAACACACATGCAATGACACTGGTGGATCCATAGGTGGTATGTGAAAAGAACACACATTTCAATCACTCTAGTTGTTGTTACTAAAAAGAACACACATGCAATGACACTGGTGGATCCATAGGTGGATTGTGAAAAGAGCACGCATGCAATGCCACTGGTGGATCCATATTTGGTCTGTGGAAATAACACACATGCAATGACTCTGGTTGTTTTTAGTGAATAGAACACACATGCAATGACACTGTTTGATCCATGTGTGGTCTCCGAAGAGAACACGCAGTTTTATGAAACTGGTGGATCCATATGTGGTATGTGAAAAGAACACACATGCAATGACTCTAGTTGTTTTTACTAAAAAGAACACACATGCAATGACACTGGTGGATCCATAGGTGGTATGTGAAAAGAACACACATGCAATGACACTGGTGGATCCATGTGTGGTCTCTGAAGAGAACACACATTTCAATAACTCTGGTTGTTGTTACTAAAAAGAACACACATGCAATGACACTGGTGGATCCATATGTGGATTGTGAAAAGAGAACACATGCAATGACACTGGTGGATCCATATGTGGTATGTGAAAAGAACACACATGCAATGACTCCAATTGTTGTTAGTGAAAAGAACACACATGCAATGACACTGTTGGATCCACGTGTGGTCTCTAAAAAAGAACACACATTTCAATGACACTAGTGGATCCATATGTGGTATGTGAAAAGAACACACATTTCAATGACTCAATTGTTGTTAGTAAAAAGAACACACATGCAATGACACTGGTGGATCCAAAGGTGGATTGTGAAAAGAGCACACATTTCAATGACTTTGGTTGTTGTTAGTAAAAAGAACACACATGCAATGACACTGGTGGATCCATGTGTGGTCTCTGAAGAGAACACACATGCATGACTCTGGTTGTTGTTAGTAAAAAGAGCACACATGCAGTGACACTGGTGGATCCATGTGTGGATTCTGAAGAGAGCACACATGCAATGACACTGGTTGTTGTTACTAAAAAGAACACACATGCAATGACTCTGGTTGTTGTTAGTAAAAAGAGCACACATGCAATGACACTGGTGGATCCATATGTGGAATGTGAAAAGAACACACATGCAATGACTCTGGTTGTTGTTACTAAAAAGAACACACATGCAATCACACTTGTGGATCCATGTGTGGTCTCTGAAGAGAACACACATTTAATGACTCTGGTTGTTGTTAGTAAAAAGAAAACACATTTCAATGACACTGGTGGATCCATATGTGGTATGTGAAAAGAACACACATGCAATGACTTTGGTTGTTACTAAAAATAACACACATGCAATGACACTGGTGGATCCATAGGTGGTATGTGAAAAGAACACACATTTCAATCACTCTGGTTGTTGTTACTAAAAAGAACACACATGCAATGACACTGGTGGATCCATAGGTGGATTGTGAAAAGAGCACGCATGCAATGCCACTGGTGGATCCATATTTGGTCTGTGGAAATAACACACATGCAATGACTCTGGTTGTTGTTAGTGAATAGAACACACATGCAATGACACTGGTGGATCCATATGTGGTCTCTGAAGAGAACACACATTTCAATGACACTGGTGGATCCATATGTGGTATGTGAAAAGAACACACATGCAATGACTCTGGTTGTTTTTACTAAAAAGAACAAACATGCAATGACACTGGTGGATCCATAGGTGGTATGTGAAAAGAACACACATGCAATGACACTGGTGGATCCATGTGTGGTCTCTGAAGAGAACACACATTTCAATGACTCTGGTTGTTGTTACTAAAAAGAACACACATGCAATGACACTGGTGGATCCATATGTGGATTGTGAAAAGATCACACATGCAATGATACTGGTGGATCCATATGTGGTATGTGAAAAGAACACACATGCAATGACTCCAGTTGTTGTTAGTGAAAAGAACACACATGCAATGACACTGGTGGATCCATGTGTGGTCTCTAAAAAGAACACACATTTCAATGACACTGGTGGATTCATATGTGGTATGTGAAAAGAACACACATTTCAATGACTCAGTTGTTGTTAGTAAAAAGAACACACATGCAATGACACTGGTGGATCCAAAGGTGGATTGTGAAAAGAGCACACATTTCAATGACTCTGGTTGTTGTTAGTAAAAAGAACACACATGCAATGACACTGGTGGATCCTGAAGGAGATATTCCCTAGAGGCAAATAAGAAATAGGTTTTTATTATCATATCTCAAATAGTTTATAATAGTTTCATATTGTGCTATAACTGTGGCAAGTAGAAACATTGGTACAAGTGTGGTATGAAACAACAAAGTCCCTAGTAGCCTCTATTCATACTAGTTCGTTGGTCACGAAGATGATCTGGGTTTCAAGATCATGGGCATTTATGCCGACTGACAACGAGATCATATCATTGGAGAATGATGTGATTGGACATTCCTCGAAGGATTGCAACACGATCAAGTCATCTAGTTCATTGTTGCAACAGCTATACCTAGACTCCTCCTCCTTAGACCGTGAGCTCATATTACTCACAGTTTCCCTAGGCTGCTTAGACTGCATCAACCGTCATCTGGTAATACGGTGGCCATAAAGGTGTATGTTGGGTATTCCGAAGGAATAGTAGATGACATGTGACTGCAAGACCGGGATTTGTTCACCCACATGACGGGTAAAGATACATACGGCCGGCTTGGTGAGATTACATCCATATATGTTGCAACATGTGACTAGGTCACGGGGATGTAATATCACGGTAACAAGAAAACAGAACTTGTTGTGAACGAGATTGAACAAGTTATAAGATTCCATTGATCGGATCTCCGACAAGTTGTATCGAGAAACAAAAGGAAGAGGATGCTACATTTAGATGGTTCAAACGACATTGTCATCAGGAATGCATAGGGGTCACATGGACATCCCTGGTCCCTTTGTTGATCATTGATACAGATCATGTCTAGAGCATTCCCAAGCCATGAGAGGATACACTTAAGGGTACGATGAGAGGGATCATTCGTAAGACGAAATCACAGTAGAGAAAGAGAGAAAGCTGCAGAAATATCCGAAGTTGTTTAGAGAAAGAATAATGGAAAAGTTCCGAAAAGTGTTTTCGGATAAATGGGAATTTAAATATATATTTATTATATGTTAATTGTGAATTAATATATTATAAATAATATTTAGATTAAGATTTATAAAGTCAACTTTTATATTAGGCCAAATCCCAGAGGGAAAAGTCCTAGAAATAAAAGTGAAGAAAAATAAATGGAAAAGAATAAAACAGCCAGCCTGTGGGCGGCGGATAACCGCCACCGCATAGGGCGGCAGACATCGAGACCGCCAGCCAGCGGTGGCTGCTTGGCCAGGTGGGTCATGCAGGCGGTAGCCGGCCCCACCCGGCCACCGAGCAGCCAAGGCAGGCGGGTGCTAGGCCGGGGCGAGCTGACCAGGGCTTCCTTGCCGAGCCAGTGGCAGGAGTACTGGGCACGGGGTGGGCCGTGCCAAGGCCCACCCGGCTAGCCCCAGCTGCTCCCCTTTTTCCTTTTTCTGTTTATTTTCTGTTTGCCTATTGGGCTGAGTAGAAACAGCCCATTTGGCAGTCCGAATTTCTGCTGACTTTTTCCTTTAGTATTAGGCCCACATGGATTAGCCTTTGAGAAAGGTACACCCCCTTATCCTATATAAAGGGGTGCCCATGGGTGGGATTAAACACACAAATATTTGGAGAAGTCCTTTGGTTGACTTCCTGCTTCTCTCTCTCTATGCCTTGTGACCATGGCCCCAAGTCTGGGCTGTGCGATCAAGGCACACCTGCAGTATGCCATTGCGCTGCAGGGATTCCTAGCCGGATATCAACTTCCACACTCCCGGCGGGATCAGGGAGCCGGAGGTCTCATCGTGCACCGGATGTGTATGAAGACCCGAGGCGCAACACTTGGGGCGCTAGAATGTCGTGAGCCGGAGCTGTTGCACGATGAAGATGATGAAGATCAAGAAGGAGCAAGGGGTGACCTGCGAGGAGCTTCACGACCTTGAGGTCGGATATGAGTATGACTACTTCAACCACGTTCCCCAGGGAATGTTAACCGCATACGGTCTACAAGGGCATTTATTCTATACGCTCCGGCCGTTACCGCATTACTACATAGAGAGATCCTAGGCAGTTTTTGGGGTTACATCGTAGGGAAATTTTTGTTTTCCGCACCGATCCCCTACAGTGGTATCAGAGCCGATCTATGCATAGGAGTGCTGTATGGCCAGTACGCACAAGTATTGTGCGGGCATTGATCCCTTAGTTGTTACCCTCTAACTTGTACTTGTTTATATCGCGGTATTGTTTGATGAAGCAGCCCGGACCGACCTTACACGTACTCGTACGCGAGACTGGTTCTACGCTCAGCATACGGCTTGTACCGTATAAGTGGCTAGCGGGTGTCTTTCTCTCATTCGATAGTTGATATAGCATTTATAACGGAGGGCCCCGAAAGGGGTGTAGTAGAGACAACTGTTGGATCCATGTTGTGGTTGGAAAGTTTGTAGTTTAGAAACGGTTCTAGTGCAAAAGCCCTAACAACCACGTAAAACTTGCAATAGATAAAGTAGAGGCGTCTAACTTTATTTTGCAGGGGGCATGTGACGAGGTTTCAACTCGTCAATGCCCATTGTTATGGACTTGGGTTTTGGAGAAGATGGGGATGCTGGAGATCGTGGCACGGTTAATGCAAGCAAACCAGGGACACGGATTTACCTGTGTTCGTGCCCCGAGGGAAAAACCCTACTCGCTTGTCCGCTCTTTTATTGCGGCGGAACCGAAGTTACGGTGCGCAGATTCGATCTGGCGTGGAGGTGTGTATGTCGTAATCGCGTGCGAATCGTTGTTGGGTGTCTCCTCGGACCCTCCTAGCCTTTATATATGGGGGAGCTAGGTCTCGCACCGATCTGAGTAGGTTACAAGTTGTATTGAAACTCTAGTCTTGTTCTTCAAGGATCCGAAGGCGTCATGGGCCTGGGCCACCCGAAAATCTTCATGGGCTGGCGTATATTGGCCGTGGGCCTTCCTTGGGCTGGACCAGGTATGCTGAAGTTACGTACCCGTAGGGTATAACCATATCAACATGTGATTATGATATGGCATTGGTCGTTACAAAGGTAAAGTAGTTTACTTTTCTGTTGCTAAGTAGTATAGTAATAGTCATTGTTCCGATGAACAACCTGGTGGAGGCGTCGTGGACTTGGCGGCAAACCAAGGGCAAGATGGAGATCATGCCGGAGCGCTTGATGGAGATCAAGGCGTAAGAAAGACCATATCATATCACATTATACATATGATGTTGATACCAGTTTTTATATCTTATTGTGTGCTAGTATTTAGATACTCAACGGTAGCAAATAAGATAATCCCTATTTAATTCCAATGTTCCATGTTCCCCTTGTGTGTGCACCACCAAGAAAGTTCTTCGGTATGAGGCGATCCAGGGTGACAGGCCTGGGTGTCAAACATATATACGTTCGCATACAGTGGGTATAAGCCATGTTGCACTGCGAATACACAAGTTAGATTTGGCAAGCCTAGCACACTAGAGAAGCGTGGCCTCGGAACACAAGAGATCGAAAGATCGAGCATGAGTCACATGGATGATGTGATTGGCATTATTGAATGTCTACCTTTGATAATGCACTAATGGCCATGACGATCGGGGGAGGTGCAGAGGATAGGGATCATGAGATCACTAAAATCATCCAGGGGATGACCGTTTTAGTGGAGACCAATTATACATTGATCTCTTATTATAAACTTAGTCTAGATGTCTGTGTGCAAATATCTTAGTAGACCTTAGCCTATCCCATTGAGGTCCTTTGCGACCATGGGAATATATTGCTTAATATGGAACTTAGCAAAAGGGTCCAACTTCATAGATTAATACCCACGCCTGAGGGATATCCTCGTAAAAGGTGATCTTCTCTTCTTGATGCAATAACCATTAGGAGATAATTCGATGACTCTGGAATGATTGTGTTTTCTCCATAATCATCCAACAAGCCATGCTCCATTCGATGGAGAATTGGGCTACATTTTATATTCTACAGAATAAGGCACATAGTGTATGAGCCGTTGGATGGGTTTTCCTCCATCATGGATGAAAAAGGGATTGTTTGGAAAAACACTTAGCGATCTTGCATTAGAGTTGAGAACTCTTAGAAGGGCTTGATTGCAAATGGAGTCTTGGATGAAAAGGTATATGTCAGATATACAAATTATAAATGTGGTTCTTGCAAAACTCGTTGCAAATTGCAAAGTATTTGATACTTCTCCCGTTTTGTGAAAACAGGATGATCTGCTTGAGAATTGCTGGTTTTGAGGCAACGTGACTTGATGACGGCAAGCAAATCGGTTGATGGCCAACATCACCTCTTCCCTCAAAGTTTATCATTTGGATAAGTGGACTTGAATGTAAATTTGTAATCTTTGTATGTGTGTCTTTCTTTTGGCGAGACGATTATTCATATGAACAAGTTACAAACCAGTTTGTACTATTCTTATGAACAATACCTTATGGTCACATTATGATTACAAACAAGTTATTCTTATCACTATGTTAATGATAATAGTTTAAACTCTTATAAAGGATTAGAATGATAAAAAGATATCCAAAGTTTAATAATGAAATGACACTACAATTTACGTCATTTTGGTTATTGCAGGTTCTTTATGAAAGATCGGGGTCCTAGATGCATAATCTAGAGACTTTGCAAAACCATGCCTCTTGGGCAGAATGACTAAAACTCCGCGTTCGGGTAAAACGGTGATATGCGAAGAAATGTTGGATCTTATACATAGTGATGTATCATATTTTCAACAAGTAGTGGAAATCATTAGTTAATTGTGGACTTAAGTGAAGAAACGTATTCACTTAATGAAACATGAAGTTTGAAATGTTTTGAATTGTTCAAATGAGTTCATAACCAAATGGGATATTGAATTAACTGAATTAACAAGTCTCTTCGATTTGATCGACACGACAAAAGTATTCAAGTTAAAGTTTAGCATAAAAGGGACTTGTGAAAGATGTTTCACAAATTATGATAATTGGATGAATTCAAACTATGTTGAAACATCTGAACATCATAATCAATATGTATTAGATACATATGGTATAATATTATCTCTTATCGGGGCTATAGTTGTCATTTAGAGTTAGAGATCAAAATAAGCAAACACTCATTTGAAATACAAAGGAACATCTAAAAGATTCGTGGAAACAACACCATAAGTGTTATGGCACGTTCGAGTTTTTGGAGATTTTGACAAATCGAAATCATGACGAATAAACAAGTCTTTGTAGAGCATTCTTAGGAAGCTATGAATGCATCGTCCACAAGGGGCAAACCTGCTGTTGTCCTAAGTTGACCTGTCTTGACGAAGATAGAGGTGGAAGAAAGTAAAAGATCAAAACAAGGTATTTGACCTTACCGCCAGATTGTTGAGTGGCGCAGCGGAATTTGTTTCGTGAATCCAAACTCTACAAATAGAGGTGAAACTAATGATAATGATCATAAAGTTTTAGGGAATACTTTTACTTAAGAAAGTAGGATTCAACCATATATTCTGCAAGTTTGTGGAATTATATTGTTGATTCACTTGTAATGTTTTGAACAAGACATACCTACGAAATACAAAGAAGCATGATGGACCTAAGTACGAGAGATGAATAGTCATTGAAATCTCGTTAGCAGAATTCTCGATTTGATGATGATCAAAGAATTTTGGAATGTCCAAAATTATCGAGAGGACCTAGATTTGAGTGGGAGCAAATCATCTTGGCTAATTCATATATGTAACTGACATATTTTGAGTGGGAGCTAAGTAAAATCCCTGGATCTCAAACATGAATGTCATATTTGAGTGGGAGCGTGAAATCATTCTGGATATGTGGACGACATATGTGAATGATGTGATTGGTGTTAATAATATTTAAGTTATCTAAATAAGGATGAAGTTGAAGTTATTAAACAATAAGATCTATCGAGATATATTGGTGAGTTTAATAAACACTAAATGTCGAATGCTTCCTGGACTTGATTCTGAAAGTAGTTCAGAATGTCCTAAGCAAGATTCTGAAGTAGCTCAGAATGGAACAAGGTAAGAAAGTAGTTCTTACTATATGAAGCATTGAGTATTACAACTATGGTTGAAAGAAAGAGATGCGTTGCGTCTCCTATGCCTCAATCATAGGTTCTTCTATATAACCATGTTGCATACTCGACATAATGAGACCCAAGGTTCTGGTTGGAAGGACTAGCTCTTAACTGTAAGAACATGTCTTTGAGTGATTCCTGAGTTGATCACTAAACCAGAATTAAGTTTGTACTTAAGTAGCAAGAAGCAATGTAAGTGGCATAGATGCATTTCATGCACTAGGATCTACATAGATATAGAAGTATAAAGGCTACATCTAATGTGCTGTATAGTGTTATGGCGGGGCTAGTTCTCTTTTAACGTAGAATGATGTGTCCCAGGGCCCAGTGCCCATGAGAAAGCCCTCGACGTTGATCTAACGTCACCGTAAGCTCCTGGAATCTGGCCTCGTTCTGCTGCCATGACTATAGTAATACACAAAGGATAGCAAAGTGTGTTTCGAAGTTTAGATGACAACGGTGAATACGATCGTCATCATAAACACTAGAAACAAAAGTCTCGCTTTGTTGCTAAACAAATACTTCGACCCATTATAAGATAATGGTGTGAATGTCAAAATTAGCAAGACATATGGTATATAGAAATAATGGTCTGGTAAAACAGAACATGGACATGATGTTTCCCATGAGCATGCATGATCTATAAACGCATATGGTATATATGTCAAAATTAGCAAGACATATGTCAAAATTAGAAATAATGGTCTGGTAAAACAGAACATGGACATGACGTTTCCCATGAGCATGCATGATCTATAAACGCATATGGTATATGGTTTATATGAGTAAAATGCAAGCTGGATTATTTGTACTCTAGTGCAAGTGAGATCCTGAAGGAGATATGCCCTAGAGGCAAATAAGAAATAGGTTTTTATTATCATATCTCAAATAGTTTATAATAGTTTCATATGGTGCTATAACTGTGGCAAGTAGAAACATTGGTACAAGTGTGGTATGAAACAACAAAGTCCCTAGTAGCCTCTATTCATACTAGTTCGTTGGTCACGAAGATGATCTGGGTTTCAAGATCATGGGCATTTATGCCGACTGACAACAAGATCATATGATTGGAGAATGATATGATTGGACATTCCTCGAAGGATTGCAACACGATCAAGTCATCTAGTTCATTGTTGCAACATCTATACCTAGACTCCTCCTCCTTAGACCGTGAGCTCATATTACTCACTGTTTCCCTAGGCTGCTTAGACTACATCAACCGTCATCTGGTAATACGGTGGCCATAAAGGTGTATGTTGGGTATTCCGAAGGAACAGTAGATGACATGTGAGTGCAAGACCGGGATTTGTTCACCCACATGACGGGTAAAGATACATATGGCCGGCTTGGTGAGATTACATCCATATATGTTGCAACATGTGACTAGGTCACGGGGATGTAATATCACGGTAACAAGAAAAAAAACTTGTTGTGAACGGGATTGAACAAGGTATAAGATACCATTGATCAGATCTCGGACAAGTTGTATCGAGAAACAAAAGGAAGAGGATGCTACATTTAGACGGTTCAAACGACATTGTCATCAGGAATGCATAGAGGTCACATGGACATCCCTGGTCCCTCTGTTGATCATTGATACAGATCATGTCTAGAGCATTCCCGAGCCGTGAGAGGATACACTTAAGGGTACGATGAGAGGGATCATTCATAAGACGGAATCACAGTAGAGAAAGAGAGAAAGCCGGAATCGTTCCACAGAAAGATCCGAAGTTGTTCGGAGAAAGAATAAAGGAAAAGTTCCGAAAAGTGTTTTCGGATAAATGGGAATTTAAATATATATTTATTATATGTTAGTTGTGAATTAATATATTATAAATAATATTTAGATTAAGATTTATAAAGTCAACTTTTATATTAGGACAAATCCTAGAGGGAAAAGGCCTAGAAATAAAAGTGAATAAAAATAAATGGAAAAGAATAAAACAACCAGCCCTGTGGCGGATGGATAATGCCTTGCATAGGGCGGCAGATAATCGACACCGCTCAGCGCCAGTGGCGGGCAGCCAGTGGGTCATGAAAGAAGGCGAGCCGGCCCACCCGGGCCACCGGAGCCAGACGGGTGTCTTCACGGGGCGAGCCGGCCCACCCGGGGCTTCCCCTTGCCAGGCCGCCGTGGCGGGAGTACTTGGCGCAAGGTGGGCCGTGCCAAGGCCCACCCGGCCAGCCCCACCTTCTCCCCTTTTTCCTTTTTCTGTTTATTTTCTGTTTGCCTATTGGGCTAAGTAGAAACAGCCCATTTGACAGTCCGAATTTCTGCTGACTTTTTCCTTTAGTATTAGTCCCACATGGCTGTGCGATCAAGGCACACCTGCAGTATGCCGTTGCGCTGCAGGGATTCCTAGCCGGATATCAACTTCCGCACTCCCGCCGGGATCGGGGAGCCGAAGGTCTCATCGTGCACCGGATGTGTACGAAGACATGAGGCGCAACACTTGGGGCGCTAGAATGTCGTGAGCCGGAGCTGTTGCACGATGAAGATGATGAAGATCAAGAAGGAGCAAGGGGTGACCTGCAAGGAGCTTCACGACCTTGTGGTCGGCTACGAGTACGACTACTTCAACCACGTTCCCCGCGGAACGTTAACCGCGTACGGTCTACAAGGGTATGTATTCTATACACTCCAGCCGTTACCGCATTAATACATAGATAGATCCTAGGCAGTTTTTGGGGTTACATCGTAGGGAAATTTTTGTTTTCCGCACCGATCCCCTACAGATCCATGTGTGGTCTCTGAAGAGAACACACATGCAATGACTCTGGTTGTTGTTAGTAAAAAGAGCACACATGCGGTGACACTAGTGGATCCATGTGTGGATTGTGAAGAGAACACACATGCAATGACACTGGTGGATCCATTGGTGGTATGTGAAAAGAACACACATTTCAATGACTCAGTTGTTGTTAGTAAAAAGAACACACATGCAATGACACTGGTAGATCCAAAGGTGGATTGTGAAAAGAGCACACATTTCAATGACTCTGGTTGTTGTTAGTAAAAAGAACACACATGCAATGACACTGGTGGATCCATATGTGGTCTCTGAAGAGAACACACATGCAATGACTCTGGTTGTTGTTAGTAAAAAGAACACACATTTCAATGACACTGGTGGATCCATATGTGGTATGTCAAAAGAACACACATGCAATGACTCTGGTTGTTGTTACTAAAAAGAACACACATGCAATGACACTGGTGGATCCATAGGTGGTATGTGAAAAGAACACACATTTCAATGACTCTGGTTGTTGTTACTAAAAAGAACACACATGCAATGACACAGGTGGATCCATAGGTGGATTGTGAAAAGAGCACACATGCAATGACACTGGTCGATCCATATGTGGTATGTGAAAAGAACACACATGCAATGACTCCAGTTGTTGTTAGTGAAAAGAACATACATGCAATGACACTGGTGGATCCATAGGTGGATTGTGAAAAGAGCATGCATGCAATGCCACTGGTGGATCCATATTTGGTATGTGGAAATCACACACATGCAATGACTCTGGTTGTTGTTAGTGAAAAGAACACACATGCAATGACACTGGTGGATCCAAGTGTGGTCTCTGAAAAGAGAACACACATTTCAATGACACTGGTGGATCCATATGTGGTATGTGAAAAGAACACACATGCAACGACTCTGGTTGTTTTTACTAAAAGGAACACACATGCAATGACACTGGTGGATCCATAGGTGGTATGTGAAAAGAACACACATGCAATGACACTAGTGGATCCATGTGTGGTCTCTGAAGAGAACACACATTTCAATGACTCTCGTTGTTGTTAGTAAAAAGAACACATATGCGATGACATTGGTGGATCCATATGTGGTATGTGAAAAGAGCACACATGCAATGACACTGGTGGATCCATATGTGGTATGTGAAATTAACACACATGCAATGACTCCAGTTGTTGTTAGTGAAAAGAACACACATGCAATGACACTAGTGGATCCATGTGTGGTCTCTAAAAAGAACACACATTTAAATGACACTGGTGGATCCATATGTGGTATGTGAAAAGAACACACATTTCAGTGACTCAGTTGTTGTTAGTAAAAAGAACACACATGCAATGACACTGGTGGATCCAAAGGTGGATTTTGAAAAGAGCACACATTTTAATGACTCTGGTTGTTGTTAGTAAAAAGAACACACTTTTAATGACACTGGTGGATCCATGTGTGGTCTCTGAAGACAACACACATGCAATGACTCTGGTTGTTGTTAGTAAAAAGAGCGCACATGTAGTGACACTGGTGGATCCATGTGTGGATTGTGTAGAGAACACACATGCAATAAGACTGGTGGATCCATAGGTAGTATGTGAAAAGAACACAAATTTCAATGACTCGGTTGTTGTTAGTAAAAAGAACACACATGCAATGACACTGGTGGATCCAAAGGTGGATTGTGAAAAGAGCACACATTTCAATGACTCTAGTTGTTGTTAGTAAAAAGAACACACATGCAATGACACTGGTGGATCCATGTGTGGTCTCTAAAGAGAACACACATGCAATGACTCTGGTTGTTGTTAGTAAAAAGAGCACACATGCAATGACTCTAGTGGATCCATATGTGGAAAAGAACACACATGCAATGACTCTAGTTGTTGTTACTACAAAGAACACACATACAATGACACTGGTGGATCCATGTGTGGTCTCTGAAGAGAACACACATGCAATGACTCTAGTTGTTGTTAGTAAAAAGAACAGACATGCAATGGCACTGGTGGATCCATAGGTGGATTGTGAAAAGAGCACACAGGCAATAACACTGGTGGATCCATATGTGGTATGTGAAAAGAACACACATGCAATGACTCCGGTTGTTGTTAGTGAAAAGAACATACATGCAATGATACTGGTGGATCCATGTGTGGTCTCTGAAGAGAACACACATTTCAATGACACTGGTGGATCCATATGTGGTATGTGAAAAGAACAGACATGCAATGACTCTGGTTGTTTTTACTAAAAAGAACACACATGAAATGACACTGGTGGATCCAGAGGTGGTATGTGAGAAGAACACACATTTCAATGACTCTGGTTGTTGTTAGTAAAAAGAACACACATGCAATGACACTGGTGGATCCATAGGTGAATTGTGAAAAGAGCACGCATGCAATGCCACTGGTGGATCCATATTTGGTTTGTGGAAATAACACACATGCAATGACTCTGGTTGTTTTTAGTGAAAAGAACACACATGCAATGACACTTGTGGATCCATGTGTGGTCTCTGAAGAGAACAGACATTTCAATGACACTGGTGGATCCATATGTGGTATGTGAAAAGAACACACATACAATGACTCTGGTTGTTGTTACTAAAAATAACACACATGCAATGACACTGGTGGATCCATATGTGGTATTCAATGACTCTGGTTGTTGTTACTAAAAAGAACACACATGCAATGACACTGGTGGATCCATAGGTGGATTGTGAAAAGTGCACACATGCAATGACACTGGTGGATCCATATGTCGTATGTGAAAAGAACACACATTTCAATGACTCTGGTTGTTGTTAGTGAAAAGAACACACATTCAATGACACTAGTGGATCCATGTGTGGTCTCTGAAGAGAACACACATTTCAATGACCTGGTGGATCCATATGTGGTGTGTGAAAAGAACGCACATGCAATGACTCTGTTTGTTGTTAGTAAAAGGAACACACATGCAATGACACTGGTGGATCCATAGGTGGTATGTGAAAAGAACAAACATTTCAATGACTCTGGTTGTTGTTACTAAAAAAACACACATGCATTGACACTGGTGGATCCACAGGTGGATTGTGAAAAGAGCACACATGCAATGCCACTGGTGGATCCATATTTGGTTTGTGGAAATAACACACATGCAATGACTCTGGTTGTTGTTAGTGAAAATAACACACATGCAATGACACTGGTGGATCCATGTGTGGTCTCTGAAGAGAACACACGTTTCAATGACACTGGTGGATCCATATGTGGTATGTGAAAAGAACACACATTTCAATGACTCAGTTCTTGTTAGTAAAAAGAACACACATGCAATGACACTGGTGGATCCAAAGGTGGATTGTGAAAAGAGCACACATTTCAATGACTCCGGTTCTTGTTAGTAAAAAGAATAGACATGTAATGACACTGGTGGATCCATGTGTGGTCTCTGAAGGGAACACACATGCAATGAGTCTGGTTGTTGTTAGTAAAAAGAGCACACCTGCAATGACACTGGTGGATCCATGTATGGATTGTGAAGAGAACACACATTTGAATGACACTGGTGGATCCATATGTGGTATGTGAGAAGAACAGTCATGAAATGACTCAAGTTGTTGTTAGTAAAAAGAACACACATGCAATGACACTGGTGGATCCATAGGAGGATTGTGAAAAGAGCACACATGCAATGACACTGGTGGATCCATGTGTGGTCTCTAAAGAGAACACACATCCAATGACTCTGGTTCTTGTTAGTGAAGAGAACACACATTTCAATGACACTAGTGGATCCATATGTGGTATGTGAAAAGAATAGACATGCAATGACTCTGGTTGTTTTTACTAAAAAGAACACACATGCAATGACACTGGTGGATCCATAGGTGGTATGTGAAAAGAAAACACATTTGAATGACTCTGGTTGTTGTTACTAGAAAGAATACACATGCAATGACACTGGTGGATCCATAGGTGGATTGTGAAAGGAGCACGCATGCAATGCCACTGGTGGATCCATATTTGGTTTGTGGAAATAACAAACATGCAATGACTCTGGTTGTTGTTGGTGAGAAGAACACACATGCAATGACAATGGTGGATCCATGTGTGGTCTCTAAAGAGAACACACATTTCAATGACACTGCTGGATCCATATGTGGTATGTGAAAAGAACACACATGCAATGACTCTGGTTGTTGTTACTAAAAAGAACACACATGCAATGACACTGGTGGATCCATATGTGGTATGTGAGAAGGACACGCATTTCAATGACTCTGGTTGTTGTTACTAAAAAGAACACACATGCAATGACACTGGTGGATCCATAGGTGGATTGTGAAAAGAGCACACATGCAATGACACTGGTGGATCCATATGTGGTATGTGAAAAGAACACACATTTCAATGACTCTGGTTGTTGTTAGTGAAAAGAACACACATGCAATGACACTGGTGGATCCATGTGTGGTCTCTGAAGAGAACACAAATTTCAATGACACTGGTGGATCCATATGTGGTATGTGAAAAGAACACACATGCAATGACTCTGGTTGTTGTTATTAAAAAGAACACACATGCAATGACACTTGTGGATCTATAGGTGGTATGTGAAAAGAACACACATTTCAATGACTCTGGTTGTTGTTACTAAAAAGAACACACATGTAATGACACTGGTGGATCCAGAGGTGGATTGTGAAAAGGGCACACATGCAATGCCACTTGTGGATCCATATTTGGTTTGTGGAAATAACACACATGCAATGACTCTGATTGTCGTTAGTGAAAAGAACACACATGCAATGACAGACGTGGATCCATGTGTGGTCTCTGAAGAGAACACACGTTTCAATGACACTGGTGGATCCATATGTGGTATGTGAAAAGAACACACATTTCAATGACTCAGTTGTTGTTAGTAAAAATAACACACATGCAATGACACTGGTGGATCCAAAGGTGGATTGTGAAAAGAGCACACATTTCAATGACTCTGGTTCTTGTTAGTAAAAAGAACAGACATGCAATGACACTGGTGGATCCATGTGTGGTCTCTGAAGAGAACACACATGCAATGACTCTGGTTGTTGTTAGTAAAAAGAGCACACATGCAATGACACTAGTGGATCCATTTATGGATTGTGAAGAGAACACACATTTCAATAACACTGGTGGATCCATATGTGGTATGTGAGAAGAACAGCCATGAAATGACTCAAGTCGTTGTTAGTAAAAAGAACACACATGCAATGACACTGGTGGATCCATAGGAGGATTGTGAAAAGAGCACACATGCAATGACACTGGTGGATCCATATGTGGTATGTGAAAAGAACACACATGCAATGACTCTGGTTGTTGTTACTAAAAAGAACACACATGCAATGACACTGGTGGATCCATAGGTGCTATGTGAAAAGAACACACCTTTCAATGACTCTGGTTGTTGTTACTAGAAAGAACACACATGCAATGACACTGGTGGATCCATAGGTGCATTGTGAAAAGAGCACGCATGCAATGCCACTGGTGGATCCATATTTGGTCTGTGGAAATAACACACATGCAATGACTGTGGTTGTTGTTACTGAAAAGAACACACATGCAATGACACTAGTGGATCCATGTGTGGTCTCTAAAGAGAACAAACATTTCAATGACACTGGTGGATCCATATGTGGATTGTGAAAAGAGCACACATGCCATGACACTGGTGGATCCATATGTGGTATGTGAAAAGAATACACATGCAATGACTCCAGTTGTTGTTAGTGAAAAGAACACACATGCAATGACATTTGGTGGATCCATGTGTGGTCTCTGAAGAGAACACACATTTCAATGACACTGGTGGATCCATATGTGGTATGTGAAAAGAACACACATGCAATGACTCTGGTTGTTGTTACTAAAAAGAACACACATGCAATGACACTGGTGGATCCATATGTGGTATTCAATGACTCTGGTTGTTTTTACTAAAAAGAACACACATGCAATGACACTGGTGGATCCATAGGTGGATTGTGAAAACAGCACACATGCAATGACACTGGTGGATCCATATGTCGTATGTGAAAAGAACACACATTTTAATGACTCTGGTTGTTGTTAGTGAAAAGAACACAGATTCAATGACACTAGTGGATCCATGTGTGGTCTCTGAAGAGAACACACATTTCAATGACCTGGTGGATCCATATGTGGTATGTGAAAAGAACACACATGCAATGACTCTGGTTGTTGTTAGTAAAAGGAACACACATGCAACGACACTGGTGGATCCATAGGTGGTATGTGAAAAGAACACACATTTCAATGACTCTGGTTGTTGTTACTAAAAAGAACACACATGCATTGACACTGGTGGATCCATAGGTGGATTGTGAAAAGAGCACACATGCAATGCCACTGGTGGATCCATATTTGGTTTGTGGAAATAACACACATGCAATGACTCTGGTTGTTGTTAGTGAAAAGAACACACATGCAATGACACTGGTGGATCCATGTGTGGTCTCTGAAGAGAACACACGTTTCAATGACACTGG
The DNA here is from genome assembly GCA_023614405.1 of Avena insularis. Classification (NCBI taxonomy): domain Eukaryota; kingdom Viridiplantae; phylum Streptophyta; class Magnoliopsida; order Poales; family Poaceae; genus Avena; species Avena insularis. The sequence goes on from CM042690.1 coordinate 447,598,847, forward strand.
TGGATCCATATGTGGTATGTGAAAAGAACACACATTTCAATGACCTAGTTGTTGTTAGTAAAAAGAACACACATGCAATGACACTGGTGGATCCAAAGGTGGATTTTGAAAAGAGCACACATTTCAATGACTCTGGTTCTTGTTAGTAAAAAGATCAGACATGTAATGACACTGGTGGATCCATGTGTGGTCTCTAAAGAGAACACACATGCAATGACTCTGGTTGTTGTTAGTAAAAAGAGCACACATGCAATGACTCTAGTGGATCCATATGTGGAAAAGAACACACATGCAATGACTCTAGTTGTTGTTACTACAAAGAACACACATACAATGACACTGGTGGATCCATGTGTGGTCTCTGAAGAGAACACACATGCAATGACTCTAGTTGTTGTTAGTAAAAAGAACAGACATGCAATGGCACTGGTGGATCCATAGGTGGATTGTGAAAAGAGCACACATGCAATAACACTGGTGGATCCATATGTGGTATGTGAAAAGAACACACATGCAATGACTCCGGTTGTTGTTAGTGAAAAGAACATACATGCAATGATACTGGTGGATCCATGTGTGGTCTCTGAAGAGAACACATTTCAATGACACTGTGGATCCATATGTGGTATGTGAAAAGAACAGACATGCAATGACTCTGGTTGTTTTTACTAAAAAGAACACACATGAAATGACACTGGTGGATCCAGAGGTGGTATGTGAGAAGAACACACATTTCAATGACTCTGGTTGTTGTTACTAAAAAGAACACACATGCAATGACACTGGTGGATCCATAGGTGAATTGTGAAAAGAGCACGCATGCAATGCCACTGGTGGATCCATATTTGGTTTGTGGAAATAACACACATGCAATGACTCTGGTTGTTTTTAGTGAAAAGAACACACATGCAATGACACTTGTGGATCCATGTGTGGTCTCTGAAGAGAACAGACATTTCAATGACACTGGTGGATCCATATGTGGTATGTGAAAAGAACACACATACAATGACTCTGGTTGTTGTTACTAAAAAGAACACACATGCAATGACACTGGTGGATCCATATGTGGTATTCAATGACTCTGGTTGTTGTTACTAAAAAGAACACACATGCAATGACACTGGTGGATCCATAGGTGGATTGTGAAAAGTGCACACATGCAATGACACTGGTGGATCCATATGTCGTATGTGAAAAGAACACACATTTCAATGACTCTGGTTGTTGTTAGTGAAAAGAACACACATTCAATGACACTAGTGGATCCATGTGTGGTCTCTGAAGAGAACACACATTTCAATGACCTGGTGGATCCATATGTGGTGTGTGAAAAGAACGCACATGCAATGACTCTGTTTGTTGTTAGTAAAAGGAACACACATGCAATGACACTGGTGGATCCATAGGTGGTATGTGAAAAGAACACACATTTCAATGACTCTGGTTGTTGTTACTAAAAAAACACCCATGCATTGACACTGGTGGATCCACAGGTGGATTGTGAAAAGAGCACACATGCAATGCCACTGGTGGATCCATATTTGGTTTGTGGAAATAACACACATGCAATGACTCTGGTTGTTGTTAGTGAAAATAACACACATGCAATGACACTGGTGGATCCATGTGTGGTCTCTGAAGAGAACACACGTTTCAATGACACTGGTGGATCCATATGTGGTATGTGAAAAGAACACACATTTCAATGACTCAGTTCTTGTTAGTAAAAAGAACACACATGCAATGACACTGGTGGATCCAAAGGTGGATTGTGAAAAGAGCACACATTTCAATGACTCCGGTTCTTGTTAGTAAAAAGAATAGACATGTAATGACACTGGTGGATCCATGTGTGGTCTCTGAAGGGAACACACATGCAATGACTCTGGTTGTTGTTAGTAAAAAGAGCACACATTCAATGACACTGGTGGATCCATGTATGGATTGTGAAGAGAACACACATTTGAATGACACTGGTGGATCCATATATGGTATGTGAGAAGAACAGTCATGAAATGACTCAAGTTGTTGTTAGTAAAAAGAACACACATGCAATGACACTGGTGGATCCATAGGAGGATTGTGAAAAGAGCACACATGCAATGACACTGGTGGATACATGTGTGGTCTCTAAAGAGAACACACATCCAATGACTCTGGTTCTTGTTAGTGAAGAGAACACACATTTCAATGACACTAGTGGATCCATATGTGGTATGTGAAAAGAATAGACATGCAATGACTCTGGTTGTTTTTACTAAAAAGAACACACATGCAATGACACTGGTGGATCCATAGGTGGTATGTGAAAAGAAAACACATTTGAATGACTCTGGTTGTTGTTACTAGAAAGAATACACATGCAATGACACTGGTGGATCCATAGGTGGATTGTGAAAGGAGCACGCATGCAATGCCACTGGTGGATCCATATTTGGTTTGTGGAAATAACACACATGCAATGACTCTGGTTGTTGTTGGTGAGAAGAACACACATGCAATGACAATGGTGGATCCATGTGTGGTCTCTAAAGAGAACACACATTTCAATGACACTGCTGGATCCATATGTGGTATGTGAAAAGAACACACATGCAATGACTCTGGTTGTTGTTACTAAAAAGAACACACATGCAATGACACTGGTGGATCCATCTGTGGTCTGTGAGTAGGACACCAATTTCAATGACTCTGGTTGTTGTTACTAAAAAGAACACACATGCAATGACACTGGTGGATCCATAGGTGGATTGTGAAAAGAGCACACATGCAATGACACTGGTGGATCCATATGTGGTATGTGAAAATAACACACATTTCAATGACTCTGGTTGTTGTTAGTGAAAAGAACACACATGCAATGACACTGGTGGATCCATGTGTGGTCTCTGAAGAGAACACAAATTTCAATGACACTGGTGGATCCATATGTGGTATGTGAAAAGAACACACATGCAATGACTCTGGTTGTTGTTATTAAAAAGAACACACATGCAATGACACTTGTGGATCTATAGGTGGTATGTGAAAAGAACACACATTTCAATGACTCTGGTTGTTGTTACTAAAAAGAACACACATGTAATGACACTGGTGGATCCAGAGGTGGATTGTGAAAAGGGCACACATGCAATGCCACTTGTGGATCCATATTTGGTTTGTGGAAATAACACACATGCAATGACTCTGATTGTCGTTAGTGAAAAGAACACACATGCAATGACACTGGTGGATCCATGTGTGGTCTCTGAAGAGAACACACGTTTCAATGACACTGGTGGATCCATATGTGGTATGTGAAAAGAACACACATTTCAATGACTCAGTTGTTGTTAGTAAAAATAACACACATGCAATGACACTGGTGGATCCAAAGGTGGATTGTGAAAAGAGCACACATTTCAATGACTCTGGTTCTTGTTAGTAAAAAGAACAGACATGCAATGACACTGGTGGATCCATGTGTGGTCTCTGAAGAGAACACACATGCAATGACTCTGGTTGTTGTTAGTAAAAAGAGCACACATGCAATGACACTAGTGGATCCATTTATGGATTGTGAAGAGAACACACATTTCAATAACACTGGTGGATCCATATGTGGTATGTGAGAAGAACAGCCATGAAATGACTCAAGTCGTTGTTAGTAAAAAGAACACACATGCAATGACACTGGTGGATCCATAGGAGGATTGTGAAAAGAGCACACATGCAATGACACTGGTGGATCCATATGTGGTATGTGAAAAGAACACACATGCAATGACTCTGGTTGTTGTTACTAAAAAGAACACACATGCAATGACACTGGTGGATCCATAGGTGCTATGTGAAAAGAACACACCTTTCAATGACTCTGGTTGTTGTTACTAGAAAGAACACACATGCAATGACACTGGTGGATCCATAGGTGCATTGTGAAAAGAGCACGCATGCAATGCCACTGGTGGATCCATATTTGGTCTGTGGAAATAACACACATGCAATGACTGTGGTTGTTGTTACTGAAAAGAACACACATGCAATGACACTAGTGGATCCATGTGTGGTCTCTAAAGAGAACAAACATTTCAATGACACTGGTGGATCCATATGTGGATTGTGAAAAGAGCACACATGCCATGACACTGGTGGATCCATATGTGGTATGTGAAAAGAATAGACATGCAATGACTCCAGTTGTTGTTAGTGAAAAGAACACACATGCAATGACACTGGTGGATCCATGTGTGGTCTCTGAAGAGAACACGCATTTCAATGACACTGGTGGATCCATATGTGGTATGTGAAAAGAACACACATGCAATGACTCTGGTTGTTGTTACTAAAAAGAACACACATGCAATGACACTGGTGGATCCATATGTGGTATTCAATGACTCTGGTTGTTTTTACTAAAAAGAACACACATGCAATGACACTGGTGGATCCATAGGTGGATTGTGAAAACAGCACACATGCAATGACACTGGTGGATCCATATGTCGTATGTGAAAAGAACACACATTTTAATGACTCTGGTTGTTGTTAGTGAAAAGAACACAGATTCAATGACACTAGTGGATCCATGTGTGGTCTCTGAAGAGAACACACATTTCAATGACCTGGTGGATCCATATGTGGTATGTGAAAAGAACACAGATGCAATGACTCTGGTTGTTGTTAGTAAAAGGAACACACATGCAACGACACTGGTGGATCCATAGGTGGTATGTGAAAAGAACACACATTTCAATGACTCTGGTTGTTGTTACTAAAAAGAACACACATGCATTGACACTGGTGGATCCATAGGTGGATTGTGAAAAGAGCACACATGCAATGCCACTGGTGGATCCATATTTGGTTTGTGGAAATAACACACATGCAATGACTCTGGTTGTTGTTAGTGAAAAGAACACACATGCAATGACACTGGTGGATCCATGTGTGGTCTCTGAAGAGAACACACGTTTCAATGACACTGGTGGATCCATATGTGGTATGTGAAAAGAACACACATTTCAATGACCTAGTTGTTGTTAGTAAAAAGAACACACATGCAATGACACTGGTGGATCCAAAGGTGGATTTTGAAAAGAGCACACATTTCAATGACTCTGGTTCTTGTTAGTAAAAAGATCAGACATGTAATGACACTGGTGGATCCATGTGTGGTCTCTCAAGAGAACACACATGCACTGACTCTGGTTGTTGTTAGTAAAAAGAGCACACATGCAATGACACTGGTGGATCCATGTATGGATTGTGAAGAGAACACACATTTGAATGACACTGGTGGATCCATATGTGGTATGTGAGAAGAACAGTCAAGAAATGACTCAAGTTGTTGTTAGTAAAAAGAACACACATGCAATGACACTGGTGGATCCATAGGAGGATTGTGAAAAGAGCACACATGCAATGACTCTGGTGGATCCATGTGTGGTCTCTAAAGAGAACACACATCCAATGACTCTGGTTGTTGTTAGTGAAGAGAACACACATTTCAATGACACTAGTGGATCCATATGTGGTATGTGAAAAGAACAGACATGCAATGACTCTGGTTGTTTTTACTAAAAAGAACACACATGCAATGACACTGGTGGATCCATAGGTGGTATGTGAAAAGAAAACACATTTGAATGACTCTGGTTGTTGTTACTAAAAAGAACACACATGCAATGACACTGGTGGATCCATAGGTGGATTGTGAAAAGAGCACGCATGCAATGCCACTGGTGGATCCATATTTGGTTTGTGGAAATAACACACATGCAATGACTCTGGTTGTTGTTAGTGAGAAGAACACACATGCAATGACAATGGTGGATCCATGTGTGGTCTCTAAAGAGAACACACATTTCAATGACACTGCTGGATCCATATGTGGTATGTGAAAAGAACACACATGCAATGACTCTGGTTGTTTTTACTAAAAAGAACACACATGCAATGACATTGGTGGATCCATATGTGGTATGTGAGAAGGACACGCATTTCAATGACTCTGGTTGTTGTTACTAAAAAGAACACATATGCAATGACTCTGGTGGATCCATAGATGGATTGTGAAAAGAGCACACATGCAATGACACTGGTGGATCCATATGTGGTATGTGAAAAGAACACACATTTCAAGGACTCTGGTTGTTGTTAGTGAAAAGAACACACATGCAATGACACTAGTGGATCCATGTGTGGTCTCTGAAGAGAACACACATTTCAATGACACTGGTGGATCCATATGTGGATTGTGAAAAGAGCACACATGCAATGACACTGGTGGATTCATATGTGGTATGTGAAAAGAACACACATGCAATGAATCCAGTTGTTGTTAGTGAAAAGAACACACATGCAATGACACTGGTGGATCCATGTGTGGTCTCTAAAAAGAACACACATTTCAATGACACTGGTGGATCCATATGCGGTATGTGAAAAGAACACACATTTCAATGACTCTGGTTGTTGTTAGTAAAAAGAACACACATGCAATGACACTGGTGGATCCTTCTGTGGTCTCTAAAGAGAACACGCATGCAATGACTGTGGTTTTTAGTAGTAAAAAGAGAACACATGCAATGACATTTGTGTATCCAAAGGTGGATTGTGAAAAGAGCACACATGCAATGACTCTGGTTGTTGTTACTAAAAAGAACACACATGCAATGACTCTAGTGGATCTATGTGTGGTCTCTAAAGAGAACACACATGCAATGACTTTGGTTGTTGTTAGTAAAAAGAGCACACATGCAATGACACTGGTGGATCCATATGTGGTATGTGAAAAGAACACACATGCAATGACTCTAGTTGTTGTTACTAAAAAGAACACACATGCAATAACATTGGTGGATCCATGTGTGGTCTCTGAAGAGAACACACATGCAATGACTCTGGTTGTTGTTACTAAAAGGATCACACATGCAATGACACTGGTGGATGCATGTATGGATTGTGAAGAAAACACACATTTCAATGACATTGGTGGATCCATATGTGGTATGTGAGAAGAACAGTCATGAAATGACTCAAGTTGTTGTTAGTAAAAAGAACACACATGCAATGACACTGGTGGATCCATAGGTGGATTGTGAAAAGAGCACACATGCAATGACACTGGTGGATCCATGTGTGGTCTCTGGAGAGAACACACATGCAATGACTCTGGTTGTTGTTAGAACATACATACAATGACACTGTTGGATCCATCTGTGGTCTATGAAGAGAACACACATTTACATGACACTGGTGGATCCATATGTGGTATGTGAAAAGAACACACATGCAATGACTCTGGTTGCTTTTACTAAAAAGAACACACATGCAATGACATTGGTGGATCCATAGGTGGTATGTCAGAAGGACACACATTTCAATGACTCTGGTTGTTGTTACTAAAAAGAACACACATGCAATGACACTGGTGGATCCATAGGTGGATTGTGAAAAGAGCACACATGCAATGACTCTGGTTGTTGTTAGTAAAAAGAGCACACATGCAATGACACTGGTGGATCCATATGTGGTATGTGAAAAGAACACACATCAATGACTCTGGTTGTTGTTAGTGAAAAGAACACACATGCAATGACACTGGTGGATCCATGTGTGGTCTCTGAAGAGAACACACATTTCAATGACACTGGTGGATCCATGTGTGGTCTATGAAGAGAACACACATACAATGACTCTGGCTGTTGTTAGTAAAAAGATCACACATGCAATGACACTGGTGGATCCATGTGTGGATTGTGAAGAGAACACACATTTCAATGACTCTGGTGGATCCATATGTGAAGATCACACATGTTTGTGGAAATAACACACATGCAATGACTCTGGTTGTTGTTATTGAAAAGAACACACATGCAATGACACTGGTGGATCCATATTTGATTTTCCCTCTCTCTCGGTCACAAATCTCACAAAAGCCCTAACGTGTGGAGATCCCAAACATGTGCTCACTCTGGGTGCTATGCCCTGATTGGCTGACACAGATGTCACGCAGATCGTCTCCACCAACCATTGATCCCATGTGATCCAACGGGCAGGATAACCCCTCCCTTCTCCACTATTTTTTATGCATGGTCAATCCGTGCCACCTCTCTATCCGTGCCACCGATACTTTACCTCCATAAACAAGGGAAAATCCATCTATCTAACTAAAATAAATAAAATAAATGATCATATTTCGAAGAAGCCATCGTCTTCGTCTTCCGGTTCGTCCTCGTCTTCGTCAACGCCATGGTCCCTACCATCGCCGCCGTTGATGTCCTCCTCTGAGGACTCTACACCGCCCCTTCCTCGAATAAGCGCGCTATCTCCTCGTAGGAGTCCTCCTCCTCCTCCTATTCGTAGTCCCACGGGTCCACGTCAATCTCCTCCGCTTCTGCCTCCAACTGATCGATGAACGCCTCCTCGTTGGCCGAGTCGGACTCGTCCAAATAGCTATGTCCTCTCTTCTTCCTGGTCTTCTTCCCGTTCCTCTTCTTGTCCGTACTCGCCGGTGAAACACCTGCCCCCGTCCTGGCTGCTGCTTTGCGCTCGTCTAATGCTGCAGGTACCCCACGCTCCTCCTGCACGGCCGGTACGAGCTTCGACGTTGTGGTGTCCTTGAGTGCCGATGTCGATTGATCCTGGCATTGTCGGACACGACTTGCTGCCTCAGCAGGCGACTCGTGAGCACGGACGATGCAGCGGAGAGCCGGGGACGCAGGACAATCAGTGGACGACTTGGACCTGCCATTGCCACAGCGAGGGGCATCATGCTCGAGGTAGTTGCTCCGAATGGTCGATGGTGGGTACACAGAGTGGGGTACCAATCTGATCAAGGACGAGCAGCGGTTTTGTGCGTCGTGTCCACGCATGCATTTGTCGATTATCAAAAAAAAAGAAGAAAGAAGTAATATCTCGTGTACTGAACATAATTTGATCACAACAAAAGTGGCACAGCGTATTCTAGACTCGTAAATATCCCGTGCGTGCCTATCATGTGGAGTTTGACGTCGCGTGATCGCGATCGCAGCGCAGTTCGCGGTCATTGCCCCATCAACACGTGGATTTAACGGGATGTGCGTGCTGATTCCCGTGATGACCACCCGGCTCGCACTCCCCATATTATATACTGGATTTTGGGCGGCGCCGAAGACCATTGAAGTGTCCATCGCAATAAAGACAAGTACCATCGATTCCCTACCCCTGCCTCCCTGGCTTCTTTGAGAAGGTAGACCGTACACGGTGGTCTTGTATAATTGTACTAGTACTACTAGACCACGGCATGTACTCTTTGACTCTTCTCCCACACTAATCACTATCTCCTTCCTCCTGCCGCCACCACACTCACCCTGCAAGCCATGGCTCCACTGAGGAGGGGGAGAGGCCGGTCGACGATCCTCGCAGAGAAAAGGGAGAGAAATCGCCACGAGGCACTTCTTGCTCTACCAGCCGCTCAAGCCCACCCTCTCATCGAGGCCCAATCTCCCCCGACAATGGCGCCGAATGTTCTAGCAGGCGAGGGCTCCTCCCGGTACGGTCTTCTTGTTCCACTTCTTCTCCATCTCCCTCTCCATCATGATCTTAATCAGCTTCTTCTTGTTTTTCTTCTTATTCTGGCTCTTCCTCTTCTACGTATTACATGCCGGCCGTGGAGCCCAAATCCACCACGACGGAGGCGTTGCAGGACCCGTTCGGCCCTGTTCCATGTCTCAGCGAGGTAGCAAATCTCCACGCTATTATTTCTCCGAGTTATGATGTGGATTTCTTAGATGCTGTCCGCCCCGCATCGGTTTTTCTTCTTCTTTTGCGAGTTGTATTAGTTTTCATGAATATGACTGGATCTCTTGGTCTTTCCTTAATACCGTTGTTCATAGATTCACTATGGATTTTTTGTGATTAGGATTAGTTTATTGTGGTCATGAATAGATCTCTAGGTCCATTTTTTAACACTATGGCCAATAGATTCAACGGGGATTTTTTTTGATCTGTATTCACTTGGGACCTGGAGTGTAATTGTAGAATTCCTATTTCGATTAAGATGAACGATGCAGCGATCGAAGGCCGAGTACCGTGACAAGGTGGCCGCGATCAGTTCCAAGATTTCTAACCAACATGACCTTGCACGCTCCCTCACCCAAGCTAATGAGAGCCTACGCAAGCAATTACCTGTGCAGAAGGAGATCTCGCTAGATTTTGCACGTGACGTCGTTAGGCTGCAGAAAGTGCTTGACCGTAACTTGAATAGGCAAGAACAGGCCATCAAGATAATCAACGAGCTCACGGAGGAGAAGAAGAATCTCGTGGAAAGGTGCATTCTCCTGCAGGACGAAGTCAGCGAGGCACTCAGAGGACGCGTCAAGGAAACCAAGGCTACCATCCAAGCCTACCATGACAGGAATCGTTGCCTGGATGCAGTCAAGGAGATGAAGGTGGACATGAGCAGAGGGATCACCATGATACATTGCAAATGTATATATAATTTTTGATGTTCCATGCTTGGTTTTATCCACTTTCTTGTGTTTTGTTCCAACTTTGGAGTACTTTTCATATGATTTCTTGGACTAACCTATTAACAAGAGCCACAAAGGCTACCTGCCTGTTTTCTGCTGTTTTTGGTTCCAGGAAAGTCAGAAAATGAATATTCTCGGAATTGGACGGGACAAAAGACAAAGTGCCTATTTTTCCGGAAGGGATCAAGTGCCAGAATATGAGACGGAGAAGGGCCAGAGGGCAGCCACACCACCTGGCCGCGCGGACAGGCCTGACCCGCGCGAGGGGGTGGTGTGGCCAGCCCAGGCACCCCCTCGGCCTCTCCTTCCGCCTATAAGTTGCCCTCAGGACAAAAACCCTAAGTACCCGATCAAAAATCTATAAAAGAGTCTATAGCCGCCGTCATCTCCATCCCTAGATCGGGAGGGATCTGAAGCTCTTCCCGGCACCCTACCGGAGAGGGGAATTCACCCTGGAGGCCTTCTTCATCACCATGCAAGCCTCCGGTGTGATGCGTGAGTAGTTCATCCTTGGACTACGGATCCATGTAGTAGCTAGATGGCTGGTTTCTCCTCCTTTGTGCTTTTATGTTTAGATCTTGTGAGCTCCGTTCATGATCAAGATCATCTATTTGTAATCCATACATGTTGTGTTTGCGGGGATCCGATGGATATTGAGATGCTATTTCAGATTGATTATTGATTCTATCATGTCTTTGTTATTTGAGATCTTGCATGCTTTCCGTTGTTAGTAGCTATCTTGGCCAAGTAGATGCTAGCAACTCCAAGAGTTAGTATTTATGCTCGATAGTGGGTTCATGCCTCTGGTAATCTGGGGAAGTGACAGAAATCTCTAAGGTACTAGATATGTTGTTGCTACTAGGGAGAAAACAATGATCCTTTGTTCATAGAACAATTGTATTGTTTACTTTACACGCAGTTCGTAAAGCAATAATCTGTTGCTTGCAACTTAATCGGAGGGGTTCGATGATAACCTCAAGGTGGATTATTAGTCATAGATGTTGGATGGCGGTCATGTATTATGTTGTAATGCCCAATCAAGTCTCGGAGGAGTCAAGATGATTAGTATATGCATGTATTGCTTTCTCGGTGTTTGTCAATTGCCCGCTGTAATTTGTTCACCCAAAGATGTTATCTATCTAAGGAGAGCCACCTCTAGTGAACTATGGATCCCGGTCCTTTTCTTTACATACAATCTATAAACTGTTTCTGCTTTGTGTTTACTTTCTGCAAACTTTTACTTCTTTCCATTCGATACATTTAATCCTTTGTTTTCCGCAAAACACGGTGAGATTGACAACCTCTCGCAAGTTGGGGACAAAGTTCTGTGGTTGTGTTGTGCAGGTATCCACGTTGCTACTAGCACCGGTAGTGCGCCCTGCCAAAGCTCAGCTAGTAACACCTTTGGGGTGTTTCCTTGCTCCTACTGGTTCGATTAAACCTTGGTCTCATAACTGAGGGAAAACTTGCTGCTGTGCTCATCATACCTTCCTCTTGGGGTTCCCAACGAGCTCTACATCAACCACGAGCCAGCAAAGATTTTTCTGGCGCCGTTGCCGGGGACTCAAGGACATCTTCACAAGGGGAGTCCCTCATAACCAACCTCTTTACTTTGTTGTTTTTGTTTTGCTTAGTTTCTTTTTGCTTAGTTTGCTTGTTTTGTTCTTCGAAAACACAAAAAAAATAGTTTTACTTGTTTGCTTTCTTATTTGAAAACCCAAAAAATGACTACTCTTGAGAACACTAAGTTGTGTGACTTCACTAGCACCAACAACAATGATTTTATGAGCACACCTATTGCTCCACCTGTGGCTGAAAATACTTTCTTTGAGATAAAACCTGCTTTGCTCAATCTTGTTATGAGAGAACAATTTTCTGGTATTGGTAATGAAGATGCTGCTTCCCATCTAAATAACTTTGTTGAACTTTGTGAGATGCAAAAGCATAGGGATATAGATGGTGATATTATTAAGCTGAAATTGTTTCCTTTCTCTTTGAGAGGAAAAGCTAAAGAATGGTTGAATTCCTTAACTAGGAATAGTATTGATTCTTGGACTAAATGCAAAGATGCTTTTATTGGAAAATACTATCCTCCTGCTAAGATTATATCCATGAGAAGTGAAATCATGAAGTTTAAACAACTTGATAATGATCATGTTGCTCAAGCTTGGGAAAGAATGAAATCTTTGGTAAAGAATTGTCCCACTCATGGACTGACTGCTTGGATGATCATCCAAACTTTTTATGCAGGATTGAACTATTCTTCAAGGAACCTATTGGATTCAGCTGGTGGAGGTACCTTTATGACCATCACTTTGGGTGCTGCAACAAAACTATTGGATAATATGATGGTTAATTATTCTGAATGGCATACTTAGAGAGCTCCACAAGGTAAGAAGGTAAATTCTGTTGAAGAAACCTCCTCCTTGAGTGATAAGATTGATATTAATATATCCATGCTTGTTAATGGGAAATCCCATATTGATCCAAATAATGTTCCTTTAGCGTCTTTGGTTGCTCAAGAAGAGCAAGTTGATGTGAACTTCATAAGAAATAACAATTTTGGCAACAATGCTTATGGTAATAATGCTTATAGGAACAATTTTGGTAACAACAATTATAAGCCATATCCTCCCAACAATGGTAATGCTTATGGAAATTCTTACAACAATAATAAGAGTGCTCCCTCTGAACTTGAAATTATGCTTAAAGAGTTTATTAGTAAACAAACTGCTTTCAATAAAACTATCGAGGAAAAACTCTCTAATGCTGAAAGAAATATAGCATCTTTGGCTGAAGCTCAATCTTCTTTGAATAAAATGGCTGTTAAACCTGAAACTAATGACAATCCCTTTGCAGCTACTAATGCCATACAAGTAAGAATTGATGAAAATGTTAGACTATTAGCTGAATTACATGCTAAGTGGGAAAGAGAAGATGAAATTGCTAGAAACATTAGTGTTTCTACTATCACCACCACTAGTGTTAAGGCTAGTAATAGTTCGGCTACTTTAGATGATAAATTTGATTTTGATCTTGATGGTTTCACCATCTCTGAAGTTATTAAGTTCCTACAAAAGCTTGCTAAAAGTCCTAATGCTAGTGCTATGAACATGGCTTTTACAAAACACATTACTGATGCTCTCATAAAGATTAAAGAAGAAAAGATGAAACATAAAGCTTCTATTCCTATAAAGAAAGAAGATGGTTGGGAACCCATCATTAATATGAAAGTGAATGACTTTGATTTCAAAGCTTTATGTGATCTTGATAGTAGTGTTTCTATTATGCCTAGAAGGATTTATGATATGCTTGATTTGCCTCCTCTTGAAGATTGCTATTTGAATGTCCCGCTTGATGCTAATGCTAAAAAGAAACTCATGGGGAGTCTTAATGATGTTCTTATTATGGTTAATGATTCCTATGTCCCCGTTGATTTCTATGTTTTGGATGTTGAATACAATGCTTCTTGTCCTATTACTTTGGGAAGACCTTTTTGTTAGAACTGTTGGTGCCATCATTGATATGAAAGAAGGCACCATTAAATATCAACTCCCACTCAAGAAAGGTATAGAACACTTCCCTAAAAAGAGAGAAAAGATTTATTTTGCTTCTCCTATGAAAACAAAATTTGGTCTTAATGCTTCTTCATTTGAGAACACTTGATTCTTTCTTTGCTTCTTATGCCTAACTTAAACGCGTTAAAGAAAAATACTTGTTGGGAGATAACCCAAGAGTTTTAGTTGAGTCTTGGAAGTCATTACCTCTGTAAGAACCTCTCCTTATCCTTTTTATTTGCTTTTTGTGCCAAGAGTAACCTCTAATGAGAGTGAAGTAATGATTGGGAAAGGTGCTGTCCCGAAACAGATTTTTGTGCTTCACCGTAAACATTCCTGAGAGAGCTATGTATGTCGGATTGAGCTGTAATTGTTTGTGCTTCTGACTCAGGTTGTTATATAACTTTCGTTAGTTCAACACTTTTTGATTTGAGCAACAGAAGGTCTTCGAAAAAATTCGTCTTTACCTGCTGGTCTGTTTTGACAGATTTCTGCCATTTTCTGCATTTGCTTCTTGTTAGTTCCTTCTTGAGTTCCTTTGGGGAATTGAGCTTTTTGAGGGAAGTGCTACAGTAGCTAGTGTCTAATGGAAGTTTATTTTGTGTTAGAACTGAACCTTGAGACTTATTTATCTTAAGTGCACTAATGTTGCTAATGAGATTGTGTGAAGTTTTGTATGAAGGAAAAATTTCAGGTGTATGGAAGGAATGAGTAATGAGATGAAGGATGGACTAAAGCTCAAGCTTGGGGATGCCACACGTGTCACCCGAAGAAATATCCAAGAAGTACAAGCGTCAAAGCTTGGGGATTCCCAAGGCATTCCCCTTCTTCATCAATAAAAATTCCAGGTTTCTTCCAAACGCTTCATTTTTATTGTTTCATGCACAGTTGTGTTTTTCTTGGAGCGTCTTCTTTTTCGTTTTTGTTTTGGTTTTTAGTTTGCTTTGGTTTGTTTAGTTTTCTGAATAAATTGGTTGGACCCCCTCTTTCACACTTTGGTTTGTGAATAGTTTGGTTTGGTTTGGAAAAGAGTAGGAAAGTTCATGCTTATGTGGTAAAAAGAGCTTGTTTTTGACCGTGGCCTATGCTTTGTCATGCCATGCTTGATATTGTTTTGGCTTTATGCTTAGTATTCTTTGCTGTAGCATGACTTGTTATAAACAATTGATATTTCTTAATGTGCCTTGGATGAATCATGCGTTGTTTTAGCATATTAAAGCATAGTATAGTGGTATTCTCCTTTGATGCTTTATTTGGGTTGACTTGGCACATGCTCACACCATGTTATGACTGTCACAAGTCATCATAGCCTTTATGATCCTTTAGTTTTCAACTTGTAGTATCACTTTATGCTTTGATCAATGATGTTTTGTCGCTCTGCATGATTATGGCCATTATTGCTCTCTTAGTTTGTTGCTCCCAGTCTTTTGCTAGCCTCCACCACCAAGTATGAGTTCCACTCATGCATCCAACTCCCTAAACCAAGTTATTCCAAAAAGTCCACCATACCTACCTACTAGCTTATGCTATTCCAAGTATATTCATGCTTTTGTTTACCTTCCTCTTGTTATGAGAAAACTAGTGATTAAAGCTCTCACGAACTAGATGGCACACTTTACTTTACTTGCCCTTAATAAAGTTGAACCATTGTGTCTTCTATGTTGTATATGCTTGCACTTATTTGTTGGGAATTAGCAGAACCATGCTTTCATGGGGAACACTTTCAACATTGCACTTGGTACTTGTACCTAGTTGATATCATGCTCTTTTGTATATGGATGTCGTCGGTGTGAAATGAAAGGGGAGCTTGTAAGTCCATGGAGTTATGTATATGTGTTAGAGAAACGCCTGGGCCGCTGGTCTAATCCATGCTGACATGGTGGAAACCTGCAGCGTAACCATAATGAGCTGTCTATGAAGCATTCTTCTTATAAAAAAAAAGAGTCCTATATTGAGAAAAAAGAAAAAAAGAGATACTATGAAAAGAGGAAAGAGGGAAAAAGCACCATATTCCCATGGTAAATAAGAAGAATGCTGAGATGCTCGTTGTCTGCTTGCCTTGTCATTTTGATATGGGGATTCTTCCGTATCATCGGGCAAGGGGTATCCCGTTGGTGGTTCTCTATGATACACATGTACTTACGATGACAAGAACTTACCGGTGACTAAATTTGAGTAGCATGAGGAGCGGCCCTCGTATACAAGGGACATGAGATTTCTGACTTATACTTCGTCAAGCATGTACACCATAGTTTGTTCACTTTAACCTTAATCACTTCAAGATGCTTATGATAGGGGCAATGAGATCTGAAAGCTTTAAGTATCATAATTTTTGGAAGCTCTTTATGTGACTTGAATCCCTACTTCCTTTTACAAAGGACTTTCTTCCACCATTATATTGAGCCTCCACCTTCTATCTTTATGCACCTACTTTGAGAGAATAATGGCCATTCTTAGTTCTATGTGCATTGTCCCAAGACTGGTTGATTGATGCATAACTTGTTATTGCTTGTTTGAAACTATTGTATCTAGTCACTCTTATGAACTTTGAAGGTGTCCTATGCATTTATATTTGCTACTCTATTGAGGGACAAGCTGAATACTTTTATGCTATGTTTTCTTTATGTGAAACAAACAAACGTCTTGCAAAGCATTGTTATTCATGAATCTTTTGTTTGTGCCTTTTCATGTTGCATCATAGTTTCTTTTCTTATTGCTAGAACTTTGTCTTTAATGTTATGATTGAAGTACTATGATCCCAACCTTGAATGTTTTGCAAGTACTTTGATCAAGTCTTTGATGGTGCATGTCACCTCAAAAATTATTTCTTTTTCTCACTTACCTACTCGAGGACGAGCAGGAGTTAAGCTTGGGGATGTTGATACATTGCAAATGTATCTATAATTTTTGATGTTCCATGCTTGGTTTTATCCACTTTCTTGTGTTTTGTTCCAACTTTGGAGTACTTTTCATATGATTTCTTGGACTAACCTATTAACAACAGCCACGATTGCCGGTACTGCTTTTCTGCTGTTTTGGTTCGGAAAGTCGAAAATGAATATTCTCGAATTGGACGGGATAAAAGCCAAAGTGCCTATTTTTACGGAAGGGATCAAGTGCGGAATCTGAGGCGGAGAAGGGCTGGGGCGGCCACACCACTGGCAGCGGACAGGCTGGCAGCGCCAAGGTGGTGTGGCACCCGGCACCCTCGGCCTCTCCTTCCGCCTATAAGTTGCCCTCGACGAAAACCCTAAGTACCCGATCAAAATCCATGAAAGAGTCTGAGTCACGACATCTCCATCCCTAGATCGAGGGATCAAGCTTTTCTGGCACCCTGCCGAGAGGGAATTCACCACGAGGCCTTCTTCATCACCATGCAAGCCTCCGGTGTGATGCGTGAGTAGTTCATCCTTGGACTACGGATCCATGTAGTAGCTAGATGGCTGGTTTCTCCTCCTTTGTGCTTTCATGTTTAGATCTTGTGAGCTCCGTTCATGATCAAGATCATCTATTTGTAATCCATACATGTTGTGTTTGCGGGGATCCGATGGATATTGAGATGCTATTTCAGATTGATTATCGATTCTATCATGTCTTTGTTATTTGAGATCTTGCATGCTTTTCGTTGTTACTAGCTATCTTGTCCAAGTAGATGCTAGCAACTCCAAGAGTTAGTATTTATGATCGATAGTTGGTTCATGCCTCTGGTAATCTAGGGAAGTGATAGAAATTTCTAAGGTACTAGATGTGATGTTGCTACTAGGGAGAAAACAACGATCCTTTGTTCATAGAAAAATTGTATTGTTTACTTTACACGTAGTTCGTAAAGCAATAATCTGTTGCTTGTAACTTAATACTGGAGGGGGTTCGGATGATAACCTGAAGGTGGATTATTAGTCAAAGATGCAGTTGGATGGCGGTCTATGTATTATGTTGTAATGCGTAATCAAGTCTCATAGGAGTCAAGATGATTAGTATATGCATGTATTGCTTTCTCGGTGTTTGTCAATTGCCCTGCTGTAATTTGTTCACCCAGCATGTTATCTATCTAAGGAGAGCCACCTCTAGTGAACTATGGATCCTGGTCCTTTTCTTTACATACAATCTATAAACTGTTTCTGCTTTGTGTTTACTTTATGCAAACTTTTACTTCTTTCCATTCGATATGTTTAATCCTTTGTTTTCCGCAAAACACGGTGAGATTGACAACCTCATCGGAAGTTGGGGACAAAGTTCTGTGGCTGTGTTGTGCAGGTCTCCACGTTGCTACTAGCACCGGTAGTGCGCCCTTCCAAAGCTCAGCTAGTAACACCTTTGGGGTGTTTCCTTGCTCCTACTGGTTCGATTAAACCTTGGTCTCATAACTGAGGGAAAACTTGCTACTGTGCTCATCATACCTTCCTCTTGGGGTTCCCAACGAGCTCTAAATCAACCACGAGCCAGCACACCGTACTCGAGGGTGTTTGGAAAGAGAATGAGGAGCTAAGGGCATGTCTGGAGGCGTATCAGAGCAATGCCCAAGTCTGATTCCTGTTAGCGGGGACATGGATATCAGTTCGTCCTCCTCTCCTTTTGTAATGTTTAGGAGTTAGGGAGCAATGCCCATGTATGCTTCCCATTATAGGGTGCAATAAGAATCCTAGGGCAACTCCTTATCTATCTGGACATGTGTTGGTGTTCATGTTCATGAATGGACACCATGTTATCTTTCCATTATGTATCTGGACATGGGTTTCTGCATTATGAGTTTGCCACTCTCCCACTACTATTTGGTGATATTGGAAAAAACCCACAGCACACTAAACTGCTGATAAATCTTATCTGTCTTCGAAATTGAAATTATGACAGTGCCACTAGTCGATTCATAAAATGTTGATTAGTCCTAGATTGCTTCTTCCTTGAAAATATGACAGTGCCACTAGTCGATTCAGTTAATTATGGAAACTAACCAGCTTGTCCTGGTGAACTGAACAAACCATACTATGTATTTTTGTTGAAGGGAAAGAGGCGAAAGATCGACCAGGACCTAGCAACCTGGCTAAATGACAAGATAGCAATCCAAAGGGAGAAGCGGAATTCCCAAAAACTGGCCTTTGACCAACTGCGCGCTGAAGTCGCGGTCCTTTCTGACAAGTGCCAGAAACTGAAGGAGTTAAACGCAGACTGAGCGAAGCTACACAGTGAAGGTCGCGCCTCGGCTAGGAAGAAGACAAAGATCATGAAAGGGATCTTGAAGGAAAATCGTATGGCTACGGACAAAATTCTCCAATTCGTGACGGAGCGCTAGAACCTACAGCTGAAGTACGACATAGTACTGAAGGAGCTGGCCAATCTTAGGGAGGAAAACAGGCAGCTCCGGGCCAGGCTCGCTTGAACACAACATATGTCTATTTAGTACTAAACTGCCTAGTTTATCCTCTGTAGTGGTGATTTTGTAAGCGTGAACTTAACTCTATGCACGATATGTGTGTTCATCTGAAATTAGTTTGCTTGAGGATTGAGTTTGGCTTAGTTCAGAAAGCACAACTGCAATTCTTACAATTAACTAGTTTCAGGCATTGGTACAACATAAATTATTCATCTCGACTTTCCTTTATCCTCTATAGTCTGTCCTTGTTCACCCGCGCGCCCTTTCTTCAGTTCCTTCAACAGATTCGCAATGCAGTACTCTATCTTCTTCTTGTCTTCCTTGAGCTGATCCCTCTCCTTTTCTGCATTATGTATCAGCAACCTGTGACTATCCTGAAGCTTCTTTGCAGTTCCAACAACCATGCTCCCATCGATTCCGTCAGTTAGCTCTGACTGCAAATTCTCGATTTCTTGTTCCAGCTCCTTATTTCGTACCGACAGCTTGTAATTTTTTTCAGCTACATCACTTACATCAGTAAATCTCCCCGACCTTTCCAACTCATACATCTCCCATAACTGTGCCAAACATTTCTTAAGTGCATCTAGCCACTCAAGATCCACCCACTCTACGGCTTTACACACTAGGCCAACCTAAAAACACACACACTATAGTGTTATGAACATGCATGATATATTTTACTTCATGTCACAGTTGCACATAATGTAAACAAACCTGATTTGTACATCCCAAAAACCTTCTCCCAGTGTTACTGCCTTCGAATGCAACATATCTCCTCAGTTTTAGCCCATGGTCACATGGCACTTCTCCATCGAGATCTAGGCCCTCCCTTTGAAGTCGAGATGATCCTTGGTACCTATAGGTAAACGCAAAGCTGAAATCGAACACGATTGCATGCACATATGGAGCTCAGATCGAGAGATTTACCATTGCCTAACCCTAGCCCGAGAAAATAGAGGAACTCACATCATGGAAGGAATACTCGATGTCGGAGAGAAGGCTGTCGCTGCTCGACTGGTCATCCTCGCTGTTCAAGGACAACATGGCGAATGCGTCGTCGCAAGCGACGGCGACGACATCGGCGTCGGCGAGAGAGAGAGAGAGAGAGAGAGAGAGAGAGAGAGAGAGAGAGAGAGAGAGAGAGAGAGAGACCAGGACCTGGTGACCTGGCTAAATGGAAAGATAGCAATCCAAAGGGAGAAGCAGAATTCCCAGAAACTGGCCTTTGACCAACTGCGCGCAGAGGTCGTGGTCCTTTCTAACAAGTGCCAGAAACTGAAGGAGTTAAACGCCGACTAGGCGAAGCTACACAGTGAAGGTCGCGCCTTCGCTAGGAAGCAGACGGAGATCATGAAAGGGATCTTGAAGGAAAATCGTATGGCTACGGACAAAATTCTCCAATCTGTGACGGAGCACAGGAACCTACAGCTGAAGCACGACATAGTACTGAAGGAGCTGGCCAATCTTAGGGAGGAAAATAGGCAGCTCCGGGCTAGGCTCGCTTGAACACAACATATGTCTATTTAGTACTGAACTGCCTGGTTTATCCTATGTAGTGGTGATTTTGTAAGCGTGAACTTAACTCTATGCACGATATGTGTGTTCGTCTGAAATTAGTTTGCTCGAGGATTGAGTTTGGCTTAGTTCGAAAAGCGCAACTGCAAGTCTTACAATTAACTAGTTTCAAGCATTGGTACAACATAAATTATCCATCTCGAGTTTCCTTTATCCTCTATAGTCTGTCCTTGTTCACCCTCGCGCGCCGTCTTCAGTTCCTTCAACAGATTCGCAATGCAGTACTCTAGATTCTTCTTGTCTTCCCTGAGCTGATCCCTTTCCTTTTCTGCATCATAAATCAGCAACCTGTGACTATCCTGAAGCTTCTTGGCAGTTCCAACAAACAAGCTCCCATCGATTCCGTCAGTTAGCTCTGACTGCAAATTCTCGATTTCTTGTTCCAGCTCCTTATTTCGTATCGACAGCTTGTAATTTTTTTCAGTTGTATCACTTACATCAGTAAATCTCCCCGACCTTTCCAACTCATACATCTCCCATAACTGTGCCAAACATTTCTTAAGTGCATCTAGCCACTCAAGATCCACCCACTCTACTGCTTTACACATCGGGCCAACCTACAAACACACACACTATAGTGAACATGCACGATACATTTTACTTCATGTCACAGTTGCACATAATGTAAACAAACCTGATTTGTATAGCCCAAAAACCTTCTCCCAGTGTTACTGCCTTCGAATGCAACATATCTCCTCAGTTTTAGCCCATGGTCACATGGCACTTCTCCATCGAGATCTAGGCCTTGCCTTTCGGAGTCATAGATCGTCCTTGGTACCTATAGGTAAACGCAAAGCTGAAATCGAACACGATTGCATGCACATATGGAGCTCAGATCGAGAGATTTACCATTGCCTAACCCTAGCCCGAGAAAACAGAGGAACTCACATCGTGGAAGGAATACTCGATGTCGGAGAGAAGGCTGTCGCTGCTCGACTGGTCGTCCTCGCCGTTCAAGGACAGCATGGCGAATGCGTCGTCGCAGGCAACGACGACGGCGTCAGCGTCGGCAAGACAGAGAGAGAGAGAGCAACCCTTCTACCACTGCAACAATGACTAAATTGGCATGTTACAATAGTTTAATGGATACCATGCCCTTTCCCTGGATTACTGTCTCCTTCCTGATATGGATTCTCTTCACACATTCTCATTTCAAATATTAAACCTGCACTCCCTCCATCCCAATTTCATTGCCTAACGAAAACATACCAGTATATTACATCATCCAAAGAAACAAAATCATGTCAACTACAAGGTACTGATGCATCACTTCTCAGTCATGGTTTCACAAAACATTACATTATAATCTCTCAACAAACATAACCACAACATGGTTTCACAAAACATCACATTACAATCTCTTAACAAACGTAATCACAGAAACAAGTATATTACATCAACTCAAGAAACAAAATCATGTTAACTACAAGGTACTTACACATCACTTGTCCTGTCATGGTTTCGCAAAACATTACATTACAGTCTCTCAACAGACAAAATAACAGAAACAAGTACATTACATCATCTCAAGAAACATAATCATGTCAACTACAATGTATTTATGCATCACTAGTCCAGTCATGGTTTCACAAAACATTACATTACAATGTCCCAACAAACATAATAACAGAAACAAGTACGGTACGTCATCTTAAGAAACATAATCATGTCAACTACAATGTACTTATGTCTTATTACAACAATGATGGTTTCAGTGAGTGACATGTCCGAAAATCTCAACAGCTCGCACAACATTTGCAATCTCTCAACAAACATAATCACAGAAGCACGCTCTAAATGCAACAATAGTCAATATTACAAATACAGGCAGGGGAACCCCGTGGTCCATATGACAAGCCCAGGTTAGTAGCTCTCATCAGATCTCATCAACGTCAACCACCTCATTCTGTTCAGCCACTACAGGGGCATCTACATCCACTATAACCTGTTCAACAACATTAGAAATGGTACCAAGGAAGAACACCTTCCTGGTTTGCTTCTTTCGCCGCATAATCTGCATAAGATCTTCAGTATCCAAAACATCTAGGAATTGCTGCTTCTTATGATGCCACCACCGGATTTTTGCCATCTGCTTAGGGCCAATACTGATTTCCTTACCGATCATCTCTCTCATTTCATCAAGAGTTATGTTTTTGGAATCGACAGTGATCTCCACAGTACATGACAAAACTGGCTTATTAACTCCCTCATCAAGTTTTGCCATGTATGAATCCACCTCTATGCGTATACTGAACTTATCTAGATCAGCATCTATTGGTCCGTATTCTCTAGGAGCAGAAGCTCTGGTAGCAAGATCTCCAGCATCTTCATACATATCATCAATCATTGCTTCAACTTTCACCTTACGATCAGCTGCACAACACTCCCAAACCATCTGAAGCTCATGGGAGTGCTCAATTTGCTGATAGGTATCATTCATGTTGCGCCACACTAATTTTGTCCTCTGTCTAGAACCCCAGGGAATTCTAGCGACAAGCATATCTACCAGCTGCGAAACAGACACAACCTCTTTGTAATTCACAAGCAGATGCACATCTTGCCCGAACACAACCCTCTCGCAACCAAAATCAAGCTTTGCAGTGTACTGCCGAACATGAACTGTGAACTCATATAGGTCCCTTGTATCAAAGCTGTGCCTAATTTGATTAAAAAGGAGGACATTTCAGTTCATTCGATTCTATTATGCCGTAACTAATCCACTTGCAAGATAAGGCACAGATAAGAAAAATTCACCTCTCGCTCTTCTCCCGAGTTTTTTTCTTTGAGATCTGAGTGCTGCATCCGCCCACCGGAGCCGAACAATCCGCTGCCGGCCTTGCTTTTCTCTTCAACCCGCGCTCGTAGGTACCTTGGGAGAAGAATCCTTGCTAGCCTCCTCGCTAACCGGGGCTGAAGACCTCACCGTTGCTACGCATTGAGCCCCAGACTTGGCCCCGACAGACCCTTTTCAGTCGGCGACGTAGCTACAACCTTCGCCTTACAAGACATGTTGGGCCACCGCCGCCGGATTCAGTGTCGGGGGAGGGAGAAAAAAGGTCCTCCGCTGCCGGCAGATTTAGGGTTGGGGAAGGGAAGAAAAGGGACCATCGCCGCTGCCGCAGCAAGATTCAGTGTCGAGAGTTAGGAAAGTATAGTAATGGATTTTCCCCTACGACACGTGCAGGGTGGCTAAGAAGAGTGACCGACGGAGGAGGGGCACAGCAGGATCTAGGGTAACGGAATATCTTGACTTAACGGGCGCGATTTGAAAATATTGGGTTTGGCCATCATTCACTCGAAAGACTCCTCTCAGCAATTGGCACCCCAACTTTTCGAACCGCGGTGATAAAAATCAACTTGGGTACCGCGTTGCCTGGCCACCCCAACTTTTGGGCCGCAAAATGATATTCTCGTCCCCTCATGCTAACCGGGTCGGTGAGGATATGGCTCAATAGCCTCGTGCCCAACAACATCAACGCCTGGCCGGACTTTGAGAAGGTATTCATCTGCAACTTCAACGACACGTACAAGCGTCCGGGTCGCCCTCGCGATCTGGCCCTATGCATCCAGGGAGACCGCGAGTACCTCTCTAGATGGAACGAGCTACGCAATGATACGTCCATAACGTATCTATAATTTTTGATGGTTTTATGCTAATAATATGCTTTTGACACTCCTTTTTGTATAAAGTTTATGATTTATTTAGACTAACCTACTAATAGTTGCAAAAGTGCACAATGTTCTTGTTTACACTTTGATGTGTAGGAATTACCAAGAATACAAGTGGAAACCTTGTTGGAGTCAAATTGGGATTTTTCCAGAAATCTATCTCAGAACTCTTTTTGAAGATGGTCACGTTTCGGGTCGAATACAGCGTCAAACGGAAAATTCTTCAGCTATAAAGTTGTTGGAAATTTTGCGACAAACGTTCTAGACATAAAATTTACCTGATTCCGAGTTCGGACGGACCCGCTAGACCTGATTTACTGCAGCCCAAGATGGGGTGACGGGAATCTAAGAAGCTATATAAAGGGAGGAAACCTAATTCGAGCAAGACATCTCCACCCACGAATTTGCAGCCGCCAAAGCCACATTTTTGCCTCCCCCATGGATCCCATCTCCATGGGGGAGGGCTCCTAAGAAGCCATGAAGGAAGGGGGCTAAGGGGCGGTGCTCCCCCATGATACCGGTAGCGGGGAAGGAGTCCCCTGCGCCGCCGCCCTCTTCACCATCTTCACCATCTTCACCGCCATCTCCATCACCTAATCCTCCTAGTATGAAGTGGTTCATCCTCTCACACACCTCTGTACCGTCCTATGTAAACATCATGTTTGCTTAGTTTCTTTGTTCTTAGATTGAATGGTTGAACGTCTTTGATTCATTAAAGTTGTATGTTGATATGGTACAGTCCTTTGGTGTCCATTATATTTGTGCGTGCATAGATTAAACATCATAGGGTTTGTAGTATGTGTAAAAGGAAGGGGGAGTTCTGCCGGAGTGACAGAAACCCGAGGACGCGAACCGGAACATTGCACGTATGGGAGTAAGAGGACCATTAAACTTAAGGCTATGGTTGGGGAAACCTTAATGCATTGTTACTACTTACGGATGTTTGCTAACAATCCAATCATAAGTACATGTAATTCCAAGTAGTGAAGCACATGTATATTTAGCCTCTCCCACATAAAAAACTGCATTGAAGACAATGAACCTGATCTATTCGTTATTTGAACTTGGACAAAGCCACCATAATTACCACCACTATTCAACACTCATGGTTCTGTTAGTTTAGTGTATTTTATTGCTGCAACAACTAGCTTTACTTTCTTGTTACTTATTATCATGCAAAGCTAACGCTATTACTCGTATTGTTGCTCTAGTTTTATTTCCTAGATAATGCAAACGTTTAGCATGCATAGACTTGTATCAGTGGTTGATAGAACTTGAGAGAATATTTATCCTACCTTTAGCTCCTCGTTGGGTTCGACACTCTTACTTATAATACTACCCGGACTTGGGGGAGACGTTCGGCAACCACCTCTGTATCGTCCTATGTAAACATGATGTTTGATGCTATAAGTTATAATCCTATGATCTATGTCATGTTTGCTTAGTTTCTTTGTTCTTAGATTGAATGGTTGAATGTCTTTGATTCATTAAAGTTGTATGTTGATATGGTACAGTCCTTTGGTATCCATTATATTTGTGCACGGATGGATTAAACATCATAGGGTTTGTAGTATGTGTAAAAGGAAGGGGGAGTTCTGCCGGAGTGATGTAAACCGAGGACCTTGAACCGAACGCTGTAACGTATGGGAGTAAGAGGACCATTAAACTTAAGGCTATGATTGGGGAAACCTTAATGCATTGTTACTACTTACGGATGTTTGCTAACAATCCAATCATAAGTACATGTAATTCCAAGTAGTGAAGCGCATGTATATTTAGCCTCTCCCACATAGAAAACTGCATCGAAGACAATGAACCTGATCTATTCGCTATTTGAACTTGGACAAAGCCACAACAATTACCACCACAATTCCACACTCATGGTTTTATTAGTTTAGTGTATTTTATTGCTGCAGCAACTAGCTTTACTTTCTTGTTATTTATTATCATGCAAAGCTAACTCTATTACTCGTATTGTTGCTCTAGTTTTATTTCCTAGATAATGCAAATGTTTAGCGTGCGTAGAGTTGTATCAGTGGTTGATAGAACTTGAGAGAATATTTATCCTATCTTTAGCTCCTCGTTGGGTTCGACACTCTTACTTATCGAAAAGGCTACACACGATCCCATATACTTGTGGGTTATCACGCAAAACTTGCGAGGGCATCCTGGAGAGCCAGGCGATCGGTTTCTTCGTGGAAGGGTGTCGAGAAGGCACCATGCTCTACCATCGGCTACTGTGTGACGAGCCAAAAACCATGGCAGAGCTCATGACGACCGTGAACCAGTACGACACGGTTGACGCTGCGATGAAAAAGCCCCCGGGTGAATGCTGATGGCCGACCGACTCCCACCGAGCCGGGTCGCGACCGACCGAGTAACCCGACCGGCGAAGCCGAATCCTCCAGGAGGCACGGCCACGACAACCGTTTCTAGGGCAACTGCCAAACCGAAGAGCAGAAGCCCCGCTACTATGCGAGGCAAGTCAATGCTGCGGAGGGCGCACCTGATGTGCCGGCTGGTGACGCAAGGAGGAAGAAGCCGCGGTTCACCTTCGAATTTTTTTGCCAGCCCGTGCAAGTGGCACAGCGGACCCTTCAAACCGGCTACCCATACTACCCGGAACTACAGCTGGACCCGCCAGATGAAAGAGCAAGGCGACCTACCCCATCCGCCACCGCCCCTCCCGGCGGACCACCACCACTGACTAGGGGAGCCGGCAACAACGGAAACAACGGCAACAACAACAACGGCTACCCTCATCCGCACGCCGCCTACCACATCTTCGAAACTGAGCCGTACGACAAGCACATCCGCAGGCAGCGCTCCAAAGAGGTCAACACCATCGTCTCCCCGGTCCCCCAGTACTTGAACTGTCGGAGACCCCCATCACCTGGAGCCGGGAGGACCAGCCAGATCGCCTACCGAACCCCGGGGCCTACCCAATGGTGCTCGACCCCCTCATTGTCTCCAACATGCGCACTTGCCGCTTCTCTCGCATCCTCATCGATGGAGGAAGCAGCCTCAACTTTCTCTACCGCTCCTCCCTGGAGAAGCTGGGCATCCGCGAGTACGACCTACGCCTGACTACCACGGCCTTCTATGGCATACTGCCAGGGCCGGCTTGCGGTCCGGTGGGAAAAATCCGGCTGGACATCAGCTTTGAAACCGAGGAAAACTTCCACCGCGATCTGGTATGGTTTGAAGTTGTGAACCTGACAAGCTCCTACCACGCTCTCCTCAGGCGCCCCGCCCTTGCAAAGTTCATGACCGTCCCCCACTACGCATACCTCAAGACAAATATGACGGGGACTAACGGCGTGATCACCGTGGTCGGCTGCTTCAGGCGGTCGATGGAGTGCGTGTCGACGGGCTCGAAGCTGGCGGAAGCCCTCATCATTGCTAAGGAGAAGCACGAGATCATGTGCAACGTGGCATTGGCTCAGCAAGAAATACCAGCTAACAGGAAGACGACTGGGGACGTAGCTTACCAGCCGGCCAAAGAGACAAATGAGATCCTTCTCGACCCCACCGACCCGACCAAGTTCGTCACCATCGGTGCCGGCTTGGACATCAAATAGGAAGGCACGCTCGTCGACTTCCTCTATGAGAATCAGGACATCTTCGCATGGTCACCCAAGGACATGTCGAGTGTTCCGAGGGAGTTCCCCGAGCACTCTCTCCATGTGCGGCCAGATGCCAAGCCGGTCAAGTAGCCCCTCCGCCGGTTCGTGGAAGAGAAAAGGAAGATCATCGGTGATGAGGATCACCTGGCTCCTTGCAGCCGGATTCATCATGGAAGTGTACAACCCGGACTGGCTAGCCAACCTAGTCCTAGTGTTGAAGAAAAACAAGACCTGGCGCATGCGTATCGACTACACCAGCCTGCACAAGGTGTTCCCGAAAGACCCCTTCGCTTTGCCCCGTATCGATCAAGTTATCGATTCCACTGACAGTTGCGACTTGTTATCCTTCTTGGTCTATAATTCTGGTTACAATAAGATCCGGTTGAATCCGGCTGAACAGATTAAGACGTCATTTATCACCCCGTACGTGGCTTTCTGTTACGTAACCATGCCTTTCGGTCTGAAAAATGCAGGCGCTACTTATCAGCGCTGCATGCAGAAATGGTTGCACTCACAGATAAGCCGGAACATGCATGCTTATGTGCACGATGTCGTCATCAAGACGAAGGAGAAGTGCACCCTCCTCGTGGACTTGGGGGAGACGTTCGGCAACCTCCACGGGTACCAGATGAAGCTGAACCCAGAGAAATGCGTCTTCGGCATCCCATCCGGCCAGCTACTCGGTTTTCTTGTTCCACAACGGGGGATCGAGAGGATGCATCCGCCCAAGAGCTTGCTCGAGTCCAGAAGTTCACTGTATGCCTGGCCTCCCTCAGTCGTTTCGTCAGCCGGCTAGGGGAGAAGGCACTCCAACTGTACCAGCTGATGAAGAAGATGAACAAGTTCTCCTGGACATCGCAAGTCGACGCCACATTCCACGACCTCAAGCGCATGCCATCCACAACACCGGTTCTAGCCACGCCGGCTAGCAAGGAGCCGATGTTGCTCCATATAGCAGCCATCAGCCAGGTCGTCAGCATTGTCCTGGTGGTGGAGCGCCCCGAAGAAGGCAAGGCTCACCCGGTACAGAGGCACGTCTACTACCTCAGCGAGGTTCTCTCCCTCTCCAAGCAGAACTACCCCCACTACCAGAAGATGTGCTACGACATGTACCTAGCGTGCAAGAAGCTCAAGCACTACTTCTAGGAGCATCCAATTAAGGTGGTGTGCACCGCACCCCTTTCGGAGATCATTGGCAACAAGGACGCCACCGACCGAGTCGCAAAGTGGGCAATCAAGCTCGATGCCTACTCCATCTAGTACGAGCCAAGGCTCACGATCAAGTCGTAGGCTCTAGCGGACTTCCTGGTTGACTGGGCCAAAACCCAGTACCTGCTGCCGGTTCTCGACTCGGATCACTGGAAGATGCACTTTGACCGCTTGAAGATGCTCGGGAGCTTGGGAGCCAGCATCGTCCTCACCTCGCCCAAGGGAGACCGGCTGGAGTATGTTCTCCGAATCCACTTCAAGGCCTCCAACAACGTTGCCGAGTATGAGGCACTGGTGCATGGCCTCCTGCTAGCTAGGGAAATCGACATCAAACGGATCCTTTGCTTCGGCGATTCGGATCTGGTGGTGCAGCAAGTATCTGTAGAATGGGACGCGCGCGACGTGAACATGGCCCTCTACCGTTTCCACGTGTAGACGCTCAGTGCCTATTTCAACGGATGTGAGTTCCATCAGTCCCTCGCCTAAACAACGAGGCAACCGACTCGCTCGCCCGAATCAGGTCCACCAAGCAGGCGATCCCACCTGTCGTGGTGTGGAACACGGCAGTACCATCGGGGATGGCTTGAAGGGGACAATCAGGATGCTATCGGTGGCTACTCGCAACGGGTTGGGCATAGATACTGCAAACACAGCAATATACCCAGGTTCGGAGCCCTCTTGGCGAGGTAAAGCTCCTACTCCTGCAAGGATCTACTATCAAAGGTGGCGAATGCCCCATACAGATGGTCGTTGAGCTGTTTCCTTAGCTACTCCTTGCTAGAAGGAGAAGAAGGAGCTACTGGACTTGCCAATGTGGAGAACTTCTAACTTGTAATTGTCTACCTAGAACCCTGGCACTACCTTCCCTTATATACTGGTTGAGGAGGAAGTTTACAAGATGGGTTCTAGGGTTTACTGTTTGGATCTCGGCCTTACAAAGTGAGCCGGCTAGACAGGGACAAACGGTAGGCCCGAGTCCAGTCAAGCCTCCAATACAGGGGAAGACTACGCTACAGTGTCCAGCGCCCCTGCTTTACTCGTAAGCCGACTCTTTATGCGTAAGCCAGAGCTTTCCTTGTCAGCCCTTGCTTTGCTCGTCAGCCTCCAGCTTTGGCAAAGTTGTCCGGTAGCGTCGGCCAGGCTAGCCAGCCTATCCAGTCAAAGGTGCGCTCAGCGGGGAGTGTCAATCCCACCATACTACCGCAAGCGGATCCGAGGCAGCCGGCTAGGAGCGGCTTCCCAGCCGGTTCTTCTGGCTACCCGGCTAGACGGGCCAGTCGGGGAAACTTGGATGTGGACCAGGTGGGGGATTCCACCTAGTTGTGGTTCCTTGGTCTGGGTCCAGACGGCGTGAGCTCCTTGGAGCCGGCCGGTTGGTCCCATCTTGGCCTACCCGGGGTTATCCCCCGACACTAGTCCCCGAGCGCGTTAGGACTAGGCCACGTGGAGAAGTTCTTGCATGCTCATTTGAAATGATTGATGGTGCAGGTGTCTTGTCGTTTTCCTTTGTCTTGTAGTCTTTGTCTTGTACCGACTTGAGATTCTTCGCTGTTTCCTAGCTGGGGTTTACCGGCTGCGGGGCTGATGGCTCGACCCACAAGGTGTGAGCGATGATCTTCTTGACCGGCTACCGCACCCGGCCGGGAGAGGGATCGCCAATTCACTTTCATCGTTGCTTGCGTCAGCCACGTCTGCCATTTTTGGCGCGCGTTGCATCAGTTTGACTTCTTAGTCTGCTGCGGCAGTTTTTTGGTAACTGCGTGCACGCTTTCATCATTGTGTTTTCTTGGAGATCGTGGGCTCGGTTTGCCTCCCGCAGTAACTCCTGCAGGATCTTCTGTGCATGTGACGCTGGCACACGCGATCCGCCCCGAACCATCATGGAGAAGCGGGGCAGTTGCCTGCCACGTGGCACGGAGGGAGGGCAACTGGCACGGCCTTCTTTTTTCCCGATAAATAGGGACGCCAAGGAGCGGGTTTTTTTACTTCGTCTTCCTGTGCCTGCCGCCCCTACTCTCCTTCACGCTCTAGCCCTCCACTGCTCCTCTGCGCCGCTGCTTCTTTGTCACCGGCGCCGTTCCTTTTCTTCCGCAACAATGGGCCCCCATGCTTCAATCACAGCTAGCTTCCCGAACAACATGCTGCCCGATGTCGCCGATGGGTGGTGTGGCTCATAGGTCATCGAGGAATTGGTGAGGAAGTACCGGTGGGGGAGGTTCCTGTTGTTGGAGCGGTTGGTGAAGCACCGCCTTGCGCCTGAGGGCGAGCGGGTGCCCAAACCTCAGCCTGGCGAGGCCGTCGTCTTCCTCGCCCACTTTGGTCGCGGCTTTGGGCTGCCGCTGAGCCAGTTCGTCCTGGAGCTGCTTGTCTCCTTCAACCTCTAGCTCCACCACCTCAGAGCCAACACCATGGAGATGATGTCGCATCACGCGGCTTGCTGCGAGGCGTACCTCGGCGACCACCCCGACGCCGCAAACTTCTTGAATTTTTTTCACTTCAAGGTTTAGGTGGTTGGCAAGGGCGGCCCGCTGACGGAGACGGGTTGCTGCGCCATCTACCCGCGGCCGTCGGCGGTGATGCCGCACCTGGAGCTTCTGAACACCGTCAAGCTCTAGCAGCGCTCGTACTTCTACATGCGCAACAACACCGAGGTGGACTGGATCAAGATTCCGGTCTTTGCGAACGTCCCCTCCACCTAGAAGGCCTGGAGCGTCCATCAGTTGGGCGCCTAGGGTGATATCAACCGGATGGCCGCCCTGCTGGCGGTCCTGGTGGAGAAGGAGCGGCTCACCGCTCGGGACATTTTGCTATCCTGGATGGCGAGCCATGTGCTACCGCTGCAGCACCAGTCGCACAAGATGTGCCACCTCTCTGGCCATCTGGACCCCACCCGGGTGTCCCGGCTGGACGTGTCGTACGCGGCCCTCTGCGAGTGGCTTGCCGCCTTCTCCAAGGAGGCGCTGGAGGAGGACTAGGAGTTCTCCTATCGGCCGTACAACTGTGGCCGGCTCCCGCCAAAGGTGTGCCTTTTCTCCTCTTTTCCTGGTGGATTTTCCCGAGGGATTCCTGTTTCGTGCCTCTTATCTTCCCTTGTTGAGTAGCTTTTTACGGCGCAGCTAGCGAAGGACGGCATGGGAGACACTGAGCTCCCCAACTTCGCCGCGGACCACAAGCCCGCAAAGGCTCCACTGGTGGAGCCGGAGCGGTTCCCCATGTGGGCCGACGAGGGCTACGAGTTCCCACCCGGTGAGAGTTTCTTCCTCGTCCTTGCTTGCCCTGCTCCTGCTGCGCTCTAGCCGCCCACCTGATGTTTTTCTTGCATTGGAACAGCCACGCATGGCGAGGATGTGGATCTTGCCGATGCCACCGCGCCCAGGGCCAGCGGAAACGTGCCGCCCCGACCAGTGCTGCGCTGGCTGGAGGTGGCGCCAAGAAGAGCCACTGCCCCAGACCTGTGGCCACCATGCCGAGCGTCACCGGGTAAGTGCTTCTTGACTCCTGATACTTGCGTTGAGTGGTTCGCGCTTGCTTTGTTCACCGTTATCTTTTTCTTAGCGAGGCGATGGCCTTGCCTGGCTCACGACCTGCCACCACACGCGCCTCCTCCGCCGGGAGGGAAGTCTCTGCGACGCCGAGGTCGCTGGCCGGCCTCGAGCGGCATCTGCTCACGCGGTTGGGGGGTGTGGATGCGACGGAGGTGGTGCCGCAGGCTGTGCCCGCGATGCTTCACCCGGCCGGGGCCGTCTCTCGGCTTGCCGAGGGTCTTCTGCTTGGGCGCACCAGCATGGCCGCACCTCCCTTTGGCTCGACGGTGGGTGCTGACTCTAGCGCCTACTAGGTGGAGGAGCCGGTGGAGGTGCCACAGCCGGAGGTCCTTGTCCAGCCGGCGGGTGGGCCCTTCGTGGCTCCGGTGAGCGACAATGACCTTCAGGTCACCGGCTGGACGCCGGCTTGGGCTGCACCGCCACTGGACGCCGCCCTAGCACAGTTGTAGGGTGCAGCGCCCTTGGCCAGGCCCGGCAGCTGGTGGAGGCACTGGAGCAGGGGATTGGCCAGGCCAAGGCGCTAGGGGCCTCCGTCAAGGTATACGTCCTATTGGCAATCTTGATGTTTGTTCACCGTATCATGCTGTGGCTCGTTCTTACTTCTCTTTTTACACAGAGGGCTCTTGTCGACGTCGCCAAGACCTCGCGGGACCTAGGCCGTAAGATTGCTTGCTTCGCCGTATCTTCTCAATTGCGCAATTTCTCGCGCTTCTTGTTGAATATTGGTTACCCTCATGCAGCTCTGCTAGAGGACCGGGACCATGAGGTGGCCTGGCTGAAGGGAGAGGTTGCCCGGCTACAGGAGTCCAACAAGACTCGCCAGGACCAGATCGCCTAGCTGGCTGCGCATTAGCAGCAGATGGAGATCAAGGCTGGCCAAGCCAAGAAGGTGGCGGACACCCGGACTGAGGCGTTGAAGAATCTAGAGGTGGTCTATGCCACCTAGGAAGATGCCCTCAAAGCTTTAAAGGCCAAGGAGGCGGCGGCGCTGGGAGAGCTCTGCCAGATTGCCGAGATCGTCGTTAGTAAGTGTTCTCAATCTCAGCCGGTATAGCAGTTTTGTCTTCTGTAGCCCATATTGACCATTGTCTCTTTTCTCGGGTGCAGCTCAGTATCCTGAGTCGACTGATCAGGTGCTGGCCCGTATCCCTGAGACGGATCCGGAGCGGGATCTCCACCTAGGAGAGCTGGTGGCGGTCGTGAGCGAGGAGGCGAACCGGCTTCGTGCCGCTGCTCTCGAGGTCCACGACTATGTCTAGCCCGACACCGTCCAACCGGCCACCATGGATGCTCTGTCCAGGAAGTTGTCGGGCGCTCCGGCCACCATGGATGTGGCTCGGGAATGGGAGGCTCGTGGCGGTGCGGAGATGGTGTTGGCGCTGTTGAATTCCTGGTACCCCTATGTGGATCTGTGGAGTCTTTCTCGCGGATTTCGCCAGGGCACCAGCTACGATCAGCTTCACGCCGAGGTTCCTGACATCCGCTCTTGTGGCATGAAGATCGGGAGCTTCGTCCAGCTGGACCGGGACTTTACTGACCTGGCTGGCACGGAGGCGTATCACCATGACCCGGTTGTGCCGCCCACTAAAGCCCCGGCTGCGCCCCGGACCGCCTCGGCCGATGTTGCCTCCAGCAGCCAAGCCCCAGCCAACTAGTTATACCTGATCCCCGGTATGCCGGGAGTATTGGTGGATGAAGAACTTGTCTTTTCTTTGTGCTGTCGAACAATCGTCTTTGTTCTTGTTACTAAACTTTGGTGGGAGCATCGCCTCCCTGTTGAACAATCACCTTGGTTTTTTGTTTGCAGTTTATGTTTTGCATTTGCCGCATGCTTGTTTCTGTGTGGGGGCACGTAAGCGCACCCATAGGGTGTAGTCCCCAAGGTTCGGGCCGGCTGGAGGATACAGCCGGGTCGAAGCTCCTTTATGTTGTTGTCTGTTTGCAGGTTTCTGTGTGGGGGCGCGCAAGCGCACCCACAGGGTTTAGTCCTCGAGGTTTGGGTTGGCTGGAGGATATAGCCGGGTCGAATCTCCTTGACCCGCTCTGCTACCGCCTAGAAGCTACTAGCCCCCGGCTTGGGTGTTCATCGTGGAACTTTGGCTCATGCAAACATAGAAAGAAACAAGTTGTTTGCTTGGTTAAATAGATGCAAGTTAAACTTTGATCTTAGATTTACTAGTTTTGAAGTTTTGCTGTTTCGCACAAATCTAATGTCTTTGCCCTTTTCTTAGTGAGCATTGGCCAGCTTTGATGTTGTTCCCTTGCTAGCTTCTAGCCGGAGTCAAAGGGGTATCTTAATAGGCGTACTGCACGATACTTTGGCCTTGGGCAAGCGAGCGCAGCCGAGACGTCCAGACATCTTTGTTTTCCTTGTGGCTTTTTCGTGTAGGGGCCTTCGAGCGTTCTGCTCTTGCCGGATCTGTCAGCATACTTGCGGTCTGCAGCCGGAACCAAAGAGGAAGCCCTAGGAACCACGTACAGTACTTTGCCGCATGGGTCGCGCAACCGTCTAGGCCAACCGGTGAGTCCCCTAGACGGATCGCCGGCTCCGGGGTTAGAGCAAGGCAGCCGAAAAACCAAATTGTGTAGCATGACTTGCTAATTTATTGCGGAGTCCCCCGAGACTATGTCGAGGCTCCCATGCTTGTTCATTACATAAAGGTAAGATACATACACTTCTTGTTCAAGTGTAAAAGGGGCGAAGCAGGCTCGCGTTCCATGGGCATTCAGTTTCTTCGGCTGAACGATCCATCTTGTTCTTTTTCGGCTGGCGAGCGTTGATGAGGTAGTATGAGTTGTTCTGTAGTGCATGACTGATGATGAATGGGCCTTCCCAAGGCGGAGATAGCTTGTGCATCCCCTTGGTATCTTGTACTAGCCTTAGCACCAGGTCGCCCTCGCGGAACGAGACGCTGCGGATCCGGCTGACATGGTAACGGCGCAAGTTTTGCTGGTAGATGGCAGATCTGGACAAGCCCAGCTCGCGTGCTTCTTCAAGAAGGTCAACGATGTCTTCCCGTGCTTCTTTGGCTTTCTGCTCTATGTAAAGCACTTTGCAGGGTGCGTCGAACTCGATATCTATGGACAAAACCGCCTCCACCCCGTAGACGAGAAAGAAATGAGTGTAGTCGGTGGCCCGGTTTGGTGTGGTGTGAAGGCTCCAAAGCACAGTCGGTAGCTCCTCAATCCAGCAGCCGGGGGATTGCATCAGTGGATCAATCAGCTGGGGCTTGATTCCGGCTAGGACTAGGCCATTTGTTCGCTCGCAATGTCCATTGGATTGGGGGGTGATCCATAGACGCCAGGTCCAGGCGGATGCCCTTGTCTCCGCAGAATCGTGCAAAAGCTCCGTTGGTGAAATTTGTGCCGTTGTCGGTTATGATGCTGTTGTTGTAGCCAAAGCGTGTGATTATGTCTATGAAGAACTTGACCATCGTTGGTCCATCTAGCTTCTTTATTGGCTTTGCCTCTATCCACTTGGTGAATTTTTCCACTACCACCAGCAAGTGAGTCATGCCAAATCTGGCCGTTTTAAAAGGGCCGACCATGTCGAGCCCCCAGACGGCAAACGGCCAGGTGATGGGAATTGTCTTCAGTGCTGCAGATGGAGTGTGCTTCTGCTGGCTGAACCGCTAACAACCGTTGCATGCTTTGACGATTTTCTCAGCGTCTTCCAGTGCCGTGGGCCAGTAGAACCCATGGAGGAATGCCTTTGCCACTATGGCTCGTGATGACGCATGGTGGCCACACTCGCCTTGGTGAATGTCGGTCAACAACCGGGTTCCTTCTTCCTGGCTCATGCACCGCTGATAAATGCTTCCAACACTGTGCTTGTAGAGCTTGTTGTTGATGCTGGCTCTGCGCTTCACCTGCCTTGCTTCTACCTCCTCTTCGGACAGTTCCCCGCTTGCCAGGAATTTCATGAACGTCTTGGCCCATGTTGGGGTTTCCGGGATGGCGTATACCGGCTGCATGAGTAGATTCACCTCTACACGGATGGCCGGGCTGGATCCGTCGGGTGGCGAAGCAGTGGAGCCGATAGCCTCCATGCCGGACGCGGCAGTCCCCGGGTGGGGTGAAGCAGTCCCCGGGTGTGGTGGAGCAGTCCCCGGGTGCGGTGAAGCAGGCCCCAAGGTCTTGGAACCGGCCGTCCCTGGGTCCGCGTCCAATATTATGGAGTCGGATTCGGGAGACAGCGTGATTGATGGCTTGCGTAGGTGCTCGAGGGAGACTCCAGGCAGAATTGCTTGTCTTCTTGACCCGATGCGGGCGAGCGTGTCCGCGGCCTCGTTTTTTACCCTGGGAACATGGTGAAACTCGCACCCTTCAAAACAGGTATACAACTATTGCACGAAGAAACAATATAGAGCCATGTTTGTATCCCTGGTGTCCCAGTCGCCCGACACTCGCTGTACCACCAGATCAGAGTTTCCGAAGCATAGGATGCGTCAGATGCCTATTTCCTTTGCCATCTTGAGGCCATGGACGAGCGCCTCGTATTCCGTGACATTGTTGGATGCGTGGAAGTGGATCTGTAGCACATATTCCAGTCGGTCTCCTTTGGGAGAGGTGATGAATACTCCGGCTCTGAGCCCTCCATACATCTTGGAGCCGTCGAAATGCAGCTTCCAATGCATGGAGTCAGGGCAAGGCGGCAGGTACCTCTGCCCAATCAACGAGGAAATCTGCCAAGGCCTAAGACTTGATCGCTGTTCTTGGCTCATATTGAATGTTATGGGCGGCGAGCTCTATGTCCCATTTCACCACCCGGCCTATGGCATCTGTATTGCCGATGATCTCCGAAAGTGAGGCGAGCGCCACCACCCGGATGGAGTGCTCCTAGAAGTAGTGGTTCAATTTTTTGGCGGCCATGTACACGCCATACACCAGCTTCTGGTAGTGAGGGTAATTCTGCTTCAAGAGCGAGAGTACCTCACTCAGGTAGTACACCGGTCGTTGCACCGGTTGCGCTTTTCCTTCTTCCGGCCTCTCCACTACTAGCACCACACTGACAACCCGGTTGGTTGCTGCGATGTACATCAACATGGGTTCCTTTGTTGCTGGTGCTGCCAGAATAGGTGGTGAGGTGAGCATGCGCTTGAGGTCGCGGAAAGCTTCATCCACCTGTGATGTCCAGACAAATTTGTCTGTTTTCTTCATGAGTTGGTACAGCAGGAGTGCTTTCTCGCCCAGCCGGCTAATGAACCGACTGAGGGAGGCCAGGCATCCGGTGAACTTCTAGACATCTCGTAAGTTTTTGGGCAGCGACATGCGCTCGATTGCGCCGATCTTCTCCGGGTTCGCCTCGATTCCTCGCTCTGATACGAGAAAACCGAGGAGCTGATTGGCTAGGACACCGAACACACACTTCTCCAGGTTCAGTTTCATCTGGAACCGGCCGAGGTTGGTGAATGTTTCCTTTAGATCTTCAAGGAGTGTTTGATGCTCCCTGGTCTTGACTACCACATCATCGACGTAGGCGTGTACGTTTCTGCCGATCTGGGTCTGCAAGTATTTTTGCATGCAGTGTTGGTATGTTGCTCCAGCATTCTTTAGTCCAAATGACATAGTGGTGTAGCAGTAGGCTCCGTAGGGAGTGATGAATTGTTTCTTTATTTGATCAGTGGGGTTCAGCCGGATCTGGTGGTAGCCGGAGTACGTGTCCAGAAATGACAACAGCTCACAGCCGGCCGTGGAATCGATCACTTGGTCTATCCTTGGCAGGGAGAATGGGTCCTTGGGGCATGCTTTTGTTCAGACTGGTGTAGTCAACACACATGTGCCAATACTTGTTCTTATTTAGCACGAGTACGGGGTTTACCAGCCATTACGGTGGAAAACCTCCATGATGAATCCGGCTGTGAGTAGCCGGGTGATCTCCTCACCAATGGTTCTTTTTTCTTCCGCAAAGCGGCGTAGTGACTGTTTGATCGGTTTTGCGTCTGGCCTGAGACGAAAGAGTGCTCGGCGAGCTCCCTCGGAACACATGTCATGTCTTTGGGGGACCATGCGAAGATATCCCGATTCTCATGGAGGAAGTCGACGAGCACGCTTTCCTATTTGCTATCGAGGCTGTCTCCGACCAGGACGAACTTGTCTGGCTCGGCCTCGTTCAACAAGATCTTTCTCGTGCCCTTGGATGGCTTGAACTGCGCTTCTTCGGCCGGCTTGGGCTCGCCAGCCGGCATGTCCTTCTGCAGGGCCGCCATGTTATGCATGATTATGCGCTTCTCTTCTGCGATGATCATGGCTTCTGCTATCTTGGACCCGTCTGTGGCGCACTCCACGGACCGTCTGTAGCAGCCAGCCACGGTGCCCTTGGGCCCTAGTAGCTTCATCATGAGGTACGCGTAATGCGGTACCGCCATGAACTTGTTGAGCATTGGGCACCCCAGGATTGCATGGTACACGCAGCAGAGGTTGACCACCTCAAACCATATGGGCTCGCGGTAGAAGTTATCCTCCATGCCGAAGATGACGACCAGCCGAATCTTTCTGATGGGCGAGTGCGACGGGCCCAGGATGGCTCCGTGGAAGGAGGTGCTTGACGGCTCCAGCTGCGACTCGCTGATACCGAGTCGGTCTAGCGAGTTGCGGTACAGGAGGTTGATGCTGCTCCCTCCGTCTACGAGGACACGGGAGAACCTGCGGGAATGCTTCTGGGAGACAATGATAGGATCCAAAACCATCGGGTATGTGCATGGGTGAGGCAGCTCAACTGGCTGGTCCTTCCGGCTCCATGCAACTTCTTTCTCTGACCAGTTGAGGTACTGGGGAACGGGAGGAACGACTGCGTTCACTTACACCTCGCGACGCATCTTGTTGTGCTTGGTCTCTGGCTCCGTTGTGAAGATGTGGTAGTTTCCCACCTGGCGGGGGTAGTTGTTATCATCATCTTCCCTTTGGCGCTGGTTATTGAGATCGCCTAGCAGCCCACCGGCTGGAGGAGGCGGTGCCTGTGCAGCCGGTGTACCAGCGATCTCTGCCATCTTCTTCATCCAGGTGCACTGGTGTGTGGTAAGCATAGCCGGTTTGTTGCCTCCACTATGGAACTTGCATGGCCCATCAAGCATCGACTTGATGGTGTACTTGGGCCTCAGAGGCCGGTCATCAGGCTTCTGTCTCCGGCTTCCACCTGTAGCCGGATCCTCCTGCACTGCCGCTACCTGCCTGGAACTGTACTGGTTATCCGGCTGGTCATCCTTTCTCTTGCCGTGGCGGTTGTCATGTCGCTTGGAATTGTCGCCATTTCCTTCCAGCTAGCTCCGATCCACGGCGATGTCAACGATTATTTGCCCTTGGTCGTCCACCCAAACGGATCTTTTCATTGCCGCGTCGGCCGTGGCGTACTTGTCTGTGATGGCCATGGTCTGCGCCATGGTTGTGGGCTCCACCCGGCGAAGCTTGTGTTTGAGCATGGTGCCGTATCTGCAGCCGTTGATGAAGAAGTCCACCACCTAGTGCTCGCGTACCCCCTCGCAGGAGTTGTGCATGCTCGTCCATCGGGTGATGTAGGAGCGGTCCGATTCATCTGGACCTTATACGCAAAGAGCGAGCTCGCCGGGTCGGCCTGGGCGCTTGTAGGTGCCGGTGAAGTTCCGTACGAATGCCTGCTCGAAATTGATCCACGTGTTGATGCTGTTGTTGGGGAGGCTGTTGAGCCACGTCCTGGCTGAGTCGAGGAGCATGAGAGGGGCGTAGCGTACTGCCACCCGGCGGTTGCCGTTTGCGATGCCCATAGCGGTGGTGTAGTCCACCAACCAGTCCTCTGGCTTGACCGAGCCGTTGTATTTTGGCGTATCCCTTGGGAGCGAAAATCCCTTTGGAAACGGCTCATTCCGGATGCGCGGTCCGAAGCATCTTGGCCCGGCTGGACTTTCTTCTT
The DNA here is from genome assembly GCA_023614405.1 of Avena insularis. NCBI lineage: Eukaryota > Viridiplantae > Streptophyta > Magnoliopsida > Poales > Poaceae > Avena > Avena insularis. Next base: position 447,639,780 of record CM042690.1, read on the forward strand.
CCAGCACGCGTGACTGGACCAATAGGTTGATTCGTGCATGCGCGTCTTGCTGCTCCTCCATCTCGAGTGGTCCCAGCCGGCCGGATAGGCGGGACTTGGGCAGCTCTTGTCCTTTTCCGGCTTCATCAGCCGGCTCGTGGTTTTTGTTGGTAACAGCTGCCGCGTTGCAGGCGTTATGCCCACGACCTGTAGATCCAATGTGTGGGCGGTTGCTCAGCCTTGCTCTGTTTGGGGAAGATGCCTTGCTCCCGCCTGTAGCCGGATCTGCCATCTGGCGATCCGGTTGGGTTCTGCTATTGCCGGCCATGCTGAGTTCTGCCTTAGCCTGCTGTTTGTTTGCCGTGACCACGAGGAGATGGACACGTGCCTGCTGATGGAGCAGCTCCTCACCCTCCAAGTGGCTTAGCTCTACAACTGTCGCCTCCGCGGCCCTCATGTTTTTGGCGGGGGTGCTGTAGACTGGCTGTACCATGGGCATACGCGGATCAGCAACACGATCCATCTCTGAACCGAGGTTTCGGCTTTGTGGCTGGGCCAGGCGGCTGGCGCTAGGCAAGCGGGCAAAGCCATGCACGATGGTGTACTCGCGCATGGTCGCATTCATCCGCTGTTGGGCGGTTGCCACCTTGCCCGCTTCTTCCAGAAGGTTCTGACGAGTAGCCTCTAGGGCTGCCGCAACTATAGCTAGGTCTGCCTCGATGGGGGTGATGGGGTTGCGGAGATGTTCGATGGATGCGTTGAGCAGGTCCTGGTTCGGTAGGCGTGAGTTGGTGGCGCGGCCGTCCACATTGTGCTCCAGAGGCGGGCGACGGTTCTCCATCGAGCTTGCCATCATGACCTCGACGCTGCCGCTGGTGACGCGTGAAGTGGAGAAACCAGGGGGCTCACCGGAGATGGTGACAACCTCTGGAGGGAAAGCCTCAACGACGGTATTGACGTAGACGCGGTGTTCGCCGAAGTGCATGATGGAGCCTCCGCTTGGGAAAATCCCCCCAGCGAAACAGGATGCGTTGTCGAGGACGCAGTCAAAGGAGCCGAAAGTGAGGACGAGGCCAGAGGCGACTCGCTCACCGGCGACGAGTGGAAGTCCCGTGTGAAAGATGATCCCAGCCAAAGCGTTGTGCCCCACGGTGGGCGCCAACTATCGTGGTGTGGAACACGGCAGTACCATCGAGGATGGCTTGAAGGGGACAATCAGGATGCTATCGGTGGCTAGTCGCAACGGGTTGGGCACAGATACTGCAAACACAACGATGTACCCAGGTTCGGAGCCCTCTTGGTGAGGTAAAGCTCCTACTCTTGCAAGGATCTACTATCAAAGGGGGCGAATGGCCCATACAGATGCTCCTTGAGCTTTTTCCTTAGCTACTCTTTGTTATAAGGAGAAGAAGGAGCTACTGAACTTGTCCAATGTGGAGAACTTCTAACTTGTAATTGTCTACCTAGAACCCTGGCACTACCTCCCCTTATATACTGGTTGATGAGGCAGTTTACAAGATGGGTTCTAGGGTTTACTGTTTGGATCTGGGCCTTACAAAGTGGGCTGGCTGGACAGGGCCAAATGGTAGGCCCGAGTCCAGTCAAGCCTCCAGTATAGGGGAGTACTACGCTATAGTGTCCAGCGCCCCTGCTTTACTCGTCAGCTGACTCTTTATCCATCAGCCAGCTCTTTATGCATAAGCCAGAGCTTTCCTCGTTAGCCCTTGCTTTGCTTGTCAGCCTCTAGCTCTAGCATAGTTGTTCGATAGCGCCGGCCAGGCTAGCCAGCCTGTCCAGTCAAAGGTGCGCTCAGTGGGGAGCGTCATTCCCACCATACTACCGCCAGCGGATCCGAGGCGGCCGGCTAGGAGCGGCCTCCCAGCCGGTTCTTCTGGCTAACCGGCTAGACGGGCCAGCCAGGGAAACTTGGATGTGGACCGGGTGGGGGATTCCACCTGCTATGGTTCCTTGGTCTGGGTCTAGACGGTGTGAGCTCCTTGGAGCCGGCCGGTTGGTCCCGTCTTGGCCTACCTGAGGGTTATCCCCCCGACACCACCAGGGGTCTCCTTGGAGCACCTACGCAAGCCCTCCATCACCCCGTCTCCCGAGTCAGACTGCATCATCTGGGCCAGAAGCCCGGGGGCTGACGGCTTGGCAGGCCTAGAGACTTCGGAGCCAGCAAAGAAGAAGGCCCACACCGACTCCGATGCATCTCCACCCTCTGGCTCGAAAGACCCGGGGCCTGCCGACTCATCAAGTGGCTCGGGGGCTGCCGTCCTGGGTACCCCACCCGGACGCCCCCCTGACATCCCTCAGCCGGAGAACGGGAGCATCGTCGCCATCCGGGAGATACCATCCTGGGCACAGCCCTTCATGAACTACATCGCCAATGGGGAGCTTCCGGATGACGAGGTGGAGGCCATGCAAATCCAGCGACACGCACACACATACACCATCATCAACAAAGAACTGTACAAGCACAACATATCCGGCATATTCCAGCGGTGTGTCGATGTGGACACAGGTTACTGGCTACTAAAGGATATCCACCAGGGTGAGTGCGGACACCACGCTTCATCTCGGGCAATAGTCTCCCAGGCATTTCACCATGGCTTCTATTGGCCCACCGCCCTCAAGGATGCCGAGCAACTAGTCCGCTCGTGCAACGGATGCCTACGCTTTGAACAACTAAGGCACATGTCGGATGCGGTGCTCAAGATAACCCCGATCACGTTTCCCTTCGCTGTCTGGGGCCTAGACATGGTCGACCCCTTTAAGCGGGCACGTGCGGGCATGACCCATCTGCTGGTGGCGGTGGACAAATTCACCAAGTGGATAGAAGTCAATCCCATCTAGAAGCTGGACGGGGCAACAATCATCACCTTCTTCACGAACCTCATCAACCGTTTCGGCTACCCCAATAGCATCATCACAGATAACGGCACGAACTTCGCCAAGGGGGCCTTCGCCCGGTTCTACAGCAACAAGGGGATCTTGCTGGACCTAGCATCCGTTGCACACCCGCAATCAATTGGGGAAGTCGAATGGTCAAACGTCCTAGTGCTAGCCGGCATCAAGCCATGACTCATCGAGCCTTTGGAGCGGTCTCCCGGATGCTAGATCGAGGAACTACCGGCTGTGCTGTGGAGCCTCTGCATTACCCCGAACCGATCAATCGGCTTCACCATGTTCTTCCTCGTCTACAGCTTGGAAGCCTTCCTCTCCGCGGACATCAAGTTCGACTCACCCTGCAAGCTCCTCTACGACGAGAAGGCCAACCAAGAGGCAAGGGAGGATGGCATGGACCTCCTCGAGGAGGCCCACGAGTTGTTGTTGTCTAGATCGGCGCTGTACCAGCAGCGCCTGTGTCACTACCATTCGAGCCAGATCCAACCCGTCGTGTTCTACGAGGGCGATCTGGTTCTCCGGTTGGTGCAGGACACGAAGGGCATGCACAAACTGTCGCTGCCTTGGGAGGGCCCCTTCATCATCAATCGGGCACTGCACAACAACTCCTACTACCTCATCAACGCGTAGCAGCCGCGCAAGAACAAGATGGACAAGCCGGACGAGGAGGCAGAACGCCCCTGGAACGTGGCCCTACTCCGTCCGTTTTACACCTAGTTGTCTAATAGTGTATGTATCCCGCGAACCCTATGAATTAAAAATGTGGAACCCCGAGATACACTCGGGGGCTCCTTGCCAGAAATTTGCATGTTGCACTTTATTCGATTCAGTTTTTTCCAGCTCCAGCAACCCCTACCCAGGGGCTCGCCGGTTGGCTCGGCCTGCTAATTCTATAAACCGGTTGAGTAGTGTGCGACAATGTTAGAGGCCCACTTTTCATCTCAGCTAAAGACCGCAACCCGGCTGTCCTGCTAGTAAGAGCAAAAGCCCGAGGCATCCCACACGAAAAACGGCGAAAAGTGGGCGTAAATAGTAGGGTGCACGGGAAAGCGACTAAGTATCCAGAGAAGCTCAAGCTAGTTTTTGGAACAAACCAAAGTCTGTTAGCCGGCTAAAAGGCACGTATTGACCGACTAATGTATTAAGCAAATCTATCTATATGTTTATTTTGCACGACTACACCAAGTCGGCTGTCAAGAACAAAGAAGAGAAGATTCGAAGTCATTGGCTTCATCCAGTGCCCTAAATCTCGGGGGCTACACCCACTGGGTGTGCTCGTGCGCCCCTAGTGGAATCATGTAGTTCCGACCGGCTAAAAGAGTTTAGCCGGATATTCGGGCCCAGGTGAGTGCAAGGGCAAGAAAAGAAGAGAAGATTCGAAGCACTTGGCTTCACCAACTATTCTGAATCTCGGGGGCTACACACAGTGGGTGCGCTGAAGCGCCCCCACTGTTGGTCGTGGTTGTCCGGTTGGTCTAGCAGGGCCATACTATCTTGCTAAAGGTGTTTAGCCGGAAGAAACTACCAGATCAAAGGAAAGAAAGGAGAGAAGATTTGAAGTCCTTGTCTCTTTCAAGAACTCCGAATCTCAGGGGATACACCTAGTGGGTGCGTTGGCACGCCCCCACTGGAATTAGAAGTTATCCAACTAAAGGAGTTTAGCCGGACGAAGATAGTCGGGCAAGCCTAATCGGTAGAAGAAGAAATAAACACAAAGTACAAAAAATCAGAAGAGCAAAAGGCAAATACGTTCAAATACATAAAGATAAGGGGAGTCGAAGCTCCCACAAGTTCACCAACACATAGACACAAGTTTTACAAAAGCAAAAACTACTACAATTCCACCCGACATCTCGGGGATCAGGTCTAGGTGGTGGGGCCCTTATCATGTGGCTGGTCCTGACTGGCCGTGGCTTCTGGTGGAGGAGGCGCGCTGGACGTTCTGGCTCCGACATCTCCATCCTCCGACTGCGGCGTCGGTGCGACCTCCTCTCCGGCGTCTCGGCAGACTCCGAGTCGGTGAGGACTTCATTGACATCGGTGTAGCCGGCAATCTTGATGGCGGAGGCGCGGAGTTCAGGGTGAGCCTGGCGGATGGCAGCAAGGTCTGCACCGGCATGGAAGCCTCCATCGATCTTCTCGACGAGCACGTCCTTCTACCAAGAGAGCATCAGCGCCAAGGCCATCTCCGCTCTGGCTCGCACCGCTAGATCTCGTAGCCGGTCGATGGTAGCCGGCACCTCCGCAACCTTCGCCGCCAGCTGGGCGATGGTCTCTGGTGCGACCGCATCCGGCCAGAAGAAGTCGAAGATGGCGTGAGCAGCCTTCCACAGCTCCACGGCCTCCTCGCCAAGGAGGGCGACGAGCTCCTGGGAGGTGGGCTGCTTGCCTAGCCAGTTCTCCTGGAGCCGGTTGTAGGCCAATAGGTCTACGCCCAGATAAAAGTTGTTAGAAAAGAAGGTAAGGTCTGGCTACCAGATCTGGACAAGAAAGGCGAGTCAGCAAGTGATTCTACCTTTGGCGGTGTGTCCGACCTGCATCAGCTCCTCCAGCAGGGCCTTCTCCCGCTCTCCCAGCCATTTGATCTCCTTCTCTTGATCTTTGCACTAGGCATCGAGGAGATCGAAGGCCTAGGCCCGGCTGGCAAGGGCGGAGTCGTGCTCCTTGATGACGACCTCCAAATTGTCTGTCTTGGAGTGCCACTCCTTGTTCTGGGGGTGAAGGGAGGAGTTGTACCGGGTGAGGCGGTCGTTCGCCTTGGTCAACCGGTCGATCTCCTGCTGGGTGCCGACCATAATGGCTGCAGAAACAGTCGGATATGAAAAAAAAGGAAACCAGGTAGGAAGACTTACTCTGGGAGGTGCCGTTCGCCACGACAAGTTTCTATTCCAGCGTCCGGTTGCTCCTAGCCGAGGTCTCGAGCAACCGGATCTCCTTCACCGCCACCTCGAAGGTAGCAGCCAGATCCGCCAGGGATGCGGCGGAGGAGGAAGAGTCGTCGGCATCGTTGAGGGCCAGGGACTCCTTAGCCTCGCAGAGCGCCACCTGCCACTCCTGCCCCGGCTCGCCATCGGAGTTGTCATCCTGGATCACTACCATCTCTTGGCCATCTGGAGCCCCTTGCTCCCGCGGAGGAGCTGTCCCCACCCCTTGGGCTTGGCGCGATGGTGCCCGGCTAAGCCACCATAGTTGGCAGGGCACCACCATCCCCGGCTCCCATAGCCAGATCCACGCAAGGCATTAGCAGCGGAGCCCTGGACATCGGAGTAGGGGCGATGGTGGCAGCAGGAGCCGGATTGGTAGGTGGCGCATGGGGCGGCGAGCCGGTCGGCGCTCGCGCCGGGCTGGCAACACCGAAGGAGACAAGCGTACTAAAAAGGATAAGGGCAAACCCAGTAAGAAAAAGGAGAGAGGTGCAATACAAAAAGATGATGGGAAAAAGCCTTACCCCTACACCACCGGGGGCGGCACATTTTGCGGCCAAGCCAGCTCAGGGGTGGGGCGCCGGTGCGGCTCCTCCACTTGGGGCTGGCTTGATCCGCTCCCTCCCACGCCGGAGTGACTAGAGTCGTCGTCCATCGTTTAGCGTCAGGACAGTATCGGGGGGATGACCCTTGGGTACCCTGACCGGAAAGGAACAAGGGCAGACGACTCGCGTCTAGCTAGCAGATCGTAGCCGGACGCAGGCGCCTTGTCCCGGCTACCAGCCGGTAGCTTGAACAAGGAAGGGTGGCAAGATACGAATCATGCTACACGGGCGTAACCAGACGCAATCAGGAGGACATTGTGACGTGCTGCACAGTGCACGGTACACCCTGGTACAGCGACAAGACTCACCACTATGAGGCCATACCGAAGACTTTTCGGGTGACGCAGGCACAGTGGCCGGTTGCTGACGATAGGCTCACACGACGACCTGCATGGCGTGTACCTTCGACATGACAGATACTACCGGATACTATAGATGACCAGCCGGCTGGGGCCCACCTGTTGGACCCGCCAGCCGGCCTAGCTAGTGAGACCATTGCCCCTTTGCCTATATAAGGAGGGGCAAGGTTCTCGTAGTGAGGGTTGAGCATTTAGGAGGTAGCTAGTTCATACAGCTCGAGGAGCAAGTGTACTCTGTATTCTACCCATAGTCAGATCGACAGGAGTAGGAGTTTTACCTCACCACGAGGGCTCCGAACCTGGGTACTTCTTGTGTCTTGCTACACTCGCTCGTACCCAATCCCGCATGCGGATGCCATCGAGAGCTTCCCTGCTAGTTCCCACACCTCTATCTAGCCTTCTTAGGCACTGCCGTTCCCAATACAATGACAATTTACGATTGACAGTCATATGAGTCTAGCACTTCATCCATTTTAAAGGCTCATCAAAGTTAGAGAGATGACAAGAACACTATAAAAGTTTTGGTAAATCAAGACAATCAAAGTAGAGTTTAATATAAGTATAAATAAATAAAAGTGTAACAATCAATCCAATTCGTCTAGTTAACTCTCAGCTTGCCAAGGAACACTAGGATGTTTTATTATAGCAAAATTGAGTAAGAGAGTTCATGTCCTAAGTAGCATAATAGTGAAGTGACTTATTGACACCCACATCAGTAGATCAAGGCAATCAAAACACTTCTATTCCAATTATTGTCTTTCAAGAAAAATCATAAAGTAGTAAGACCATGCCAAGGACTTGTTATGTGGATCTTCATATATTTTTTTCTTCCTTCTTTCATGGATAATTCTCAACAAGGATAATTGATTTATTATTTTAAAAAATGCTTTACACAACCTTAGAGATTACTAATACTTTTGCCCATTATGGTGACACGTATGCCACCCATGTCGTCAACTCATAGCCGAAATTAGGGGTTGTACCATGATCATTCGTAGGCGAGCGAAGTTGTTGGTATCCAAAGGTGTGCATGAAAAATATAGAACTCTTTAAATAGTACCATGGTGTAACGCCCTCGAATCGGCCCTACGCAAGTTTTAGTGATTCCTGCCAAACCCTCATAGAAATGATTTAAAGATTCCCACCAGACCCCTGCGTGTGGGTGGAAAACGAAGGAATATCATTACACAATAGTTCATGATGAAACCCACATAACATATATATACAAAAACGACTCCATGAGTCAAGAATACAGATATACAATACAAAGATCCAAATCACCTTGAAAACGATACAACATCTGAGTACGGACAAGATGCAAATGGGGCTAAGAGCCCTGTAGAATAACCAATAGTGTCCATAACCTTGCCCATGCCAAGCCGGAAGGGTAACCTTGCTAATGATGTCGAACTTATAGCTGTTAAACAAAAGGGGTGCCGACAAAGGGCAAAGGAAAAAGGGAGCGGTTAGTACCCATCCTGGTATTTCCCCCTCGAGACCAAACGAGGAAGTCATGCTAAGGAAACTCACGTAGTTGGTAGTTTTATTCATTCATTCCATGGTGGTTGTCCAACTTACTAGTCATATGAGATACAAGTCATATTATAACAACAATTCTTTATTTATAGTTGACTATGATCGAGAAACTATGCTCCAAGTCGTCCATAACTGCGGACACGACTTCTTGAAAATATTTAACCCTGCAGGGATACACCATAGTATCCACACGCACTTCAACCCTTGTTGTCAGATCCGATATGAGCAAGATCATGAATATACACCCAACGGTATGCGACGGGGCTTCGGACATGATGTGTCCCAGACCCAAAGAAAGTACATGGGGGGCCAACCCACTAAGCTACCCGTAACAAAGTCGGTCGGTCTCTGAGACAGACCTAGGGTTTGTGTCGACGACTATAAATGACTGGGAACCCGAAAGTGTGAGTGGGCTTATCGATACAGCGAAAACATGTCACAAGTCCTAAACAGTATAGGAGGTCCACGCGCAATCGTAAATAAAGAAGTAAAGCATGGCATAAGTACATGATAGTAATAAAGCCCCAAACTAGTTTGTGGCCCCGAGCATAGTACTTTAAAATCAGGTAGTATGCCGATGGGGTGCCCACACACCCACCTGTGGTTAGCACGCTCGATCTCGGAACAAGTGTCAAGAACTCGGGTCCTAGGTGGACATAAGTGGCCAGTTAAAAAACAAATATTGACTATTACCCACCGGTGCCTTTGCATTATATCTATTTCCATCATATTAATTGATAAGTTATAATGAAAGCCATAATCGCCTCCACCATTAATCATGTGCCTAACTTCCATCAATGATGGAACAATAACGACGCGAAGCAGCACCTAAGCAAGCAACTACGACTCGCAAGGCCGACTGTCTATCAAACAATAGGCAATAGGATGTGTCCAAGGCAATATAGAGGTTGTAGGGAATATAAACAGTACGAAAACTAAAGCATCGCGATACAGATAGCAATACATCAATATGAGGAAGTAAATACTATAGATGCAAAATAGGTAGAAAGGGAGAGAATGCTCGCCTGGAACATAGCCGAAGATATATTATCCGAAGAACTTGTGGATACTCGCATCCACTCAAGGGCCTAGTCCGTGAAGAAGTCAAGCACTAAAAGAAACACTTGATGCACTAATTAATACTACGACAGAAGATCGGGCATGATGCATGTATGAAGCTTGACATGGTGAAGATGCAATGCAATTAGGCAATATTAAACAGAATCAAGGTCCCGACAATTAATTAGAAGGTTCAAGTTGTTTAAGTACCCCGCAATTTAAATGTTGACTTAACAAGGCAAAACATGGCATCGGTTGGCTACACAAATTCAAATAGAGCAAATATAAGACTAGAATTATCCACATATATTCTCCATATTTAGTTTAGGTGATTCGTCTAAATACCCCCAAATAGCCACAATATGTATGCCAGTATGAATTAGCTATATGCAACACGTTTATGTCATTTATAAAAATAGGGGTCGGATAGGGTTCACACATCTTGGGTCGAAGGTCTTGGGGATTCAACGGGGTTCAGGTTCGGTCTTTGGATCCGTGAGGAAGATACCAATGCACCGTGAGGGAGATCTTTGGGTGCAGGGCTTTGGTTCCATGTCGACAGTCTTATTAACGAGAAGATCTTGGCATTGTTCGATCTTGCGGCACGATCATCTTGTCCTTAGATTGCGCATACTCTGCATTGTCACCACCAATCTGCCACCGCTTCACGACATCTCCAGAGCAGCACCATCTTTGTAACACCACCATAGTACCACACACATATGGTACACCGATTTATTAACAGGAGCACCCAGCCAGCAGTCGTGCACACAAGGAGTAGAAGGACACAGACGACCTCCCCCTGCTAGCGACACGAATCAAGGGCGGCAGCGGTGGCACACTTAGGCAGGAACACAGTAGGCGGCTGACGAGCTTAGGGTCGAGGTAGACGTGATGGGCTCTGGACAGAAAAGGACGCTACCGATGTCAAGGCACAGTGGGGGCATCTGCGAGGAAGGCTAGAGGAGACATCGACCTTGGGGAGGCGGGGCCGACCATGGGGAGGCATGGTGGAGATCGGGTACAGGCGGTGGCGTCCATGATGGCGGCTTGCCGAGGTGAGGAGGACGGTGGGGCCCGAGCACGGAGATGGGAGCCCACAACGGTGAGCTCTCGTGCGGGGATGTGCTGGAGGCGCCGGTCAGGGAGCGGGACCGGCAGCAGCTGGACGAGCTTGATGCCGGGAAGGCGTCACGCGGGTGAGGCAGCAAGGTCTTGGGATCCGGGCAGCGAGAAATGCGGAGGTTGTTGTCGAGGTGATGATTCGGGGGCACCGTACCTAGTGGCGGCCAGATGGATGGAGGCCAGATGGATCCTGCGGGATCAAACAGAGATGAGGGCGCAACAGAGGAGCACCTGGCGGCGGCGCGACATGAATCGAGGCAGGAGGCCACACGGTGTCGGGGATCTATTGCGACGAGAAAGGGAGTCGAGGTAGGGGATCCCAATCGGGATGGGTAGGTGACTTCGCGTGGTGGCGTGCAACATGACATGCAGGTGTGGGCGCTCGCGTGTGTGCCGGTGTGACGCAACGAGTGTGATGTGAGGCGGAAAGGGTCAGGTGTGAGTTGTGGGCTGGGTCGGTGTGGCTGCAGGGCATGGGTCGGTCGGGTGGTAGGTGGCGGCTGGGTAGGTTAGGGTTAGACTAGGGTTAGGGTTTTATCTGGGCTGGTAGGCTGCTCCTAGCTGGGCCTTTGGGCCTGGCCAGTGGAAGCCTCCCCCGGTTTATAAAATTCGTTTAAACAAAACATTTGTAATTAGGTTTTAGTCAAATAAAAGATTCAGACAGGACTAGGTTTTTCGATTTGAACAAAAAGGGGAATATCTAGAAAACAAAATAGGATTTTAGAAAATATTTTTAGGCGAACAAATGCATCGAAACATGATGATTCTCAAATGCAATGTGGCATGATGACATGAGCATGTAGTCATGATGATGCACAAAATAAAAAACAACACACGATTTCCTAGTATTGGTTTTACCCGGGGTGCTACACACGGTTTGATCCACAAGGTTAGATTTGGTATGCATCACAATTACCACTAGACTTCATTTCAATCAAACAACTCCTTTAAAGTGTGTCGTCAAGTCTATCAAAACATCTATGGGGTTAAGTATTTTCAAAGGTAAACTCTCAAGACAATCATTCATCAAACAAGTCATAAATTTCAAACTTATTTTGTTTTACTTGTTTGGCAATATTATTTCCAAGGAAAGACTTGGTTAGCTAAAAGAACTAGAGAAAAAGCTTCCACAACTAATCATTCATACAAATAAAAAACTTCACTCTAACTATTTTGAATTAGTCCCACTAGTATAATATCCTAGCAAATCAACCAACTAAGAAAAACAATGAAAAGTTCAAAAGTGGGAGACATAGGACATACCTCGCATAAGCGACTTTATAATCCTCTTCCTTATAGGGATGTGTTACTTCAAAACTCTAGTAAAATCACTTCCATAATAAAATTAAGAAAAGAAGCAAAGTGAATATCCACTTTCACAAAAAAGGAAAAAGGTAAAATCTTTTTGTATTTATGAGGATGGGGATTAGAGAATAGAAAAGAACTTGCGACCAATCAAGGAACTAAGAAAAAACAAATGAAAAATAAAAGAAAATAAAAACAAAATGAAAGAAAAGAAAAGGAAAGTGTTGGAACAAACCAACACGAGTGTTTCAAAGCTCACGAGGAGCTGGAGTACAACCTCACTATTACACAAATTGACGGGGGACACATCCCTAAGCTCAGGCTTTTGCAAGCCCATTTGTTGCTCATTGTGGTGGCGGTGGATAATCTCCCACGTTCCATTGGCTGCTCCAATCATGGAACTTGGTGGAGAATTTGGCAGTAGCATCTCGAAGGTTGATGGAGAGGTTGTTCATGTTTTGGATATTTGTTTCGAGAGCATAAATATCTTCATAGGTGGTGTAGAAGTTTGGTGGCTACACATCTTGTTCGGGTCCTTCTTGTTCTACTTCTTCATCTTCTCCTTCCTCTCCCACAGGTACTTCTTGTTGGGGTAGACTTGCCTCAACCTGCGCGTCATAATGCAAATGTCCCTCCTTGATAGAGAATAGACCATTAGGCAAATGTGCTAGGATCAATTGATCCGCCCCAGATATATCAAGGAAGTATCTATCATTAGTTCTAGAAACCATACCACAAGCTATTAGAGTAGGAAAACCAAGACGGTTATTTCCTGCAAAAGGTTGGATGTTACCTAGGTTGACATGAAGTGCACTTGCAAGCACGGTTAAGACTCCTCCTCCGCATATGAGACCACGAGATTGCAGAGCTTGTTTCTTAACATAAAAAAGAAGGTCACCCAAATTTGGCGTTAAGTTACAGTTAGGAATAACATCTTTAGCAAGGATCATCATGTCCTCCTCGTTGACTCTATTAAACACACCACGTGCCTGGAAGGTGTTACCAATAACATAAAACAAATAACGAACAACATGATGATCAACACTTGTTACAAGATTATCTCAAGAACAAGACCTAAGTCTAGATTGATAATGGTGAAAGATTAAGCAGAGTTTTGATGCAAATAAGTTGGGGATTGGAGGAGAACATACATTAGATCGATTGGATGCGAGGAATCGAAGAAAGATTGAATAAAATTGAAGATCCAATGGAGGTGGTTTGGAGTTTGGAGTTTGGAGGTAGAAGAAAGAGATTTTTTTGTGTTTTTGGAATTTAGAGTTACCTCTTCCTAGGATGATATGGTGGCAGAGTATGTGGTATGGGCGGGGGGTACGGCCAGAGCCCACCCGTACCGAGTGCATACCTTGGGGTCAAAGAACTTGTCTCGGTGGCGCACTCGGTACGGGCGCACGGCATGGTCACACGCGCCCGTACTACTGGTTGTTATATGATCAGTATGTTTGTTTGAAAGTTGATGTTTTGCTCAAGAGTATGGTATACCATTGGTCGATACGATCACTGGGTCCTGCGGCAAAAACCAACACTTCTATTTTCCAGAGCTTCGATGTGGTACGAGCACACAGTACGTGGTCTCCCGGTCGTACCAGCGGTCGTTACGTGGCATGTAAGCTGAAAAACTTGTAGAATTTGGTTAGTAGCTTTGCTTTCCTTTACACATCTCAGCGATTGACAAAATAACAGCAAATAGACTTCATAAAAATTAGCAATACCTTAAGGCCATCTGTTAGTTAAAAATAAAATTGGGGATTATCTTATTTTCTTCTCCTCTCTCCAAAGGTCTTCTTGAACACTCTTTATTAAAAACAAAAAACAAAACAAACAAACCAAAAAACTAATACAAGAGTAAAACTTTTATTTCACATGGGTTGCCTCCCATGAAGCGCTTCTAGTTAAGGTCAATTAGCTTGACCCAGATGGTGATCATTTAGGTTTTATGAGTGGAACACCCACTCCAAAGTAATTGACTTTCAGTGTAATTATACCATCATTATTAAGTTTGGCCTTCTTCTTTTTAGGGAAGTTGACTATAAAAGGATCTCTAGATAGTAGTTCTATTCTCACATTCCCTTAATGTAGATTGATTAAATCTTTAATAGTTCTCAAGAATGGCCTACCTAGAATTATAGGTGCTATGGGATCTTCAGCCATGTCCACTATAACAAGATCAATAAAAGAAGAACTTCCTTTAATTTAAAGAACTATGTTTTGTTTTATCTCAACAGCTTGTTTATAAGTCGAATCGGCAAGATGGAGTCTCATTTTAGTGGTTGCAAAAGGCCCAAGTTTAACTTGTCAAATAGACTCTTGGAGATTGTTGAGACGCTTCACCAAGATCACAAAGTGCAGATATCTCATTAATACCAATTTTAATTTTAATAGTGGGCTCAAATATATCATCTAGCAAAGTTCAAAAAAAATATATCATCTATCTTAGCAGGAAGCTTATCAGCTAGTATTTTATACTCCATTTCTAATTCTCGAACTTTAGATGCTACTTGTTGTATAAATTGTTGGTATATAACATCATTACCTTGTTCTAGACTGGGATTCTTTACGGTGATCATCTTTAATAAATCCTCCACGGTATATTCAGGTGTTGGTGAATTGCTATAGTCCAGATCTTCAGGCTTCTCTTCATTCATTTCCACCTCATCATCTTGAGGTCTTCTACCGAATTTGGCTCAGGCTTTTCAGTGAATTTTGCCAGTATGAGAGCTTGGCTCTCATCTACCTTGCCCAATTGTGCCTCCATGGTCTTTGTGCTTTCCTATTGAGCCTGCACATTATTTCTAATTGCAACAGATTGATTAGATAATTTACCATGATTCTCCGTGATTTTAATAATCATATTATTTTGCTCAGTTTGAGCTTGCATAAAGGTTCTAACAGTATGTTCAATTGAGAGATTGCCATGATTTGTTCCATTATGATTATCATAATTATTGTAAGGAGCTCTTGCGGGATTAGAATAATGTTTTTGAACATTAGAAGCAAAATTCTGGTTCTTCCAAGCAGGATTATAAGGAGTACGAGCTATAAAATTAACAACATTAACATCGGTAGTGATAGCATTAATTTGGGTATCTTCCTTACCCTTTACTATGTTGAGTAACTCATCTACCTTAGCAGTAGCTCTTCATTGTTTACCTCAGTGATTGAATTCACCATTTTTGAGGTTCTTTCCACATGTCATTGGGTATGGTTGTTTTGCATATAATCAAGTAATTTCTTTGCAACACTCACTTGCTTTCCCATGATTGTTCCTCCTGATGCAGTATCTAGCATAGACTTAGACATTGGGTTAAGGCCATTATAAAATAAATGCAATATAAGCCACTCTTCCATCCCATGACTAGGACATTTCATTACAACTTCTTTCATCCTTTCCCATGCAAGCGTTAGTGGCTCGCCATCTTCTTGTCTAAAACTTGTAATGTTGGATCTTAGCTGCATAGTCTTAGCTGGGGGGAAATTTAGTCATAAAAATATTAATACATTCCTTCCAAGATGTAATAGTGCCCTTAAGTAGAGCTAGCAACAAGTCCTTAGCCTTTCCTCTTAGAGAGAAAGGAAACAAACGTATTTTAATAGCATTTGGATCAACATCCTTAATACGCATCATGTCGCAAATTTCAGTAAAAGTATTTAAGTGCAAACCTGAATCCTCAGAAGATTAGCCTCCAAATTGGTTACGCTGAACCAAACTTAAAATATTAGGAATAATTTCATATGCTTCGACATCAACAGCGGGCTGAGTAATAGGTGCACGAATAAAATCACCAATAGGAGTAGCATACTCCCCAAGTTTCTTTTGAGGCATGGCTCTTCTCTTTTTGGTATTTTTAAAGTAAAGGAAACAAATAAACAAGTAACTATTTTTTTTGGGTTTTCAACTAGATAACAAAAAAGTAAACTAATTAAAATAAATAAACTACAAACAAAAATAAAACTAAAAAAAGGTCTCTAGTAACCTCACCCGGATAGCGAATTGCTTTCCTAACAACGGCGCCAGAAAAAGGGTTGATACCTTCGATCCGGATTTACTGATGTAGTATAATAGTATTTTTCCCTAGTAAACCTACGTTTAATCAAACCTTGGGAAGCAATGCTAAAAGGAATTAAAAAGGACACGTTTGCATGACTTTGTTTTTTGTTTTACCTTTGTTTACTAGACCAATCTAGTTTACTTTATATCGTGGGTTGATTCAATGGATGGAGATATACCAAGGTTGAAGATCCACCTGCAGCTGCACATCAAATGGGATAAGATAATAATAGGCACAATCATGTGTAACTTTTTAATAGAGATAATCTTTTGTGGGAGCACATCCTAATATATTAAAGCCCTTGCGATCCACAGACATAGTAATAGTCTTTTGATCCAACTGAATGGACCACAAAGCACCGGGCTACATATAGATATTATGTGAAAAACATAGATCAAAGCCTTAAGAAGAGATGTTGTTGTTGATCCCGAATGGGTCTCTAAGCGAAGACCGTACATCCCTTTCTGTCATTGGGTTTCCTATGAGATCGTCGCCAGCCAAGTATCTCACCTCAAGCCATTATCAATCATAGGGGTCTTGGGTACCTACAAGTCCAAATATTGAGGCAAGAGATAAAGAAACAAAAGATACAAATCCCTTATTCAAACAATACACAATACTCCCATAGATTGGATGCACATAATTGCTGCGAGGTTTCTCCGCAAGCCGTAGCCTGTGAGGACTAATCACTCATAACAATAAGATCAAGGATAGAAAACATTGTGCAAAATACATAGATTGAAATCAAATATTCTCACAATGGTTGCCAAATCATAAGGAGATCTCAAGTACAAAGTAATGGCTATTGATAATGGAGAGGATGGAAGATGGAGGGGATGAACTATGGTGTGGATCTCCTTTGGTGGTGGTGTGATACAATCTAAGAATGGCGGTTCTCTACGCGGCGGCTGGGACCTCGAAAAAAATAGGTGTCACGAAAGTTATAGGGTTTGACGAGATGAAGCCGCCGCCACATGGTACGAGCGGACTGTACGGGCGGGACCTGCCTGTACCAGTGGTCGTTACGGCTGCTGACACCTGGTAAATGCTCCAGGATTACTTAGTCGTGTCGACTTCCTGAAAATCTTCACTTATGACTCCTGCTTCCGCATTAAAAATGATGATTTCCAGCACAACACAATTCAAAGCAATTGTTTGCATATCTTTGCAATAATTAGTCATTAGTGGCAAGGCAAGAGAGATTCTTGTCAATTGCTTGACTAAAAACAATGTTTAAATACAGGAAAAGATGGCTATTTTTAGAGCCAGCATATACCTAGTCCAATCTCATTAGCCACAAGTTCTATTTACTCTCACCTTGGTATACGATCCATGTGATCAACTACTTTAGTCATTGAGATCTTGGATGCTATACTACCAAGAGGGCTTAGAGATATCTTACACTTTGTCATATGAAGGAACAAATCCCAATCTCAATTCATGCAATCCAACAGACACCATCAGAGATACCTGAAAGCTATATTTATAATCACCCAGTTACAGAGTAACTTTTGAATTCCACAAGGTATTATTCTAATGCCCGGGAGTGACATGATTTCCTGGTCTGAGGAAATTATACTTGACATATTTATAAAGCGATAACAAACAAACTAGACACTACGATTAGAAGCTATGCTTATTATTAAGCGTATTGTCAATCACATCATTCTCTAATTAAATGATCCCATTATCAAGTGACATCCATGTCTATGGTATAGGAAACCTTAACCATCGCTTGACTGACGAACTAGTAGAAGAGGCTTACTAGGGACTATGTGTTTTTTATTTATCCACAGATGTATTTAATTTCTAATACATAAAGTTATAGCATGAACGATAAACAAAATCATGAGAAAGAAAATATGAATAATAACAACTTTATTATTGCCTTTAGGGCATATTCTCAATATTCTCTCACTTGCAGTAGAGTCAATAATCTAGTTTACATTGTGTAAGTATCTAACACTCATGGAGTATTGGCGTTGATCATGCTTTGCTCATGCAAGATCCTTAGTCAATGGGTCTGCGACATTTAGATCTATGTGTATCCCTACAAAATTACCCCCGTACCAGCGCTTTTTTGGGGTGGCATAAGCAAAAAGAACCGGCAAAAGTTGGATACGCGACGGATGTGCTATTCGCAGCGACAAGCAGCGCAACGGTCGATTTTTTGCCGTGACAAATTTGTGTACGACATTAAATTGCGCCGCGCTAGCTGTCCGTCAATACTGCCATTCCAAGACGCATCAGTAATGCGAACCAGGGCAGTAATGATTCTGTTGCAGAAAAGGACGTGACGTTGACTGTAGGTCCCACATGTAGGACTGTTCATGTTTTCCTCACTGACGGGTGAGCCCCACCGAAGTCCAGCCGTCTCCATCTGAATATTATAAGGAAAGAAACCGCCCTCCCACGTCGTGCTCTTTGTAATTTCTTTAACCTCTGTCTTTCTCTATCCACGAAGCATCGAGAGGCGGCAACGAGAATCGTCAACGTCGTCAGACGTATCGCTATCGTTCCATTAGACAAGCACGGCGCCTGTACGTGCCATTGTTATTTTTTAATTTCATTGCCATTGAATTTCGCATTTGAGGATTTATGTTCCTGTGTTTATCCCCAAAATTTCTCGATTTCTCGATCTCACCAATGCACAATTTTTTTCCAAGTTCAGCATTCCTGGAATACCGGAGCATATCCGTGACCTGCAATGGGACGACGAACATGATGCGAGCATGTTTTGTCAATGCTCTGTCATGGTTTGGCCACCCCTATGGTGAATTAGTAGGGACTAGTATTTTTTTGAGGTAAAACATCACATATTAAGCATGCAATCCACTTTATTAAAACCTTTCAGTCCTCCTAGGTACCCTAATAAGGGACTAGTATTAGTTTGAGGCTTAATACTCTGGTCACGAGCACTTAATCCTAATATTTAATTATCAAACCTGCTGCACCTGAACGGGCCAAGCCCAAAAACAACTAGTTAGACAGTTAGGAGGGGCCGAGGCCATGATCCCACGATGCCACACAAAATTGATGGAAGTAGCAGTACTGCCTACCTAATGAAGCAAGAAAATCGACCAATTTTTCAAACATGGAATCCTAAACAAATATTTGGCTTTATTTCTCTTCCGCTACCACTGCTTAGCCGCCGGGCGTTGCTCCTGCGTCTCGTGAACTGGCAATTACGATCTGCCGCCGTGCAGCACCAGGTAAAATGGGTCAATTCCTAATCCGATCTTTATAAGATATAATACTACTCGGTGTAATTATCATGGTATATATTTGCTATTTTGATTCACTACAAGAATCTGAATGGTACATGATGTTTTGATATCGTTGTGGATGAGGATCAAAACATTGTACATGGTCATCTGCGGCAAATTCTGCGATAAAAAAGGTCATGAACCTCGCGTCATAATTGGATCCATGACGTTTTTGGTGTCTAAAAATGTCACGGGTCGTCCATGACGTTCCTGTAATTTCGTCGCGGCCAACAGGACCGGCCCGACCCAGACCCGATCATTTGTGACATTTTTTCCTTCACGGTCTACACTACGTGGCATACAACACCGCGAGCATCCGTCAGTGACGTTTGTTGATGTCATGGTCGCCATCTACGACGTCATCGACTTCCTGATGTTTTTTCTGTCATGGCTAGATTCTGTTGTCTCCGCATCCATGAAGTCATCTATCTCGTCCATGACTTGTAACAACCCAGTTTTAGTTAATCTTAATTAGAATTTGTTTGTGCATTAACATGGGCATCATCTTTGCTAAAGATTGCATGGAAGAAAAGCAAAACAAAATAGAACCCTAAAACCCTAGTTTTCTCTCTTTCTCAAACCAATTCAAAATAGCTTGAATTTCGAAAACTACAAAAGGTGTGGAGCCCAAACAGTATAAAAGGGCTCTGCAATATTTTCTTGTTATTGACAAAACCTCTCGTATTTTCAAACAGCTCCAAACAGTTTCTAATTTAGAAATACAAACACAAAATGAAAACAGAAATAGTATAAAAGGTTTTTCTTTAAAAAATAGAACGAGCAGAGGCAGCCCAGCTGGCCCAGCTCCCTTCCCTCTCTCCCTGCCGTCCGCGCGCAGCTTCAGCGGCCCACCTTCGGCCCAACTAGCCCAGTCCCGGCCCGATACCTCTTCGGAGTTCTTTTTCTTTTCTTCCTTCTTTAGCCAGAAGGACGACAACGAAGCTCCTCCGTTTCCGTGCGCTCGCCGTCGATCTCCTATGCATCGTGATGCTCGCGGCCGTCCCTGGGTGCGAGGATAAGAATTCCCTGTCGTGCCCTTCTTCCGTTGTTCCTCTCTTCCCCTAGTGCTCCCTCTCCCGTTGTTCCCTCTGCGCCAAAACCCTAGCTCCGGCCAGAGCCGTTGCCGCCGTCTCTCTAGACCACCTTAGGCCGAGCCGAAGATGCTGTTGGAAGCGCCTCCGTGTGCTCGTTATCCTCCACCAAGCCACAGTTGCAGTGGAGCTCCTAATCAAGCTAATCGAGGATGACCTCGCCGCCGGCCACCACAATTGATGTCGTCGATTCCGTCGCCGCCCGTCTTCCCCTTGCCTCACCGACCCCACGTCGAGCATCGCGGTGAGCAGGTGGTTATCCTCCATCTCCCTCCTCTGCTATAGCTTGCCATCGTCATGCATTGCCCCCGCTGCCGTTAGAGCTCGTCAATGGCGTGTCTCCGACGACCTCTCGCTAGCGGCGCCGCCACCTTTAGGCCCAGCGTGCATGCCCGTGTCCAACACGACCAATCCCGCATGCCCGCGCACGCCTAGTCGCCGTCCCGACCGACGATCTAAGAGCCCCACCGGAGTGACGTCATGCTGACGTCACCCGGGCGTCAGCAGGTGCTGGTCAACCCCGGTCAACAGCCCAGGTCCCACTTCGCCACCGTGGCAGCTGAGGTGGCCAAGGGCCTCCCTGTCAGCCACTGTGGCTAGCCCATCCCCCTATGAGAAAAGTGTTGAACGCCTGTGCTGACGGCCTAATGACACAGTAAATCCTTTTTAATGGTTTAAATAATTTCAGAAAATAAATAAATACTAGAAAATTCATAACTAATTATTTATAAGTCAGAAAAATGTGTATAATATATCAAAATATACAGAAAAATGAGATCTACACAATAGACTTATAATCATGCATTGTTTAACAACTTTAATTACAAGTTTAATTAGAGAACAAAGTGAACCCCCTAGGTGATTCTGGGGTCTCTCCTGTATTAGGGTTTGCACCCATCGGATCCCCTTTAAATTGCCAAGCATGCCTTAGAGTTTCATTTCAATACTATTAAACTTGTCATATCATCATACTTGCTTGAGAATTGCATCGATGTCATGTGTTGATTGTTTCCCTCTCTTTCCGGTGTTTTGCTTCTTCCTGGTAGAATACGATATCGAGATCGCAGACCGAGATCAACGCCATCGAAGATCGACGAACCATACTTGAGCAACTGTAACCAAGTCAAGTACAAGGCTTTCGAAGATCTATATCTAGGTATCAACAAACAAGGCAAGCATAGCCCCACCATTATACAATCCTATGATTTCGAAAGTATCCTATCTGTTGCATTACTCCCTTTGAGCTTATATTACCTGATCCACTGCTCCTAGCATAACTAGGTTTGGCGTGTGTGCATTGCTAGAGCTTATATTTGTGTCTTGCTTAGCCATGCTTAGCTATCAGTGCTGGTTCATCCAGAAGATGTACCAAATGCAGAGAATCTAGTATGAAAGAAGAACGAGGTATACTGATGAGGTAAGATCAGTGGTAAAGGTTAAACATTCTAAGGCTTGTATGGGAGGCCACAGTGGGATGTGGTTTTGTAGTCCCATGCTCGCCACATTAGGACCCGAGTTATTTCCCTCGGAACCAAGACGAGCGTACAACCACACGGGGTTTATGGGGACCTCTCAACTAACTAACTTTCCTAGTAGATTCCATGAGTCACATAGTTCGGGTGTTCCATTCGACATATGCATAGAAAATGTTTGGAAAGATTTGGCGGGTGAAGGTGCATCATAACAGGTAGGTAAGCGTGGCCGGGGTTGCTTGGGGTGGATGGAGCCCTTGGTAAACCAACCCTGACTCACATCTCTAGGGACCGGCTTCGGGATTTGACCCGTTACGGCGGAACCATCCTTAGGGCGTGACTCATGGTCTCGATGAAAGCAAGGTAAAGGTCGTGGCCAACCACCCTCTCGGCCTTCCAAGGAAGAGGGCTAACGTTCTGGCATTAAGAGTCGGCTGGTACGTGTGGGTAAAGTTGTACACCCCTGCAGGGTTAAATCTTTTCGAAAAGCCATGTCCAAGGTTATGGACGACTTGGGAATGAACGTAAGATCATAGAGAACTATAACCAAATCGTAAAACATGGCAACTAATGTTTGTTAAGGATGCTTCCTCATGGGTACGAGGGGGTGATCTAGTTGTGAGATGAGGATTACTTTGGTGGATATCAAAAGATGGTGATCAATTCTTCGGAGATGTCACTCTCTTATCCCCTTTTAACATATTCTGATTAGACGAGCTTCTTCTCCCTCTCATTTTACAAACAAAGATGGCTTTATGCAAAATAACCCCACCAGCCATAATTCTTGCAGAGTACACTCTGTACTCACCCTTGCTTTGTTGCTACTTTTGTAGCAGAATAAATGACATGGGTATACCCTAGAGGTACTCGAGTTTGGTATATATGCCCTAGATACGGAAGAAGCCCACGGTGTTTCCAAGGCCCAATGCGGAATTCGGGTGACCCACGGACTCTCGATTGCTTGTGAGACAAGAAGAAGCTTAAGATAGAAAGTTCAAAGGGCGAACCCTAATCTGTAACCGACTCGACCTACTACCTGAGACCTAGCCTATCTATATAAAGGCTAGGAGGGGGCGGTGAGGAGGACAATCACAACCCTAGTTTCCACAACTCTCGCTAGATTGCATCTGCGCACCCCTGTAATCTTTGATTCCTTCGTTAATTCCAAGAGCAGACAAGCAGGAGTAGGGACCTCTTCAAGGTCTGAACCTGGGTAAACCTTGTGTCCCTGTGTGCTTGTTTGCTAGCCGATTGATGCCTCCAGCGCTCCCTCCTTCTCCAAAACCCAAGTCCATAACAATGGGCATTGACGAGTTGAACCCTCGTTAATTGGCGCCGTCTGTGGGAACTGGGAGTGCTGATGTCGCGGCTTCTTCGGCCCCGTCAACCGTGATCTACAACTCTGCAACAACAGAGATTCGCCAGCTCTTCGGCGCGTTCAACTTCACCGTCCACACGCCGGCCACTCGCCCGACTTTTGAGTCTGTGGGCGATGGAATCAGTCTGGCGATTGGGAGCTTCCGGTTCCAGGTTGGTCAACTTGGCACGCTTCGCATGCCTGACCAGCAAACGGCACACGCGATTGCTCCAGCATTGTGGTTCCCGCCACCAATTGGCACCCTTAGCGAGCTCAACACCTCAGCAACAGCTGGGCGTACGGACAACGATAGCAGTCATGGATCCGATCTGGGTGACCTAGCCACAGAAGATGGAGCCTACGGCTCCGGATCTGAATGTTGCGGGAGCAACAGCTTCCCCAACCACTTCATGTGCACCGTCATCAATGCAGGCGACACCGGCGTCAATCGCGAAAACACTGGCACCGGATCTGGCACCGGACCGCCCAACGGCGATATACCCAATGGTTGCATACCAGTCGCAAATGGAGGCCCCACTAACAGTGTTAACGGCGTGCCCGTGAACAACGGAACAGGGGGAGAACCGTCACTCACGATGAACGAGAACATCGGCGAGCGCATGCTGATCAAGCTCAACGATAATGAGTGGGCCCGCTGTCACGAAGCTCAGTGGGGCAATCCTCTACCCCCAACACACCCCAGGACATGCTGATGGGCTACCATTGGCTGCTAAAGGAGGAATTCAAGCACCATCAATAGGTGATCGCGCAACTCGAAGCATGCAGAAAGGCGGCGGATGAGTTGAGTCTTCGACGAGTTGGGCTCTCCTCCCACGGAGGATCCTCCTCCAAAGACAACGAGTACGTGGCCAACAAGAGGCGATCTCGACTGGCCCACCTCATGGAGCAAAAACATGTAGAAGCTGCGAAAGTCGTCGACTTCAGCTCTATGACGGTGGATACGTGGGGCAACGTGCTCCCAAAAACGCCGCAAGCCGCGGTGACTGTGGCTACCATGTACCTCCTAAACAACCAGCCACCGGCTGGAGATCCGCGAGCTGCCATGCACCGATCTATGATCGCGGGCCTGGGGCTAATCTAGGCCGCCCTCGACAAAGAACCAACACTAGAGCCAAAGAAAAGCAAGGCTCTAGACAAGTACTACTCGTACTCCAAAGGACAATAATCACGATCCGGTGACATCGCGATCACAAAGACATGACCGCGACTACGACGCGCGTGATGACATCACACAGCGCAAAGTCGACAAGATGCGGGAAAGACGTGCTCGTTCGACTGACTTGAAAGAAGATGAGACTGAGCTCTATGGCGCCAGATGATTCAGCAGGGGGCTTGTTCGTCTGCGGTACCAAAGTTGGCAGACCAGCGCATGGCGGGACCTAAGTTGCCTGAAATTACCGCGTTTCGAAAAGTTGGGCCGCCAACTACTGAGTGGGGACATTTCGAGGCAAACTCATCTCACCCCTACCAAATACAAACATTCCGTTAAACCGCCCCGTGAAGTAGACGGTCGGGACCCACATGTCGGTTATCTGTCCGTGACGCGGGCGCCAACACGGCAACCTCTTAGGCAAATCGAGCAGCTAAGTGGATTGGATGCATTGACCGATTTAACAAATCCATACCCAGCTTTCCCCTAGCACCGGCGGCGTCGGAATCCACCCTCCAGGAAGGACGATCCCTTCGGACATTTGACTTCCGGGGCCAAGTTGCCGTGCCCAGTCGCTGATACCAAGCTCCAATGGCGCATGCCGTAGCCGCCGTTGCGAGGCTCTAGCCCGCCTCCGCCGCTGACGAGCCGAGCAGTTCGGAGGATGGCAGATGCTACTACCAAGGAAGATGAAGTTCTGCCTATAAGCGGGTGAGATACCCTTCTCTTCGCTATTCGCACTAATTACAACTGCTAGCTAGCTACTGAACCTAAAATTGTTTGTTAGCCCAACGCTGACAAACATATTTTGTCCACAGTTTTCTGTCAAGTGGGATCTGCACGGACCCCCCTTACCTGGTTATGGTAGTTCTCTACAGGTACGACTCCAAGGGCAAGTGGTATGGGAGTCATTGTTTCATGATGGAAGAAGCGCCTACGCAGATCTACACTATATCTGGTATGGTTGCTGCTCTGTGTAATCATGTTGAAGTATGGCCGAAGCAGACTGCAAAGTTCAGCTTCATGGATGAATGTGGCATCATGGTTCCTATATCGTGTGATAGTCAGCTAATTGGGTTGATGAAAAGGTATGCTTCGGATTGCATGTTTGAGCTGAATTGTGATGTACTGGATGTGGAAGCTGCTGCAACTGGGAGTCAGCCTTCTATTCTTGGACAGGGTGGTTGCTCGAACGCAATTAGCTCCTGGTAAGCAAAGGTCGCTTGGGGTTCGCATGTTTGTGTTGAATTGTAATTTTTGTTTTATTTACTCTGTAGATATTGGGCAGTTATGCAACAGTCTTGTTTCATTGACAGGAAGCACCGCAAGGTTAGAAACATGACTGCCGGGTTAGTCATTTTGCTGCCCGAAGAAATTAAAAACGAGTGGAAAGATGATGTTGGACACGATTCGGGTGCCCATTGTCCCGGCGATGCAGAGTAGGTGAAGCTAAGAAAATTGGCACCGAGGAAGAGGAAGAAGGCAGGAAATGAAGAAGCCATTGGACGTGAAGGCTTGGCACCCAGGCTGCGGAAGAAGGTTGCTGGCAATGAAGATGCATAGTAGTGTGTTGAACTTGTACCTATATATGTAATTCTGTTAAATTCTGGAGCTCTGTGTGTGGCATGTTGCTGAACAATCTACCCACGTTCTCTAAGTAAAATGTAGCGCGACTTAGGGTTTGGAAACGCCCGAGTCAGTAGTTGAATCCGAAATTGTGATTGTGCCACTTCTATCTGAAAACAAGGATCCACCGGTTCCACGATTCTTTGAGGCGATGGGTCTCCAACACGACGGAATGTAAGTGGCACGAAATAAATTATTTAAGCTGCCACACTCCACGGCAGCAACTTATTTCAGATGTCGCACAACGACGGCAACATAAACAACAATGTTCTCACCGATAATGCCCAGATGAGGAGGAAATGGGTACCACTTTCCGCCTAATCTTGAGCCCGCCTATCTCACCGCCTCTCTGCTCCTACATCCTCGTGATCAAGCGGCTCCCGGATCTCCAGTAACCGGGTGTACGTGCTTCCACTTTATAAATTGTGGTTGTGCCATTTGCATGCGGCCAAATCCACGTAGATTACGTTTAAACAAACCACCAATGTTAGAATACACTAGTAGAAAAGGGGTCTTTGGTCCACGGTCACGTTCCCAATCCAAGACAGAGATCTAAATCGAGGCAGAAATTGATCTAAATCACAAATTCTTCCACAAATTAATCGAGACGGAGATCTAAATAGAGGCATTTCATTAATTCAACCACAAATTCTTCTAAACAAAGGTGCGATTTCACATCCTACATTAATTCAACCAACTAGTCAACAATTTCACTTCCCTGCAGCTGTCCTCCGAGCCGCCGGCTTCCTCGACTTTGTCGGACGGAACCTCCACGATTTCCGCATTCTATGCGAGACGGAGAACCTCTTCGCGGTGAGCGGCGGCGATGATAGTGAACTTGGTCCGTCCAGGGACGGACCAGAACCTCTCCTGCCCTTCTCGGTTGCGGAGATCCCGGTGCACCACGCGCCCGTAAACGATGCGGTTGCCAATCTTGGCCTTCCGCTCCTTCTTGAACAGCGGGCGCTTGCACGGACTGGCCACAGACGAGGCGCCCTCTTCCATGCGGGCATCCGCGGCGCCGCGATTTCGCTCTCCATCACGGCTCCACCGGGACGAGGAGCGAGCCACCGCACCCCGCATAGCTGATGCGCCATCCGGGGCACCACGCCGGGCAAGGCGAGGATGTCGAAGTGCGAGAACATCACCGCCTCGTAGAAGTTCAGCGAGGGCATCTCCATGGCGGCATGGTGGAGATTGGAGAGGGAGCGAGGGGGTGGACGGTGCGGTGGAGATTGGAGAGGGCGAGGGGATGGGAGACGAAGCAACGAGCTGTGGCGCCTCCTATTTGTACACAAGGACGACGAAGCGATAGGCGGAATATCCAAGGGGCATTGGTCACACAAAAGGAAGTAATGCAGGGTTAAGACAGATTAACGGGCGACCAATTTTTTTACTCCTAGGACTCTGGGGCCAATAGTTCAGACCGCTAGGTCAACAAGTACAACTATTACAACTTTAAAAAGGCATGGGGCTTAAGCTAAATATAACTAGTTAACACACATCTCCTTGATCTTCCTAATCTTAGCCCTATGCGCATCTTCCTGCGAGAGCAAGGATCGAATCGTCTGCTCCTTCCTTTTAGCATCTTCTTTGCACAACTTCAATTGGTTCTCTGCATCTTTCCTCGTGCACTTGTCAATACTCGTAGTTGTGAACTGTAGGACTTTGGCCTGGTGAAGATCCTCCCTTGCTTGAGTCAGTTCTTGCTCTGCTTTAGCCTTCAGGGCCAACACCGTGTCCCTATCCTTCTCGACTTTGCTAACCTTGTCTTCCACCCCCATGAGATCTCGCTTATGCTTGGTCGTGTCAACTAGTTCCCATAGCTTCATCTCAACACTGTCAAGAAGTGAGCTGAATGCGGATTCTTTCAACTCAACAGTCATTTCCCATAGTTTTTCCAGCGTTTTCTGCATCGATTTGGGCCACTCTAGATCTACCCGTTTGACAACACCACAACTTCCGCCTCGCATCATTGCACGATGTCCTTGACACCGTAGAAACCTCCTGCCTGCGTTTCGTCCTTCGAACGCTACAAATTTAGCAGGCACATATCCATGTTTACATAGTAGAGGACTGTCTTCATCCGCTAAACCGTGATAGTCGGTGTCATACATCGTCTGGTTGGCCTAACACATCATGCGCGCATGAGTAAGCGGAGTAGATCTAGCTCAAAAGATAGATAACTAGCCACGGATGATAGAGATAGAGATGAGACGACTCACATCGAAATAACCGTCCCTGTTGTCACGACCCGTTTCCTCGTCGTCTCCCCTTGAACCCATGGCGAGAGGGGAGGGGGGGTGGCTGCCGGAGAGGGGATTGGGATGGCGGCGCCGTCGGCTTGCGGCTACGGCAGGATGGGAGTGAAGTGGGGAATGTGGCTTCAAGGGGAAGGAAGAGAAGTACGGGGAGGAAGAGAAGTAATGGGGACGTGACACTGGGATATGGCCCGCTCAACTCGTGAGTCGTGACACTCGCAACAGGGGAGCCCCCGGTGTTGCCAGTGTGGATCCAAGTGTGGTTTGTGAGAAAAACACACATGCAATGACACTAGGTGTGGTTGATGATATGGTTCGTAAGAAGAACACACATGCAATGACTCTAGCTGTGGTTCATGAAAAGAGCACGCATGCGATGACTCTAATTGTGGTTCATGGGAAGAGCAGACATACAATGACCCTGGTGGATCCATGTGTGCTTCAAGGGAAGAACACACATGCAATGACACTAGTGGATCCATGTGTGGTCTGTGGGAAGAACACACATGCAATGACACTAGTGGATCCATGTGTGGTTCATGGGGAGAACACACATGGAATGACACCGGTGATATGTGGTTTGTGAGAAGAACACACATGCAATGACTCTAGCCATGGTTCATGAAAAGAGCATACATGCAATGACACTGGTGGATCCATGTGTGGTTCATGGGAAGAACACACGTGCAATGACTCTGGTGGATCCATGTGTGGTCTGTGGGAAGAACACACATGCAATGACACTGGGTGGATCCATGTGTGGTCTGTGGGAAGAACACACATGTAATGACACTGGTGGATCCATGTGTGGTTTGTGGGAAGAACACACATGCAATGACACAGGTGATATGTGGTCTGTGGGAAGAACGCACATGCAATGACTCTGGTGATATGTGGCTTGTGAAAAGAACAGACAAGCAATGACTCTAGCTGTGGTTAATGAAAAGAGCAGACATGCAATGACACCGGTGGATCCAGGGGTTAATGAGAAGAACACACATGCAATGCCACTAGTGTGGTTCATGATATGGTTTGTGAGAAGAACACACATGCAATGACACTGGTGGATCCAGTTGTGGTCTGTGGGAAGAACACACATGCAATGACACTGGTGGATCCATGTGTGGTCTTTGGGAAGAACACACATGCAATGACACTGGTAATATGTGGTATGTGAGAAGAACACACATCCAATGACTCTAGCTATGCTTCATGAAAAGAGCAGACATGCACAGACACTGGTGGATCCATGTGTGGTTCATGGGAAGAACACACATGCAATGACACTGGGTGAATCCATGTGTGGTTTGTGAGAAGAACACACATGCAATGACACTGGTGGATCCATGTGTGGTTCATGGCAAGAACACACATGCAATGACTCTGGTGATATGTGGTTTGTGAAAATAACAGACATGCAATGACTCTATCTATGGTTAATGAGAAGAGCAGACATGCAATGACACTGGTGGTTCCATGTGTGGTTTGTGAGAAGAACACACATGCAATGACACTGGGTGTGGTTCATGATATGGTTTGTAAGAAGAACACATATTCAATGACTCTAGCTGTGGTTCATGAAAAGAGCACACATGCGATGACTCTAGCTGTGGTTCATGGGAAGAGCAGACATACAATGACACTGGTGGATCTATGTGTGGTTCATGGGAAGAACACACATGCAATGACACTGGTGGATCCATGTGTGGTATGTGGGAAGAACACACATGCAATGACACTGGTGGATCCATGTGTGGTTCATGGGGAGATGATACGTCCATTTTGCATCACTATTCAATGTCTTAATTCACTATTATTCATTGATATATTTCGTATTGAGAGGTGATACTTATGTTATTTCATCTCTTTTTGCATGGTTGATGACTTTTGGAGCATGGACCGGTCGAGGATTCTGATGGAAAAGGTGCTGTTTGGAGGCAAAATTGCGAAGATCGGAAAATCCGGGAAAATACGGAAAATCCTATTTCTGAAGACTCGGGATGCGGAAGATGGAGTGGAGGTGGGCCACAGGGGGCCCACACCACCCCATGGCGCGGGCAGGCCTAGGCCACGCCTGGGAGTGGTGTGGCCACCCTGGCCCACTCCAGCCTCTCCCCTCTGGCGTATATCATCCCCACAAAACCCTAAGACTCGGGGAGCGACCACAGAAAGATTCCGCCGCCTCTACGGGGCGGAAAACACCAAGAGAGAAAGATCTCTCCGGTAGACAGATTTCTGCCGGGGGAATTTCTTCCCGGTGAGGGGAGATCGTCGCCATCAACACCACCATCAAGCTGGAATTCATCGGGATCATCATCAGCATCACCACCACCATCATCACCATCATCACCCTCATCACCATATCCATATTGCTGTAACAATTGCGTTGAATCTTGCATTAGTTCATAGGGGAAACTTTCCCGGTGTTGATTACTCTTTGTAGTTGATGCTATTGAGTGAACCATTGAATTATTGTTTATATTCAGATTGTTATACATCATTATTCCATCTCTGATCATGATCCATATGATGTCTTGTGAGTAGTTTGTTTTGTTGTTGAGGACATGGGAGAAGTCTTGTTGTTAGTAGTGGAGTAGTGTTGAGAAAGATTCAATAGATTGTTATTTAAGTTGTGGTGTACTTCTTCTAGTGGAGTCATGTGAACATCGACTACATGACACTTCACCTATATGGGCCTAGGGGAATGCATTGTGTATTTGGCTACAAATCGTAGGGGTTGCCGGAGTGACAGAAACCTGAACCCCTGTTAGGAAACCATTGCACAAGGGACATAAGGGTCTTAGAGTTTAATGTTGTGGTTAGGTCTCTACCTTAATTACTTTCTTGTACTTACGGATGTTTGCAAGGGGTATAATCACAAGTATGTATTAGTCTTGGATGGGGCGGTACATTAGCACAGGTTCACCCACACAACACTTAGCAAGCTAGAGAAGATTAATCAACTATATGAAGCGAAAGCACTTGACAGTCTTCCCATGTGTCCTCGAGAACGTTTGGTCATCTTAAGAAATACAACCGGCTTGTCCTTTGCTGCATAAAGGATTGGGCCACTTGCTGCATTTATTCCTTCTGTCTTTTATTTACTCGTTATTGATTACTTGCTTTATCGAAAACCCCTAATAATCCGTTTGCTAAGTATTTGCAGAGAATTCCTGATCCATACCACTAGCCAGCACCTTCTGCTCCTCGTTGGGTTCGACACTCTTACTTATCGAAAATACTGCGATACACCCCCTATACTTGTGGGTCATCAAGACTATTTTCTAGCGCCGTTGCTGGGTAGTGAAGCGCTGTTGGAGAATGGAACTAGTAAAGGAAACTTCTACTATGAGTATTGTTTACTTCTGTTAGTTTCTTTAGTTTTGTTATGGATAATTCATTGAGTTTCTTATTTGGTAATGCTACTACCACTACTAAGGTAGTAGATAAGCCACCACCTGCTGAGAATGATGTTTTCAAAATACCTACAAGAATTATTGATCGTGTTATGGATAACTACTATGTTGGGGATGGAACTGTCCATCCCGGTGATCATTTACTCTTTATACACGAATTATGCGGGTTGTTCAAGTGTGCATGTATTACTACAGATCAAGTTAAGAAGAAGTTATTCTCATTATCACTAAAAGGAAGAGCTGAGGAATGGTATAAGCTACTGAAGAATGGTCAAGCTCTAGAATGGGAGGAAATAGTGCCTCTCTTTTATTCAAAGTTTTATCCTCCTAGTGAGATTCTTAAAGATCGGAATCAAATATACAACTTTTGGCCTCTTGATGGAGAGAGTACAGCTCAAGCTTGGGGGAGATTGAAGTTACTAATGCTCAAATGTCCCATTCATGAGCTCCCCAACAATATTATTATCAATAACTTTTATGCAAGGCTCCCTCTACATGACAAAGATTTATTGGATGCCTCTTGTGTTGGATCATTCACTCGTATGGCAGAAGAAGCTAAATGGGACCTTCTAGACTGTATTCAAGACAATACTGAAGCTTGGGAGAATGACAAAGCTAGAAAGTCAGGTATAAATTATGATTATTAATGCATTGAATCTTTTATGGGAACTGATGCTTTCAAAATATTAGTAATATTTATGGTCTTGATTTGCAAGTTATTACGAATTGCTTTAGAGCTTTTGCTTCCTATATCAAAATTCCAAAAAGGGGATGGAACAAGTACCATGCACCTTACAAAGATATTGTTGACTATGCTCCTATTGGAATTGCTGAGTATTGCATTATTGACCCCATCTTACCCGAACCTTATATCGAGAAGATTCCCTTCCCCGAAAAGGTAAAGGACTGTGGCGCCCCGCTAAAACCACTACTAGAAAATCGCATTGTTCTTTGTGCATTGCATCATCATGACCGCATGCTCATGTCATCATGCCACATTGCATTTGAGCATCGTCATCATCTTGCATGGTTTTTTTAAAAACTATTTTCGACAATCCTTGTTTTGTTTTCTAAACGTCCCGTCTTTATTTCAAATTAAAACCCGGATCTCCGGATTATTTTTTTTGTCTAAAAACGGATTCTAAAAGCCTTATTGTTAATGAATAAAATTATTTATATTATTTTAGGGGGCAGCCGAACCGGGTCGAACCGACCCTGCCGGCCACCCCCAGTAAAACAAAAACCAGACCAAATCCTAGTCTAAACCCAACCCATCTCCCCACCTACCCTAATCCCTCTCTCTCTCTCCCTGGCCCCACCTGGCCACCTGCCGACAGCCACCTTCCCACACCGCATGCACCACCAGCCTCCACCCGCCTCCCCTTATCCTCATCGCCACCTCACCCCGCCCAATCGCAGCGCGCCACCTCACCTCCCTGGCTCCACCCCACCTCCTCTCCAACACACACACAACGCACGCGCCCAACACCCAGCACGCCACACCCGCCCGACCATTTTCCCCTGGGACCTGATCCCCAGGCCCCGTGCCACCTACCCCCACCACCTGGCCCCACCTCGCCCCCGTCGCCCCGCTCCTGACGCGAGGCCGCTCCCCACCTACCTCGCGTCTTCCCCCGACGCTTCTCCATCCCCACCCCCGTCTTCTCCTTGGCAAGCACCTCCGCTACCTCCGGTGAGCTCCTCCGTCCGTCCCCGCCTTCCCCGCCCTGCAGGGACCCCCGCCACCGCTCATCTCAGGCCGTCCGTGGTGCCGTTCCCCGCCTCGGGCATCTCCTCACCGTCCGCCCGCCGCTTGAGATCGACGCCCCGCAGGGCCCGACCTCTCCTCCGGTGGGCCGCCCTTTGCCGGCCGCTTCCCCTCGCCATGGGCCCCGAGCTGGACCCTCCTGCCGCTGCTCGGCCTGGCTTCGTCAGCATCCTCGCCTCCTCCAGCCGTGGCCCCAACCCACCTCCTCAACGCGCCTCCTCAACGGGCCCGAGCTCCTCCGTCCCCGTCGCTCTGCACGACCGCCTCGGTAGAGTCCCGCCGGCGACCAGTGCAGCGCCGCCTCCCGGGCTCCCGCGGGCTCGCCTCGTCTCTCTTCCACGTCTCCGAGGTTGTCATCGACCTCCTGCAGCATAGCCCCTGCGAACCCGCCGCGGACGCCACCACCTCGTCACCTTATCACCTGGTGCTCAGCTTGTCAACTCGAGAACAAGAACATCGTCGACCGTGTCCGGGGCAGCATGGTCGACCGATAGATGTTGACCGGGTAGCCACCAAGTCCCAGAACATCGCCGAACCTATCGAACCCTGAACCGCTCCGAGCGTCAAGATCTCCATCAGAAACCGCAAGACCTCCTTCCGAACCCATGGATCGACATGATCTTCTTCATGGATGCCGAGAACCCGTGGTACCCGAAGACGCATCAATGCCAAACCAAGTACATCAGCGGCAACCAAAGCCAGAACACGATGATCTCCAACCCGAAACGCCGGGCGCACCGACATAGATCCGGAGACCGGGCCCTGGCGCGCCAAGTTCTCCCCTCGGACATCTAGACCGGAACCCGAAGACCACGGATGCGACAAGATCTACTTCCGTTGTCTGAGAACGTTCTCGTCGAGGCCAATCCCGATCCTCGCTGAACCCTGAGACCGATCCCGTCGAACCCCTTGGTGAACCCCAGGATCTTCGATTTGACATGTGTGACCCCTTTTCCGAGCCCTATTTTATAAATTGACATCTATATAAATTGTTGCATATCAATTATACATGCTTGCATACATATTTCGTGGGTCTAGGTTGTATAGTCGAATCACATCATAATTAAATATGGAGTCTATATGAGGGCTTTTCTAGTCTTATATTGGCTCCATTTAAATTTGTGTAGCGTACCGATGCCATGTTTCGCCTTGCTAAGCCAACATTTAAATTGTGGAGTAGCTAAACAACATGAACCTCCTAATTAATTATCGGAACCCCAGTTCCGCTTAATACTGCCTAATTGCACCGCATCTGCATCATATCATAATCAGGCCGGATCTTCTGTCGTAGAATTAAATATTGTATCCGGGGTTTCTGCTAGTGTTTGCTTCTTCGCGGATTAGGCCGATGAGTGGATGTGAGTACCGACAAGTTCTCCGGATGAATCTCCGACAGTGTTTTCCAGGCGAGCATCTCTTCCCCTTCTACCTATTTTGCATTTATAGTCTTTATTTCCTCCTGTTGATCTATTGCTATCCGTGTCACGATGCTTTAGTTTCTGTGCACCAGTATATCCCGTGCAGGCTCTATATTGCCATGGACACCTCCTAATACCTATTGTTTGGTAGATAGCTGGCCTTGCGAGTCGTAGTTGCTTGCCCAGGTGCAATCTTGTATTGTCGAGTACGACAGTTGTTGGAATGCTGGCAGATGTTTATGGTGGAGATGATTATGAATTTAAATACAACTATTAAATTGCTGGTAATAGATATAACTAATGTAGAGGCATCGGTGGGCAATAGATGTTATTTGGTTCTTCCACGCTCACTTGTGTCCCGTAGGACCCTGAGTACTTGATACATGTTCCTTAACTATCGCACTATCCGCATATGGGACCATGAATCCCCTTAGCCAGAGCTTGATTCATTCTTAATTCTTGGGGACACAAAGTAGTTTGGGGCTTTCTTACTATAATGTACTTATGCCATGCTTTACTACTTTATTTAAGATTGTGCGTGGAGCACCTGTACTGTTTAGGATTGCAGAGTGTTTTCGCGGTATCGACAAGCCCAGTCACACTTTCGGGTTCATAGTCGTTTACAGCCATTGGCGCAAACCTTGGGTCCGTCTCAGAGCCAGCCAACTTTGTTGCGGGTAGCTTAATGGGGTGCCCCTCTGAAATATTTTATTAATCCTGTGATTGCTTTGTCGTGAAAGCCTTGTTGGGTTTTGATTTGGTTTTTCCGAGGTTGATCGTGTGTGTGTTGCTATTTGTGCACCCCTGCAGGGTAAATCTTTCTGAAAGCCGTGTCCGCGGTTATGGATGACTTGGAGCACAGTATCTCGATCATAGACAAGCATAACTAAAGTAGTGTTATAAACTTGACTTAATATATGACTAGTAATCAGATTCAACTATCACGGAATGGATATTAAAATGCATACAACTGGTGGATCTGGGATTGTTTTGAGACATGTTGTACCTGCCTAGTAAGTATTGCAACTCCAATGGAATGTAATAAAAGTGCCAACAATTGCTGGGTTTTGGGATTCCTCAGGACAATTACATCTGGCTAGTAAATGTTCCAAGTACAACAGAATGGTGATTAAAACTGCCCACTACTTATGATATCAGGATGACTCATGCTATCTATATCTGACTAGTAAGTGCTTCAACTATAATCGAATGAATAAAACTGCCAACTATGTGAGTTCCTCGGTTTGACTTCCTCGTTTGGTCTCGAGGGGGAATACCAGGATGGGTATGTTTGGTGTTACTATCAGGTTGGATCCGGATAGGTCTTTCTTATCCCTCTCTAATAGCCGCCAGTTTCTTGAGTCTCTATAGGTTGTTTAGTGCTGCTACCGCCGCTCAGTCCACCATACCTATTGTGGCGAGCCGCTAA
The DNA here is from genome assembly GCA_023614405.1 of Avena insularis. Lineage (NCBI taxonomy): Eukaryota > Viridiplantae > Streptophyta > Magnoliopsida > Poales > Poaceae > Avena > Avena insularis. The sequence continues at coordinate 447,675,921 of CM042690.1, forward strand.
ATTCTAGCCTCGCTGTCTTGGCCTCGATCTTGACGCTCCTCTTTTTCCTTTGCCCTTTGTCGGCACCCCCTTTTATTTTTAGCAGGTTTGCGATCGACGTTGTTAGCAGGGTTACCCTTCCGGCTTGGCCTGGGCAGGGTTATGGACGCCATTGGTTATTCTTCAGGGCTCTTAGCCCCATTTGCATCTTGTCCGTACTTGGACGCTATAGCGATTTCAAGGTGATTTGGATCTTTGTACTATATATCGATATTCTTGACTCATGGAGTCGTGTTGTATATATATCTGTTCTGTGGGTCCCATCGAGGACTGTTGTGTAATGGTATTACTTCGTTTTCCACCCGCACGAAAGTTCCTGGTGGGTGTCCTTGAATCGTTTCTATGCGGGTTTGGCATAAAAGGGCTAAAACTTGCATAGGGCCGATTCGAGGGTGTTACAGACTGGTATCAGAGCTCAGCAGTTGCGATACCCCACTGGTCCAGCCTATAGGATAACCTAGCTAACGGCCGTTGTAGAGTGTCAAACTATTTTCACAAAATCGGTTGGATAGATCTGATTAGGTCTTCTTTTACTCCTTACCCCTCTGCTATTCTCCTCTTACCTCTGCGTGTTTTAAATCTGCTCTCTTCCCTTTCTCTGAGTCCAGGAATTCTCGTGGTTGGGTTTCTCTCGTACCTCCAGGGTTTCTCTTCCTCCTTTGGTAACGGTGTTTCTACATCCGGTCTTCGTGCTATCTGAGGAATCCTTCATCTGTTGGACTTCTCTTTGTTCCTTGTTTGTGCCTTCCGGTGTTTTTTCGATGCGACGACATACTCTACTTTAGATCCGATGCAGAGCCTGCATCACTCCTTTGTTTCCAACCTCGATTCTCGAGATCTTCAGTCTGATTCCGAGAATGGTTACACGCTGTTCTACTGATTGTGCGGAGTAATAGTTTGGGTGCGTGATGGATTGGCCCCCATGCCGACTACTCACTCTATTTGCTCGTGTACATTGAAGTGGATAAGAAAGCATCGATTCTCTCTTTCTATCGAAGTTAGAGGTGGCTTTATTTGTGGATACCTTTACCTTCGTCCTTTGTTTTCTGGAGTGTTCTCTCGACGAGCACGGACAACGACCTCTTGTTAGTGGTGTCGCGAGCATCTACAGGAAGCGAGAAGATTCAGATCGCCGACCTTCTTCTCGGTACCACGAGGCGGATCTCGAGGGCGAGATCCCTTGTTAGTGGTGTCGAATTGTGGCGCCCCGCTAAAACCACTACATGAAAATCGCTATGTTTTTTGTGCATTGCATCATCATGACCGCATGCTCATGTCATCATGCCACATTACATTTGAGCACCGTCATCATCTTGCATGGTTTGTTTAAAAACTATTTTCGAAAAGCCTGGTTTTGTTTTCTAAACGTCCCGTCTTTATTTCAAATTAAAACCCGGATCTCCGGATTATTTTGTTTCGTCTAAAAACAGATTCTAAAAGCCTTGTTGTTAATGAATAAAATTATTTATATTATTTTAGGGGGCAGCCGTACCAGGCCGAACCGACCCAGCCGGCCACCCCCAGTAAAACAAAAACCAGACCAAATCCTAGTCTAAACCCAACCCATCTCCCCACATACCCTAATCCCTCTCTCTCTCTCCCTGGCCCCACCTGGCCACCTGCCGACAGCCACCTTCCCACACCGCATGCACCACCAGCCTCCACCCGCCTACCCTTATCCTCATCGCCACCTAACCCCGCCCAATCGCAGCGTGCAACCTCACCTCCCTGGCTCCACCCCACCTCCTCTCCAACACACACACAACGCACGTGCCCAACCCCCAGCACGCCACACCCGTCCGACCATTTTCCCCTGGGACCTGATCCCTAGGCACCGTGCGACCTACCCCCACCACCTGGCCCCACCTCGCCCCCGTCGCACTGCTCCTGACGCGAGGACGCTCCCCACCTACCCCGCGTCTTCCCCCGACGCTTCTCCATCCCCACCCCCGTCTTCTCCCTGGCAAGCACCTCCACCACCGCCGGCGAGCTCCTTCGTCCGTCCCCGCCTTCCCCGCCCTGAAGGGACCCCAGCCACCGCTCTTCTCGGGCCATCCGCGGTGCCGTTCCCCGCCCCAGGCATCTCCTCGCCGTCCGCCCGCCGCTCGAGCTCGACGCCTCGCAAGGCCTGACCTCTGCTCCGGTGGGCCGCCCTTTGCCGGCCGCTTCCCCTCGCCGTGGGCTCCCTCCTCCATGACCTCCGGCCTTCGCCTCCCTGCCACAGAGCCGCTCCTTCCCCGCCTACCAAGCTCCACGCCACCCTTCGCCGGCCTCCGCTCCGTTCGCCCGAGCCCCGAGCTGGACCCTCCCCCCGCTGCTCGGCCTGGCGTCGTCAGCGCCCTCGCCTCCTCCGGCCGTGGCCCCGGCCCACCTCCTCAACGCGCCTCCTCGAGGGGCCCGAGCTCCTCCGTCCCCACCACTCTGCGCGACCGCCTCCGCAGAGCCCTGCCGGCGACCAGCGCAGCGCCGCCTCCAGGGCTCCTGCAGGCTTGCCTCGTCTCTCTTCCACGTCTCCGAGGTCGTCATCGACCTCCTGCAGCACGGCCCCTGCGAACCCTCCGCGGATGCCACCACCTCTTCACCTTATCACCTGGTGCTCAGCTTGTCAACTTGAGAACAAGAACATCGTCGACCATGTTCGGGGCAGTAAGATCGACCGATAGATGTTGACTGGGTAGCCACCAAGTCCCAGAGCATTGCCGAACCCGTCAAACCCCGAACCGCTCCAAGCGTCAAGATCTCCATTGGACACCACAAGACCTCCTTCCGAACCCGTGGATCGACATGATCTTCTTCATGGACACCAAGAACCTGCGGTACCCGAAGACGCATCGACGCCAAACCAAATACATTGGTGGCAACCGAAGCCGGAACACCATGATCTCCAACCCGGAACGCTGGGCGCACCGACATAGATCCGAAGACCGGGCCCTGGCGCACCAAGTTCTCCCCTCGGACATCTAGACCCAATCCTGAAGACCACAGATGCGAGAGATCTACTTCCATTGTCCGAGAATGTTCCCATCGAGGCCGATCCTGATCCTCGCCGAACCCTGAGACTGATCCTGTCGAACCCCTTGGTGAACCCCAAGATCTTCGATTTGACATGTGTGACCCCTTTTCCGAGCCCTATTTTATAAATTGATATCTATATAAATTGTTGCATATCAATTATACATGCTTGCATACATATTTTGTGGGTCTGGGTTGTATAGCCGAATCACATCATAATTAAATACGGAGTCTATATGAGGGCTTTTCTAGTCTTATATTGGCTCCATTTAAATTTGTGTAGCGAACCGATGCCATGTTTCTCCTTGCTAAGCCAACATTTAAATTGTGGGGTAGCTAAACAACATGAACCTCCTAATTAATTATCAGGACCCCGATTCCGCTTAATACTGCCTAATTGCACCGCATCTGTATCATATCATAATCAGGCCGGATTTCTGCCATAGAATTAAATATTGTATCTGGTGTTTCTGCTAGTGTGTGCTTCTTCGCGGATTAGGCCGATGAGTGGATGCGAGTACCGACAAGTTCTCCGGATGAATCTCCGGCAGTGTTTTCCAGGCGAGCATCTCTTCCCCTTCTACCTATTTTGCATTTATAGTCTTTATTTCCTCCTGTTGATCTATTGCTATCCGTGTCGTGATGCTTTAGTTTCCGTGCACCAGTCCCGTGCAGCCTCTATATTGCCATGGACACCTCCTAATATCTGTTGTTTGGTAGATAGCTGGCCTTGCGAGTCGTAGTTGCTTGCTCATGTGCGATCTCGTGTTGTCGAGTACCACAGTTGTTGGAATGCTGGCAGATGTTTCTGGTGGAGATGATTATGAATTTAAATACAACTATTAAATTGCTGGTAATAGATATAACTAGTGCAGAGGCATCGGTGGGCAATAGATGTTATTTGGTTCTTCCACGCTCACTTGTGTCCCGTAGGACCCCGAGTACTTGATACATGTTCCTTGACTATCGCACTATCCGCATATGGGACCATGAATCCCCTTAGCCAGAGCTTGATTCATTCTTATTTCATGGGGCCACAAAGTAGTTTGGGGATTTATTACTATCCTATACTTATGCCATGCTTTACTACTTTATTTAAGATTGTGCGTGGAGCACCTGTACTGTTTAGGATTGCGGAGTGTTTTCGCGGTATCGACAAGCCCAGTCACACTTTCGGGTTCCCAGTCATTTACAGCCATTTGCGCAAACCTTGGGTCCATCTCGGAGCTGGCCAACTTTGTTGCGGGTAGCTTAATGGGGTGGCCCCCTGAAATATTTCATGAATCCTGTGATTGCTTTGTCGTGAAAGCCTCGTTGGGTTTTGATTTGGTTTTTCCGAGGTTGATCATGTGTGTTGCTATTTGTGCACCCCTGTAGGGTAAATCTTTCTGAAAGCCGTGTCCGCGGTTATGGACGACTTGGAGCACAGTATCTCGATCATAGACAAGCATAACTAAAGTAGTGCTATAAACTTGACTTAATATATGACTAGTAATCAGATTCAACTATCACGGAATGGATATTAAAATGCCAACAACTGGTGGATCTGGGATTGTTTTGAGACATGCTGTACCTGCCTAGTAAGTATTGCAACTCCAATGGAATGTGATAAAAGTGCCAACAATTGCTAGGTTTTGGGATTCCTCAGGGAAATTACATCTGACTAGTAAATGTTCCAACTACAACGGAATGGTGATTAAAACTGCCCACTACTTATGCTATCAGGATGACTCATGCTATCTATATATGACTAGTAAGTGCTTCAACTATAATCGAATGAATAAAACTGCCAACTGTGTGAGTTCCTCGGTTTGACTTCCTCGTTTGGTCTCGAGGGGGAATACCAGGATGGGTATGTTTGGTGTTACTATCAAGTTGGATCCAGATAGGTCTTTCTTATCCCTCTCTAATAGCCGCCAGTTTTACTGAGTCTCTATAGGTTGTTTAGTGCTGCTGCGCTGCCGCTTTAGTCCACCATACCTATGTAGGCGAGAGCCGCCGAATTCTAGCCTCCCCGTGTACTGGCCTCAGTACTGACGCTCCTCTTTTTTCCTTTTCCCTTTGTTGGCACCCCCTTTTGTTTTTAGCAGGTTTGCGATCGACGTCGTTAGCAGGGTTACCCTTCCGGCTTGGCCTGGGCAGGGTTATGGACACCATTGGTTATTCTTCAGGGCTCTTAGCCCCATTTGCATCTTGTCCGTACTCAGACGCTGTAGCGATTTCAAGGTGATTTGGATCTTTGTACTGTATATCGATATTCTTGACTCATGGAGTCGTGTTGTATATATATATATGTTCTGTAGGTCCCATCGAGGACTGTTGTGTAATGGTATTACTTCGTTTTCCACCCGCACGAAAGTGCCTGGTGGGCGTCCTTGAATCGTTTCTATGCGGGTTTGGCAGAAAAGGGCTAAAACTTGCATAGGGCCGATTCGAGGGTGTTACAAGGACCATCCTACGATAACTAATGTAATCACCAAAAGTGAAAAAAGAACTATAAAACCTGATGAACAAATAAACATTGAACCTGTGGTAGCAATTGTAAAAGACCTTGTCACTAAAAGCGTAGAAGATGAGCACATAGTCTTTTGTGAGGATGCTTCTAATATTGTTTCACATCCCAATAGAACTAAAAAGGCTAGTGTTCATGTGCTTTCTGTTAAAATTGGTGATCATTGCTATTATAGTTTACGTGATATTGGTGCAAGTTCCAGTGTTATTCCTTATGAGCTTACAGAGAAATTATGCATGAAATCAGTCCTTGCGAGTTGGAAGAGATTGATGTGGTTATTCACCTTGCTAATAGAGAGACCATCTCTCCAATTGGTATTGTACGAGACGTGGAAGTTCTTTGTGGTAAGATTAAGTACCCTGCTGATTTTCTAGTACTTGGTTCAGCTGCTAGTAAAACCTACCCTATCATTTTTGGTAGACCTTTCTTGAATACGTGTGGAGCTATTATTGATTGCAAGAGGGAGAAAATCTTGACTAAGTTTGATGGGGAATCTTATGAGTTTAATTCTTTGAAATTTACTAAAGAACCTTGTGAAGAGGAAACCCATAATGAGGATTTTAGGGTTGAACAACTTGCTTCTATTTCTCTTGCTCCTAACAATGCTTTGCAGCAATTTATGGAAGATCATGAAAGTGAAATCTTCATGGAAGAAAGGAATGAGATTGACAGGATCCTCCGTGATCAACCTAAGATTCTTAAGAACGACTTGCCTGTGGAAGACTTGGGTACCACGATGCCACCTAAAAAGGATCCGGTTTTCGATCTAAAACCTCTCCCTGATGATCTTAAATATGCTTTTATTGATGATAAAAAGATATATCCTGTTATTATTAGTGCTAAACTTTCAGGGGAGGAAGAAGAAATATTATTGGAGGTTTTGAGGAAACACTGAGGAGCTATGGGTTATACTCTGGATGATTTGAAAGGGATTTCACCTACTATATGTCAGCATTCTATCAACATAGAACCAGATGCGAAGCCAGTAGTGGAGCACCAACGATGTTTAAATCCTAAGATGAAGGAAGTGGTAAGAAATGAGGTATTGAAACTCTTTGATGCTGGTATTATTTACCCTATTGCTGATAGTGAATGGGTTAGTCCTGTTCATTGTGTTCCTAAAAAGGGAGGTATTACCGTTGTCCCTAATGATAATGATGAGCTTATTCCTCAAAGAATAGTGGTAGGCTATATGATGTGCATCGATTTTAGGAAAGTCAATAAAGTTACTAAGAAAGATCACTACCCGCTTCCTTTTATTGATCAAACATTGGAAAGGTTGTCTAAAAAGACCCATTTTTGTTTTCTTGATGGTTATTCTGGTTTCTCTCAAATTGCTGTTAAACAACAAGATCAAGAAAAAACTACTTTTACTTGCCCTTATGGAACTTATGCTTATAGACGTATGCCTTTTGGTTTATGTAATGCTCCTGCTACTTTCCAAAGATGAATGTCTGCTATCTTTCATGGTTTTTGTGAGGAAATTGTAGAAGTGTTCATGGATGACTTTTCTGTCTATGGAACTTATTTTGATAATTGTCTGCACAACCTTGATAAAGTTTTGCAGAGATGTGAAGAAACTAATCTTGTTCTTAATTGGGAGAAATGCCACTTCATGGTTAATGAAGGGATTGTTCTTGGGCATAGAAGTTGATAGAGCTAAGGTTGAGGCAATTGAGAAGATGCCATGTCCAAGAGACATCAAAGGTATTCATAGTATCCTTGGTCATGCTGGTTTTTATAGAAGGTTTATTGAAGATTTTTCTAGGATATCAAAACCCCTTACTAATCTTCTTCAAAAAGATGTACCCTTCATTTTTGATGATGATTGTAAGGAAGCTTTTGAAACTCTTAAGAAGGCTTTAACTACAGCCCCTATTGTTCAACCACCTGATTGGAGTTTACCCTTTGAAATAATGTGTGATGCTAGTGATTTTGTTGTAGGTGCTGTCCTTGGGCAACGTATTGATAAAAAGTTAAATGTTATCCATTATGCTAGTAAGACTCTAGACGCTGCTCAAAGGAATTATGCTACTACTGAAAAGGAATTTCTTGCTGTTGTTTTTGCTTGTGATAAGTTTAGGCCCTATATTGTGGACTCAGAAGTAACCATTCATACTGATCATGCTACTATTAAATATCTTATGACAAAGAAGGGCGCTAAGCCTAGGCTTATTAGATGGGTACTGCCTTTACAAGAGTTTGATCTACATATAGTAGATAGAAAGGGTGCTGAAAATCCTTTAGCTGATAATTTATCTCGTTTGGAAAACATCTCTATTGACCCTATGCCTGTTAATGATAGTTTCCCAAATGAACAGTTAGCTGCAGTGGGGATGAGCTCGCGAGGAAGCCCTTGGTATGCTGATTATGCTAACTTTATTATCTCCAAGTATTTGCCTCCAAGTTTTGCAGCTCAGCAAAGAAGAAAGTTCTTCTATGATCTGAGACATTATTTTTGGGATGACCCACACTTATACAAAGAAGGAGTTGATGGTATTATGTGAAGATGTGTTCCAGAATATGAACAAAAGGAGATATTATGTAAATGTCATGGTAGTGCCTATGGAGGACATCATGCAGGAGATAGAACTGCACAAAAGGTACTACAATCAGGTCTCTACTGGCCTACCCTTTTTAAAGATGCAAGAAAATTTGTCTTATCTTGTGATGAATGTCAGCGTGTTGGTAATATTTCTAGATGCAATGAAATGCCTATGAACTACTCTCTAGTTATTGAACCTTTTAATTGTTGGGGATTTGACTTTATGGGTCCTTTCCCTCCTTCGAAAGGCTACACTCATATTCTTGTTGCCGTTGATTATGTTACTAAGTGGGTAGAAGCCATTCCTACGAAAAGTGCTGTCGGGGAAACCTCTCTAAAAATGCTTAAGAACGTTATCTTTCCTAGGTTTGGAGTGCCTAGGTATCTCATGACTGATGGGGGTTCTCATTTCATTCATGGCGGTTTTAGGAAGACCCTCGCTAAATATGATGATAATCATAGAATTGCTTCAGCTTATCACCCCCAAACTAGCGGGCAAATAGAATTATCAAATAGAGAAATTAAATCTATCTTGCAAAAGACTATTAATAGGTCTAGAAAAAACTGGGCTAAGAAGTTGAACGATGCTTTATGGGCTTATAGAACTACTTACAAAAATCCTATGGGAATGTCTCCTTATAAAATGGTTTATGGGAAAGCTTGCCACCTACCGTTAGAATCAGAACACAAAGCTTACTGGGCAGTGAAAGAATTAAATAGAGATTGTAAGCTCGCTGGTGAGAAAAGATTATTTGACTTAAGTTCTTTAGATGAATGGAGGAGTGAAGCCTATGAGAATGCTAGGCTCTTTAAGGAAAAAGTTAAAAGATGGCATGACAAGCGAATACTTAAGAGAGAATTTCATGTTGGTGAGAAAGTTCTATTGTATAGGTCTCATCTCAGATTTTTTGCAGGTAAGCTACTATCAAAATGGGAAGGACCTTTCATCATTGAAGAAGTATACCGTTCAGGAGCAATTAAAATTTCTTCTATAAAAGATAATACTACACATGTAGTGAATGGACAACGACTCAAACACTATATTGCTGGAGATTCTTACAATGAAGATGTTGATGCTTTTCAAGTTATAACTCCAGAGAAATTCAATGAGGACCAAATTCTGGTAAGAAAAGTTCCGTGAAAATACAATCCAACTATATTTTTGCAGTTTTCAGTCAATAAGGAAAGTTTCGAAGCGAAAAAGGGACGGAACCGGAGCTGGGTGGCCCACACCACCCCATGGAGCGGGCCCACCCCTAGCCGTGCCACCAGGTGGTGAGGCCACCCAGGACTCCGCCTCCGTCTCGTTTTCTCCCAGTACCTTCCTTTTGATATGAAACTTCGTAATATATAACCCCTCGGATCTTCCAAGGTTCGTATATCGTGTTTTCGTCGTGTTTTTGTTTCGATCTGTTTTTGCCAGGTAGAATCCCAGATTTGGAGCCACAATGTCTTCCTCTGGACAATCAAAGGGAGATTCCTTAGAAGATATCATCAACCCATCATGAGAGAATTGAATATTCATCCCAAGGAGTTGTTGCTCGAAGGTGGGGAGGTCCGGATTAAAGAGGTTCAAGGCCCTAAAGGTGAAGGAAGTCTAGAGGACAGGATGGAAGAACTGGAGCAAGAAGTCTTTAGGTACAGGAAGATGGCGGAGCACGAAGTGGATATCATCCATAAGATCTGCTCTGAACTCATCACCGAGCACCAAAAGGAGACTGCTGAACTCAAAGATGAAGTCCTCTCACTCCGCCAAACAACCAACGAACTGCAAGCACAGTTCTATGACGTTCAAAATCAAAACTGTGAGTATGAGGCTAGATTTAAACGCATAAGTGTTGCTGCAGGTTTCAAGATGTTGGAAATCACAATGTCCTTTGTTGATGGGAAGCCTTTACCCTGGAAGACGGATGAAGATGAGAAGACACCACCAGCACCAAAGGAATAATTTGTCATCAGGTTTGGCATCCCCTTGGTTTGTTCCAAGCTTGGGGGAGTGCCGCGGTATCATATCACTATCTTCTATCTTTTTACCTTATTAGTAGAGTCATATCTTGAATAAAGGAGTTATTTTGTAGTATGGTTTGCATTATGGAAGTGTCCCCTCTCCCGTTAGATTTGTATCCCTTGGTGTGAGTTTCTGTTATGGAATATTAATGAGAAGTTCTTTCATTCACCCTTTTGCATAGCTTATATTAGTTTTCAATTCGTGGTTATATGATTGATCTTGTTGTTAGTATTGGTAACACTTTGGGATCATTGAGTTAATTTAGTTGGTTTTGGCAAACCTGGATCGGTCAGTAGCAACACCTTTTTAAGAGTTGAAAGAAAAAGATAAAGGTACTCTAAAGAAAAATAATTTCATCATCTTTCTTTCTTGATTTGCTCATAAGTTTAGTATTCTCTAGTTAAGATCTTTTGTGCTTCCAAGGAAGATTGCATGTTTTTCTCTATCACTTATATGTTTGTTTGTTTCCTTCAACTCTTATACTTGCTACCCAGCCTTGCTAGCCAAAAACCTGTACTGAGAGGGTATTCTTCTCATGCATCCACCTCCTTTAAACCAAAACCTTTGCCATTTGTGTCCACCATACCTACCTAGTAGTATTATTGCTATTCCAAGTAAATTCTTGTTTATCTACCTCCCAAATTAAACTTGTTATGAGAAAATTAGTGATTAAAGAACTCACGAACTTGATGGCACACTTTACTTTCTTGCATTTAATAAACTTGAACCATTGGGTCCTTCTTTGTTGTGTATATGCTTGCGCTTTATGAGTTGAAGTTAGCCGAACCATGTATCATGGGGACCGCTTTCAACACTTCATTGGGACTTGTACCTAGTTGATATCATGTTCTTTTGCTTATGGATCCCGGCGGTGTGAAATAAAAGTGGAACTTGTAAGATCATGGAGTTTATATGTGTGTTAGAGAAACGCCTGGGCCGCTAGCCTAGGCCATGCCTAATCATGGTGGAAACTTGCAGCATAACTATAGTGAGCATTCTATGAAGCATCCGCAATAAAAACTGATGCAAATAGCAAATAAAAAGATCGCTGAGATGCTCATTGTCTGCTTGCCTTGTCATTTTGATTATGGGATAGCTCCTATGTCATGTGCAAGGGGTACCCCGTTGGCGGTTCTCAATGATACGCATGTATTTACAATAACAAGAGCTTGCTCGTGACTAAAGTTGAGTAGCATGAGGATCGGTACTCATAAGTAAGGGGCATGAGATTTCAACTTATAACTTGTCAAGCATATCCTCTTAGTTGTGTAACTTTAACCTTAACCACCTAAAGATGCCTATGATAGGGGCAATGAGAGCTGAAAGCTAGTAAGTATCATAATTTTTGGGAGCTCTTTATGAGACTTGCAATCCCTGCTTCCCTCTTTGAAGGGCCTTTCTTTTACTTTGTAGTTGAGTCATTAAACCTACTCCCTTCTATCTCAGCAAGTATTTTGAGTCGTTGTGTTTCATTCATTCATATGATGATTTATTCAATCATGTCTTATGTTCCTTGCTTTGCACATTTCTCTTATCTTGAAGTTTACTACTTTGAAAGCTAGTATTGAAAAAGCTAGCTATTTGTGAACTCCAACAAATTATCAACTATTCTTCGAACAAGAGCTAAGTTTGCCATTACCAATTATGATTTACTTCATGTATCTTTATTGTGTTTCCTTTACTTATTTCAAGTTGAGTTATATAATAGTGAGTTGTCTTCTATTATGATCTATGTATTTGATGATTGTGATGCTTCTTGTCCGTATTCTTTTATCGACTCTTCACTCCATAAACTTGAGGTCATGTTTATTGAGCTCAGTTTCGCTTGGGGACAAGCGAAGTCTAAGCTTGGGGGGAGTTGATACGTCCATTTTGCATCACTATTCTATGTCTTAATTCACTATTATTCATTGATATATTTCATATTGAGAGGTGATACTTATGTTATTTCATCTCTTTTTGCATGGTTGATGACTTTTGGAGCATGGACCGCTGCAGTCAGGATTCTGATGGAAAAGGTGCTGTTTGGAGGCAAAATTCATGAAGATCAGAAAATCCGGGAAAATATACGGAAAATCCTATTTTTCCAGAAGACTTAGGATGCCAGAAGATGGAGTGGAGGTGGGCCACAGGGGGCCCATACCACCCCATGGCGCGGGCAGACCTAGGCCGCGCCTGGGAGTGGTGTGGCTGCCCTGGCCCACTCCAGCCTCTCCCCTCTGGCGTATATCATCCCCATGAAACCCTAAGACTCGGGGAGCGACCACAGAAAGATTCCGCTGCCTCTGCGGGGCAAAAAACACCGAGAGAGAAAGATCTCTCCGGCAGACAGATTTCTGCCGAGGGAATTCCTTCCCGGTGAGGGGAGATCGTCGCCATCAACACCACCATCAAGCTGGACTTCATCGGGATCATCATCAACATCATCACCACCACCATCATCACCATTAGCACCCTCATCACCATCTCCATATTGCTGTAACAATTGCGTTGAATCTTGCATTAGTTCATAGGGGAAACTTTCCCGGTGTTGATTACTCTTTGTAGTTGATGCTATTGAGTGAACCATTGAATTATTGTTTATGTTCAGATTGTTATACATCATTATTCCATCTCTGATCATGATCCATATGATGTCTTGTGAGTAGTTTGTTTTGTTGTTGAGGACATGGTAGAAGTCTTGTTGTTAGTAGTGGAGTTGTGTTGAGAAAGATTCAATAGATTGTTATTTAAGTTGTGGTGTACTTCTTCTAGTGGTGTCATGTGAACGTCGACTACATGACACTTCACCTATATGGGCCTAGGGGAATGCATTGTGTATTTGGCTACTAATCGTAGGGGTTGCCGGAGTGAGAGAAACCTGAACCCCCGTTAGGAAACCATTGCACAAGGGACGTAAGGGTCTTAGAATTTAAAGCTGTGGTTAGGTCTCTACCTTAATTACTTTCTTGTACTTACGGATGTTTGCAAGGGGTATAATCACAAGTATGTATTAGTCTTGGACGGGGCGGTACATTAGCACAGGTTCACCCACACAACACTTAGCAAGCTAGAGAATATTAATCAACTATATGAAGCGAAAGCACTTGACAGTCTTCCCATGTGTCCTCGAGAACGTTTGGTCATCTTAAGAAATACAACCGGCTTGTCCTTTGCTGCATAAAGGATTGGGCCACTTGCTGCATTTATTCCTTCTGTCTTTTATTTACTCGTTATTGATTACTTGCTTTATCGAAAACCCCTAAAAATCCGTTTGCTAAGTATTTGCAGAGAATTCCTGATCCATACCACTAGCCAGCACCTTCTGCTCCACGTTGGGTTCGACACTCTTACTTATCGAAAATACTGCGATACACCCCCTATACTTGTGGGTCATTAGGAGAACACACATGCAATAACACCGGTGATATGTGGTTTGTGAGAAGAACACACATGCAATGACTCTCGCTGTGGTTCATGAAAAGAGAAGACATGCAATGACACAAGTGTATCCATGTGTGGTTCATGGGAAGAAAACACATGCAATGACTCTGGTGGATCCATGTGTGGTCTATGGGAAGAACACACATGCAATGACACTAGGTGGATCCATGTGTGGTCTGTGGGAAGAACACACATGCAATGACATTGGTGGATCCATGTGTGGTCTATGGGAAGAACACACATGCAATGACTCTAGTGATATGTGGTTTGTGAAAAGAACAAACATGCAATGACTCTAGCTGTGGTTAATGAAAAGAGCAGACATGCAATGACACTGGTGGATCCATGTGGGGTTAATGAGAAGAACACACATGCAATGACACTGGGTGTGGTTCATGATATGGTTTGTGAGAAGAACACACATGCAATGACACTAGTGGATCCATGTGTGGTCTGCGAGAAGAACACACATGCAATGACACTGGGTGTGGTTCATGATATGGTTTGTGAGAAGAACACACATGCAATGACACTGGTGGATCCATGTGTGGTCTTTGGGAAGAACGCACATGCAATGACACTGGTGATATGTGGTCTGTGAGAAGAACACACATCCACTGACTCTAGCTATGGTTCATGAAAAGAGCAGACATGCACAGACACTAGTGGATCCATGTGTGGTTCATGGGAAGAACACACATGCAATGAAACTGGGTGGATCCATGTGTGGTTTGTGAGAAGAACACACATGCAATGACACTGGTGGATCCATGTGTGATTCATGGGAAGAACACACAAGCAATGACTCTGTTGGTATGTGGTTTGTGAAAAGAACAGATATGCAATGACTCTAGCTGTGGTTGATGAGAAGAGCAGACATGCAATGACACCGGTGGATCCATGTGTAGTTTGTGAGAAGAACACCCATGCAATGACACTGGGTGTGGTTCATGATATGGTTTGTAATAAGCACACACATGCACTGACTCTAGCTGTGGTTCATGAAAAGAGCACGCATGCGATGACTCTATCTGTGGTTCACGGGAAGAGCAGACATACAATGACCCTGGTGGATCCATGTGTGCTTCAAGGGAATAACACACATGCAATGACACTGGTGGATCCATGTGTGGTCTGTGGGAAGAACACACATGCAATGACACTGGTGGATCCATGTGTGGTTCATGGGGAGAACACACATGTAATGACACCGGTGATATGTGGTTTGTGAGAAGAACACACATGCAATGAATCTAGCCGTGGTTCATGAAAAGAGCAGACATGCAATGACACTGGTGGATCCATGTGTGGTTCATGGGAAGAACACACATGCAATGACTCTGGTGGATCCATGTGTGGTCTGTGGGAAGAACACACATGCAATGACACTGGGTGGATCCATGTGTGGAATGTGGGAAGATCACACATGCAATGACACTGGTGGATCCATGTGTGGTCTGGGGGAAGAACACACATGCAATGACAAAGGTGATATGTGGTCGGTGGGAAGAACACACATGCAATGATTCTGGTGATATGTGGTTTGTGAAAAGAACAGACATGCAATGACTCTAGCTGTGTCTAATGAAAAGAGCAGACATGCAATGACACCGGTGGATCCATGTGGGGTTAATGAGAAGAACACACATGCAATGACACTAGGTGTGGTTCATGATATGGTTTGTGAGAAGAACACACATGCAATGACACTGGTGGATCCATGTGTGGTCTGTGAGAAGAACACACATGCAATGACACTGGTGGATCCATGTGTGGTCTGTGAGAAGAACACACATGCAATGACACTGGGTGTGGTTCATGATATGGTTTATGAGAAGAACACACATGCAATGACACTGGTGGATCCATGTGTGGTCTTTGGGAAGAAAACACATGCAATGACACTGGTGATATGTGGTCTATGAGAAGAACACACATCTAATGACTAGCTGTGGTTCATGAAAAGAGCAGACATGCAGAGACACTGGTGGATCCATGTGTGGTTCATGGGAAGAACACATATGCAATGACACTGGGTGGATCCATGTGTGGTTTGTGAGAAGAACACACATGCAATGACACTGGTGGATCCATGTGTGGTTCATGGGAAGAACACACATGCAATGAGTCTAGTGATATGTGGTTTGTGAAAAGAACAGACATGCATTGACAATAGCTGTGGTTGATGAGAAGAGTAGACATGCAATGACACCGGTGGATCCATGTGTGGTTTGTGAGAAGAACACCCATGCAATGACACTGGGTGTGGTTCATGATATGGTTTGTAATAAGAACACACATGCACTGACTCTAGCTGTGGTTCATGAAAAGAGCACGCATGCGATGACTCTATCTGTGGTTCACGGGAAGAGCAGACATACAATGACCCTGGTGGATCCATGTGTGCTTCAAGGGAACAACACACATGCAATGACACTGGTGGATCCATGTGTGGTCTATGGGAAGAACACACATGCAATGACACTGGTGGATCCATGTGTGGTTCATGGGGAGAACACACATGTAATGACACCGGTGATATGTGGTTTGTGAGAAGAACACACATGCAATGAATCTAGCCGTGGTTCATGAAAAGTGCAGACATGCAATGACACTGGTGGATCCATGTGTGGTTCATGGGAAGAACACACATGCAATGACTCTGGTGGATCCATGTGTGGTCTGTGGGAAGAACACACATGCAATGACACTGGGTGGATCCATGTGTGGAATGTGGGAAGATCACACATGCAATGACACTGGTGGATCCATGTGTGGTCTGGGGGAAGAACACACATGCAATGACAAAGGTGATATGTGGTCGGTGGGAAGAACACACATGCAATGATTCTGGTGATATGTGGTTTGTGAAAAGAACAGACATGCAATGACTCTAGCTGTGTCTAATGAAAAGAGCAGACATGCAATGACACCGGTGGATCCATGTGGGGTTAATGAGAAGAACACACATGCAATGACACTAGGTGTGGTTCATGATATGGTTTGTGAGAAGAACACACATGCAATGACACTGGTGGATCCATGTGTGGTCTGTGAGAAGAACACACATGCAATGACACTGGTGGATCCATGTGTGGTCTGTGAGAAGAACACACATGCAATGACACTGGGTGTGGTTCATGATATGGTTTATGAGAAGAACACACATGCAATGACACTGGTGGATCCATGTGTGGTCTTTGGGAAGAAAACACATGCAATGACACTGGTGATATGTGGTCTATGAGAAGAACACACATCTAATGACTAGCTGTGGTTCATGAAAAGAGCAGACATGCAGAGACACTGGTGGATCCATGTGGGGTTAATGAGAAGAACACACATGCAATGACACTGGGTGTGGTTCATGATATGGTTTGTGAGAAGAACACACATGCAATGACACTAGTGGATCCATGTGTGGTCTGCGAGAAGAACACACATGCAATGACACTGGGTGTGGTTCATGATATGGTTTGTGAGAAGAACACACATGCAATGACACTGGTGGATCCATGTGTGGTCTTTGGGAAGAACGCACATGCAATGACACTGGTGATATGTGGTCTGTGAGAAGAACACACATCCACTGACTCTAGCTATGGTTCATGAAAAGAGCAGACATGCACAGACACTAGTGGATCCATGTGTGGTTCATGGGAAGAACACACATGCAATGAAACTGGGTGGATCCATGTGTGGTTTGTGAGAAGAACACACATGCAATGACACTGGTGGATCCATGTGTGATTCATGGGAAGAACACACAAGCAATGACTCTGTTGGTATGTGGTTTGTGAAAAGAACAGATATGCAATGACTCTAGCTGTGGTTGATGAGAAGAGCAGACATGCAATGACACCGGTGGATCCATGTGTAGTTTGTGAGAAGAACACCCATGCAATGACACTGGGTGTGGTTCATGATATGGTTTGTAATAAGCACACACATGCACTGACTCTAGCTGTGGTTCATGAAAAGAGCACGCATGCGATGACTCTATCTGTGGTTCACGGGAAGAGCAGACATACAATGACCCTGGTGGATCCATGTGTGCTTCAAGGGAATAACACACATGCAATGACACTGGTGGATCCATGTGTGGTCTGTGGGAATAACACACATGCAATGACACTGGTGGATCCATGTGTGGTTCATGGGGAGAACACACATGTAATGACACCGGTGATATGTGGTTTGTGAGAAGAACACACATGCAATGAATCTAGCCGTGGTTCATGAAAAGAGCAGACATGCAATGACACTGGTGGATCCATGTGTGGTTCATGGGAAGAACACACATGCAATGCCTCTAATGGATCCATGTGGGAAGAACACACATGCAATGAAACTGGGTGGATCCATGTGTGGAATGTGGGAAGATCACACATGCAATGACACTGGTGGATCCATGTGTGGTCTGGGGGAAGAACACACATGCAATGACAAAGGTGATATGTGGTCGGTGGGAAGAACACACATGCAATGATTCTGGTGATATGTGGTTTGTGAAAAGAACAGACATGCAATGACTCTAGCTGTGTCTAATGAAAAGAGCAGACATGCAATGACACCGGTGGATCCATGTGGGGTTAATGAGAAGAACACACATGCAATGACACTAGGTGTGGTTCATGATATGGTTTGTGAGAAGAACACACATGCAATGACACTGGTGGATCCATGTGTGGTCTGTGAGAAGAACACACATGCAATGACACTGGTGGATCCATGTGTGGTCTGTGAGAAGAACACACATGCAATGACACTGGGTGTGGTTCATGATATGGTTTATGAGAAGAACACACATGCAATGACACTGGTGGATCCATGTGTGGTCTTTGGGAAGAAAACACATGCAATGACACTGGTGATATGTGGTCTATGAGAAGAACACACATCTAATGACTAGATGTGGTTCATGAGAAGAGTGTATATGCAGAGACACTGGTGGATCCATGTGGTTCATGGGAAGAACACATATGCAATGACACTGGGTGGATCCATGTGTGGTTTGTGAGAAGAACACACATGCAATGACACTGGTGGATCCATGTGTGGTTCATGGGAAGAACACACATGCAATGACTCTAGTGATATGTGGTTTGTGAAAAGAACAGACATGCATTGACAATAGCTGTGGTTGATGAGAAGAGTAGACATGCAATGACACCGGTGGATCCATGTGTGGTTTGTGAGAAGAACACCCATGCAATGACACTGGGTGTGGTTCATGATATGGTTTGTAATAAGAACACACATGCACTGACTCTAGCTGTGGTTCATGAAAAGAGCACGCATGCGATGACTCTATCTGTGGTTCACGGGAAGAGCAGACATACAATGACCCTGGTGGATCCATGTGTGCTTCAAGGGAACAACACACATGCAATGACACTGGTGGATCCATGTGTGGTCTATGGGAAGAACACACATGCAATGACACTGGTGGATCCATGTGTGGTTCATGGGGAGAACACACATGTAATGACACCGGTGATATGTGGTTTGTGAGAAGAACACACATGCAATGAATCTAGCCGTGGTTCATGAAAAGTGCAGACATGCAATGACACTGGTGGATCCATGTGTGGTTCATGGGAAGAACACACATGCAATGACTCTGGTGGATCCATGTGTGGTCTGTGGGAAGAACACACATGCAATGACACTGGGTGGATCCATGTGTGGACTGTGGGAAGATCACACATGCAATGACACTGGTGGATCCATGTGTGGTCTGTGGGAAGAACACACATGCAATGACAAAGGTGATATGTGGTCTGTGGGAAGAACACACATGCAATGATTCTGGTGATATGTGGTTTGTGAAAAGAACAGACATGCAATGACTCTAGCTGTGTCTAATGAAAAGAGCAGACATGCAATGACACCGGTGGATCCATGTGGGGTTAATGAGAAGAACACACATGCAATGACACTAGGTGTGGTTCATGATATGGTTTGTGAGAAGAACACACATGCAATGACACTGGTGGATCCATGTGTTGTCTGTGAGAAGAACACACATGCAATCACACTAGGTGTGGTTCATGATATGGTTTATGAGAAGAACACACATGCAATGACACTGGTGGATCCATGTGTGGTCTTTGGGAAGAAAACACATGCAATGACACTGGTGATATGAGGTCTATGAGAAGAACACACATCTAATGACTAGCTGTGGTTCATGAAAAGAGCAGACATGCAGAGACACTGGTGGATCCATGTGTGGTTCATGGGAAGAACACATATGCAATGACACTGGGTGGATCCATGTCTGGTTTGTGAGAAGAACACACATGCAATGACACTGGTGGATCCATGTGTGGTTCATGGGAAGAACACGCATGCAATGACTCTAGTGATATGTGGTTTGTGAAAAGAACAGACATGCATTGACTCTAGCTGTGGTTGATGAGAAGAGTAGACATGCAATGACACCGGTGGATCCATGTGTGGTTTGTGAGAAGAACACACATGCAATGACACTGGGTGTGGTTCATGATATGGTTTGTAAGAAGAACACACATGCAATGACTCTAGCTGTGGTTCATGAAAAGAGCACGCATGCGATGACTCTAGCTGTGGTTCATGGGAAGAGCAGACATACAACGACCCTGGTGGATCCATGTGTGCTTCAAGGGAACAACACACATGCAATGACACTGGTGGATCCATGTGTGATTTGTGGGAAGAACACACATGCAATGACATTGGTGGATCCATGTGTGGTTCGTGGGGAGAACACACATGCAATGAGACCGGTGATATGTGGTTTGTGAGAAGAACACACATGCAATGACTCTAGCCGTGGTTCATGAAAAGATCAGACATGCAATGACACTGGCGGATCCATGTGTGGTTCATGGGAAGAACACACATGCAATGACTCTGGTGGATCCATGTGTGGTCTGTGGGCAGAACACACATGCAATGACACTGGGTGGATCCATGTGTGGTCTGTGGGAAGAACACACATGCAATGACACTGGTGGATCCATGTGTGGTCTGTGGGAAGAACACACATGCAATGACACAGGTGATATGTGGTCTTGGGAAGAACACACATGCAATGACTCTGGTGATATGTGGTTTGTGAAAAGAACAGACATGCAATGACTCTAGATGTGGTTAATGAAAAGAGTAGACATGCAATGACACCGGTGGATCCATGTGGGGTTAATGAGAAAAACACACATGCAATGACACTGGGTGTGGTTCATGATATGGTTTGTGAGAAGAACACACATGCAATGACGCTGGTGGATCCATGTGTGGTCTGTGAGAAGAACACG
This sequence comes from Avena insularis, assembly GCA_023614405.1. Classification (NCBI taxonomy): domain Eukaryota; kingdom Viridiplantae; phylum Streptophyta; class Magnoliopsida; order Poales; family Poaceae; genus Avena; species Avena insularis. The sequence goes on from CM042690.1 coordinate 447,696,761, forward strand.
CATGCAATGACACTGGGTGTGGTTCATGATATGGTTTATGAGGAGAATACACAGGCAATGACACTGGTGGATCCATGTGTGGTCTTTGGAAAGAACACACATGCAATGACACTGGTGATATGTGGTCTATGAGAAGAACACACATCCAATGACTCTAGTTGTGGTTCATGAAAAGAGCAGACATGCACATACACTGGTGGATCCATGTGTGGTTCATGGGAAGAACACACATGCAATGACACTGGGTGGATCCATGTTTGGTTTGTGAGAAGAACACAGATGCAATGACACTGGTGGATCCATGTGTGGTTCGTGGGGAGAACACACATGCAATGAGACCGGTGATATTTGGTTTGTGAGAAGAACACACATGCAATGACTCTAGCCGTGGTTCATGAAAAGATCAGACATGCAATGACACTGGTGGATCCATGTGTGGTTCATGGGAAAAACACACATGCAATGACTCTGGTGGATCCATGTGTGGTCTGTGGGAAGAACACACATGCAATGACAATGTGTGGATCCATGTGTGGTCTGTGGGAAGAACACACATGCAATGACACTGGTGGATCCATGTGTGGTCTGTGGGAAGAACACACATGCAATGACACAGGTGATATGTGGTCTGTGGGAAGAACACACATGCAATGACTCTGGTGATATGTGGTTTGTGAAAAGAACAGACATGCAATGACTCTAGATGTGGTTAATGAAAAGAGTAGACATTGAATGACACCGGTGGATCCATGTGGGGTTAATGAGAAGAACACACATGCAATGACACTGGGTGTGGTTCATGATATGGTTTGTGAGAAGAACACACATGCAATGACACTGGTGGATCCATGTGTGGTCTGTGAGAACAACACGCATGCAATGACACTGGGTGTGGTTCATGATATGGTTTGTGAGGAGAACACACAGGCAATGACACTGGTGGATCCATGTGTGGTCTTTGGGAAGAACACACATGCAACGACACTGGTGATATGTGGTCTATGAGAAGAACACACATCCAATGACTCTAGTTGTGGTTCATGAAAAGAGCAGACATGCACATACACTGGTGGATCCATGTGTGGTTCATGGGAAGAACACACATGCAATGACACTGGGTGGATCCATGTTTGGTTTGTGAGAAGAACACACATGCAATGACACTGGTGGATCCATGTGTGGTTCGTGGGGAGAACACACATGCAATGAGACCGGTGATATTTGGTTTGTGAGAAGAACACACATGGACTGACTCTAGCCGTGGTTCATGAAAAGATCAGACATGCAATGACACTGGTGGATCCATGTGTGGTTCATGGAAAAAACACACATGCAATGACTCTGGTGGATCCATGTGTGGTCTGTGGGAAGAACACACATGCAATGACACTGGGTGGATCCATGTGTGGTCTGTGGGAAGAACACACATGCAATGACACTGGTGGATCCATGTGTGGTCTGTGGGAAGAACACACATGCAATGACACAGGTGATATGTGGTCTGTTGGAAGAACACACATGAAATGACTCTGGTGATATGTGGTTTGTGAAAAGAACAGACATGCAATGACTCTAGATGTGGTTAATGAAAAGAGTAGACATTGAATGACACCGGTGGATCCATGTGGGGTTAATGAGAAGAACACACATGCAATGACACTGGGTGTGGTTCATGATATGGTTTGTGAGAAGAACACACATGCAATGACACTGGTGGATCCATGTGTGGTCTGTGAGAAGAACACGCATGCAATGACACTGGGTGTGGTTCATGATATGGTTTGTGAGGAGAACACACAGGCAATGACACTTGTGGATCCATGTGTGGTCTTTGGGAAGAACACACATGCAACGACACTGGCGATATATGGTCTATGAGAAGAACACACATCCAATGACTCTAGCTGTGGTTCATGAAAAGAGCAGACATGCACATACACTGGTGGATCCATGTGTGGTTCATGGGAAGAACACACATGCAATGACACTGGGTGGATCCATGTTTGGTTTGTGAGAAGAACACACATGCAATGACACTAGTGAATCCATGTGTGGTTCATGGGAAGAACACACATGCAATAACTCTGGTGATATGTGGTTTGTGAAAAGAACATATATGCAATGAATCTAGCTGTGGTTGATGAGAAGAGTAGACATGCAATGACACCGGTGGATCCATGTGTGGTTTGTTAGAAGGACACACATGCAATGACACTGGGTGTGGTTCATGATATGGTTTGTAAGAAGAACACACATGCAATGACTCTAGCTGTGGTTCATGAAAAGAGCACGCATGCGATGACTCTAGCTGTGGTTCATGGGAAGAGCAGACATACAATGACCCTGGTGGATCCATATGTGCTTCAAGGGAACAACACACATGCAATGACACTGGTGGATCCATGTGTGGTCTGTGGGAAGAACACACATGCAATGACACTGGTGGATCCATGTGCGGTTCATGGGGAGAACACCCATGCAATGACACCGGTGATATGTGGTTTGTGAGAAGAACACACATGCAATGACTCTAGCCGTGGTTCATGAAAAGAGCAGACATGCAATGACACTGGTGGATCCATGTGTGGTTCATGGGAAGAACACACATGCAATGACTCTGGTGGATCCATGTGTGGTTTGTGTGAAGAACACACATGCAATGACACTGGGTGGATCCATGTGTGGTCTATGGGAAGAACACACATGCAATGACACTGGTGGATCCATGTGTGGTCTGTGGGAAGAACACACATGCAGTGACACAGGTGATATGTGGTCTGTGCGAAGAACACACATGCAATGACTCTAGTGATATGTGGTTTGTGAAAAGAACAGACATGCAATGACTCTAGCTATGGTTAATGAAAAGAGCAGACATGCAATGACACCGGTGGATCCATGTGGGGTTAATGAGAAGAACACACATGCAATGACACTGGGTGTGGTTCATGATATGGTTTGTGAGAAAAACACACATGCAATGACACTTGTGGATCCATGTGTGGTCTGTGAGAAGAACACACATGCAATGACACTGGGTGTGGTTCATGATATGGTTTGTGAGGAGAACACACATGCAATAACACTGGTGGATCCGTGTGTGGTCTTTGGGAATAACACACATGCAATGACACTGGTGATATGTGGTCTATGTGAAGAACACACATCCAATGACTAGCTGTGGTTAATGAGAAGAGCATACATGCAATGACACCGGTGGATCCATGTGTGGTTTGTGAGAAGAACACACAGGCAATGACACTTGGTGTGGTTCATGATATGGTTTGTAAGAAGAACACACATGCAATGACTCTAGCTGTGGTTCATGAAAAGAGCACGCACGCGATGACTCTAGCTGTGGTTCATGGGAAGAGCAGACATACAGTGACACTGGTGGATCCATGCGTGGTTCTTGGGAAGAACACACATGCAATGACACTGGTGGATCCATGTGTGGTCTGTGGGAAGAACACACATGCAATGACACTGGTGGATCCATGTGTGGTTCATGGGGAGAACACACATGCACTGACACCGGTGATATGTGGTTTGTGAGAAGAACACACATGTAATGAGTCTAGCCGTGGTTCATGAAAAGAGCAGACATGCAATGACACTGGTGGATCCATGTGTGGTTCATGGGAAGAACACACATGCATTGACTCTAGTGGATCCATGTGTGGTCTGTGTGAAGAACACACATGCAATGACACTGGGTGGATCCATGTGTGGTCTGTGGGAAGAACACACATGCAATGACACTGGTGGATCCATGTGTGGTCTGTGGGAAGAACACACATGCAATGACACAGGTGATATGTGGTCTGTGGGAAGAACACACATGCAAATGACTCTAGTGATATGTGGTTTGTGAAAAGAACAGACATGCAATGACTATAGCTGTGGTTAATGAAAAGAGCAGACATGCAATGACACCGGTGGATCCATGTGGGGTTAATGAGAAGAACACACATGCAATGACACAGGGTGTGGTTCATGATATGGTTTGTGAGAAGAACACACATGCAATGACACTAGTGGATCCATGTGTGGTCTGTGAGAAGAACACACATGCAATGACACTGGGTGTGGTTTATGATATGGTTTGTGAGGAGAACACACATGCAATGACACTGGTGGATCCATGTGTGGTATTTGGGAAGAACAGACATGCAATGACACTGGTGATATGTGGTCTATGAGAAGAACACAAATCCAATAACTCTAGCTGCGGTTCATGAAAAGAGCAGACATGCACAGACACTGGTTGATCCATGTATGGTTCATGGGAAGAACACACATGCAATGACACTGGGTGGATCCATGTGTGGATTGTGAGAAGAACACACGTGCAATGACACTGGTGGATCCATGTGTGGTTCATTGGAAGAACACACATGCAATGACTCTGGTGATATGTGGCTTGTAAAAAGAACAGGCATGCAATGACTCTAGCTGTGGTAAATGAGAAGAGTAGACATGCAATGACACCGGTGGATCCATGTGTGGTTTGTGAGAAGAACACACATGCAATGACACTGGGTGTGGTTCATGATATGGTTTGGAAGAAGAACACACATGCAATGACTCTAGATGTGGTTCATGAAATGAGCACGCATGCGATGACTCTAGCTGTGGCTCATGGGAAGAGCAGACATACAATGACCCTGGTGGATCCATGTGTGCTTCAAGGGAACAACACACATGCAATGACACTGGTGGATCCATGTGTGGTCTATGGGAAGAACACACATGCAATGACACTGGTGGATCCATGTGTGGTTCATGGGGAGAACACACATGCAATGACACCGGTGATATGTGGTTTGTGAGAAGAACACACATGCAATGACTCTAGCCATGGTTCATGAAAAGAGTAGTCATGCAATGACACTGGTGGATCCATGTGTGGTTCATGGGAACAACACACATGCAATGACTGTGGTGGATCCATGTGTGGTCTGTGTGAAGAACACACATGCAATGACACTGGGTGGATCCATGTGTGGTCTATGGGAAGAACACACATGCAATGACACTAGTGGATCCATGTGTGGTCTGTGGGAAGAACACACATGCAATGACAAAGATGATATGTGGTCTGTGGGAAGAACACACATGCAATGACTCTGGTGATATGTGGTTTGTGGAAAGAACAGACATGCAATGACTCTAGCTGTGCTTAATGCAAGGAGCAGACATGCAATGACACCGGTGGATCCATGTGGGGTTAATGAGAAGAACACACATGCAATGACACTGGGTGGGGTTCATGATATGGTTTGTGAGAAGAACACACATGCAATGACACTGGTGGATCCATGTGTGGTCTGTGAGAAGAACACACATGCAATGACACTGGGTGTGGTAAATGATATGGTTTGTGAGAAGAACACACATGCAATTACACTGGTTGATCCATGTGTGGTCTTTGGGAAGAAAACACATGCAATGCCACTGGTGATATGTGGTCTGTGAGAAGAACACACATGCAATGACTCTAGCTATGGTTCATGGGAAGAGCAGACATACACAGACACTGGTGGATCCATGTGTGGTTCATGGGAAGAACACACATGCAATGACACTGGGTGGATCCATGTGTGGTTGGTGAGAAGAACACACATGCAATGACACTGGTGGATCCATGTGTGGTTCATGGGAAGAACACACATGCAATGACTCTGGTGATATGTGGTTTGTGAAAAGAACAGACATGCAATGACTCTAGCTGTGGTTAATGAGAAGAATAGACATGCAATGACACCGGTGGATCCATGTGTGGTTTGTGAGAAGAACACACATGCAATGACACTGGGTGTGGTTCATGATATGGTTTGTAAGAAGAACACACATGCAATGACTCTAGCTGTGGTTCATGAAAAGAGCACGCATGCGATGACTCTAGCTGTGGTTCATGGGAAGAGGAGACATACAATGACCCTGGTGGATCCATGTGTGCTTCAAGGGAACAACACACATGCAATCACACTGGTGGATCCATGTGTGGTCTGTGTGAAGAACACACATTCAATGACATTGGGTGGATCCATGTGTGGTCTGTGGGAAGAACACACATGCAATGACACTGGTGGATCCATGTGTGGTCTGTGGAAAGAACACACATGCAATGACACAGGTGATATGTGGTCTGTGGGAAGAACACACATGCAATGACTCTAGTGATATGTGGTTTGTGAAAAGAACAGACATGCAATGACTCTAGATGTGGTTAATGAAAAGAGCAGACATGCAATGACACAGGTGGATCCATGTGGAGTTAATGAGAAGAACACACATGCAATGACACTGGGTGTGGTTCATGATATGGTTTGTGAGAAGAACACACATGCAATGACACTAGTGGATCCATGTGTGGTCTGTGAGAAGAACACACATGCAATGACACTGGGTGTGGTTTATGATATGGTTTGTGAGGAGAACACACATGCAATGACACTGGTGGATCCATGTGTGGTCTTTGGGAAGAACAGACATGCAATGACACTGGTGATATGTGGTCTATGAGAAGAACACACATCCAATAACTCTAGCTGCGGTTCATGAAAAGAGCAGACATGCACAGACACTGGTTGATCCATGTATGGTTCATGGGAAGAACACACATGCAATGACACTGGGTGTGGTTGATGATATGGTTCGTAAGAAGAACACACATGCAATGACTCTAGCTGTGGTTCATGAAAAGAGCACGCATGGGATGACTCTAGCTGTGGTTCATGGGAAGAGCAGACATACAATGACCCTGGTGGATCCATGTGTGCTTCAAGGGAAGAACACACATGCAATGACACTGGTGGATCCATGTGTGGTCTGTGGGAAGAACACACATGCAATGATACTCGTGGATCCATGTGTGGTTCTTGGGAAGAACACACATGCAATGACATTGGTGGATCCATGTGTGGTCTGTGGGAAGAACACACATGCAATGACCCAGGTGATATGTGGTCTGTGGGAAGAACACACATGCAATGACTCTGGTGATATGTGGTTTGTGAAAAGAACATACATGCAATGACACTGGTGGATCCATGTGTGGTTCATGGGGAGAACACACATGCAATGACACCAGTGATATGTGGTTTGTGAGAAGAACACACATGAAATGACTCTAGCCGTGGTTCATGAAAAGAGCAGACATGCAATGACACCGGTGGATCCATGTGTGGTTCATGGGAAGAACACACATGCAATGACTCTGGTGGATCCATATGTGGTCTGTGTGAAGAACACACATGCAATGACACTGGGTGGATCCATGTGTGGTCTATGGGAAGAACACACATACAATAACACTGGTGGATCCATGTGTGGTCTGTGGGAAGAACACACATGCAATGACACAGGTGATATGTGGTATGTGGGAATAACACACATGCAATGACTCTAGTGATATGTGGTTTGTGAAAAGAACAGACATGCAATGACTCTAGCTGTGGTTAATGAAAAGAGCAGACATGCAGTAACACCGGTGGATCCATGTGGGGTTAATGATAAGAACACACATGCAATGACACTGGGTGTGGTTCATGATATGGTTTGTGAGAAGAACACACATGCAATGACACTGGTGGATCCATGTGTGGTCTGTGAGAAGAACACACATGCAATGACACTTGTTGTGGTTCATGATATGGTTTGTGAGGAGAACACACATGCAATGACACTGGTGGATCCATATGTGGTCTTTGGGAAGAACACACATGCAATTACACTGGTGATATGTGGTCTATGAGAAGAACAAACATCCAATGACTCTAGCTGTGGTTCATGAAAAGAGCAGACATGCACAGACACTGGTGGATCCATGTGTGGTTCATGGGAAGAACACACATGCAATGACACTGGGTGGATCCATGTGTGGTTGGTGAGAAGAACACACATGCAATGACACTGGTGGATCCATGTGTGGTTCATGGGAAGAACACACATGCAATGACTCTGGTGATATGTGGTTTGTGAAAAGAAGAGACATGCAATGACTCTAGCTGTGGTTAATGAGAAGAATAGACATGCAATGACACCGGTGGATCCATGTGTGGTTTGTGAGAAGAACACACATGCAATGACACTGGGTGTGGTTCATGATATGGTTTGTAATAAGAACACACATGCAATGACTCTAGCTGTGGTTCATGAAAAGAGCACGCATGCGATGACTCTAGCTGTGGTTCATGGGAAGAGGAGACATACCATGACCCTGGTGGATCCATGTGTGCTTCAAGGGAACAACACACATGCAATCACACTGGTGGATCCATGTGTGGTCTGTGGGAAGAACACACATGCAATGACACTGGTGGATCCATGTGTGGTTCATGGGGAGAACACACATGCAATGACACCGGTGATATGTGGTTTGTGAGAAGAACACACACGCAATGACTCTAGCCGTGGTTCATGAAAAGAGCAGACATGCAATGACACTGGTGGATCCATTGTGGTTCATGGGAAGAACACACATGCAATGACTCTGGTGGATCCATGTGTGGTTTGTGGGAATAACACACATGCAATGACACTAGGTGGATCCATGTGTGGTCTGTGGGAAGAAGACACATGCAATGCCACTGGTGGATCCATGTGTGGTCTGTGGGAAGAACACACATGCAATGACACAGGTTATACGTGGTCTGTGGGAAGAACACACATGCAATGACTCTGGTGATATGTGGTTTGTGAAAAGAACAGACATGCAATGATTCTAGATGTGGTTAATGAAAAGAGCAGACATGCAATGACATCGGTGGATCCATGTGGGGTTAATGAGAAGAACACACATGCAATGACACTGGGTGTGGTTCATGATATGGTTTGTGAGAAGAACACACATGCAATGAACTGATGGATCCATGTGTGGTCTGTGAGAAGAACACACATGCAATGACACTGGGTGTGGTTCATGATATGGTTTGTGAGAAGAACACACATGCAATGACACTGGCGGATCCATGTGTGGTCTTTGGGAAGAACACACATGCAATGCCACTGGTGATATGTAGTGCAGGAGAAGAACACACATCCAATGACTCTAGCTGTGGTTCATGAAAAGCGGACATGCACAGACTGGTGGATCCATGTGTGGGTCATGGGAAGAACACACATGCAATGACACTGGGTGGATCCATGTGTGATTTGTGAGAAGAACACACGCGCAATGACACTGGTGGATCCATGTGTGGTTCATGGGAAGAACACACATGCAATGACTCTGGTGATATGTGGTTTGTGAAAAGAACAGACATGCAATGACTCTAGCTGTGGTTAATGAGAAGAGTAGACATGCAATGACACCGGTGGATCCATGTGTGGTTTGTGAGAAGAACACACATGCAATGACACTGGGCGTGGTTCATGATATGGTTTGTAAGAAGAACACACATGCAATGACTCTAGCTGTGGTTCATGAAAAGAGCACGCATGCGATGACTCTAGCTGTGGCTCATGGGAAGAGCAGACATACAATGACCCTGGTGGATCCATGTGTGCTTCAAGGGAAGAACACACATGCAATGACACTGGTTGATCCATGTGTGGTCTGTGGGAAGAACACACATGCAATGACACTGGTGGATCAATGTTTTGTTAATGGGGAGAACACACATGCAATGACACCGGTGATATGTGGTTTGTGAGGAGAACACACATGCAATGAATCTAGCCGTGGTTCATGAAAAGAGAAGACATGCAATGACACTGGTGGATCCATGTGTGGTTCATGGGAAGAACACACATGCAATGACACTGGTGGATCCATGTGTGGTGTATGGGAAGAACACACATGAAGAGAGATGGGTGGATCCATGTGTGGTCTGTGGGAAGAACACACATGTAATGCCACTGGTGGATCCACGTGTGGTCTGTGGGAAGAGCACACATGCAATGACACAGGTGATATGTGGTCTGTGGGAAGAACACACATGCAATGACTCTGGTGATATGTGGTTTGTTTAAAGAACAGACATGCAATGACTCTATATGTGGTTAATGAAAAGAGCAGACATGCAATAACACCGGTGGATCCATGTGGGGTTAATGAGAAGAACACACATGCAATGACACTGGGTGTGGTTCATGATATAGTTTGTGAGAAGAACACACATGCAATGACACTGGTGGATCCATGTGTGGTCTGTGAGAAGAACACACATGCAATGACACTGGGTGTAGTTCATGATATGGTTTGTGAGAAGAACACACATGCAATGACACTGGTGGATCCATGTGTGGTCTTTGGGAAGAACACACATGCAATTCCACTGGTGATATGTGGTCTGTGAGAAGAACACACTTCCAATGACTCTAGCTGTGGTTCATGAAAGGAGCAGACATGCACAGACACTGGTGGATCCATGTGTGGTTCATGGGAAGAACACACATGCAATGACATTGCGTGGATCCATGTGTGGTTTGTGAGAAGAACACACATGCAATGACACTGGTGGATCCATGTGTGGTTCATGGTAAGAACACACATGCACTGACTCTGGTGATATGTGGTTTGTGAAATATGGACATGCAATGACTCTAGTGGTTAATGAGAAGAGCAGACATGCAATGACACCGGTGGATCGATGTGTGGGTTGTGAGAAGAACACACATGCAATGACACTGGGTGTGGTTCATGATATGGTTTGTAAGAAGAACACACATGCAATGACTCTAGCTGTGGTTCATTAAAAGAGCACGCATGCGATGACTCTAGATGTGGTTCATGGGAAGAGCAGACATACAATGACACTGGTGGATCCATGTGTGGTTCTTGGGAAGAACACACATGCAATGACATTGGTGGATCTATGTGTGGTCTATGGGAAGAACACACATGCAATGACACTGGTGGATCCATGTGTGGTTCATGGGGAGAACACACATGCAATGACACCGGTGATATGTAGTTTGTGAGAAGAACACACATGCAATGACTCTAGCCATGGTTCATGAAAAGAGCAGACATGCAATGACACTGGTGGATCCATGTGTGGTTCATGGGGAGAACATACATGCAATGACACCGGTGATATGTGGTTTGTGAGAAGAACACAAATGCAATGCCTCTAGCCATGGTTCATGAAAAGAGCAGACATGCAATGACACTGGTGGATCCATGTGTGGTTCATGGGAAGAACACACATGCAATGACTTTGGTGGATCCATGTGTGGTCTGTCTGAAGAACACACATGCAATGACACTGGGTGGATCCACGTGTGGTCTATGGGAAGAACACACATGCAATGACACTGGTGGATCCATGTGTGGTCTGTGGGAGGAACACACATGCAATGACAAAGATGATATGTGGTCTGTGGGAAGAACACACATGCAGTGACTCTAGTGATATGTGGTTTGTGAAAAGAACAGACATGCAATGACTCTAGCTGTGCTTAATGCAAAGAGCAGACATGCAATGACATCAGTGGATCCATGTGGGGTTAATGAGAAGAACACACATGCAATGACACTGGGTGGATCCATGTGTGGTTCATGGGAAGAACACACATGCAATGACACTGGGTGGATCCATGTGTGGTTTGTGAGAAGAACACACGTGCAATGACACTGGTGGATCCATGTGTGGTTCATGGGAAGAACACACATGCAATGACTCTGGTGATATGTGGTTTGTGAAAAGAACAGACATGCAATGACTCTAGCTGTGGTTAATGAGAAGAGTAGACATGCAATGACACCGGTGGATCCATGTGTGGTTTGTGAGAAGAACACACATGCAATGACACTGGGCGTGGTTCATGATATGGTTTGTAAGAAGAACACACATGCAATGACTCTAGCTGTGGTTCATGATAAGAGCATGCATGCGATGACTCTAGTTGTGGTTCATGGGAAGAGCAGACATACAATGACCCTGGTGGATCCATGTGTGCTTCAAGGGAAGAACACACATGCAATGACACTGGTGGATCAATGTGTGGTCTGTGGGAAGAACACACATGCAATGACACTGGTGGATCAATGTTTTGTTAATGGGGAGAACACACATGCAATGACACCGGTGATATGTGGTTTGTGAGGAGAACACACATGCAATGAATCTAGCCGTGGTTCATGAAAAGAGAAGACATGCAATGACACTGGTGGATCCATGTGTGGTTCATGGGAAGAACACACATGCAATGACTCTGGTGGATCCATGTGTGGTCTGTGGGAAGAACACACATGCAATGACACTGGGTGGATCCATGTGTGGTCTGTGGGAAGAACACACATGTAATGCCACTGGTGGATCCACGTGTGGTCTGTGGGAAGAGCACACATGCAATGACAAAGGTGATATGTGGTCTGTGGGAAGAACACACATGCAATGACTCTGGTGATATGTGGTTTGTTTAAAGAACAGACATGCAATGACTCTATATGTGGTTAATGAAAAGAGCAGACATGCAATAACACCGGTGGATCCATGTGGGGTTAATGAGAAGAACACACATGCAATGACACTGGGTGTGGTTCATGATATAGTTTCTGAGAAGAACACACATGCAATGACACTGGTGGATCCATGTGTGGTCTGTGAGAAGAACACACATGCAATGACACTGGGTGTAGTTCATGATATGGTTTGTGAGAAGAACACACATGCAATGACACTGGTGGATCCATGTGTGGTCTTTGGGAAGAACACACATGCAATTCCACTGGTGATATGTGGTCTGTGAGAAGAACACACTTCCAATGACTCTAGCTGTGGTTCATGAAAGGAGCAGACATGCACAGACACTGGTGGATCCATGTGTGGTTCATGGGAAGAACACACATGCAATGACATTGCGTGGATCCATGTGTGGTTTGTGAGAAGAACACACATGCAATGACACTGGTGGATCCATGTGTGGTTCATGGTAAGAACACACATGCACTGACTCTGGTGACATGTGGTTTGTGAAAATAACAGACATGCAATGACTCTAGCTGTGGTTAATGAGAAGAGCAGACATGCAATGACACCGGTGGATCCATGTGTGGGTTGTGAGAAGAACACACATGCAATGACACTGGGTGTGGTTCATGATATGGTTTGTAAGAAGAACACACATGCAATGACTCTAGCTGTGGTTCATGAAAAGAGCACGCATGTGATGACTCTAGATGTGGTTCATGGGAAGAGCAGACATACAATGACACTGGTGGATCCATGTGTGGTTCTTGGGAAGAACACACATGCAATGACATTGGTGGATCTATGTGTGGTCTATGGGAAGAACACACATGCAATGACACTGGTGGATCCATGTGTGGTTCATGGGGAGAACACACATGCAATGACACCGGTGATATGTAGTTTGTGAGAAGAACACACATGCAATGACTCTAGCCATGGTTCATGAAAAGAGCAGACATGCAATGACACTGGTGGATCCATGTGTGGTTCATGGGGAGAACATACATGCAATGACACCGGTGATATGTGGTTTGTGAGAAGAACACAAATGCAATGACTCTAGCCATGGTTCATGAAAAGAGCAGACATGCAATGACACTGGTGGATCCATGTGTGGTTCATGGGAAGAACACACATGCAATGACTTTGGTGGATCCATGTGTGGTCTGTCTGAAGAACACACATGCAATGACACTGGGTGGATCCACGTGTGGTCTATGGGAAGAACACACATGCAATGACACTGGTGGATCCATGTGTGGTCTGTGGGAGGAACACACATGCAATGACAAAGATGATATGTGGTCTGTGGGAAGAACACACATGCAGTGACTCTAGTGATATGTGGTTTGTGAAAAGAACAGACATGCAATGACTCTAGTTGTGCTTAATGCAAAGAGCAGACATGCAATGACATCAGTGGATCCATGTGGGGTTAATGAGAAGAACACACATGCAATGACACTGGGTGTGGTTCATGATATGGTTTGTGAGAAGAACACACATGCAATGACACTGGTGGATCCATGTGTGGTATGTGAGAAGAACACACAAGCAATGACACTGGGTGTGGTTCATGATATGGTTTGTGAGGAGAACACACATGCAATGACACTGGTGGATCCATGTGTGGTCTTTGGGAATAACATACATGCAATGAAACTGGTGATATGTGGTATATGAGAAGAACACACATCCAATGACTCTAGCTGTGGTTAATGAGAAGAGCATACATGCAATGACACCGGTGGATCCATGTGTGGTTTGTGAGAAGAACACACATGCAATGACACTGGGTGTGGTTCATGATATGGTTTGTAAGAAGAACACACATGCAATGACTCTAGATGTGGTTCATGAAACGAGCACGCATGCGATGACTCTAGCTGTGGTTCATGAAAAGAGAAGACATGCAACGACACTGGTGGATCCATGTGTGGTTCATGGGAAGAACACACATGCAATGACTCTGGTGGATCCATGTGTGGTCTATGGGAAGAACACACATGCAATGACACTAGGTGGATCCATGTGTGGTCTGTGGGAAGAACACACATGTAATGCCACTGGTGGATCCACGTGTGGTCTGTGGGAAGAACACACATGCAATGACACAGGTGATAAGTGGTCTGTGGGAAGAACACCCATGCAATGACTCTGGTGATATGTGGTTTGTGAAAATAACAGACATGCAATGACTCTAGATGTGGTTAATAAGAAGAGTAGACATGCAATGACACCGGTGGATCCATGTGTGGTTTGTGGGAAGAACACACATGCAATGACATTGGGTCTGGTTCATGATATGGTTTGTAAGAAGAACACACTTGCAATGACTCTAGCTGTGGTTCATGATAAGAGCACGCATGCGATGACTCTAGTTTTGGTTCATGGGAAGAGCAGACATACAATCACCCTGGTGGATCCATGTGTGCTTCAAGGGAAGAACACACATGCAATGACACTGGTGGATCCATGTGTGGTCTGTGGGAAGAACACACATGCAATGACACTGGTGGATCCATGTGTGGTTCATGGGGAGAACACACATGCAATGACACCGGTGATATGTGGTTTGTGAGAAGAACACACATGCAATGAATCTAGCCGTGGTTCATGAAAAGAGCAGACATGCAATGACACTGGTGGATCCATGTGTGGTTCATGGGAAGAACACACATGCAATGACTCTGGTGGATCCACGTGTGGTCTGTGGGAAGAACACACATGCAATGACACTGGGTGGATCCATGTGTGGTCTGTGGGAAGAACACACATCTAATGCAACTGGTGGATCCACGTGTGGTCTGTGGGAAGAACACACATGCAATGACACATGTTATATGTGGTCTATGGGAAGAACACACATGCAATGACTCTGGTGATATGTGGTTTGTTAAAAGAACAGACATGCAATGACTCTAGATGTGGTTAATGAAAAGAGCAGACATGCAATGACACCGATGGATCCATGTGGGGTTAATGAGAAGAACACACATGAATGACACTGGGTGTGGTTCATGATATAGTTTGTGAGAAGAACACACATGAAATGACACTGGTGGATCCATGTGTGGTCTGTGAGAAGAACACACATGCAATGACACTGGTTGTAGTTCATGATATGGTTTGTGAGAAGAACACACATGCAATGACACTGGTGGATCCATGTGTGGTCTTTGGGAAGAACACACATACAATTCCACTAGTGATATGTGGTCTGTGAGAAGAACACACATCCAATGACTCTAGCTGTGGTTCATGAAAGGAGCAGACATGCACAGACACTGGTGGATCCATCTGTGGTTCATGGGAAGAACACACATGCAATGACACTGGGTGGATCCATGTGTGGTTTGTGAGAAGAACACACATGAAATGACATTGGTGGATCCATGTGTGGTTCATGAGAAGAACACACATGCAATGACTCTGGTGATATGTGGTTTCTGAAAATAATAGACATGCAATGACTCTAGCTATGGTTAATGAGAAGAGCAGACATGCAATGACACCGGTGGATCCATGTGTGGTTTGTGCGAAGAACACACATGCAATGACACTGGGTGTGGTTCATGATATGGTTTGTAAGAAGAAGACACATGCAATGACTCTAGCTGTGGTTTATGAAAAGAGCACGCACGCGATGACTCTAGCTGTGGTTCATGGGAAGACCAGACATACAATGACACTGGTGGATCCATGTGTGGTTCTTGGGAAGAACACACATGCAATGACATTGGTGGATCCATGTGTGGTATGTGGGAAGAACACACATGCAATGACACTGGTGGATCCATGTGTGGTTCATGGGGAGAACACACATGCAATGACACCGGTGATATGTGGTTTGTGAGAAGAACACACATGCAATGACTCTAGCCATGGTTCATGAAAAGAGCAGACATGCAATGACACTGGTGGATCCATGTGTGGTTCATGGGAAGAACACACATGCAATGACTTTGGTGGATCCATGTGTGTCTGTGTGAAGAACACACATGCAATGACACTGGGTGGATCCATGTGTGGTCTATGGGAAGAACACACATGCAATGACACTGGTGGATCCATGTGTGGTCTGTGGGAAGAACACACATGCAATGACAAAGATGATATGTGGTCTGTGGGAAGAACACACATGCAATGACTCTAGTGATATGTGGTTTGTGAAAAGAATAGACATGCAATGACTCTAGACGTGCTTAATGCAAAGAGCAGACATGCAATGACACCGGTGGATCCATGTGGGGTTAATGAGAAGAACACACATGCAATGACACTGGGTGTGGTTCATGATAAGGTTTGTGAGAAGAACACACATGCAATGACACTGGTGGATCCATGTGTGGTCTGTGAGAAGAACACACATGCAATGACATTGGGTGGGGTTCATGATATGGTTTGTGAGGAGAACACACATGCAATGACACTGGTGGATCCATGTGTGGTCTTTGGGAATAACACACATGCAATGACACTGGTGATATGTGGTCTATGAGAAGAACACACATCCAATGACTCTTGCTATGGTTAATGAGAAGAGCAGACAATCAATGACACCGGTGGATCCATGTGTGGTTTGTGAGAAGAACACACATGCAATGACACTGGGCGTGGTTCATGATATGGTTTGTAAGAAGAACACACATGCAATTACTCTAGCTGTGGTTCATGAAAAGAGCAAGCATGCGATGACTCTTGCTATGGTTCATGGGAAGAGCAGACATACAATGACACAGGTGGATCCATGTGTGGTTCTTGGGAAGAACACACATGCAGTGACTCTGGTGGCTCCATGTGTGGTCTGTGGGAAGAACACACATGCAATTACACTAGGTGGATCCATGTGTGGTCTGTGGGAAGAACACACATGTAATGCCACTGGTGGATCCACGTGTGGTCTGTGGGAAGAACACACATGCAATGACACAGGTGATATGTGGTCTGTGGGAAGAACACACATGCAATGACTAGAGTGATATGTGGTTTGTGAAAAGAATAGACATTCAATGACTCTAGATGTGGTTAATGAAAAGAGCAGACATGCAATGACATCGGTGGATCCATGTGGGGTTAATGAGAAGAACACACATGCAATGACACTAGGTGTGGTTCGTGATATAGTTTGTGAGAAGAACACACATGCAATGACACTGGTGGATCCATGTGTGGTCTGTGAGAAGAACACAGATGGAATGACACTGGGTGTAGTTCATTATATGGTTTGTGAGAAGAACACACATCCAATGACACTGGTGATATGTGGTTTGTGAGAAGAACACACATCCAATGACTCTAGCTGTGGTTCATGAAAGGAGCAGACATGCACAGACACTGGTGGATCCATGTGTGGTTCATGGGAAGAACACACATGCTATGACACTGGTTGATCCATGTGTGGTTCATGGGAAGAACACACATGCAATGACTCTGGTGATATGTGGTTTGTGAAAATAACAGACATGCAATGACTCTAGCTGTGGTTAATGAGAAGAGCAGACATGCAATAACACCGGTGGATCCATGTGTGGTTTGTGAGAAGAACACACATGCAATGACACTTGGTGTGGTTCATGATATGGTTTGTAAGAAGAACACACATGCAATGACTTTGGTGGATCCATGTGTGGTCTGTGTGAAGAACACACATGCAATGACACTGGATGGATCCATGTGTGGTCTATGGGAAGAACACACATGCAATGACACTGGTGGATCCATGTGTGGTCTGTGGGAGGAACACACATGCAATGACACAGATGATATGTGGTCTGTGGGAAGAACACACGTGCAATGACTCCAGTGATATGTGGTTTGTGAAAATAACAGACATGCAATGACTCTAGCTCTAGTTAATGAAAAGAGCAGACATGCAATGACACCGGTGGATCCATATGGGGTTAATGAGAAAAACACACATGCAATGACACTTGGTGTGGTTCATGATATGGTTTGTGAGAAGAACACACATGCAATGACACTGGTGGATCCATGTGTGGTCTGTGAGAAGAGGACACATGCAATGACACTGGGTGTGGTTCATGATATGGTTTGTGAGGAGAACACACATGCAATGACACTGGTGGATCCATTTGTGCTTCATGGGGAGAACACACATGCAATGACACCGGTGATATGTGGTTTGTGAGAAGAACACATATGCAATGACTCTAGCCGTGGTTCATGAAAAGAGCAGACATGCAATGACACTGGTGGATCCATGTGTGGTTCATGGGAAGAACACACATGCAATGACTCTGGTGGATCCATGTGTGGTCTGTGGGAAGAACACACATGCAATCACACTGGGTGGATCCATGTGTGGTCTGTGGGAAGAACACACATGTAATGCCACTGGTGGATCCATGTGTGGTCTATGGGAAGAACACACATGCAATGACACAAGTGATATGTGGTCTGTGGAAAGAACACACATGTAATGACTCTAGTGATATGTGGTTTGTGAAAAGAACAGACATGCAATGACTCGAGATGTGGTTAATGAAAAGAGCAGACATGGAATGACACCGGTGGATCCATGTGGGGTTAATGAGAAGAACACACATGCAATGACACTGGGTGTGGTTCATGATATGGTTTGTGAGAAGAACACACATGCAATGACACTGGTGGATCCATGTGTGGTCTTTGGGAAGAACACACATGCAATGCCACTGGTGATATTTGGTCTGTGAGAAGAACACACATCCAATGACTCTAGCTGTGGTTCATGAAAAGAGCAGACATGCACAGACACAGGTGGATCCATGTGTTGTTCATGGGAAGAACACACATGCAATGACACTGGGTGGATCCATGTGTGGTTTGTGAGAAGAACACACATGCAATGACACTGGTGGGTCCATGTGTGGTTCATGGGAAGAACACACATGCAATGACTTTGGTGGATCCATGTGTGGTCTGTGTGAAGAACACACATGCAATGACACTGGGTGGATCCATGTGTGGTCTATGGGAAGAACACACATGCAATGACACTGGTGGATCCATGTGTGGTCTGTGGGAAGAACACACATGCAATGACACAGGTGATATGTGGTCTGTGGGAAGAACACACATGCAATGACTCTAGTGATATGTGGTTTGTGAAAAGAACAGACATGCAATGACTCTAGCTGTGGTTAATGAAAAGAGCAGACATGCAATGACACCGGTGGATCCATATGGGGTTAATGAGAAAAACACACATGCAATGACACTTGGTGTGGTTCATGATATGGTTTGTGAGAAGAACACACATGCAATGACACTGGTGGATCCATGTGTGGTCTGTGAGAAGAAGACACATGCAATGACACTGGGTGTGGTTCATGATATGGTTTGTGAGGAGAACACACATGCAATGACACTGGTGGATCCATGTGTGCTTCATGGGGAGAACACACATGCAATGACACCGGTGATATATGGTTTGTGAGAAGAACACATATGCAATGACTCTAGCCGTGGTTCATGAAAAGAGCAGACATGCAGTGACACTGGTGGATCCATGTGTGGTTCATGGGAAGAACACACATGCAATGACTCTGGTGGATCCATGTGTGGTCTGTGGGAAGAACACACATGCAATCACACTGGGTGGATCCATGTGTGGTCTGTGGGAAGAACACACATGTAATGCCACTGGTGGATCCATGTGTGGTCTATGGGAAGAACACACATGCAATGACACAAGTGATATGTGGTCTGTGGGAAGAACACACATGCAATGACTCTAGTGATATGTGGTTTGTGAAAAGAACAGACATGCAATGACTCTAGATGTGGTTAATGAAAAGAGCAGACATGCAATGACACCGGTGGATCCATGTGGGGTTATTGAGAAGAACACACATGCAATGACACTGGGTGTGGTTCATGATATGGTTTGTGAGAAGAACACACATGCAATGACACTGGTGGATCCATGTGTGGTCTTTGGGAAGAACACACATGCAATGCCACTGGTGATATGTGGTCTGTGAGAAGAACACACATCCAATGACTCTAGCTGTGGTTCATGACAAGAGCAGACATGCATAGACACTGGTGGATCCATGTGTGGTTCATGGGAAGAACACACATGAAATGACACTGGGTGGATCCTTGTGTGGTTTGTGAGAAGAACACACATACAATGACACTGGTGGGTCCATGTGTGGTTCATGGGAAGAACACACATGCAATGACTTTGGTGGATCCATGTGTGGTCTGTGTGAAGAACACACATGCATTGACACTGGGTGGATCCATGTATGGTCTATGGGAAGAACACACATTCAATGACATTGGTGGATCCATGTGTGGTCTGTGGGAAGA
This sequence comes from Avena insularis, assembly GCA_023614405.1. NCBI lineage: Eukaryota > Viridiplantae > Streptophyta > Magnoliopsida > Poales > Poaceae > Avena > Avena insularis. Next base: position 447,717,508 of record CM042690.1, read on the forward strand.
ACACACATGCAATGACACAGGTGATATGTGGTCTGTGGGAAGAACACACATGCAATGAGTCTAGTGATATGTGGTTTGTGAAAAAAACAGACATGCAATGACTCTAGATGTGGTTAATGAAAAGAGCAGACATGCAATGACAACGGTGGATCCATGTGGGGTTAATGATAAGAACACACATGCAATGACACTGATGGATCCATGTGTGGTCTTTGGGAAGAACACACATGCAATTCCACTGGTGATATGTGGTCTGTGAGAAGAACACACATCCAATGACTCTAGCTGTGGTTCATGAAAAGAGCAGACATGCACAGACACTGGTGGATCCATGTGTGGTTCATGGGAAGAACACACATGCAATGACACTGGGTGGATCCATGTGTGGTTTGTGAGAAGAACACACATGCAATGACACTGGTGAATCCATGTGTGGTTCATGGGAAGAACACACATGCAATGACTCTGGTGATATGTGGTTTGTGAAAATAACAGACATGCAATGACTCTAGCTGTGGTTAATGAGAAGAGCAGACATGCAATGACACCGGTGGATCCATGTGTAGTTTGTGAGAAGAACACACATGCAATGACACTGGGTATGGTTCATGATATGGTTTGTAAGAAGAACACACATGCAATGACTCTAGCTATGGTTCATGAAAAGAGCACGCATGCGATGACTCTAGCTGTGGTTCATGGAAAGAGCAGACATACAATGACACTGGTGGATCCATGTGTGGTTCTTGGGAAGAACACACATGCAATGACATTGGTGGATCCATGTGTGGTCTGTGGGAAGAACACACATGCAATGACACTGGTGGATCCATGTGTGGTTCATGGGGAGAACACACATGCAATGACACCGGTGATATGTGGTTTGTGAGAAGAACACACATGCAATGACTCTAGCCATGGTTCATGAAAATAGCAGACATGCAATGACACTGGTGGATCCATGTGTGGTTCATGGGAAGAACACACATGCAATGACTTTGGTGGATCCATGTGTGGTCTGTGTGAAGAACACACATGCAATGACACTGGGTGGATCCATGTGTGGTCTATGGGAAGAACACACATGCAATGACACTGGTGGATCCATGTGTGGTCTGTGGGAAGAACACACATTCAATGACACAGATGATATGTGGTCTGTGGGAAGAACACACATGCAATGACTCTAGTGATATGTGATTGGTGAAAAGAACAGACATGCAATGACTCTAGCTGTGCTTAATGCAAAGAGCAGATATGCAATGACACCGGTGCATCCATGTGGGGTTAATGAGAAGAACACACATGCAATGACACTGGGTGTGGTTCATGATATGGTTTGTGAGAAGAACACACATGCAATGACACTGGTGGATCCATGTGTGGTATGTGAGAAGAACACACATGCAATGACACTGGGTGTGGTTCATGATATGGTTTGTGAGGAGAACACACATGCAATGACACTGGTGGATCCATGTGTGGTCTTTGGGAAGAACACACATGCAATGACACTCGTGATATGTGGTCTATGAGAAGAACACACATCCAATGACTCTAGCTGTGGTTCATGAAAAGAGCAGACATGCACAGACACTGGTGGATCCATGTGTGGTTCATGGGAAGAACACACATGCAATGACACTGGGTGGATCCATGTGTGGCTTGTGAGAAGAACACACATCCAATGATACTGGTGGATCCATGTGTGGTTCATGGGAAGAACACCCATGCAATGACTCTGGTGATACGTGGTCTGTGAAAAGAATAGACATGCAATGACTCTAGATGTGGTTAATGAGAAGAGTAGACATTCAATGACACCGGTGGATCCATGTGTGGTTTGTGAGAAGAACACACGTGCAATGACACTGTGTGTGGTTCATGATCTGGTTTGTAAGAAGAACACACATGCAATGACTCTAGCTGTGGTTCATCAAAAGAGCACGCATGCGATGACTCCAGCTATGGTTCATGGGAAGAGCAGACATACAATGAACCTGGGGGATCCATGTGTGGTTCAAGGGAAGAACACACATGCAATGACACTGGTGGATCCATGTGTGGTCTATGGGAAGAACACACATGCAATGACACTGGTGGATCCATGTGTGGTTCATGGGGAGAACACACATGCAATGACACCGGTGATATGTGGTTTGTGAGAAGAACACACATACAATGACTCTAGCCGTGGTTCAAGAAAAGAGCAGACATGCAATGACACAGGTGGATCCATGTGTGGTTCATGGGAAGAACACACATGCAATGACTCTGGTGGATCCATGTGTGGTCTGTGGGAAGAACACACATGCAATGACACAAGTGATATGTGGTCTGTGGGAAGAACACACATGCAATGACTCTGGTGATATGTGGTTTGTGAAAAGAACAGACATGCAATGACTCTAGATGTGGTTAATGAAAAGAGCAGACATGCAATGACACCGGTGGATCCATGTGGGGTTAATGAGAAGAACACACATGCAATGACACTGGGTGTGGTTCATGATATGGTTTGTGAGAAGAACACACATGCAATTACACTAGTGGATCCATGTGTGGTCTGTGAGAAGAACACACATGCAATGACACTGGGTGTGGTTCATGATATGGTTTGTGAGAAGAACACACATGCAATGACACTGGTGGATCCATGTGTGGTCTTTGGGAAGAACACACATGCAATGCCACTGGTGATATGTGGTCTGTGAGAAGAACACACATCCAATGACTCTAGCTGTGGTTCATGAAAAGAGCAGACATGCACAGACACTAGTGGATCCATGTGTTGTTCATTGGAAGAACACACATGCAATGACACTGGGTGGATCCATGTCTGGTTTGTGAGAAGAACACACATTCAATGACACTGGTGGATCCATGTGTGGTTCATGGGAAGAACACACATGCAATGACTCTGGTGATATGTGGTTTGTGAAAATAACAGACATGCAATGACTCCAGCTGTGGTTAATGAGAAGAGCAGACATGCAATGACACCGGTGGATCCATGTGTGGTTTGTGAGAAGAACACACATGCAATGACATTGGGTGTGGTTCATGATATGGTTTGTAAGAAGACACACATGCAATGACTCTTGCTATGGTTCATGAAAAGAGCACGCATGTGATGACTCTAGCTGTGGTTCATGGGAAGAGCAGACATACAATGACCCTGGTGGATCCATGTGTGCTTCAAGGGAAGAACACACATGCAATGACACTGGTGGATCCATGTGTGGTCTGTGGGAAGAACACACATGCAATGACACTGGTGGATCCATGTGTGGTTCATGGGGAGAACACACATGCAATGACACCGGTGATATGTGGTTTGTGAGAAGAACCCGCATGCAATGACTCTAGCCGTGGTTCATGAAAAGAGCAGACATGCAATGACATTGGTGGATCCATGTGTGGTTCATGGGAAGAACACACATGCAATGACTCTGGTGGATCCATGTGTGGTCTGTGTGAAGAACACACATGAAATGACACTGGCTGGATCCATGTGTGGTCTATGGGAAGAACACACATACAATGACACTGGTGGATCCATGTGAGGTCTGTGGGAAGAACACACATGCAATGACACAGGTGATATGTGGTCTGTGGGAAGAACACACATGCAATGACTCTAGTGATATCTGGTTTGTGAAAAGAACAGACATGCAATGACTCTAGCTGTGGTTAATGAAAAGAGCAGACATGCAATGACACCGGTGGATCCATGTGGGGCTAATGAGAAGAACACACATGCAATGACACTAGGTGTGGTTCATGATATGGTTTGTGAGAAGAACACACATGCAATGTCACTGGTGGATCCATGTGTGGTCTGTGAGAAGAAGACACATGCAATGACACTGGGTGTGGTTCATCATATGGTTTGTGAGGAGAACACACATGCAATGACACTGGTGGATCCATGTGTGGTCTTTGGGAAGAACACACATGCAATGAAACTAGTGATATGTGGTCTGTGAGAAGAACACACATCCAATGACTCTAGCTATGGTTCATGAAAAGAGCAGACATGCACAGACACTGGTGGATCCATGTGTGGTTCATGGGAAGAACACACATGCAATGACACTGGGTGGATCCATGTGTGGCTTGTGAGAAGAACACACATCCAATGACACTGGTGGATCCATGTGTGGTTCATGGGAACAACACCCATGCAATGACTCTGCTGATACGTGGTCTGTGAAAAGAATAGACATGCAATGACTCTAGCTGTGGTTAATGAGAAGAGTAGACATTCAATGACACCGGTGGATCCATGTGTGGTTTGTGAGAAGAACACACGTGCAATGACACTGTGTGTGGTTCATGATCTGGTTTGTAAGAAGAACACACATGCAATGACTCTAGCTGTGGTTCATCAAAAGAGCACGCATGCGATGACTCTAGCTATGGTTCATGGGAAGAGCAGACATACAATGAACCTGGGGGATCCATGTGTGGTTCAAGGGAAGAACACACATGCAATGACACTGGTGGATCCATGTGTGGTCTATGGGAAGAACACACATGCAATGACACTGGTGGATCCATGTGTGGTTCATGGGGAGAACACACATGCAATGACACCGGTGATATGTGGTTTGTGAGAAGAACACACATACAATGACTCTAGCCGTGGTTCATGAAAAGAGCAGACATGCAATGACACAGGTGGATCCATGTGTGGTTCATGGGAAGAACACACATGCAATGACTCTGGTGGATCCATGTGTGGTCTGTGGGAAGAACACACATGCAATGACACAAGTGATATGTGGTCTGTGGGAAGAACACACATGCAATGACTCTGGTGATATGTGGTTTGTGAAAAGAACAGACATGCAATGACTCTAGATGTGGTTAATGAAAAGAGCAGACATGCAATGACACCGGTGGATCCATGTGGGGTTAATGAGAAGAACACACATGCAATGACACTGGGTGTGGTTCATGATATGGTTTGTGAGAAGAACACACATGCAATGACACAGGTGATATGTGGTCTGTGGGAAGAACACACATGCAATGAGTCTAGTGATATGTGGTTTGTGAAAAAAACAGACATGCAATGACTCTAGATGTGGTTAATGAAAAGAGCAGACATGCAATGACAACGGTGGATCCATGTGGGGTTAATGATAAGAACACACATGCAATGACACTGATGGATCCATGTGTGGTCTTTGGGAAGAACACACATGCAATTCCACTGGTGATATGTGGTCTGTGAGAAGAACACACATCCAATGACTCTAGCTGTGGTTCATGAAAAGAGCAGACATGCACAGACACTGGTGGATCCATGTGTGGTTCATGGGAAGAACACACATGCAATGACACTGGGTGGATCCATGTGTGGTTTGTGAGAAGAACACACATGCAATGACACTGGTGAATCCATGTGTGGTTCATGGGAAGAACACACATGCAATGACTCTGGTGATATGTGGTTTGTGAAAATAACAGACATGCAATGACTCTAGCTGTGGTTAATGAGAAGAGCAGACATGCAATGACACCGGTGGATCCATGTGTAGTTTGTGAGAAGAACACACATGCAATGACACTGGGTATGGTTCATGATATGGTTTGTAAGAAGAACACACATGCAATGACTCTAGCTATGGTTCATGAAAAGAGCACGCATGCGATGACTCTAGCTGTGGTTCATGGAAAGAGCAGACATACAATGACACTGGTGGATCCATGTGTGGTTCTTGGGAAGAACACACATGCAATGACATTGGTGGATCCATGTGTGGTCTGTGGGAAGAACACACATGCAATGACACTGGTGGATCCATGTGTGGTTCATGGGGAGAACACACATGCAATGACACCGGGGCTATCGGTGTTGTGAGAAGAACACACATGCAATGACTCTAGCCATGGTTCATGAAAATAGCGCATATGCAATGACACTGGTGGATCCATGTGTGGTTCATGGGAAGAACACACATGCAATGACTTTGGTGGATCCATGTGTGGTCTGTGTGAAGAACACACATGCAATGACACTGGGTGGATCCATGTGTGGTCTATGGGAAGAACACACATGCAATGACACTGGTGGATCCATGTGTGGTCTGTGGGAAGAACACACATTCAATGACACAGATGATATGTGGTCTGTGGGAAGAACACACATGCAATGACTCTAGTGATATGTGATTGGTGAAAAGAACAGACATGCAATGACTCTAGCTGTGCTTAATGCAAAGAGCAGATATGCAATGACACCGGTGCATCCATGTGGGGTTAATGAGAAGAACACACATGCAATGACACTGGGTGTGGTTCATGATATGGTTTGTGAGAAGAACACACATGCAATGACACTGGTGGATCCATGTGTGGTATGTGAGAAGAACACACATGCAATGACACTGGGTGTGGTTCATGATATGGTTTGTGAGGAGAACACACATGCAATGACACTGGTGGATCCATGTGTGGTCTTTGGGAAGAACACACATGCAATGACACTCGTGATATGTGGTCTATGAGAAGAACACACATCCAATGACTCTAGCTATGGTTCATGAAAAGAGCAGACATGCACAGACACTGGTGGATCCATGTGTGGTTCATGGGAAGAACACACATGCAATGACACTGGGTGGATCCATGTGTGGCTTGTGAGAAGAACACACATCCAATGATACTGGTGGATCCATGTGTGGTTCATGGGAAGAACACCCATGCAATGACTCTGGTGATACGTGGTCTGTGAAAAGAATAGACATGCAATGACTCTAGCTGTGGTTAATGAGAAGAGTAGACATTCAATGACACCGGTGGATCCATGTGTGGTTTGTGAGAAGAACACACGTGCAATGACACTGTGTGTGGTTCATGATCTGGTTTGTAAGAAGAACACACATGCAATGACTCTAGCTGTGGTTCATCAAAAGAGCACGCATGCGATGACTCCAGCTATGGTTCATGGGAAGAGCAGACATACAATGAACCTGGGGGATCCATGTGTGGTTCAAGGGAAGAACACACATGCAATGACACTGGTGGATCCATGTGGTCTATGGGAAGAACACACATGCAATGACACTGGTGGATCCATGTGTGGTTCATGGGGAGAACACACATGCAATGACACCGGTGATATGTGGTTTGTGAGAAGAACACACATACAATGACTCTAGCCGTGGTTCAAGAAAAGAGCAGACATGCAATGACACAGGTGGATCCATGTGTGGTTCATGGGAAGAACACACATGCAATGACTCTGGTGGATCCATGTGTGGTCTGTGGGAAGAACACACATGCAATGACACAAGTGATATGTGGTCTGTGGGAAGAACACACATGCAATGACTCTGGTGATATGTGGTTTGTGAAAAGAACAGACATGCAATGACTCTAGATGTGGTTAATGAAAAGAGCAGACATGCAATGACACCGGTGGATCCATGTGGGGTTAATGAGAAGAACACACATGCAATGACACTGGGTGTGGTTCATGATATGGTTTGTGAGAAGAACACACATGCAATTACACTAGTGGATCCATGTGTGGTCTGTGAGAAGAACACACATGCAATGACACTGGGTGTGGTTCATCATATGGTTTGTGAGAAGAACACACATGCAATGACACTGGTGGATCCATGTGTGGTCTTTGGGAAGAACACACATGCAATGCCACTGGTGATATGTGGTCTGTGAGAAGAACACACATCCAATGACTCTAGCTGTGGTTCATGAAAAGAGCAGACATGCACAGACACTAGTGGATCCATGTGTTGTTCATTGGAAGAACACACATGCAATGACACTGGGTGGATCCATGTCTGGTTTGTGAGAAGAACACACATTCAATGACACTGGTGGATCCATGTGTGGTTCATGGGAAGAACACACATGCAATGACTCTGGTGATATGTGGTTTGTGAAAATAACAGACATGCAATGACTCCAGCTGTGGTTAATGAGAAGAGCAGACATGCAATGACACCGGTGGATCCATGTGTGGTTTGTGAGAAGAACACACATGCAATGACATTGGGTGTGGTTCATGATATGGTTTGTAAGAAGACACACATGCAATGACTCTTGCTATGGTTCATGAAAAGAGCACGCATGTGATGACTCTAGCTGTGGTTCATGGGAAGAGCAGACATACAATGACCCTGGTGGATCCATGTGTGCTTCAAGGGAAGAACACACATGCAATGACACTGGTGGATCCATGTGTGGTCTGTGGGAAGAACACACATGCAATGACACTGGTGGATCCATGTGTGGTTCATGGGGAGAACACACATGCAATGACACCGGTGATATGTGGTTTGTGAGAAGAACCCGCATGCAATGACTCTAGCCGTGGTTCATGAAAAGAGCAGACATGCAATGACATTGGTGGATCCATGTGTGGTTCATGGGAAGAACACACATGCAATGACTCTGGTGGATCCATGTGTGGTCTGTGTGAAGAACACACATGAAATGACACTGGCTGGATCCATGTGTGGTCTATGGGAAGAACACACATACAATGACACTGGTGGATCCATGTGAGGTCTGTGGGAAGAACACACATGCAATGACACAGGTGATATGTGGTCTGTGGGAAGAACACACATGCAATGACTCTAGTGATATCTGGTTTGTGAAAAGAACAGACATGCAATGACTCTAGCTGTGGTTAATGAAAAGAGCAGACATGCAATGACACCGGTGGATCCATGTGGGGCTAATGAGAAGAACACACATGCAATGACACTAGGTGTGGTTCATGATATGGTTTGTGAGAAGAACACACATGCAATGTCACTGGTGGATCCATGTGTGGTCTGTGAGAAGAAGACACATGCAATGACACTGGGTGTGGTTCATCATATGGTTTGTGAGGAGAACACACATGCAATGACACTGGTGGATCCATGTGTGGTCTTTGGGAAGAACACACATGCAATGAAACTAGTGATATGTGGTCTGTGAGAAGAACACATCCAATGACTCTAGCTATGGTTCATGAAAGAGCGACATGCACAGACTTTGGTGGATCCATGTGTGGTTCATGGGAAGAACACACATGCAATGACACTGGTGGATCCATGTGTGGCTTGTGAGAAGAACACACATCCAATGACACTGGTGGATCCATGTGTGGTTCATGGGAACAACACCCATGCAATGACTCTGATCGTGGTGCATGAAAAGAATAGACATGCAATGACTCTAGCTGTGGTTAATGAGAAGAGTAGACATTCAATGACACCGGTGGATCCATGTGTGGTTTGTGAGAAGAACACACGTGCAATGACACTGTGTGTGGTTCATTATCTGGTTTGTAAGAAGAACACACATGCAATGACTCTAGCTGTGGTTCATCAAAAGAGCACGCATGCGATGACTCTAGCTATGGTTCATGGGAAGAGCAGACATACAATGAACCTGGGGGATCCATGTGTGGTTCAAGGGAAGAACACACATGCAATGACACTGGTGGATCCATGTGTGGTCTATGGGAAGAACACACATGCAATGACACTGGTGGATCCATGTGTGGTTCATGGGGAGAACACACATGCAATGACACCGGTGATATGTGGTTTGTGAGAAGAACACACATACAATGACTCTAGCCGTGGTTCATGAAAAGAGCAGACATGCAATGACACAGGTGGATCCATGTGTGGTTCATGGGAAGAACACACATGCAATGACTCTGGTGGATCCATGTGTGGTCTGTGGGAAGAACACACATGCAATGACACAAGTGATATGTGGTCTGTGGGAAGAACACACATGCAATGACTCTGGTGATATGTGGTTTGTGAAAAGAACAGACATGCAATGACTCTAGATGTGGTTAATGAAAAGAGCAGACATGCAATGACACCGGTGGATCCATGTGGGGTTAATGAGAAGAACACACATGCAATGACACTGGGTGTGGTTCATGATATGGTTTGTGAGAAGAACACACATGCAATGACACTGGTGGATCCATGTGTGGTCTGTGAGAAGAACACACATGCAATGACACTGGGTGTGGTTCATGATATGGTTTGTGAGAAGAACACACATGCAATGACACTGGTGGATCCATGTGTGGTCTTTGGGAAGAACACACATGCAATGCCACTGGTGATATGTGGTCTGTGAGAAGAACACACATCCAATGACTCTAGCTGTGGTTCATGAAAAGAGCAGACATGCACAGACACTAGTGGATCCATGTGTTGTTCATTGGAAGAACACACATGCAATGACACTGGGTGGATCCATGTCTGGTTTGTGAGAAGAACACACATGCAATGACACTGGTGGATCCATGTGTGGTTCATGGGAAGAACACACATGCAATGACTCTGGTGATATGTGGTTTGTGAAAATAATGACATGCAATGACTCCAGCTGTGGTTAATGAGAAGAGCAGACATGCAATGACACCGGTGGATCCATGTGTGGTTTGTGAGAAGAACACACATGCAATGACATTGGGTGTGGTTCATGATATGGTTTGTAAGAAGACACACATGCAATGACTCTTGCTATGGTTCATGAAAAGAGCACGCATGTGATGACTCTAGCTGTGGTTCATGGGAAGAGCAGACATACAATGACCCTGGTGGATCCATGTGTGCTTCAAGGGAAGAACACACATGCAATGACACTGGTGGATCCATGTGGTCTGGGAAGAACACACATGCAATGACACTGGTGGATCCATGTGTGGTTCATGGGGAGAACACACATGCAATGACACCGGTGATATGTGGTTTGTGAGAAGAACCCGCATGCAATGACTCTAGCCGTGGTTCATGAAAAGAGCAGACATGCAATGACATTGGTGGATCCATGTGTGGTTCATGGGAAGAACACACATGCAATGACTCTGGTGGATCCATGTGCGGTCTGTGTGAAGAACACACATGAAATGACACTGGCTGGATCCATGTGTGGTCTATGGGAAGAACACACATACAATGACACTGGTGGATCCATGTGAGGTCTGTGAGAAGAACACACATGCAATGAAACAGGTGATATGTGGTCTGTGGGAAGAACACACATGCAATGACTCTAGTGATATCTGGTTTGTGAAAAGAACAGACATGCAATGACTCTAGCTGTGGTTAATGAAAAAAGCAGACATGCAATGACACCGGTGGATCCATGTGGGGCTAATGAGAAGAACACACATGCAATGACACTAGGTGTGGTTCATGATATGGTTTGTGAGAAGAACACACATGCAATGTCACTGGTGGATCCATGTGTGGTCTGTGAGAAGAAGACACATGCAATGAAACTGGGTGTGGTTCATCATATGGTTTGTGAGGAGAACACACATGCAATGACACTGGTGGATCCATGTGTGGTCTTTGGGAAGAACACACATGCAATGAAACTAGTGATATGTGGTCTGTGAGAAGAACACACATCCAATGACTCTAGCTATGGTTCATGAAAAGAGCAGACATGCACAGACACTGGTGGATCCATGTGTGGTTCATGGGAAGAACACACATGCAATGACTCTGGTGATATGTGGTTTGTGAAAATAACAGACATGCAATGACTCTAGCTGTGGTTAATGAGAAGAGCAGACATGCAATGACACCGGTGGATCCATGTGTGGTTTGTGAGAAGAACACACATGCAATGACTCTAGCCGTGGTTCATGAAAAGAGCAGACATGCAATGACACTGGTGGATCCATGTGTGGTTGATGGGAAGAACACACATGCAATGACTCTGGTGGATCCATGTGTGGTCTGTGGGAAGAACACACATGCAATGACATTGGGTGGATCCATGTGTGGTCTATGGGAAGAACACACATGCAATGACACTGGTGGATCCATGTGTGGTCTGTGGGAAGAACACACATGCAATGACACAGGTGATATGTGGTCTGTGGGAAGAACACGCATGCAAGGACTCTGGTGATATGTGGTTTTTGAAAAGAACAGACATGCAATGATTCTAGCTGTGGTTAATGAAAAGAGTAGACATGCAATGAAACCGGTGGATCCATGTGGGGTTAATGAGAAGAACACACATGCAATGACACTGGGTGTGGTTCATGATATGGTTTGTGAGAAGAACACACATGCAATGACACTGGTGGATCCATGTGTGGTATGTGAGAAGAACACACATGCAATGACACCGGTGGATCCATGTGTGGTATGTGAGGAGAACACACATGCAATGACACTGGTGGATCCATGTGTGGTCTTTGGGAAGAACACACATGCAATGACACTGGTGATATGTGGTCTGTGAGAAGAACACACATCCAATGACTCTAGCTGTGGTTCATGAAAAGAGCAGACATGCACAGACACTGGTGGATCCATGTGTGGTTCATGGGAAGAACACACATGCAATGACACTGGGTGGATCCATGTGTGGTTTGTGAGAAGAACACACATGCAATGACACTGGTGGATCCATGTGTGGATCATGGGAAGAACACACATGCAATAACTAAGGTGATATGTGGTTTGTGAAAATAACAGACATGCAATGAATCTAGCTGTGGTTAATGAGAAGAGCAGACATGCAATGACACCGGTGGATCCATGTGTGGTTTGTGAGAAGAACACACATGAAATGACATTGGGTGTGGTTCATGATATGGTTTGTAAGAAGAACACACATGCAATGACTCTAGCTGTGGTTCATGAAAAGAGCACGCATGCGATGACTCTAGCTTTGGTTCATGGGAAGAGGAGACATACAATGACCCTGGTGGATCCATGTGTGCTTCAAGGGAAGAACACACATGCAATGACACTGGTGGATCCATGTGTGGTCTGTGGGAAGAACACACATGCAATGACACTGGTGGATCCATGTGTGGTTCATGGGGAGAACACACGTGCAATGACACTGGTGATATGTGGTTTCTGAGAAGAACACACATGCAATGACTCTAGCCGTGGTTCATGAAAAGAGCAGACATGCAATGACACTGGTGTATCCATGTGTGGTTCATGGGAAGAACACACATGTAATGACTCTAGTGGATCCATGTGTGGTCTGTGGGAAGAACACACATGCAATGACACTGGGTGGATCCATGTGTGGTCTGTGGGAAGAACACACATGCAATGACACTGGTGGATCCATGTGTTGTCTGTGGGAAGAACACACATGTAATGATACAGGTGATATGTGGTCTGTGGGAAGAACACACACGCAATGACTCTGGTGATATGTGGTTTGTGAAAAGAATAGACATTGTCGTGGAAATGGCCACGGCAGTCGCTGCCACTGGCAGCGATTGAGTGTTTCGTGAGGAAGAGTTGGCGGCCATCTGCGGTGCGAGATGGGGGCGGATACACATGGGTTTACTCAGGTTTGGCCCCCCTGAGGGTAAAGACCTACTCCTGCTAGATTAGATTATGAGAGAGCGAGTTACAGGGGTGGCGAGCTCGGCGGTTAGGCAGCGAGTCGCTCGAGGGGGTGTAGGATGGAACATGTGATTCAGGATACCCTAGGGAGGTTTATATATTAAGCACCTCGCTAGGGTTTACAAGCCGTCCCCGAACAAGATAACGATTCAGGGACTTTTGACCTAATCCGACTGGGCTTCTACTACGCTTCTAGGCTTACAGTCGTCAGTCGATGGGCCTCTCCTTCCTTTATAGTCCAGTCGCTATCCTCCAGACGCACTCCCAGGCCTTTCGGCCCACTCGAACGTCCTGCTGGGCATACCCCCTTTGGCATATCCCCATTAGTAGTCCCCGAGGCCATCGTTGATGCAGGCGCGGGCGTCCTTTTGGCGTTCGAAGTAAGCGAGCCCAATTTGGGCGTCTAGTCGAGTCGGCGATGGAATTTATTAGAACCGAGGAGAATTTCCCCACGGCTCCACTCGTCATTTCAATGAACATCATTGCCGCCCAGTCGTTGTTTCGGCGAGAGGAGAGACTAGCAGGTGGCAAATAGACCACAAGAGTTGGACCGTCAAAACCTGGTCAAACTATCCGTTGGAATTTCCAACGGTAACTACGGCGCAATTACCGTAGGCAACGGCTACCCCGATTTTGGTGGGTGACGTTTCCCATATAAGGGGAGTGAGAGATCAGCTACGCAATCCTTCTCCGCATTCTTCATTCTTCCTCATTTGTTCTGCGTTCCTGCGTCCTCCCGACTTACTCTTCCCGCGTCGCGCGATTCCACATCTTTACTCGATGGCGCCTCCCAAAGGCTCATGGGGGAAATCCAAGTGCACCACGGCCCAGCTGAGATCCTTTGAGGACGCCGGGGTGCTCCGCAAGGGGAATTGGCGGGCTCCCCCCTCCTCCGAGACCGAGCCGAAACCACAACCCGGCGAGTTCATCTGCTTCACCAGCCATCTTGAGAGGGGATTAGGGTTCCCCACCTCGCTCTTCTTCCGCCGCTTATGCGCATACTACGCGATCAAGCCCTCAGATCTTGGTCCTGACATCGAGCAGCCATTGCGATCTGCGAATGCTATTTTGGCTACATGCCATATTTCCCGCTATGGCTGGAGCTCTTCCACGGCCGCATCGGGCACGAGGCGTCCAGCGGCTTGATGCTAGCCGCAGGCGGGGTTACCTTCCAATTGAAGCCGAAGGCCAACTTTGTCAAGCTCCTCCTACCGAAGAAGGCCGCCAGCGAGTGGAAGAAGAGCTAGTTCTACGTCAAGGAGGCTACTCCCTCGGGTGAGGCATCTCTTCCCGAGTTCGTCGCCGAGAGGAGCGAGCCCCGTCGGTTGGCACCGAAGAAGCTTCTTGAAGATCAGCGGATGGCTGTCACAGAAATGATGGATCATATCCAAAAGCTGAAGGACCAGGGGTTGATTCCGATCAACCTCTACAATTGCTGGCTCGGGCGGCGCCTGGTTCTGCTGGCGGCTCGTCCGAACTGGATGTACTAGTACAGCGGGAAGCACGACCCGTCTCGAACCAGCAAGGAGTCATGGGAGGCCAAGAACTACAAGGCCTCCCTGAAAAAGATTACCGACGCGGAGTTCACCGGTGCGGCGGTCGGGGTCGCCCCGTATACTCCCGGAAGAATGAAGCCCCCACAGTAAGTTCTCTTTCCAATCGCTGCGTTCGTACTTCAATTTTAGTCTTCTCGCTTGGTGTTTCTGACTCGTGGTGGCTCTCAACTTTTTCAGGTATTGGAGGGTTGGCTTCCTCCGCTTGATGAAGAGGTTCCCCAAGAACTAGAGGAGGACTCCAAGGGAGATCCTTCCGACGGCGACGGGGAAGAAGAAGAAGTCCCTCCCCTAGCGCCTGTGGCTCGCAAGACCCGGATGCAGAGACAGCGAGAGGTCGAAGCAAGCTGTAGCCTGGACGAGCTCGAAGAAGGCGATGAGGTCGCCCAGGAGCAAACGTCCCGGCGCACTGCTACACCATCGACGCCCCCACGCCGGCCCAAGTCGCCAGCAAAAAGGCCTGCGTCACCGGTCAGGTCGTCAGTGGTGTTCGAGTCTGACGAGGACTCCGACAACGAAGGATCTCCCGAAGTCTCGCATAAGGCCCCAAGGGATGCAGTCCCGACAAAGGGGTTGGAGGGCGAGGACACATAAGTGGTGGTAGAGGTTCCCCTGGTGGTGATTGCACCGCCGATCTCGGGAGCTCCAAGCCAAGAAGCAGCTGAGGCGACGGCGCCCAAGTCGGCACGATCGTCGAAGGCGGCGGCGGCGGAGCCAGAGATCCCGGCGACTGCGGCTTCATCGTCAAGGAAGCCCTCGGTTTCGTGGGCTTCGGACGTCTTCGAGAGGGGGCTCAGCCACAAGCTGGGTCCCGAGTTGGACAAGCCCGCCCATATTAGTACTGGGCTTCGCGTACTTCCAGTCGCCAAGTGAGTTGTGATTCCTTGTCCCAATTTGCCTTAATTCTTTTGTGTCGAGCTTGTGCTGATTGAAGGGGCTCGTGCAGGTCTGGCGCCAAGAAGATTGGTCGCCCTTCGGTGGCTAAGATTCCACCGGCCACTGGCGTGGGAGAGGGCGATTTACCCAAGAAGCAGAAAGTCTCTGAAGATGTGGCAACCGCCAAAGTTGCGAAGAAGCAGAAGGAGGCCGCCTTGGCTGGGGAGAAGCGCCAAGAGCCAGCTTGCCGCCAAAGAGGTGGCGGCGACGCGATCGGAGCCAGCCCTGGCTGCGTCCGTGCCGGAGGCGCCGGTCTTGGCAACCAGCGCCCCTGCCAGGGCATCCGTGATGTTCCCTCATTTTATGGCGAAGGGGTTTCCAGGTGTTGGGGACACGCAATCTCCGCAGAGTCCGGAAATCGTGGATGCGGACATTGGGTCCTGCCGCGGGCGCACCTCCTTCACGGTCCCGTCGACTGACACCGGGGAACTTCACAAGATGCTCGGCGCCGCTATTTAGGTATGTCCAGTCCCCGAATTCCTAGTCGCTGAATTTCAGCGCCTGAGAATTGTTTTTCTTTTTCTTCCTTCTCCAGTCCCTGAGTTCCTGGTCGCTGAATTTCAGCGACTGGGAGCTGGATTATGGTTTTCTTCCTTCTCCAGTCCCCGAGTTCCTAGTGGCTGAATTTCAGCGGCTGGGAACTGGATCTTGTTCTGTCCAATGCTTAGTTGAGTTTTTTGTTTACAGGGGTTGCAAAGGGAGTCAACTGATCGGCAGGCTGCGAGAGAGCGCTTGGAGCATGACTTGCGTGAAGCGCAGGAGGGGAACCAGCGGCTTCAGGAGACTATTGGTGAGTGTCTGTTCGGCCTTATTCTTCTTTTCCTGGTGTGAGCTGGTTGTGTGCAATACTCTGATATCTTTGCTTACAGATGGTTTCCCGGCTGAGATCTCCAAGGCCCGTGAGGGGTATGTCCCACTCGCCGAACTAGACGCGGCGAATGGGCGAATAGCCTCTCTGGTCAAGGACTTGGAAGAGGCTAAGGCGGCCTCAATTTCTTCGGAGGAACGGGCGAAGGCTGCCGTTGCCGCGGCTGAAGAGGAACACAAGGCCACGGACTCCATCATCGTGGGGCTGCATAACAAGCAGACTGCCTTGGAGAAGCACGTCAAGGAGAACAGCCGCAAACTCCTTGGTGAGTCTCTATCTTTGCTTTAGCCTAGTCCCCTCTTTGGGGGTTTCATTGTTTCGCTGACATCTGACTTTGCAGCCGTGGTAGGCCAAAGCGACCCGGTGGTGCAGACATACACCGCCTCGCAGTGCATCACTGCCGTGGTAAATGCGTCCACGGCCTCGGCGTTGTGTGTCCAGGCGACTCTTCAGGGCATGTCTCCCACCGAAGACATCCCTGGGGGACTTACGGAGGTATGGCGCTATCTGGAGGAGGTGCCCGCCGTTGTGGAGTGGATGACGTGCTCGGCGTTCAGACGCGGGGCCGCCACGGCGTTGAGCTTGGGTCTCGCACACTTCCCCGACGACTTCGATCTTGACGATGTGACGAGTGGCTATCCGTCGGCGACCGGCACGATGGAGATGTCGGAGGTGCTGGGGCTGACCGCGAGGGCCACTCCTTATGCCGATCGTGTCTTGGCGATGGGGGATCTGCTGTCGTATCAGGAGACGGTGTTGGCGCCTGGCGACCCCGAGCCAGAGCATCACGACATGAAGTCGGAGCAGCCCTTCCGGTCATCGTTGGCGAAGTCGCTGACAACGTACCCGACAAACCCGTGGCAGCCTTTTCTGCGTGTCAAGGGTGGTGGCGCTTCTACTTCATCAGGGCCTGTGGAGTAAGCAAATGTAAAGGTTGTAATGTATGCCAAGTGGCGAAATGTTGTATGGTAATTTTTGCAATGTATGCCACGGGGAGTTGATCGACTCGTGTTATGATTAGGAAAATGTTTTGTTCAAGAATTGTTTTCATTGAGCGAGTCCCCGAGCGCGTCCGCCCTTTAGTGGGGTATAACTCGAGTGTGTACTTTTGTGTGTTTGATTTGTTTACGCTTTTGTTTTTATCCCTCGCGTCTTCTGAGTGGCAAGTCCCCGAGCGTGAGTGGGGCTGTCTAGTGAGCGAGTCCCCGAGCGTGGTGCCCGAGCGTATTGGTGCAGGTTGTGAATGTGTTGTTTGTAACACGTCTCCTCCCCTGCCTCGGAGTCGCTTGGCGAGCCTTAGGCAGCTCTCTTACTTGGTGTGTTCCCGAGCCATGTGGGGTTCCTGTTTTGCGGAGTCCCTGTGCGTGGTACTTAACCGTTCGAGTCGCTTTGCGCAAGGGTGGGAGGGATAGAGCGCTGTGGGAAGCGTGTATCAGATGTCTTGGCCCGGCAGGCCAGTCGGGCTAGGCGAATCCAATGGCGGTTCCGGGTTGGCGTTTTTCATGGACGACCCAAGGCCCGAATACTTCCGGTGCCCTTGTGCCGCACTACTTTGCCGTGCCGGTCGCTCGACCAGAGGTTGACTTCCATAAGTAGCATATTGCTGGCATGTACGAGTGCGAGTGGCACAAGAATATTGCGAGTGGGCACAATTTGTGCAATCCGAATGAATTTCATTATATATTCTGATGGAGTACAGTGTGGGGTTCTAAGTATAGAACTTTCTGAGGAGGTTTACGTTCCATGGCCTCCTGACCTCCAATTGGCCATCACCCCGTATGTCGATGAGGTAATAGGCGTCGTTGCCAAGGACTCGGCCTATGGCGAATGGCCCCTCCCATGGGGGTGAGAGCTTGTGCATGCCCTTCTTGTCTTGGGCCAGTCGTAGGACCAGGTCGCCTTCCTGGAAGGTGCGAGTTCGCACTCGGCGGCTGTGATAGCAGCGTAGTCCTTGCTGGTGTATGGCGGTGCGGGAGCGAGCCAGGTC
This sequence comes from Avena insularis, assembly GCA_023614405.1. Taxonomy (NCBI): domain Eukaryota; kingdom Viridiplantae; phylum Streptophyta; class Magnoliopsida; order Poales; family Poaceae; genus Avena; species Avena insularis. The sequence goes on from CM042690.1 coordinate 447,736,255, forward strand.
GTGTGCCTTGTCAAGTTGATGGACACTGTCTTGGTGGGCGATCTCGTTGGCCTCCTCGACGTAATTAGCGACTCGAGGGGAGTCGTGCTCCAGGTTTGTTGGCATTACGGCTTCGGCGCCATATACCATGAAGAAAGGCGTGAGCCCGGTTGATCCGTTGACGGAGGTGTGGATCCCCCATATCACAGAGGGGAGCTCGTCGACCCAGCATCCTGGGGTGCGCTCGAGAGGCACCTGCAGTCGCGGCTTGAGCCCATGGAGGACGCTCTGCTTGGCCATTAGATTCCGGGTGGGCGACTGATGCGAGGTCGAGTCGGATGTCGTGCTCCTCACAGAATTCCGCCATGGCCCCCTTGGCAAAGTTGGTGTTGTTGTCTGTTATGATGCTGTGCGGGTAGCCGTACCAGTAGATGAGTTTGCGGAGGAACTTGGTGGCCGTCTTGCCATCGCACTTTTTGATCGGCTTGGCATCGACCCATTTGGTGAACTTGTCGACTGCGACCAGGAGGTGAGTGAAACCAGACGGGGCCTTCTGGAATGGGCCTACCATGTCCATGCCCCATACGGCGAATGGCCACGTGATGGGAATTGTCTTGAGTGCCGAGCCAGGAAGGTGCGTCTGGTTGGCGTACTTTTGGCACCCGACGCATCGTTGGATGATGTTGGTGGTGTCGGCGTGTGCGGTTAGCCAGTAGAAACCGTGCCACATGGTCTTGGCGACTAACGACTTGGCACCAACGTGATGGCCGCAGTCGCCGGCGTGAATGTCCTGGAGGATCTTGCGGGCTTCTTCTGGCTGTACACAGCGCTGGAACACGCCGGTCGTGCTGCGCTTGTGGAGCTCGCCGTTGATGATGACGAAGTATTTGCAACGGCGCATGATCATTCGCGCCTCTGTCTCGTTGCTCGGTAAGAGTTTGTGTTCCAGGAAGGCGACGTATGGCGCTGTCCAGTCGCTAGGTTCCACAACCATGGCGACTAAGGCCGGTTCTGGTTGCAGTGGGATCCCTACGTCGATCTCCTTCGGTGCGCTGACTGAGGGTTTGTGGATGATATCGAGGAAGACGCCTACTGGTGGTGCCTGTCGGGTCGATCCGACGCGGGAAAGGGCGTCTGCCTCCTCATTTTTGCGCCTATCGATCCACTCGATGGAATAGCCATCAAAGTGTCCTCCCAACTGGTCGACGGCTTGGCGGTACGCGATCGTTGTTGGGGAGACAGCATCGCACGTCCTGGCCACTTGGTCGGCGACTAGGTCGGAGTCGCCATAGCATCGTAGGCGGTTGATGTTCATCTCCTTGGCAGCTCTCATGCCGTGGAGGAGGGCTTCGTATTCCGCCATATTGTTGGTGCAGGGCTTGAAGTTGAGGTGGAGTATGTAGTGGAGCTTGTCTCCTTTGGGGAAGGTCAGTATGACCCCAGCCCCCGCGCCATCGGTGTTCTTGGAGCCGTCGAAGTGGAGCGACCAATAGTGGAGGTATGGGAGCTTCTCTGGCTGCTGTGCTTCTTCCCAGTCTGCGAGGAAATCAGCCAGGGCTTGTGACTTGATCGCTTTTCGGGGCTCGTACTTGATGTTGTGGACGCCGATCTCGACGACCCACTTGGCGACTCTCCTAGTTACCCCGCGATTGCATATGATGTCTTGCAGGGGCGCGGAGGATACCACCGTGATTGGGTGCTCCTGGAAGTAGTGTGGGAGCCGCCGCTGTGCTCGGAATACCGCGTACACCAGTTTTTGGTATTGCGGGTAGCGCTGTCGTGAGTCCGTTAGGACTTCGCTGATGTAGTATACGGGTTGTTGTATGGGGCACTCCTTTCCCTCTTCCGGTCGTTCGACGACCATCACGGCGCTGACGACTCGATTGGAGGCCGCGACGTAAACGAGCATTGGCTCTTTGTCGAGTGGCGCGGCGAGCAGTGGTGCCACAAGTAGCACTTCTTTGATTGCTTTGAGTGCGTTGTCGGCTTCTACGTCCCATTGGAACGTTCGGTTCTTGCGCATCAGGCGGTAGAGGGGCATTGCCTTCTCGCCTAGTCGAGGGATGAAGCGACTGAGGGCCGCGACTCGCCTTGCCAACTTTTGGACATCGCGCAGGCACTCGGGTTTCCCAAGTCGCGCGATGGTGTCGATCTTGGTGGGGTTGGCTTCAATGCCTCGCTTGGAGACTACGTATCCCAGAAGTTGTCCGGTGGGTACGCCGAAGGTGCATTTTCCAGGATTCAGCTTGATGTTGTACCTCCGCAAGTTTGCGAAGGTTTCGGCTAGATCGGCGAGCAGGTCATCCTGGCGGGTGGATTTTACCACCACGTCATCGATGTAAACGTGAATGTTGCAGCCAATTTGGCTCGCTAGACATTCCTGCATGCACCTCTAGTATGTGGCCCCTACGTTCTTGAGGCCGAATGTCATGGCCGTGTAGCAGAATGCGCCGAATGGCGTGATGAACGTCGTCTTCTTCTCGTCTTCGACTGCCATCTTGATCTGGTTATAGCCAGAGTAAGCGTCGAGAAAACATAGTGACTCCAATCCCGCGGTCGAGTCGATGATCTGATCGATGCGCGGTAGGACGAACTCCTCCTTCGGGCAGGCGCTGTTGAGGTTGGTGTAGTCAATGCACATTCTCCATGTGTTGTTCTTTTTGAGAACCACGACTGGGTTTGCCAGCCACTTGGAGTACTTGATTGGCCGGATGAAGCCTGCGGCTAGCAGGCGCTGGACTTCCTCGGCGATTGCTCCGCGGTGCTCTTCATTGAAGGGTCGTAGCGACTGCTTTACTGGTCGCACTTTTGGGTCGGCATTAAGTTTGTGCTCAGCGAGTTCCCTCGGGACACCTGGCATGTCAGATGGCTTCCATGCGAAGATGTCGCGGTTCTCACGGAGGAACTCGATGAGCGCGCTTTCCTATGCGGGGCTCATGAGCGCCCCGATGGTGACCGTCTGGCTGGAGTCGCCTGGGACGAGCTCGACGGTGCGGGTGTGCGTGGTCGCCTCGAACGTGGAGTTCGTGGCGATCGGTTTCTTCAAGATGGTGGGGTCGTCCTTGTTGATGTTGCCCACGTATTTCGCTAGCTCCTCCGCGTGGTCGGTCTCCACAGCGATGACGGCGTTAGTGAGCTCGGCGCCTTTTTCCTCGCATTCCACGGCCATATTGGGGTCGCCATGGACGGTGATGATGCCGCTCGGCCTGAGGAGCTTCATCATGTTGTAGGTGTAGTGTGGGTTCGCCATGAACTTTGCGAATGCCTAGCAGCCTAGGACGCAGTGGTAGGGATTGCGAAAGTTCACCAGCTCAAAGACGATCCTCTCCGTGCGGTAGTTTGCCGGAGTGCCGAAGGTGACAGGCAACATCACTTTCCCGATCGGGTACGCCTTCCGACCGGGGACGATGCCATGGAAGGTCGTCAGTGTTGCTTGATGGCTGTTTCTAGGAGCTGGAGCCTTTTAAACGTGTCGAGGTACAGGATATTGATGGATCTCCCACCGTCCATCAACGTCTTGGGCAGCCAGTAGTCGGCCACCTTTCGCTTGACCACCAGGGCGACTCGCCCTGGGTACTCGATTCTTGGCGCATGGTCCTGGCGACTCCACGTGATGCTCTGCTCGGACCAGTTTAGGAAGCGGGGGATGTCGACTTGCGTCACCGCATTAACGGTGACCGCGTGGGCGAGTACCTTATTCTCACGCTTGGTGCCGAGCCTAGTTAAGGTATGTAGCTATCTGACGGCAGTTCCGAAGATGCCGCCGTTCCCGTTGTCCCGAGGTGGGTTGTTGTTGGGGTCCTCCCTTGCATGTCTTGCCTTTTCAATCTCTTTAAGGGAGTGGCAATCGGCGGTGGTGTGGGTGGTCGGTTTTCCCTCCCTGCTATGATAGATGCAGGGTTGGTTGAGCAAGGCGGCAGGGTCGAATTTCGGCCTCGTCGTGTTGTTGGCGTGGTAGTTCCCGCTGTCGCGGTAGTTTCCTCCATCGCGTCGGTAGTTATTGGAGTCGCGCTGGCCGTAGCCGGTGTTGGCGACGAAGTCGACTCACCTGTCCGTGCGGCGCTTGCCGGTGATGCGGGTGTTGCTGTAGCGCATGTCGCGTAGGCGCCCGCTGTCATGGATGCTAGTGCGGCATCTTCCTCCCGACTCATCGTCGGAATCTTGGTTGGGGTCCTCCTCCGCATAGCGCTTGGCGATCTCGAGGAGGTCGGGGATGTTGTCGAGCGTCTGGTAAACCCTCTTGATCTTGGCGACGAGGGGTTCATACCGGCACGCGTTCTTGAAGCAGTGTATCGCCGTGTCTGGGTGGATGCCGGAGGCGTTTATCCATAGTTCTTGCCACCTTTGGATCCACCGGCGGGTCGACTCGTGCTGTCCCTGGATGCATCGCTCCAGGTCATCTATGGTGGTGGCGCGGGTGTAGGAGCCCTCGAAGTGCCTGACGAAGGCGTCCCGCATTTCTTCCCAGGAATCGATGCTATCAGCGGGTAGCGTGTTGATCCACTGCCGTGTCGCACCCTCCATCATCAGGGGGAGGTAGCGAGCGGCGAGCAGGTCGGTGTGGCCTGTGATCCCCATTGCCATGAGGTGTGTGTCCAGCCAAACAGCGGGGTAGTACGTCGGGTCGTACTTCTTGATTTCTTTGGGGCCTTGAAATCTGCGTGGTATTTTTCCCCACGAATCATTGGTCCAAAGCATTGCGGCCCGACTCGGCTGAGCGAGCCTCTTGGCTCTGGGTCGCTGCGGTTGGTGAGGTTGTGTCGCAGGTCGTAGGGCTGGCGTGACCGCCACGCCTGATTGTTGATGATGTGCGTTCGGGCATCGAGGGGCTACCCGTTGGCAGCGACCGTGTTGTTCGCCGGTCGCGGCTTGTTGGTTGACAACGCGGGGTTGGCGGCACGTGGTTGGTTCACCAGGGGCTGGGGTGGTGGGCAAACCAATGTGTTAGCCACGGTGGGGTGGCCGCTTGATGCCGCCCTGCTTGCTGACGAGCGGGAATACATCCGCCCCCGCGGGTCGACTCCCGCGGCCTGTTGCTCGACGGCCCTCACGAGTAGGGCCTTGGCGCACTGGATCTGTAGCGTGTCGTCTCCTTGGACATCGAGGTTGGCGATCGCGGCATCGGCCGCGACAACATTGTCCATCGGGGTGGAGTAGAGTGGTAGCCCGTTGGCGTCCCGGGCTTGAGGTGAGATGATGATTCGTGGTTGGTCTGGTGGGGGCGCATGGCCCATGGGTGGTGGAGGGGCCCCAGTCGCCGGCGCTCCAGGTGGTGGTCTCGCGGGGTTGCTCCCTCCTGGCAGCGCGTTCTCGCAGTATTCGCGCTCGGCGCCGCGTGTGGGGTCGCCCTCGTCGTTGAAATTCAGGACACGGCCCTGAACATCGGGGTTCAGGCGGGTCCTGATGCGGCGCTGGTGATAGAGTGATAGCTCCCGCGTCGTCTCTCGTTCGAGGCGGTATTTCTCGTGCTCGGCGAGTTCGTTGCGTTGCGCCTCCTGGAGCCGCAGGCGGGCTTGCTCCACCTCCATGGCCATCGCGGTCGGCGGGATCGGCGTGGAGAATGGATCTGGCGGGGCGGTCGTGCTACCCGCCATGTAGATCGCGTTGAAGCGATTATCCTCGAGGGATTCCGATCCGGAGTCGGAGTCGAAGATCCCCAGGATGGAGGGATCCTTGAAATCCTCGGGGTTAGAGACTCGCATGATTGAGTCCTCCCGTGACGCGATGGTGATGGATCCGTTGACCGATGCAGGGGTCGCGGAGTCGGCGTCGTCATTTAGGGCGTCGTCGTTGGTGGCGGCGTTAGTCTCGGCCGCATCGCTAGCGGCCGAGTCGTACTCGGTGACGAGGCCCCTGATGGAGCGGACCTGCTCCTCCGAAAGCAGATCGCGGTGTGGAGGCGACCTGCCGACGATCACCGTCGCGGCCGGATCAACCATGCCGGTGAAGCCGACGAAGAGGTTGATGCAGCCGATCGGCGTCACCGCGGCATGAGTGACCGGGCGTGACGCCGGGATGTAGCTGCTGGGCAGGATCTGCAAGATCCCACCGATGGCGATCATGCAGCCGGTGGCGAGCAGCCGATTGATCGGCGAATAGGGTCTCGCCGCAGAACTCAGGATAGTCCCGCTATGCCCCACGGTGAGCGCCACTATCGTGGAAATGGCCATGGCAGTCGCTGCCACTGGCAGCGATTGAGTGTTTCGTGAGGACGAGTTGGCGGCCATCTGCGGTGCGAGATGGGGGCGGATGCACATGGGTTTACCCAGGTTCGGCCCCCCTGAGGGTAAAGACCTACTCCTGCTAGATTAGATTATGAGAGAGCGAGTTACAGGGGTGGCGATCTCAGCGGTTAGGCAGCGAGTCGCTCGAGGGGGTGTATGATGGAACGTGTGGTTCAGGATACCCTAGGGAGGTTTATATATGAAGCACCTCGCTAGGGTTTACAAGCCGTCCCCGAACAAGATAAGAATCCAGGTACTTTTGACCTAATCCGACTGGGCTTCTGCTATGCTTCTGGGCTTCGAGTCGCCAGTCGATGGTCCTCTGCATCCTTTAAAGTCCAGTCGTTGTCCTCCAGACGCACTCGCAGGCCTTTTGGCCCACTCGGAACGTCCTACTGGGCATACCCCCTTTGGCATATCCCCATCAGACATGCAATGACTCTAGCTGTGGTTAATGAAAAGAGCAGACATGCAATGACACCGGTGGATCCATGTGGGGTTAATGAGAAGAACACACATGCAATGACACATGGAGTGGTTCAGGATATGGTTTGTGAGAAGAACACACATGCAATGACACTGGTGGATCCATGTGTGGTCTTTGGGAAGAACACACATGCAATGACATTGGTGATATGTGGTCTGTGAGAAGAACACACATCCAATGACTCTAGCTATGGTTCATGAAAAGAGCAGACATGCACAGACACTGGTGGATCCATGTGTGGTTCATGGGAAGAACACGCATGCAATGACACTGGGTGGATCCATGTGTGGTTTGTGAGAAGAACACACATGCAATGACACTGGTGGATCCATGTGTGGTTCACGGGAAGAACACACATGCAATGACTCTGGTGATATGTGGTTTGTGAAAAGAACAAACATGCAATGACTCTAGCTATGGTTAATGAGAAGAGCAGACATGCAATGACACCGGTGGATCCATGTGTGGTTTGTGAGAAGAACACACATGCAATGACACTGGGTGTGGTTCATGATATGGTTTGTAAGAAGAACACACATGCAATGACTCTAGCTGGGGTTCATGAAAAGAGCACGCATGCGATGACTCTAGCAGTGGTTCATGGGAAGAGCAGACATACAATGACCCTAGTGGATCCATGTGTGCTTCAAGGGAAGAACACACATGCAATGACACTGGTGGATCCATGTGTGGTCTGTGGGAAGAACACACATGCAATGACACTGGTGGATCCATGTGTGGTTCATGGGGAGAACACACATGCAATGACACCGGTGATATGTGGTTTGTGAGAAGAACACACATGCAATGACTCTAGCCGTGGTTCATGAAAAGAGCAGACATGCAATGACACTGGTGGATCCATTTGTGGTTCCTGGGAAGAACACACATGTAATGACTCTGGTGGATCCATGTGTGGTCTGTGTGAAGAACACACATGCAATGACACTGGGTGGATCCATGTGTGGTCTATGGGAAGAACACACATGCAATGACACTGGCGGATCCATGTGTGGTCTGTGGGAAGAACACACATGCAATGACACATGTGATATGTGGTTTGTGGGAAGAACACACATGCAATGACTGTGGTGATATGTGGTTTGTGAAAAGAACAGACATGCAATGACTCTAGCTGTGGTTAATGAAAAGAGCAAAAATACAATGACACCGGTGGATCCATGTGGGGTTAATGAGAAGAACACACATGCAATGACACTGGGTGTGGTTCATGATATGGTTTGTGAGAAGAACACACATGCAATGACACTAGTGGATCCATGTGTGGTCTGTGGGAAGAACACACATGCAATGACACTGGTGATATGTGGTTTGTGAGAAGAACACACATCCAATGACTCTAGTGGATCCTTACGTGGTTTATGAGTGGTTTATGAGAAGAACACACATCCAATGAACTCTAGTGGATCTATCTTGGCATAATTTGATGTATGCCATGATGTATTTCATTGTACAAGACACTCACTTTCCATTTTTATACTACTTAGTATCGCCCTTGGTTTTATGTGGTACTACTTAGTTTTGCCCCCCTCTCTATCTTTCGTAGAAGCACAAATCTATTCTCACCCTGTCTGCTACTCCCTGATTGGTTATCACAGTTGTCACGCGGATTGTGCGCACCAACCGTTGATTCTGTGCGATCCAACGATGATCGTTGCACACGTCGTGCCCTTCACAGTATAGCGTGATACAGCACGGACGTCTCCCTCAGGGAGACTTCTACAAGAAGGAACACGATGTCGTCCATGGAAAAAGTCGTCCAGCGGTCATATCATGTTTAATCAAGTCTGAAAAGCCTACTACTGCTACTACTACGCCACAACGCATGCGTCATCGAGTGCACGGTCGTCGATGGACAGCTGCAATTTATTGCCACTTGATCTTAATAAGACATCCCATTTTTTATGCAGCGGCTCTCAATCACCAATTTTAGGGCCGTGTCAAACTTTGTACGTAGAAATTGTGTGTGCGCCCTTTGCATGCGACTCAGTACAGAACTGCCATGCATGGCCCGAGAAAAAATGTGATGTACCGTCAGGTGCCGTGCGCGGTGCACGATCGATCAGCTGTAGCGTTGCACGGTGGTGCAACGAAATGTGCCTTGCTTCTATCCACCTTAACTATAGAGCCCTTCTCCGCACACCCACTCCCATTCTCGCTCACTGTCCCCACGCAACCCTCTCCACTGTCCCACCAGCATCCGCAAACTCCCGAGAATACCCTGTCCGCGTCGGCGATGGCCGAGGAGGATAAGGTGGCCATCGTCGCCTCCGTGGCCGCCGGCGAGGAGGCCCCCGTTAACTCGCCGGTCCCCCTCGACGCGTTGAAAGCAGCCGTTGTGCCTGTCCAAGCCTCAGTGGAGGCATCGATGGCAGCCGCCGTTCCCGTCCAGGCCCCCGTCCCAGCTACCGATGGAGCCACCAAAGAGGAGCCCCCCGCCGGCGAGGAGGCCCCCGCCCGTCAGAAGCAGATCACGTACTTCTTGGGCACCTACGAGCCAGATAAGTACATCGCTCTGCTGACCCCATAGGACACCGGCATCGACGACCTATGGTTGGAGGTAACTAGGGTTTTCTCCCCTCCCATGGTTCTTCTACCGTTTGTTAGAAATAATGGGCTAATCTATTTAAAATTTAGATGGTATTGTCATGTTTAATATTCTGGAATTAATCATGGAAATTGTGCCTAATTATCCAACACAATTCCCATTGTTGGATGCTAGCTCTTGGTTTATTAGGATTCGCTTGTTCGCATTTTGATTGCTCGATCTTCTTACATCATCTACTCCCTCATTTTCCTTTTCTTCCAATAGGTTTCCGGCAGCGACGTCTGCAGCGATGATGAGTCCATTCACACCAAGGCTCATCAGGTGCTGAGGAGGCTGCGGGCCAGCCAGTACGACGACTACCTCACGGGCCCCTACTATAGTTGCCCCTTCCGCAAGGGGATCGCCTACTGCTTGACGAGTCGCGCCGCTGGCGGCATCGACTTCAACACCTTACTAAAGCATGCAGAGGCCGCGGGCTCCGGCATCCACAAAGGCGGCAAGCGCGAGATCATGAACATCAACGCCTACATCGCTGAACACCAGGCTATCGCCATTCACCTCCGAAATCTCCAGCGGGTGGCCATCAAAGAGGGTCACATGCCTCCAATCAGGCCCAAGGCCCCCAAGTCCAAGAAACTGGGCAGCAAGACGTGGCGGAGGTGCCAGAGGGAGATGGAGGCGCTGCCGAATGAATGGGTTGGATGTCTCCTTGAATGTATCTGCATCTGCCACGGCTGCTGCTACTAAGCAGCTTCTTTTGATTTTCAATATTTTGCTTGCATCCTATTTCTGGCTGAATGCATCGAACCCCGTTAAGCAACCTACTACTTTCTATCGCTATATCCTATTTAGCTGCGCACAACTATATCTACATTTGTTTTGTTTTCTGAATGAATGTATTTTTCCTGGTGTGATTTGTTGCTCTAGATTTGGTACCTGATCGGAGGCAAAAAGAGGTCCAAAAGGGAACGAAATATCAAAGTGAGAATCTTCTCTAGATTTGCTACCAATTTGGGAAAAATGAAACATATCTGTTTAGCGAGAGAGGAAAAGGGTACTCTTTCAAACTGCCAGTTAACGAGCTACCATCTTGACAAGATACAAGACACATACATAAACATAACACAAAGAGGGTTAAATTTATTTTACTACTCTCACTTGAGGCGCTAGCCATCTTGACAGGCTAACTGAGTTCCACAAAACAGAAACATAACACTAAGAAGTAAAATTTAATTCACTTCTCATTAGACCACTTGAGGCACTTGCCATCGTTCCTAGGCGACCAACTGCAATCATTCCAGGTGGATCTTACATTATTGGCCCTCCACAGCTCACGAAATGCAAGTTCATCCCACCTGGCATCTGACTTGGCTTCCCTATCTTCAGCGTCCTGTGGCACAATTAGCGATGCATCACAGGCCTGATTGTTGCCGCTAGAAGATGCTGCCTCTCTATTTGCCGCTTAAGCTGCAGCCTCTCTGTCAGTTGCTTCTTCAGCTACAAGCGCTCTTTCAGCTGCTTCTGTAGCCTCTCTGTCAGCTGCTTCAGATGCAGCCAATTTCTTTGCATATTCAGCTTCAAACTTAGCTATTCCGCATTTTCTACAAAGGGCTCCCCTAAGCTCGTCTTCCCTCTTGCAAATAGGGCAAAACACGAGGTAACGTAGAAAAAATGGATCTTCTTGTACAGCGGGTAGGTCACGTAAGCATCTATGGCTGCATAGTTCAGGTTTATATCAGACAACGGCCACTCGTCGCAGAAATCGTGCCTATCCGTAGGGAAATCTTCCTTCATTTTGTCGTACGACTCATCGAGGATTCTAGTTGCGAGTGATGCCATTCCATCCTTCCTCGAGCCCCCTAGGATCTTGACAAGACTCTGAATATCGATCCACTTGTGCGTAGGAATTATAATTCCCTCTTGATACAGTTTCAAAAAATCAGTTCTTTTATGGACAGTGCAGAAAACAATTCCCTTTTCTACAAGGAACTGGCGCAGCACCGGACATTTCCTGTTAGTCCTAAAAGTATGTAGTTTGTCATCACCAAATTTTTTAACTACAAATATTTTGTCAATGCAAGATCATCATCTCAATATAATTTTGAAAAGTTTAGTAAATGCAAGATCAAGACTCTCAACATTGTATTGTCATAATTTATTCGGTTTTGCTATTTCTGAGTCGACTGAACGAGTTGCACATTTCTTTTAACTACGGTTGCACTTTTCTTAGGTGATTGAGACTAAAGAAAATCTCAGTCGATTGAGACATAGGCAAACCCTAATTTATTTGGTCCTAAATAAAATCCAGTAGTTGTAAGATGAGCAAGTGGATAAAGAACAAGAGGAGAAAACCCTAAAAGCGGTTAGCTACAGAGAGCAGATCTACAAACCGGGAGAGGTGGTAGACGAGGACGTGTTTCTGCATGGCCAGTTGAACGACGGCAACTTCAGTCCCTTCATATGGGTGCTTCGGGGTGTACTCGAGGTCCAATCCCACAAACTTGTCCTCGTCTATCCCAAGCCAACCCCCGTACATCCTCAGGACATGCACCACTGTCTCCTCCTCGTTGGTGTAGACAACGTCTATCTTCTTGTTGTCATGGGTAGTGAAGCTTGTCTCTAGCACTGGTAGAAAGAGGGCCTTTGGTCCAGTGCCCAAATTCCATTGGTCCCGTTTCGTTTCCATAATCGGGACCATGCCACGAACCGGGACCAAAAACCCCGCGATGGTCTGCAGTCCAGGACAATTAATGTAAATTAATTCCGGGCAGAAATTAATTCGAGGCATAAATTAATTCGAGGTACAAATTGAATTGATCAGTATTTTTGAAAAAATCTTTCACAAAATAATCGAGACAAAGATCTAAATTGAGACATTTTATTATTCGACCACAAATTTTTCCATACAAAGATGCGACTTTACAAATTTTCCTAGTCGACAACACTTCCGCTGCTGCTGTCCTCTGAGCCGCCGGCTTCCTCGTCGTCGTCGGACGAAATCTCCACGATTTCGGTGTTGTTCGGGAGACGGAGCTCCTCTGCGCGGCTAGCGGCGTTGATGGCGGTGTAGATGGTCCGTCCAGGGATGGACCAGAACATCTCCCGCCCTTCCTGGTTGCGGTGATCCGGGTGCACCAGGCGCCTGTCCACGATACGGTTGCCAAGCTTGGCCTTCTGCTCCATCTTGAACAGCCGGGGCCAGTACTCGTTGGTCGCCGCGTACCGGGGCAACGCGCTCATCCATGCGGGCAGCTGGCGGTGACGCTTCGCGATGACACACTCCATCTCATATCCGCGGGGGTTGAGGAGGGGAGCCACTGGCACACCCGCCTCGCTGATGCGAAATCCGGCGAGCATGGTCGCGCGCAGCGGAGCGAGGATGCCGTAGTACGAATACATCACCACCTCGTAGTGGTTGAGCATGGGCACCTCCATGGTGGCGCGGTGGAGATTGGAGAGGGAGGGGAGGCGAGACGACGGCGCGGTGGAGAGGCGATGGCTAAAGGGGTGGGGTGGAGATGGACTGCAGAGAGGCCGAGGCGATGGCGAAAGCGAGCGTTGTGGCCTCATATTTATAGAGTGCGTAGACCTTCCATGGCGGCAAGGAGAAGACAGGAAGAAGATAGTAGATGACAGGAAGAATAAGAGTGGTTTTTGCGAGGCAGGGGAACGGTGGAACAATCAATGCGCTTTTATGGTAGGGGTTAACGATTGGGATGGAAGTCCAAGGAGAGACGCTTGGCGGTGGCTATTCCAGCTTCTGAGTAAACAAAAAATAATTATAACACCGATACATGAGCCCTGTTTTGTCACGTCAATACACTGGGTAGGGGGTGTTGTCCTATCCACTGTGCCAACGCTGCAAGCCTACGTGACAGCCACCCCGCCTAAGCGATGGGAGCAACATAACGGCGAGAACTGACAGGGGGGCCCAACTTGACGCCTGTTAGCCTGATTTTTTGTATTGAAACGTAAAGTTGAATTCGTGCTAAAAAAGACCCTCTGAGTATTTGGCACACCAACTGTAGCCATCCCAGCTGATTTCAGGGAACTTGGGTACCACGTTGCCTATCCACCCCAACTTTCGGGCTATCAGGCAGAAGCTAATGCCTAAGGGGTTCAAGCTCTAGTCTGAGAACACAAAATTTGACGGCCTGCAGGACCCAAAAATCTGGCTGGAGGACCACATCTCCTCCGTCGGGCTGCATGGTGGGAGTCGGAGCACGACCATGCATTGCCTACAGCTGCAGCTGCAGGGCGCCGCTCGCGCATGGCTCAACAACCTCCCGCGCGGATCCATTCGCAGCTGGGAAGATCTGGTCTACAACTTTGTGCGCAACTTCAAGGGCACTTACAAAAGGCCCGCATGAATCGAGGAACTGAGAAGCTGCCAGCAAAGATCCGGCGAATCGCTGCGCTCGTACATATAGAGGTGGTCCATCATCAAGCACTCTATAGAAAACATCTCGGAGGACCGCGCAATCGACGCATTCAATGGCACCGTTCGCCATATAGAGCTCTGGGAGAAGCTGGGCCGCTCGAAGCCCAAAACGATCGACCACCTGATGGAAATCATGAATCGGTGGGTTAACGGAGAAGACTCGGTGAAAAACCGTACCTACTCCGACGACAACGATGACCTCGGGCACAGACGTGACCACCGAGGGAAACGTCGAATGCGCGTCAACGATGACCGCGACAAGGTCAATATGGTCGCAGGCGGCTACGCCGACAAACGCTACGACAACCACAACAGCGGATATCGTAGTGGTGGATACCGTGCCAGCGGAAAAACCACTCAGGTGTGGCAGCGCCGCACTCGCGAAGAGGCACCCGCAACATCTATCGAGGACAAACTGTCCGGCCATGCAACGTGTACTTCTATATCGACAAGCATGACGACAAGAAGAAATCCAGCCACCTTCTCAAGTACTACCGTGAATTCCTTAAACTCCACGAGGGCCTGGCTCGGATGAATCGCGATGCGGTCAACAGGGGCTATGGAGCCACCCCAGGGGCTGTGGCACATGGAGCTCCTCCACCACCGCCTGGACCACCACCACCCACGGTCGCGCCAGTCCAGCATCACGAAGGCGAGCCATACCCATGAGCCGTGGGAAACATGGGGATGATCCAAAAAGGGCGTCCCTCAAATCGAGTGCAGAAGGCCATCACTCGCCAAGTCAATCTTGCGATAAACTCTCTACCCGCCACCACTGAGTACCTCAGCAGAAGCGACTCCTACATCACCTTCGGCAGGCGCGATCACCCGCGCCAAGTTCCTCGTCAAGGCAACTGTCCCCTCGTACTCGAGGCACAGATGATATGAGTCGCGTCTTCATGGACGGCGGCAGCGGCATTAACCTAATGTTCACGAGTACCTTGCGAGCGATGAGGATCCCTCTGACTTGTCTAGAAGTTTCAGACACGATGTTCCACGGCATCGTCCCAAAGAAGGGCATATATCCCCTGGGCAAAATCAACCTCGACATCATCTTCGGCACGCTGCAAAACTTTTGGCGAGAGTGCATCGACTTTGAGGTCGTCGACTGGCCCTCGCAATACCATTGCATCCTCACGTGTCGCGTTCGCTAGGTTCATGGCAGTGCCGCACTACGCCTACCTGCAGATGAAAATGCCAGGTCCAAACAGCGTAATCAAAATCAATGGCAACTTCGAGAGGTCTGATAGCTGTGACAGGGAATTCAACAGAATCTCCCAGTCCTTCGGCATGCAGGAGGAATTCACAAGATTGAAATAGTCGACAAACAATAGTCTACCTCCCCTGAGCAGGCCAAGTTCACCCGACCTGTCCTTTGACTCGTCGGGGCACACGAAGAAAATCCAGGTCCAACCAACGGACCCGACCAAGACGACCCTCATCACCAACAAGTTGAGTTCCACATAGGAACTCGCTCTCATCGAATTCCCTCGTGAGCACTGGGAGATCTTCGCCTACTATCCATCGGACATGCAAGGAGTTCCCAGGGAATTCGCCAACCACTCACTCAACGTGAATCCAGACGCAAGGCCAGTCAAGCACACAATTCGGCGACTGTCTGAACCAAGAGCAAAGGCAGTCGGAATGGAGATCAATAGACTCCTCGACGCAAAATTCATACGCGAGATCAAGGAGAGCACTTGGCTCGCTAACACAGTGCTTGTGCCTAAAAAAGACACGGATATCCTGAGGATGTGCGTGGACTTCACCTCCTTGAATAAGCACTGCCCAAAGGATCACTTCCTGCTGCCACGAATCGACCAAATCATCGACTCCACCACGGGATGTGAGCGCCTCTGCTTCCTCGACGCCTACTCAGGCTATAATTAGATTCAAATGAAGGAGGAGGATCAGGAGAAAACAGCGTTCACGACGCCCTTTGGTGTGTTCTGCTACAACACAATGCCCTTCGGGCTAAAAACGCAGGAGCCACCTATCAGCGATGCATGTAGGCTTGCCTCAAGAACCAACTTGGTCGCAACATCCAAGTCTATGTTGACGACATCGTCATCAAAACGAAAGAGGAATCCTCGCTAATCGACGATCTACGCGAAACCTTCGCCAACCTCGACCTCTACCGGATCAAGCTCAATCTGGACAAATGCGCCTTCAGCGTGCCATCTGGGCAGTTACTCGGGCACCTCATCTCTCCAAGAGGAATCGAAGCAAACCCAAAGAAAATAAAGGCCATACTAGCCATGGAGAAGCCGGAACACGTAAAAGGCATCTAGCAGCTGGCTGGGCGAATCGCGGCGCTCAGTCGATTCATCAGTCGATTGGGTGGAAAGGTCGTGCCCTTCTACCAACTTCTCCGCAAAGCTGTCAAGTTCGAGTGGACAGACGAGGCACAAGAAGCATTCGAAGATCTCAAGCGCCAACTATCCACCTCGCCAGTACAGGTGACACCTCGTGAAAAGGAACCACTACTGCTCTACATCTCCACCACCAACTAGGTGGTCAGCACGGTGCTCCTGGTGGAACGGGCCGAAGAAAATAAAGTCCACGGGGTCCAGCGCCCAGTATACTACCTCAGCGAGGTGCTCATGCCAACAAAATAGCGGTACCCGCACTACCAAAAGCTGGCGTATGGCATCTTCATGACAGCCAGGCGACTGCGCCACTACTTCTAGGAGCACCTAATCGTGGTGGTAAACGACGCCCTACTCGGGCATATACTCAATAACCCTGACGCCACAGGACGAGTCGCGCTCTGGGAATCAAATTGTCTCCACGAGACATCACATATGAAAAGCGTGACACGATCAAGTCGCAAGTTCTCCCGGACTTTCTCATACACTGGATGGAGAACCAGCTCCCCAACAAGCCAGATATGTCCTACCTCTAGAAAATGCACTTCGACGGGTCCAAGCGAAAGGACAGAGCTGGCGCAGGTGTCATAATGACATCACCCCAAGGAGACAAGATGAAATACATTCTGCAAATGCAGTTCACGACCTCCAATAATGAAGCTGAGTACGAAGCCCTAATCCATGGGATGCGGATGGAGAAAGCCCGCGGTACCAAAAGGCTCATCATCTACGGCGACTCCAAACTGGTGGTCAACCAAACGATGCACGAGTGCGATGCACTGAGCGACAACATGATCGCCTATCACGACCTCTACGACACACTCGAAGGAGTCTTTGATGGCTGTGAGCTGCAACACGTGGGCCGCAAAAGCAGTGAAGAGGCGGATCTACTTGCCAATATTGGCTCCACCTGTGCCCCCATACCACCTGGGGTATTTCTCGAGCGCATCTGCGAGAGCTCCATCAAGCCCAAGTCTCCAGAGAAGAAAGCAAGCATGTCAACAGACTCGGAGGCTACGCCATCTAACGAGACAATGGCACTCGATGACCCAGACCTTGATACATGACTCGAAGGACCAATGGGCGTCATGATGATCGAGCCATCTTGGACACAAACCTACATCACATATCTACTGAGCAAGAGGCTGCCAGATGATCTGACTGACGTGCGACACATCTCGCGACGATCCAAGGCATTCTCCCTCATCAACGGCGAACTGTACAAGCGCAGCATCACAGGAGTACTTCAACGATGTGTCTCCAACGGGGCGGAAGGGCCGTCCTCTTCGACATCCACGAAGGAACTTGGGGGCACCATGCTGGGAGTCGCGCCCTTATTGCCAAAGCTCTATGAGCTAGATTCTACTGGCCCACGACCATGCACAATGCCAAGGACATCGTCTAGCGCTGCAACGCTTGCCATCGATTCACAGACAAACCTCACGCACCTGGCGCGGAACTTCGGCCAATACCATTGGCTTGGCCCTTCGTGCAATGGGGATTCGACATGGTAGGAAAGCTCCCAAAATCCTTGAGAGGAGGTTACGTCTACCTCTTGGTTGCGGTCAAAAAATTCACCAAGTGGATCGAGGCCATGCCGGTGACAAATCAATCAGGGGCTAGCGCTGTCAAGTTCTTCGAGTCCATTGTCTACCGCTTTGGAGTGCCACAAAGGATCATCACGGACAATGGGACGAACTTCACGTCTAAGGAGTTCCAGGAATTCTGCGAAAACCTAGGAATCAACATAAGCTACGCCTTAGTGGCTCACCCACAGACCAACGGTCAAGTCGAAAAGGCCAATAGCCTCGTCTGCGGTGGAATCAAGAAGCGAATCCTTTGACCACTCGAACAAGCCGCCAGATGCTGGCCAGATGAACTGCAATCAGTCCTTTGGAGCCCGTGTACAACTCCAAACAGCGCCACGGGATACACTCTGTTCTTCATGGTACACGGTGCTGAAGCGGTGCTACCCGCAGAGGTATGCTACAAAGCCCCACGGGTGGTCGCTTACAGCGAGAAGGAGTCAACTCTTGCACTAGAAGACTCCGTCGACCTCCTTGAGGAGACACGGTAAATTGCAGCGGAGAGATCAATGATCTACCACCAAAGCCTCCACAACTACCATAGCAGAAGGCTACGCCCCAGATCCTTCGTCGAAAGAGACATGGTCCTGTGACTGAAGCTACAAGGGCATCTCAAGCTCGAGTCCCCTTGGGAAGGACCGTACGTGATTACAGAAGTAATCCCAGGTGGCGCCTATCGCCGTAAAGATTTCGAGACAGGAGTCGCATACTCCAACCCCTGGAACATCGCGCAGCTGTGTCGCTTCTACCCCTAGTCGTTTTTTAATTACAAATAAGGCTATTCAGCCAGGCTACTTAGCCACACATTGTACCTCGTACTATTCTGCGAATAAATAAAGCTAAATGCCACAAAACTCTATGTTTTCCTTATTTCCTTGCAATTCTATCACTCGGGGGCTGCGCCACCCTTTACACTTTCGTTCTACGAACAAATAGCAGTATCCTGAGTAGCTGACACAACATCAATTGAACCCTTGATAAACACCAACCTAGTTGCAACACACCTGACGGGTTGGCAAGGTGCTGAGATAAATACAAGTCAGGCTAACGAAAAGGAACTACAGAGTACAATTCACTCGCAAAATATACAAGCTAGCAAGCTCTTCACATATCAATGGGTATTAATTACAGCCAACATAGTCATACGAACTTTACAACACTTATACAATTATGTGCAGGATACAAATCATGCTACTTCTGCAAAAGAAGAACGTTCGTTTGCTCCTCGAAGAAATAAACAATGTCCTCTGCTGGCTGATCAACAGCTTGATAGTGCGGAGCCATGTTCCAGGTCATACCTTCTGGCGGAGGCAGCGGCCCAGCGACAACATATGCAACATCTACATCCGGCCTATGCAGTCGGACCAGCCCAGCGGTACAATGGGTGGATTCTGGCCTGCAGAGGCTGGACGCGGCGGCGCAACCACGTGCGAATGAGAGCGGCACCACCCTCTTCTTTGCCTATGCGGCTTTCGAGGTAGCAGACACACTTATACAACACCTCCATTTCCTCGGACTCGCCAGGCATCATGACATTCTTCCAGGAGAGCCTCCTCTTGCAAGTCACCACGGGATCGAAGGGCACGAGTCCGTAGTGCTCTCCGTCGGCCTTCTGGTCGTGGATGTAGAACCACTTGTCTCTCCACCCTTGGACAGATGTCGTGAGCTTGATGTCGAAGTAAACGGTAGAGGAGTCGACATGGATTGCGCAGCCTCCTACGTCGTAGACTACCGGACCAGATGCTGACTGACATTTCATCATAAAAAGCCTCTTGAAGAGGCCAAAGTGTGGCTCGATTCCGAGCCAGCACTCGCAAAGCATGATGAAGCAAGAGATGTGGAGAATGGAATTTGTGGACAGCTGGTGCATCTAGAGCCCATAGAAACTAAGGAGACCCCTGAAGAAAGGATGCAGGAGGAGAAAAAGACCTCGGATGATGAACGCAAGGAACATCACCCGGAAACCCGGAGGAGGACAAGGGATTACCTCATCGCCGGGCACTCGCAAGTCGTCTTCTGCGGGTGGAAGAACTCCATCTTGACGATGAAGGTGCAGCTCGGAAGGCTTGATGATGGACGCTCGCCAGGCGCCATTGGTGACGCGGGTACCCATACCCTTCTTCTTCCCAGCACCGGCGGCGCTGGTGCCCACGGTGGTGGTACCGCCCTTCTTCTTGGTGGTGGCAATGGTGGCCGCAGATCCAGCGGCGACGCCTCCCTTCTTCTTACCCAACTTTCGATGGCGGTGCGAATAGAGAAAGTAACCGGGGAAGACATGGAGCTGGTCCAGTGCTGCGAAGAGGAAGCGTGCAAGGAAGCAGAGAGAGCAGCAATGGCGAAGGCGGCACGAGCAAGAAGACAGACGGGGAAAAATTACCGCAGCTGCGCTGCTACTTAACTTCCTCGCGGATGCCATCCAACGGCCAGCAGAAACCCTACTAGACGCGTGGCGCACATCGCCATCGACAGGTGGCAAATCTGAACCACGAACCGTCCCCCACTATTCCCATTACACGCGGAAATCGAGGAGACGCAGTTCAAACAGAAGATTAAGCACGCCCGATCAAATCAAAGTCAGACAGTGGGACTCACCACTCGTCACGTCCCTTCAAAGCCGCTCACGCGGGCAACTGAGGTCATCACATCGTCAGCACTGACGTCATCAATTCCAGCAGCAGAAAATTTTAACTACTTGAGTCCTTGCTCGAGTCTTCGACTCAACCAAGCACTCAGGGGCTACTCCTAACATGAGCGCTGGCCGCGCACCTGAAAAGAATTTTTCTACAGGTGTATGAATATTCAAGACAAATGCATCATTCGAATCAACGATTCAATTGTGAATTACGGGTTACTCCCATAGGGAGCGCCGGAAGCATATTTGACTGAAACAAGCAACCAAAGACGAAAGAAGTCACAAATGTTTTTAGTCCCCACTCGAGTCTACGACTCGAATAGGCACTCGGGGGCTACTCCCATAGGGAGCGCTAGTGATGCACCCTATGATTATTTTTCCTTGTACATCGTACTATGTGGCGATAACATCCACACTCGAATGCTATGGCGACTCCGCCTCATATTTTCCCTACAAAGAGATTAGGTCTCCTGGGCCACCCGAATCATCTTCGCGATGGCAAAAAATTCGGATGTCGCGCTTACAGCATGAAGATAAGACCTGAATAAGGCCTGGCAACACATCTGCTATGCACTACCAGAAACATATCCGTGCCTGCAGGTACGAAGAACATGCCTTGACAGACGCGTCGAGTGCACACACTTATACACTGGAATTCGACTCCTATAAGACCTCTACGGCCTGAGTCGAATTACGCCAACACTTTTCCGAATTCGAGTCCGGGGACTCAATTTTGAGTAGATTGCGTTGTTTTGCCCTAAGGCAGTTAACTGATACCGATACATCGGATAAATCAGGCACGTATATCAACAATCCCTATGACACAAATAGAACACTCTAAAAAATGCTCAGTCATGCACTCGAAAGACTTCATAAAGTCCCCAGTCGAATCTACGATTCCACTAGATACTCGGGGGCTACTGACATGGGTATACCCTACAGGTACTCGAGTTTGGTATATACGGCAGAAGCCAACGGTGTTGCCAAGGCCCAATGCGGAATTCGGGTGACCCATGGACTCTCGATTGCTTGTGAGACAAGAAGAAGCTTAAGATAGAAAGTTCAAAGGGTGAACCCTAATCTATAACCGACTCGACCTGCTACCTGAGACCTAGCCTATCCATATAAAGGCTAGGAGGGGGCGGTGAGGAGGACAATCACAACCCTAGTTTCCACAACTCTCGCCAGATTGCATCTACGCGCCCGTGTAATCTTCTATTCATTCGTTAATTCCAAGAGCACACAAGCAGGAGTAGGGACCTCTACGAGGTCTGAACCTAGGTAAACCTTGCGTCCCTGTGTGCTTGTTTGCTAGCCGATTGATGCCTCCAATTCTCACTCCTTCTCCAAAACCCAAGTCCATAACAATGGGCATTGATGAGTTGAACCCTCGTCAATAAGTGTTCGCCTGAAGATGAGTTCCGTACGACATCAACACTAACAAGTAGCTTGGGGTCCCGGCCGGCAACCTGGAATTTATGGGCTAGGACGTCATCGTTATGCTTCAAGCCTCTTAGGCCATTTGTTAAGTTTTCTATACTTAATAGCATAATTTGCCATCTGTTGTTTGATGTTTGTGGTCAGTGACCTCTGCTTGTTATATTTTGGTTCTTCGCTTAGTTATGAGCTTGCTGTAATAATTTTTGTGTCACAGGGTTACTTTTGTGTTACCGATTTCTCACTGGATATCCTCGATGTCTAGGTTAAGCTTATGTCAGGCTAAGGTCTGGATTTGTTTAACCCTGATCCTAGGGGTGTTACATGACTGTATCCATCCCGTTTATGACATCACACGGGCCATGACGATTTTTTTAGTCGCCACCTTTCGATGCCCTGCTGACACATGAACGGTTGGCAGGGCCACGCTTGCACCATTCGAATGATGCCATGTGGACCAATCATAGAACAACACGTGTGCAAATCAAAATGGGACACATATCCCCTATCGATGATGAAATCTATGTGATGACATCATTGTTGGCCGTGAAGTTTCTATTTCGTGTAGATAGTTGACCAATGAAAGGAGGCCAAATCAGTGTTTACCTATGACGGAAATGTTTCGTCAAGAACAACGGAGATGATTTCCTTTTCGTCGCGGATGCATGTTGGGATCACCATGAGATCAGGGAGGCATTTGTGCATGTAAGGCGTGTAAATTTCTACTAGCCCTAATAATTTGTGACTCATTTCACACCACATGCATCAAATAACAGAATTTGACAATAAATTTTAGGATAAGTTTCCACATAAATTTCCATAGCACTTTCTGGGGCAAAAGCCTCACAAGTTTGGACACCCAAAAATTTCCACAGAAGTTTATGAGCCAAAAGCCTCACAAGTTTTCGTGCCCAAAAGACTCACAAGTTTCCGCACTAGTTAACTTTCCTAGCCCAAGAACTCACAAGTGTCAACCACCTGTACAATTACCTTGGGATAGTTGAAGTTGTTGTTGTTGCTGCTTCTTCTACTGAGTCATCTGAGACAACACTTCCTGAAGTAAGTCATTTGTATGGTTTTGTTTATCCTGCATCTCTTCTTGCTTCTTCTACATTTCTTTCATGTCTTTAACATACTGTAGCCTCTCTTCCTTGACAACTTCTTCGCTCTATACAATTCCTCTATGGTATATCTTAGTTTGTCACTCCCTGCTCTCTCGGCCAAAAGTTCTGCTTCAAGGCTAGACCTTCTTCGTCTTGAAGTACTTGGATGGAGGCTGATGGTCTTTAGGAATGTTGGCTTTCTGCTATCCAACGAGAGTGCAAAGTGCACAACCTCAGTGGAAGCAAGTGGTTCTTCCTTAGTGCCATATGGAGCCATTTTATTTTCAATGATTGCCTACATTATTAGGAATAGAAGCAAACATTAGAAAATAGAAGTGAACATTAGAAAATAGAAGGCAAATTACAATCACATCGTATACATTTCAGAGATGAAGAGAGCATTGAATTTTATGAAGATGAAAAGTATTATAGAGGACTTACAATTGCTTCCTTCAGATTCTTAGTATAGCCATTTTTCAGGCAATGATGTGTCTTTTTGAAGAGTTCGAAGGCATCATCCTCCCTGTTGCACACAACCTCATAGCTATGAGAACCTGTGGTAGCAGGGTATAAAGCTTTGCTCCTGTTCTCCTTGTTTTTATACAAGTACTCTATGCAAGAAGAAACCATACAATATATGGGACAGTTCTAGTCAAACAATTCAAACACAGGTAGTAACAATATAATAGCAAACAAAAAGTAATTTGTTTCCTGGCGTCAGACCAAGTATCGACAAGTTTGCACCACTGCTCATCGGTCATGTGTTCACTTCATAAGGACATTTCCTTGTAACTTGGTTTAGAGAGTATGGATCGAAATACTTCTTCTTCGGAATATGCTATTGATTCCTTGCATGCCTCATAAACTGATTTTTGCAAGCCTTCCACACGTCAGGCAGAGTTGTGTCCATGGAAAACTTTTGCTGAAATAAAACATGAAGCATCAACATTTTCATGAGCATAGAAATGGAAAGTTAAAGGATAACTAAGTCACAGAACATACAGGAACTTTGCCTATGAAGTCTGCTTTGACATCAGCCCTCTGCTTATACTCTTTCTAGTGGGGGAAGATAGGCATGCTAGTCCCAACTATTACTGGACACTGACTGGAAAAATTGGCAGCAACGTCCATCTCGTCAGGTCTAGTTCTTCCTAGAAGAACTTTAAGTGAAAGCTTCCCTCCTTTGGACATCTTTTCAAGCCTCTTCCCCATGTTTTTCCCCATCAACACAAGTGCTTGACTAGGATGCATAACTATATCTTCAAAATTCTACGTTTTAGTGTCTTCAGAACAAGGTGCATCAAAGTCTTGAGACAGCTGGTAGCCATCATCATCTACAGGAATACAATGTGTTGATTTAGTGTTCCACAGTAATATGATGGGATTAAATGGATTATTGTAGAGCAAGCAATCGGTTTAACGCATTACCACATTGAGACCAGTCACTCCAATCTTGGCATGGTACTTCATGACTAGGATCAGATTCCCCATATTCGGTAGATGATTCATCATATTCGGTAGCTGACCCCTGACCCTCAAATTCGGTACTAGAGTCCTCTCCATCGATAGCTGAACACAAATGTTGGGTAGCTGATGCATCGCCTTAGGTACCTAACCCATCGGTTTGGGTCGGTGCATGGTTGTTTTGGGGAGGTGCCTGCAAACGTCTAGGAGGTGGCTTCTAGCTTTGGAAAGGTGCCGAGTCACCTTTGGGAGATGACCGTGGGCTAAAGGATGCGGACTTCATGCCTTCGGAAGGCGGCTTCTTGATTTGCAGAGTTGGTAGGTTGGCTTTGGGAGGTGCCAGAGGATGACAAGATGTGGGTTGGGGTTCCAAACTTTGGGTACGTGGGGGTTGGCTTTTGGGAGGTGGCGACTGGCTTTGGGAAGGTGGCTATTGTCTTTGGGGACGGTGGATGCTGGCTTTGGGGAGGTGGCTGATAGTTTTGGTGAGGTGGCTTCTAGCTTTGGTGAGGTGGCGTCCGGCATACCAGTAGGTCAGAGGGAGTGGGCATCTCGCCTTGGGTAGAGTGCTACTCATGTTGGGCAGCTACTAGCTTGCCTTGGGATGCTGCATTCTTGGCTCGAGTAGGTGTCAGATTGACGGCCGCTAGCTTCTCGCCTTGGTGGGCATCAGGAACTGCAGCTTTAGCCACTTGGCCAGCATCAGGAACTACAGCTTTGGCCACTTCGTGGGCATCAGGAACTGAAGGTTTAGCTACTTGCCCAACATCAGGAACTACAGATTTGGCCACTTGGTTGGCATCTAGAACTGCATCATTGGTCACCGGCGGGGAAAATTAAGTGCAGTTCTAGCCACCTCTAGTGCATTAGGAAGTGCAACTTTGATAGTTTGCTCGAAATCAAAAAGTGTGGCTTTGGTCATTTGTCGGTCATTAGGAAATTCGGATTTGGCAACATTCTGCGTTGCACTCCGAGTTTCTTGTGAATGGGTCACATGACTTGCCACTTTTGTTGTTCGCTGTGTGGATTCTAGAGGTGGAAGTTGTGCTTTTAACGAATTCCCCTTGGACCTCGTGTTTCTCTCATTTTTTGTGTCCGTAGATATTACCGATCCCACAATGTGCTTGCAAGATGATCCACCACTAGGAGACATCCTTCGTCTAGGAGTTGTCTTCTTGAAATTTCTCTGCTTAAGCTACACAATTTGCATGTAACAGTTAATTGGGGAAAATAAAGAGGAACAAAACATATGGCAAAAACAGTAAGCAAACAATTCCACACAAGATGATTTGGGAGCACCTTATTTGTGGACAAATCATGAAAAGATGGTTAGCTAGTAGGTAAGGGGACTACCTGCAGCCCAATATCCTCAGTGACTAGTGTTTCATCACCTGATAAGTCACTTTCACTAATATCCCCCCTCGGGATCATAGTGAGGTCCAGAGGCATAACTATTGTTCTTTTAGGGGAGAATATAGTTGGCGATGCAACAACACTAGCTACAAACATAATACCAAGTCATTGCATCCATGGACTCTTTCTCATGATGGTTTTCATCTGACTTTCTTTCACCGGTAGTATTTGTGGTTCTAACATGAATAAAGAATTCCAATTAATCTAACTATATATAACTGACTGCGATACCAACCTATGTTATATAGTAATCATCATTTACCAGGTCTCCATGAGAAATTTGAACAAAAAGATCGTAGGCTGCCAAACTAATGCAACACACAGGATAATGTAACCTGGTCTAAAGCCTTCCTTCTTGCTACTTCTAGGGGGAGAATACAGTTGGCGATGCAATAACGTATGCTAAGAAGCTAAGAGCATGTACAATGCAAGATGCTTAGACAAGTGATGAGCAAAATAAACCGGTTTTTGGTTTGCTTATTTATAACAGGATGTTCTGGATATGATAAATGTGTATCACCATAGCACGTCCATATTCCGGCTAACCTGGGTGGCCCATAGTTGGTAGCAAGTCCCGTGGCCTGCTGGGCGGCCCAGTTAGACGGATCCAGAAGGGAGGCCCATGCCGGATAAAGGAAGGCTACACAGGAGTCACCGATGTACTCGGCGCCGTGGAGTGCAAGACACGAAAGACTAGTTCATATTAGTGTAGGACTCTATACCTTGTCCGACAAGGACATTTCCCCGTAAATCCTAGGTTCTGGTGACTTTATAAGATGGACCCGTGGGAGCCTTTAGGGCACAACCTAGATTGCTATGTACAATGTGCAACACCTCGCACAGCTAACGAATCTCGGTAACTCAGCGTATTGCCATTATAGTGATTTATAGCAGGAGTAGAGTTCTGCCACCGTTGTGGGACTAGAACCTGGGTAAGCTGTGTTTCCTCATACCCGCCAACTCTCTGCCTTACCCCACGTCTCTAACACGCACTGTGAGGACCCCTCCATGGTGTACTCGTCGGCAATACCATAACAGTTGGCGCCCACCGTGGAGCAAGAGGCGCTTCGAGCTCTACACCGGGCAAGGTCCAATTTCTTTGCAGGAATCAGCGACATCGTAGCCATCGGGCGTGTTCTCTTCTCCGGCAACACCCCAATCGTCCCTCCAGATGAGTTCTGGGCGCCGGTGAAGATGAACCCTACGCACTGCTCTGTGATCCCCTTCAGAGACATCCACATCTTCATCGGCGAAACTGACTTGGGTCCTAGCTCCCAGGAAGTCGGAAACTTGTCAAGCCCCACACAGACCGCCTATGAGCAGGACACGTTCGTGGAAGGATCTAGGCCATATCTCTCCTTGGAGTATGGTGGCTCAGATTAGGAAAATTAAAGGACCACCCAAACCGCCCCTGTGCGGGATATAAAGGTGGAAGGACCTCACAAATCCGCTTGGCTTCCTCGAGCGTTAAAGATGCGCAGGTCACACTTTGTCGGCGTAGTCACCATCTTTGACCTAGCCAGATGTGTTCAAAGGGATGAAGAACCTCCCCGCGAATACCTCGCCAGATGGATGAGGGTGAGGGAAACCCTAGAGGGCGACCATGCCAACGAACTCGTGTACCACTTCATGGAAGGGCTCACACCCGGAACACTCCTCCAGCATACCCTCCGAAGGCGGCAGGTCATGGGTCCTCTCAACCTTGGTGAGATGGTCACAATTGTCAACGAATACGCGGATGCTAATGAGGATGCCCAGGCTGCGATCCCCGTCATAGATGGAGGAGGAAGCAACAACAAAGGCCCGCACCGAAGCCATCTTCGACTCCATCCTTGATGTGTTATACGACGACATCAATATGGATGGTGGCGGCTCGGACTCTAAGTCGGAGGAATACGATGCTGTTATGAGGGAGATCGGGCACGAGATCGAGAAGGAGGAATGCACCAACAAGGCCAACACATCCCATGTAACACCCTCGAATCGGCCCTATGCAAGTTTTAGCGCTTCCTGCCAAACCCACATAGAAACGAATCAAGGACGCCCACCAGGCACTTTCTTGCGGGTGGAAAACAAAGTAATATCATTACACAATAGTCCACGATGGAACCCACAGAACAAATATATACAACAACGACTCCATGAGTCAAAAATATAGATATACAATACAAAGATCCAAATCACCTTGAAAACGATACAACATCCGAGTAAGGATAAGATGGAAACAGGGCTAAGAGCCCTGAAGAATAACCAATGGCATCCATAACCCTGCCTAGGCCAAGCCGAAAGGGTAACCCTGCTAACGACATCGAACTTATACCTGTTAAACAAAAGGGGTGCTGACAAAGGGCGAAGGAAAAAGGGAGCGGTCAGTACTGGGGCCAGTACACGGCGAGGCTAGAATTTGGCGGCTCTCGCCTACATGGGTATGGTGGACTGAAGCGGCAGCACAACATGCACTAAACAATCTATAGAGACTCGATTAACTGTCGGCTATTAGAGAGAGATAAGAAAGACCTATTCGGAACCAACCTTATACTAACACCAATCATACCCATCCTGGTATTCCCCCTCGAGACCAAACGAGGAAGTCAAACCGAGGAACTCACACAGTTGGCAGTTTTGTTCATTACATTATAGTTGAAGTACTTACTAGTCAGATATAGATAGCATGAGTCATCCTGATAGCATAATTAGTGGGCAGTTTTAGTTAACCATTCCGTTATAGTTGCAGTACTTACTAGTCAGATACAATTAGCATGTGACATCCCAAACCCAGCAGTTGTTGGCACTTTTATTTCATTCCATTGGAGTTGCGATACTTACTAGGCAGGTATAACATAACACAATACACCCCAGTTCCACCAGTTGTTGGCACTTTTATTATCCATTCCATTGTAGTGAAGCTGATTACTAGTCACATATTAAGTCAAATTTATAGCACTACTTTAGTTATGCTTGTCTATGATCGAGATAATGTGCTCCAAGTCGTCCATAACCGCGGACACGGCTTTCAGAAAGATTTACCCTGCAGAGGTGCACAAATAGCAACACACGCACGATCAACCTCGGAAAAACCAAATTAAAACCCAACAAGGCTTTCATGACAAAGCAATCACAAGATTCATAAAAGATTTCAGGGGGCCACCCCACTAAGCTACCCGCAACGAAGTTGGCCGGCTCCAGAACGGACCCAAGGTTTGTGATGACGGCTGTAAACGACTAGGAACCCAAAAGTGTGACTGGGATTATCGATACCGCGAAAACGTGGCACGATCCAAAACAGTACAGGTGCTCCACGCACAATCTTAAATAAAGCAGTAAAGCATGGCATAAGTACATGAAGTAATAAAGCCCCAAACTAGTTTGTTGCCCCAAGAAATAAGAAATGAATCAAGTTCTGGCTAAGGGGGATTCATAGAGTCTCCCGTATGTGGATAGTGCGAATAGTCAAGGAACAGGTATCAAGTACTCGGGGCCTATTGGACACAAGTGGACAAGAAAAACCAAATAACATATATTGCCCACCGGTGCCTCTTTCATTAGTTATCCCAACAATTTAATATTTGTATTTAAAGTCATGATCCTCTCCACTGTAAAGCATCTCCACCATTTGTCATGTGCCAACTTGCCGTCAACGATGGAATGACAACGACGCGAAGCAACACATAAGCAAGCAACTACGACTCGCAAGTCCGACTATCTATCAAACAGCAGGCAATAGGATGTGTCCATGGCAATATAGGGGCTGCAAGAAGTATAAATGGTGCACGGAAACTAAAGCATCGCAACATGGATAGCAATAGATCAACATGAGGAAATAAAGACTATAAAAGAAAAATAGGTAGAAAGGGGGAGATGCTCGCCTGGGAAACACTGCTGAAGATACATTATCCGAAGAACTTGTCGATACTCGCATCCACTCAACGGCCTAATCCAGGAAGAAGCAAATCACTAAAATACACACCGGAGGCACTATTTAATACTACGGAAGAAGATTCAGCATGTTCATGATATGATGCATGACATGGCAAAGGTGCGATGCAATTAGTCAATATTAAGCGGAACCGGGGTCCCGACAATTAATTAATGGTTCAAGTTATTTAGATACCCCGCAATTTAAATGTTGTATTAACAAGGCAAAACATGGCATCGGTTCGCTACGCAAATTTAAATGGAGGCGGTATAATACAATAATATCCCGCATATGTACTCTATATTTAATTATGAGGTGAATTGACTAAAAACCCCCCAAACAAATGAACATGTATGCAAGCATGACAATTCATATGCACAAGATAGAAGTCATATATTATAAAATAGGGTCTCAGAAAGGGGATCACATTAGGGTTCGGCACCGATGGTCTTGGGGTTCGGGCTCGGCGGGATCGGTCTTCAGGTCCGTGTTGTCGAACTTGCTGTCTGTGAAGGAGAACTTGGGGGTTCAACTCCAACTGTCACTGTCAGACTCGGTCTCGGCGCCGGTAGATCTTGGTGTCAATGTTTCTTAGCGACTGGGCACTCAAGGTACATCTTCGATCGCCGGGCTAGAAGTAAGAGGGGTCATCCGAGCATCACCGATATCATTTCCGTTCTTGGTACTTGTCTACGTCGAGGCCTTGTTCATCAACAGAAACATCTCCACACCACCCTGCATCAAACACTTCACCTCGGACTTGAGCATCACTTCACAAAGCGTTGGTCCGCAGGAACTAGACTTTGATTCGCACTGCTACAACACGGTCCGGGACATAGGCAACACCAAGAGCTCCAGGCGGGGCGAAAAAGACCGACGGCGAGAAGAACCTGCAGAGCAAGTGGCAACAACCGCTTACTCCATCTACAGATGGAAAAAACAGAGAAGTTCCCAACATGTCCTCGTGATGGCCGGAGTACGAACGCGTGATGTCATTGGCGTCGTCGGGAGCGGCGAGGCACCTGGCAACAGCGCACGCAGGAGGAGATCAGGGAGGCGGCGGATGAAGGCGAGCAGGGCCCGGGCGGAGCAACGAACTTGATGGGGAGGCGGTCAAGGTCGACCGGGTCGGTGGCGCGGCCTCGGGGCAGAGGTGCGGCCGGACGCGACGAGGAAGGATGGCGAGAGGTGCAATGAGGAGGCTGACAACAGCGTCCTAGGGCCCCGGCGCTCGCGTGGTCTAGGCAAGGCCGGGATCGGCCCGGGAAGCCGGCGGTGCTAGGGTCGGAGGACGACGAGCTTGGTGAGGTGTGCCGCGCTGCCTGCCCGCCTGGAGACAGGGCGCTGCGCACGGGGACAGGACAGCGGTCTTTGCAGCGGCATTTACAACGAGCTGGGCGTGGTCGGCGGCGTGGCGAGGCGGGACCACAGTGCTCTGGTCGTTGACCTGCGGCTCAGGAGGGGGCGCAGGTGAGGCCTGCTACAGCAGCGTGGCCTGGGGATCCGGCGGCAGCGACGGGAAGCGAGGATCAGGGCAAGCGGGTGCTTGCGTGTTGGTTTGACTGTGGGGATTGGGGATCCCGTCAGGAAGAGGGAGATGGTGGTAGGGTCCACGCGGGAGCGGGTTGCCGGCGGGTGGTGTAGCGTGTACCGCGCGGGGCAACGTGACAGGAAGGGTTAGGGTGGCTCGCTGTGGTGCAACGCGCGCGGCTGGGACTGGGGAGTAGGTGGGGTGGCTCGGTCGGGTTAGGGCAAGGTCAGGGTTTGGGCAGTCTAGGGTTAGGTTTAGGTGTAGATCTTTTAGGGTTTGATCTACTGGGTAGTAGGTGGCATGGCCTGGCCTACAGCCTGGGCTACCTCCCCGGTACAAAATAGTTTTATTTATTTATTTATTTGTTTTAGTTTAGTAAGACTTTTGTAAATAGTTTTTAGACAAATAAAAGATCTGGACAAGACCGAGGTTTTGATTTGAAATAAAGACAGGAGATATTTAGAAAACAAAGATGGACTTTTTAAAAATAGTTTTAGGCAAAACATATGCATGATGATATGACGATGCTCAAATGCAATGTGGCATGGTGACATGAGCATGCGGTCATGATGTTGCACAAAATAGAAATAACAAGCGATTTTCTAGTAGTGGTTTTATCGGGGTGCTACATCCTACCAGGTGCTAGTCGCCATTGGGAGCGTGATGGAAGAAGATGGATAGGAACCAGAACGTCAGAGAGCTCCGCCCTTGCCAACGGTTACCAGAGCAGCAGCCGCCAAGAAAGCCGCCGAGCCTCCGTCTCCGACCAAGGCCTTGCATCCTCCGGTTACCCGCCCGCAACCGGCACAGGAACTCACCACGGCCCCCAGTACTGCCAGACATTCAAACTAGCCGCCAATGCCACCATCAACGTCTGCAGCTGGCAACCAATTGGTTACTCCCACCGACAAAGCAATCTAAGGTGCACTCCTAGTTGAGCCTATTACCGTCACCCATATCCGGAGCATTACAGAGCTTGATGAGAAGCATGCGGCAATCCTAGCGGAGGCCAAGTGTATTGCGGAGCAAGGCGCTAAGCTAGACGAATACATGGCTAAGGCGCAACAATCCATTAAGGTGGCAAGAGCTATGGAGGCTGAGTACAAGCAATTGTTGTTGAAGCAAAAGGCAAAGAAAGTGCTAGCTCACATCGTCGAAGATCCCGGCGTTCGGCGCAGGTTGGGATATGACGGGTCTAAGCTGACAAAATCCACCCCATACATTAATTCAGAGGGGAGGCAAGTCATGCCAACTCCCGCCCTCAACATCGCTGTCGCCAAGACCCACTACCAGGAAAATGGCTATAGGTAATTTGCACATCCGTGGCGCACGTGCTAGTGGTGCCCCACGGCTAAAATAGGCATGGCGCACTGGCCACAGGTGCCCTACGTCTATCTACCATAATAGTGGCGCACATGCAGTTGGTGCGCCATGGTCATGTGTGGGTCAGGCCCCTATCGGCCGTAGCGCACCCCGGTGAAGTGCTCTACAGGTGTGGCCGGTAGTCGTGGCGCACATGGCCTCTGTGCGCTACAGGCAAGATCAGGCCAGCCGTACTGTTAACTGGGAAAACACGTATGTGGCGCACTGCCGGTATGTGCGCCACGGATGTTCTTTACTCCTGTGGCGCACTCCCCCATGTGCGCCACGGATGTGCGTTCTGCTACTTCTTTTTGGCAGATACACCTTTGCACATTTGACTAGATCTCACCATCTCACACTTCACTTTCCCCTCCTTCATCCTCCTTGGATCTCGCCACCTCCTCCTTCCACCTCAATTTCTCCACTCTTTCACCATTTGTAGGACGTAAAACTTACCTTGGATGCTACATACATAATAGAGGAAAGCTCTCCTTCCGGCCACCATCTCTCGGTTTGTTACCTCTCCTTTGAGATCTTCTCAGTCTCTCATGTTGGTAAGTTGTCTATGTAAGAGGATGTGTTTATGTGTATGGATGATATATGGTCACATATCTATGGAGAGGATCGATGATCTCATGTGTTTGGAGAGCATGCATTGTATGCTCTCTCATATATTGGCATTGTTTTGCCAAAATGTTGATTCATTTCCATTTTGGCAAGACTTTGGCATTTCGCAAAGGTCCTAATTTTAGGATAGGTCATGCCGAAATTTTCCATCGACCATTGCATGCATGCATTGGTTCTGTGGTTGTAATAAACTTCTAATTCTACCTTGTACACCGTGCAGGCAACCATGGTCCGCATAATGAGCGAAGGCATTGTGGCTAGATTTTTGAAATGCGCGACGGCTGACATGATACGAAATAACATGACGGAGATAAGATGTCTATGCAGAAGATGCAAACTCAATTGGTTGATTGACCCAGATTCCAGAAATCTGCAGGCGCACCTGCTCCGCCATGGTTTCATGGATGGCTACACTCGGTGGATAAGTGATGACGAAGACGATGAGGCCGTAAATGGGGTGGCAGAAAATGAGGAAGGCGGGCAACATGATCATGATCACGGCAAGGACAGGCGAGATGAAGAAGAGTCTCCTGGAGATGGTGAAGGTGCGGAAGAAGACCAGGATGATGATGATCTAGATGCCGGAGCAGACGATGGAACAACGTCAGGCTAGGTGCGGGACCCTTATGTTGAAGAACTACTTCTCAAGCAAACGAGTAACACCAGGGCTGCCGCTAGAGAGAAAGCCAAGCTTGCGCAACTTGAGAAAGACACGGTTACTCCATTATATGAAGGATGCAAGCCCGATGATACCCGGTTTAATGTAACGCTCAAGGCTATGGAGATATGATGGCATTCTGGCACGATCGTATCCCGGAGGGGAACACGTGTCCAACTAGTATCGAGGATGCCAAGAAAATCGTGTGTCCTCTTGATCTACCGCACATTAGATACCACATCTGCATCAACGATTGCATCATTTATCGGGGCGAGGACGTGGAGAAAACCACATGCCTGGTGTGCAGCGTTAGTCGATACAAGAAAGGGAAGAGAGCTCCTCGAAAAGTGGTATGGTACTTTCCTATCACTCCTCATCTGCAACGCTATTTCGCAGACCCTAAGGAAGCAAATCTCATGCGCTGGAATGCGGAAAGAAAGAAGCCAGCAGATGACGATGACCCTGAAAAGGACGATCTGCTGACACACCCTTCAGATGGTAGCCAGTGGAAAGCATTCGACCTTGAATTCCCAGAATTCTGTGGAGATTCGAGAAACATCAGGCTAGGTGCAAGCACCGATGGACTCAATCCGTTCGGTAGCCAGAGCAGCACGCACAGCACTTGGCCCGTGTTTGTATGGATGTACAACCTCCCTCCCTGGTTGTGCATGAAAAAGAAGTACATACAAATGAGTATGCTAATTCAAGGGCCAAAACAACCTGGTACCGACATCAATCTATATCTCGGGCTGTTGAAAGAGGAGCTAGCCATGTTATGGGAATCTGCAGCCAATACGTATGACGCTGTCGCACAAGATTATTTCACTATGAGAGCCGCGTTGGTCACTACGGTGCAAGACTATCCAGGTTGCGGATATTTCTCGGGGCCGGTTATCTAAGGATTCTATGCATGCGTTAGGTGCATGGATAACATGACCTATCTCCAACCAGAGAAAGATCCAGGGTCTTCGAAAACCGTGTTCATGGGGCACCGAAGATGGCTTGGAAAGAATGATGCATGGAGAAAACGTGGAGATCTGTTCAATGGAAAATCCGAGACCCGAGGAATCCCAGAGCGGAGGAGCAGTGAAGAAGTGGATGAATTGCTGAAAAACTGGAAAGAGTGTCCTAAACCAGGAAAGAAGCAAAAGAGGCAGCAAGACAAGCCGTTGATGAAGGTATGGAAAACAAGGTCATTTTAGGAGTTGCCATACTGGAAGTTTCTCCACACGCCTCATAGCCTTGACATCATGCATATCACGAAGAACGTGTGCGAGAGTCTAGTCGCCACCCTAATCAACATGCCATATAGGACGAAAGATGGTCCTAAAGCAAGGAATGACTTGATATTCATGCGCATCCAGAAGGATCTTCACGGAGGACGCCCTACTCCTGATGATCAGGAAGATGACGATGATCATCAGTCGAAGGCGACACAAGGTCATCGAAAGGGTAAAAAGGTCAAGAAGAACGAATATTACTGCCCCCTTCGTGCTTCACACTAAGCCAGGATGAGATCAAACAGTTTTTCAAGTGCCTTCTAGGAGTCAAATTTCCTTACGGCTACGCTGGCAAGATAAGCAGGTACCTAGATGAGGCTAAGCAAAGGTTTAGTGGGATGAAATCTCATGACTGTGCCATGCTAATGACGCAGATACTTCCAGTTGCACTATGAGGTATAATGGACGAGCATGTCCGAGAAACATTGTTTGGGCTCTGCAAGTTTTTCGACGTCGTCTCTCGAAAGTCAATTGGCGTGAAACAGCTCGGGAGGCTACAAGAGGAGATCATGGTGATACTATGAGAGCTCGAGATCTACTTCCCGCCCACATTCTTCGACATTATGGTGCATCTGTTGGTCCATATAGTGGAGGATATCATCCAACTCGGGCCGATGTTCCTCCGCAGCATGATGTCGTTCGAAAGGATGAACGAACACATCAAAGGATACGTTCACAACAGGTCCCGTCCAGATGGAAGCATAGCCAAGGGCTTTCTGGCCGAAGAGTGCATCTCTTTCTGCACGAATTATCTAGGCATGGAGAACCCTGTCGGTCTTCTCGTCAATAGGCACCTTGGCAAGCTCGATGGATCGAGTCACCGAGAGGGTCATCGCGTACTGCATGCAGACTACGATTCTCGACGCGCAGACTTTGATAGAGCAAACCTAGTCGAGCTACAACATTTAGAACTGGTCGATCCTTGGGTACAAAAGCACAAAAGGTCAATCGAGAAGAAGTATAGTGACCGGGGCATACCGAAGACGCATGGAGAAATAATCAAAGAGCACAACTCGGATTTCACGCGTTGGTTTAGGCAGACGCTCCTAGATAATCGCCCGCAATCGCATTCTACGGAGGAAAACATCATATTCACCTTGTCGTAGGGACCCATGCACAACCTGGTGACCTATCAGGCGTATGATATCAACGGCTACACATTCTACACGGAGGAAAAGGACAAGTGTGACTATCAAAACTCAGGCGTAACATCGGAATTCTACACCGATGACAACGTGAAGGAAAGATTTTATGGAAGGATCGAGGAGATCTGGGAGCTCGACTACTGTGGAGAAAAGGTGCCGATGTTCCATGTCAGATGGGCCAAGAGCGTCGAAAGAGAAGACCGGTATTTCACAACCATGTTAATACCCGAAGCAGCCAAATCCAAGGCCGCCGATGTGCATGTCACCGTGAAAAATGAACCGTGGGTACTGGCTAGCAAAGTGGACCAATGTTTTTTTTTTACTGACCTGACAAATCCTAGCCGTGTTGTCGTGAGGAGATGAAAAAGAAACATCATCGGAATGGATGGAGTCGCCAACGAGCAAGACTTCGACCAATACGGTGATCTAAAGATTGAAGATGACGACGACTACGATGAAAAAACATACATCACAAGAAGAAAAATGACAACCTTACCCAAAAAAGGTAGCCCGTTTGAGCAAAGAAACATAAAAGTGCCAGGGATAAATTATTCAACCGCGACAAAGAAGGGAAAAAAGATTGTAAAACACTAGCTCAAAAAAGATTGTATTGATGCATATGGATGGCATATTATTAATGGACACATTATTATTTAATTTCTTTCTACTTTGAATCACTTTTGTACCACTTTTGACAATATATATGTACCATTTTTTTCATATAAAACATATAACATATATTTTATATAGTTTACATAATTTTTGGAATATTTTTTAACATTTTAAAGTACTTTTAAAATAAAAACAAAAAATGGGGGCACCATGGTTCGAACCTGGGTGCTCCAGGTTTAGTGAGCGTACATAGCTAGGGCGGAACCAGTGGGATATGCAAGTGCTAGTGTCAACTAACGGGGCGGCAGCTATTTGTTTGACTTGACACGACACTTAGCTGTAGCGCACCCTTACCTAGTCTTTCTGATTACACATGGCGCACTAGGTAAGGGTGCGCCTGACTAAGTGTCGTGAAAGTCTGTCATGCGGTGGTCATCTCCCATCTCCCATCTCCCATCTCTCATCTCCCATCTATCCTCCGCCGCTCGATCTGCCGCCTCTGCCGCTCGCCCGCTGCCTGCCGAGGAGGAGGATAGGAGGCCGCCGCGTCCATGGAGGAGGAGAGGAGGCCGCCGCGTCCATGGAGGAGGAGAGGAGGCCGCCGCGTCCATGGAGGAGGAGAGGAGGCCACCGCGTCCGAGGAGGAGGAGAGGAGGCCGCCGCGTCTGTGGAGGAGGAGAGGAGGCTGCCGCGTCCGAGGAGAGGAGGCCGCCGCGCGTCTATGGAGGAGGAGAGGAGGCCACCGCGTCCGTGAAGGAGGAGAGGAGGCCGCCGCGTCTGAGGAGGAGGAGAGGAGGCCGCCGCGTGTCCGTGGAGGAGCTCTTCATGTTCATCGTCATCGTCCGCACGCTCTTCATGTTCATCGTCTTTGAGGTGAGCGTACCCTCTCCCCTCTCTCCCTCTCTCTCCCCTCTCTAGGGTTTCCACCTCCGAGCACATGAACCCTAGCTTGATTCAGTGATAGATTCCGAAAATTTCAACCCTAATTAGGGTTTCCTCCTCTAAGCACATGACCTAGAACACAAATCTGATATTGGACAGTGTTTTACCTAGTGAATAGCTTTGAGCACATGAACCCTAGCTTGGTTCAGTGATAGTGTTTAGGGTTCAGTCATTCAGACAGTGCAATAGTTGATCTGTGTTGTAGTGTGCTGATGCTATGGTGGTCGATGTGTTGTAGTCTGCTGATGCTATGGTGGTCCATGGTGGTTGATCTATGTTGTAGTGTGATGATGCTATGGTTCAGGGTTCAGGGTTCAGTCATTCAGACAGTGCAATAGTAATTCAGTCATTCAGACAGTGCAATAATTTCTACTATATTTTGTAGTGTGCCTTGATTAATTCTTGGACCTGTTCAGTGTGTAAAGCTGATGCTATGGTGGTCGATGCTATAGTTATTGAATGTGTAAAGCTGATGCTATGTGCTTGTGATGTTGCTAATAGAACAGTATTCCTTCAAGTTTACCTGAGATGCATTTGCGGTACTTAATTTCTTAGAACTTAATTCAGCAAATCTTAGAACTTAATTTCTTGCTATTAGAGGTTTCTGTTTGCCAGCCTCAAGTAGGCTTATAAAGCCTAACACATGCCATGGTTAGCAAGGTTATTTAAATCAGCAAGGTTCAAGGATCATATTCCTATTCATGTAAAAAGGGACTTGTTGTACTGTAGTTTATTGATTGTGCCACATGGTTAATTAAATCAGCAAGGCTCCAGGTCTGCTGTTAGGCTTATATACAGCAAAAAACCTTGCCTAGTTGTATTCGTATGCAGGTGCTTGTATGAAATGAGTCCCGATTTTCGCCGAAATGTTGATTAACTTCCGTTTCGGCAGAAATCGGGCACTCCTAGTTTAACAAAAATGAGCAATGGTCATGCCGGATTTTTCCACGCACTTTACTAACCATTATTTGCCTTTTATTAGTGCAAACATGTGTGACAACGACAAGGCTAGATCTTCTCAGCGTATCAATGCTGAAGGAGAAGTGAGACCTCAAAATAGACCCTTGTCATTCTGGGAGGAGGTCGAGCGGCTAGAAAGAATGACAGAGGGTGATGAAGAATACAACCCTTCCGAGAGCGACGCCGATGAGATGGAAGATGCGGAGGAAGAAGAAGCGGCCGAAGGAACAGCGGATGATGAAATCACTGATGGCCGCGAGGGCACAACAAGTGGTAGTAATCCGCCTAAGAAGAAGAAGGAAAGGCGCCCGAACACGGTCGGCACCGTCAGAGAGGAAATTACCGAAGTGAGCCCAAAAGGGGTTCCTTTGGCGCCCGACCATGTGGTCAAAGGGTAGAGTGGGCAAGTGGCGGCTATCACCCGGACCACCATCTCGATCAACACCGGGAATCTCCAGCATAAAGATAATGGCCATTTGCGCACACTCCTCTTCGAGAAGCTACACGCAATATACAAGTTCCCCCTTCAGTATCTGAACACAGATTATCATGGGCATGAAGTAAATAAATCCGCCCTCACGAGGATGAGCACCGCCCTGGCCAGCTGGAGAACCCGGATAAAGAAGAAGATATTTAAAGAAGATAAAAGTCTCGAGGAGATCCAGAAGATTGACCCGCAGATCACCGAAGATCAATTCCAGGAGTTCAAGGCCAACTGCACCTCCGAAGCAGCCAAGCCCTCGAGTAAGTGGGGAAAGGAATTGCAGGAGATGAATATAGGTCACCACCATCTTGGATCTGGTGGTTACAGAGCTGCGGAGCCCAAATGGGATAAGGAGGATGACGAGTATAGAGCTAAGGGGATACCTAACCCCTTTTCGAAATTCAAAAACAAGCAGCTTCGAAACTTCATCAGGGCTCGTTACCATGTGGACCCCAAAACCAAAGAACTCACCGTGGAAACTAAGGTGAAGGACTTCAAGGTTCTTGCGGTAAGTAATTTAATTACTGCGGATCAAGTCGATTGCATTATAATCGATCAGGTCGAATTTCTAAACGGTTCACGTTACTTCTTCTGCAGGACGAGGAAATTGCTAGTCAGGGATCCCATGGTTCCTCATCCCACGGGTCGACGGCGGCCACCCGGTGGGATAACCCTTTTAACAGGGCGATGAACCGGGCCAAGAAAATCACGCCGGTTACAAAGAAGCCATCGTCGGCTGGCCGTCTGGCCGGCTTCGGGGCTAAGAATTGGGTGGATCATTTTGGTCCACCCCCGAGGATACATGTGGAGGGAAGGAGCGACGAGGAAAACCGCGAGCTTCAGGAACTTAATGAACAGGTGGCGTGGATCCCGTAGATCGTCCAAGACAACCTGGCAATCACCCTCACCTCCATCCTGCCTACCTTGGTGGAGTCAATAGCGAACTGGAGTGCGGGTGGTCGACAAGGGCCGTGCCCGATTCCAAGCATGGTCAGTAGCCACTCAAACAATGCGGCGCCGATGATCCTGGTGAATTATGTGTTCGTGACTCCGCCCGCTAGCACGGCGGAGCCGGAAGCATTGGTGACTCCGCCCGCTAGCACGGCGGCGCCGGAAGCATTCGTGACTCCCCCTGCCATCACTGTGGCGCCGGAGCTTAATGCAACCGATAGGGAGAATACATCGGTGGCCAGCACCATGCCATCAAGCAGCCCCTCCGTCTCTTGCACGCCTGTTGTCATATGCGGTGCCTCGACATTAGCCGAGCTCGACGCCATCACGCTAAACCAAATACTTTACCGCCTTGCCATTTATTACTCTTATGGCATCTTTTTAATGCCATACATGTTGTTCGCAGACGGATGTTCCATGCACTCTCTTAAGCTTCGTGAACAACGAGTTGAGGGATGTTGCCAAGGGTACCATCATTCAACCCTTGCACCACACGTTCCACTCAAAGACGATGCCAGATAGCGTGCATAGGGTTAAAATTATCCGGGTTCTAAGGGGCTGCGATGACCTGGAATCTCCCATTCAACCCCTAGGAGCGGATGAAGAAGAGCCGGCTGTCCTCAGGAGTTGCTTCGGCTTATTCCTGCTATGGCCAAAGAGCATGATTCGTTTGGGGATGGCCGGGGCCATCACCCCACAGGCAACAACACTTTCTGTCGTGCCAGCGCCAAGCCATGCCAAGACCCCCACACCGTCACCTCCACGCAATTGTTCGGCTGGTCATATTGACATGACCATGGCGCAGGATCCGAACGAGGATGACGAAGATTACTTCGATGATTTCATCAATACTAATCTTTTCCCCGGCGACCTAAACAAAGACCCAGCTGGTGGCCCCACAGAGAAAGCCACTTGCAACAAACGTCTCTTTGGTTCTCAGGAGACGCCTCCAGCTTGCACCTTCACCGAGCCAGCGGATACATCAAACCGGCCCTTTGTTCTAAGCCCTAACACACTACATAGGGCGATCGATGCTCAGATTGCGGTGCCTACCCACTTCCCAAAAGGCAAGAAGACCAGGAAAAGAAAATCTTGCAGCTCGAGCCAGCCGGTGGCGTCAACTGCGAATCCGATCAGGTTTCAGGACGGGCCACCAAGACCAAAGGGTATTATGTGGAGGATGCATGTGGCGGGTGAGCCCATGCTAACTAAGAAATTGCTCAGGTTCGCCACTTCAGAAATGAGGAGTGTTCATGAGGGTGTGCTGACGATAGAGAGACGCCTTCTTGCGGAGAAAGATCCCTCGCACCCGGTATTCATGGTTAAGGTGCCACGAGGCTTGGGCTTCGTTGATAATGTCCCTGCAGATCTGTTCTTCCTGTGGTTTGACGACATCTTCAATATGTTCCACCTGTATCCGCTGCACTATACCATGGTACGCCTGTTTTCTCTCAGCCTGGCCATTCAGATCATTAGAGAGAACACCCCGGGCATCGCTATAGTGGACCCCTACTACATGCGTGATGGCTGCTTGGGAAGCGCCATTGAACGGCGATTCGTGGACTCGTACCTCCAAGGCATCTTGGTGGCGAACAAGACAAAGGAATACATTCTCGTGCCTTTCTTTCCCGAGTAAGTCATTATTCACTCGCCGCCATAACATGCTTTATTAGATTTTCATCATTCTTTTTCCAACACATTCTGTTTGAATTGTTTTGTGCAGAGATCAACACTGCACCCTCATCTGCTTGTCCCCGAAACATCCGCAAGCCACGTATTTCGACTCGGGGAGTCAAGAGAAGAAGAAAAACTACAACAAGATCAAGGAAGTTCTGGATGATGCTCTTACCGGCTATGCCTCAGCGGAAGGAGCCACCTTCGTGTGTAAGAAGCTCAAGTTTGGCAGGCACGTCTTCACCCATGTGACGGAATTCCCCTGCGTGAAGCAGCCGACAGGCATTCAGAAGGAAGCCTACTATGCACTCCATCACATGAGGGCATTCCTACTAGAGCAACAGAATTCTACGTTGCCAGATCATCTCAAACGGTGGGCCGAAGTCAAGGCCAGGATCAATGATTCAGATATTAGACAAGAGATGTATCACATCCAGCAACAGTTTGGGGCAATCATCAGCCGTGATGTCATGACTTCAGGAGGGGTCTTCTACGGAGGCAATCCCCCGAATAACCGTGACATAGTAGATCGCCTAAAGATGCAGGGTGACTATAGGGCGTTCATGACGAAACAAGGCTTCCTCCCGTTCCCTGAGATGAGCCAGAAGTCTTGATGTGTTGGTCTAGTTGTAGTTCTTTATCCCACGTGTATTTGTGTGTGTCGACATGTACATGCTACTACTTGGTATTTTTTGCTTACTTTGTTACCTTATTTGATAAGTATATCTTTATATGCGACTTTTACTTGTTTTTTCACCATCATTTAATTATTATTGCCAACTTTTAGATGACGTGGTACGTCGTGTACAAGGGACGGGTTCCTGGAGTCTATGATGATTGGGAAGACTGCCGGAGGCAGGTGCACCGTTTCAGCGGCAATAGCTACAAATGGTACAATACTATGGCAGAGGCGGAAGCTAGATACGCGCGCTATCTAGCAGGAGTTAGGACGAGGAACCGGATGAAGACCTATACCTCCGTCGTGGTGATGGTTATTGTCCTTGGTTGTCTGTCATGCATGTTCCTACTTTAGATGTCTAGGCGAGCTTCCGCGAGCTCTAACTTGGTTGAGACATGTATTCATGTCATCACTAGCTACTTTGTAACTTGATCGAAATAATAGAACTTATACTGTATATTTATGTATGTGACTTATCTATATGTATTTGTTTCTATCTTGTCTGTGTATTTATTTCTGTATTGTATATCTATGTATTTATTTATGTACTGTATATCTGTGTATATCAGCTGTATTGTACATAATATGTATTGAATATCATCTGTATTGAGTATTTTTTTTTGTTTTTTGAAAAGCTAAGCCGTGGCGCACATATACATTGTTAGTGGCGCACCACGTTGGTGGCGCACCTGGTCAGCTACTAGTAGTGCACTATGTCATGCGCCACAGGAATAACCGTAGTGGCGCACCAGCCAGTGCGCTACTACTAATTACATACTAGCAACACACTTGTCATGCGCCATAGGAAAAACAGTGGTAGCGCACTGTGTTGTGCGCCACTACTATGTCGAGATACCTGTAGCGCACCTGGCAGTGCACTACGGGCACTTTTTAGCCGTAGCGTAGAAGTCGTGGCGCACCCCTAGTGCGCCACAGAAGGGGAAAATAGGTGTGCCACGGATTATCTGTTTTCTAGTAGTGACCCTCCGGGAACAGGACAGGTCGCCAGAAGCAGTTGCTCAGGTGTATGACCTCGTTGCTAAGGCATGCAAGCAACATGAAAAGGCTACCTCATAGAGGCTTGAGTCCAACACGAAGCTTTACCAGTCAACCCTAAACAGCCGCAGAAGGCCAAAATCTCCCTGTGACGAGGGATCCCATATAGGCTCCACAGAGCGAAGACGGAGGGAGGCACGCAACAAGACTTCGCCATCCTCATATACTCCGATCACGGAGAAAAGGCTCGTCCTTGCAGGTCACCACCTCCACCACCCTCTCGACGTCACGAGGAACCACAGCCACACCACCGTACAAGCATGCCGCAACCAAGGCGTACGCAGGCCGGCATCGTTATACGTGACCAGGGTGAGCAACCCGACATGTCGGAGAGCGCAGCGGTGTTGAAGGACATAAGAGAAGGTCCCACAAGGAGTCGCCACGTCTGAAAAGTAACCGCGACAGGCATGAGGAGTCGCAGGAGGGATACAACAAGAAGGCTAACCAACCGCCTCCACCACCACCATCGCCACCTAGCAGCCATCATGGCGGAGGGCACGGTGGATCTCACATATCGCGCCACAACTCCCCTCCCCATGATGGAAAAGGGAAGCAACCAGAGCCGTATGACGCACATTCATGGTTGGACAAGATCCAAGAAGCTCAAGAGCTCCCATACCTTGGGCCACGTTGTTTTGGACCAGTAATACGAGCCACAGCCTACCCCCAGGGTCTCCGGATAGACAAGACTATCAAGCCCTATGACGGCACCACCAGACCAGTTAGATGGTTGCAGGACTACATCGAACAAATTCACATTGCAGGGGGAAACCCTAACATCGTTGTCAAGTACCTCCCACTTATGCTCACTGGCATCGCCCGACAATG
Source organism: Avena insularis (assembly GCA_023614405.1). Lineage (NCBI taxonomy): Eukaryota > Viridiplantae > Streptophyta > Magnoliopsida > Poales > Poaceae > Avena > Avena insularis. Next base: position 447,780,664 of record CM042690.1, read on the forward strand.
GATTGACTACTTGTCGGAGAAATCAATATGCAATTGGTTGGACATGCATGAAGTGTTCACCAAGAACTTCGAGGGTATGTACAAACGTCCCTACATTGTCGGAGACCTACAACGGTGTGTTCAAGAAAAGCATGAAACTTCTCGTGCCTACCTCTCTCGCTGGCTAGATATGAAAAATTCCTGCGTAGGGGTACACGAACAAAGCGCTATGGCCGTCTTCATCGATGGTCTGGAAAAGGGAACTTTGCTCCAGTATATGTTGAAACGCAAGCAAGACAACAATGAGCTCAACCTCAACACAATGATCACCATGGCTAGCGAGTTCGCCGCTGCTGACGATGACGCACGCAGATCGTTACCGGCAATAGCAATCCCTACCTAGGCCAGAAAAACAATAATAACAAGTGAAATAATCCGCTTGAAGAAAAGCAGGCAGGCGACATAGTCGCCGCAATGTTCACTGGCAGAGGCGGAGGTGGACAGCATGGACGTGGCCGGGGGGCTAGCAGTGGCCAGCAGAGGAGTGATTCTACACCCTCAGTGCCCCGCGTTCCCCAAACATACAAAGAGTACCATGATATGCCGTCTTTCATCCACCTTGACACAAACGACAAAGCCACACACACCAACCGCCAATGCAAATTTGTCAACGACATCAAGGAAGACCCTGAGTCCGGCTACAAGCAAAGTCAGAAGAACAGACCTCCCGGAAAGGGCAAAGGGAAGAAGGAGGAGGAGCCCAAGGAATCAAGCGACATGGATGAAGACGTGGAACCCAAATCTTCCGACAAGGGAGAGGGTAAAGGTAAAACTCCCTTCGAAAAGAAGGCTCCATGTTACCAAACCTTCCTTGGCACTCCCATCGTCCGGGCCCAGAAAACCTCTCTGAGGATACTGATGGCTATCCTCCCTCTGGTTCCCCAGTATGTTAGGTGGTCGGAGATTCCAATTACTTGGGATAGGAAGGATCACCCAGACCTTATTCCAGCCGAGAACCAGTATGCCATGGTCATCAACCCTTTGATTGATGGCATAGAGTTCACCAAGTGCCTTGATGGAGACCCAGCTAAGGAAGAGCAACACCGTGTTCCATGGGGTTGTCCCCAGCCGAAGCAAATTCCCTGGGCTGCATCACCCTTCCGGTCGCTTTTGGTGATGTTAACAATTACAGCCAAGAACGCATGACCTTTGAAGTGGTGCCTTTCAAGAGCGTGTACCATGTCATTTTTGGACCCGACATCTTCCACTCCTTCCTTGCAAGGCCATGCTTTGTCTACAACAAGCTCAAGATACCTGGACCAAACAACATCATCACTGTTGACGGAAGCTTCACCAAGGTACGAGAGTGCGAGATCAGTGAAGCCGCCTTCACCAAAGCAGTCCTCTACGGTGAGGTGTTCAAGGAGATCCAGAACCAGGTCGATGCCTCGGAGATGCCGGCTTCGAAGAAGCCAACAACTGTTGCCGAACCCGCATTCAAGACTGCCATCAAGACCAAGCAGGTGGAACTTGTTGAAGGAGATTCCTCCAAGACCGCCACCATTGGCATGGACCTGGATCCCAATCAAGAAAGCGCGCTCGTCAAGTTCCTCCGTGAGAATAGGGACATCTTCACCTGGCAACCTACCGACATGAAAGGTGTACATAGAGAACTGGCCGAGCATAGCTTGAATATTGATCCTAATGCCAAACCGGTGAAACAACCTCTACAATGCTTTGGTGATGAAAGACGAAGGGCTATAGGCAAAGAAATAGCTAGTTTACTTAAGGCTGGCTTTATGCGAGAAGTTATTCACACCCGATGGGTGGCAAATCCTGTACTTGTCCCCAAAAAGGGAACCAATGAATTAAGAATGTGTGTTGATTACACCGTCTTGAACAAAGCATGTTCGAAGGATCTGTTTGCTTTGCCTCGCATTGACCAAGTCATTGACTCGACGGCTGGCTCGGAACTTCTGTGTTTTCTCAATGCCTACTCAGGTTACCACCAAATCCGGATGTGAAAGTTGGACCAACTGGCCACTTCATTCACCACACCCTATAGTATGTATTGCTACGTCATGATGCCCTTTGGGCTGAAAAACGCTGGTGCTACTGACCAGTGGATAATGCAACATTGCCTACATGACCAAATAGGTCACAACGTACACGCTTACGTGGACGACATCGCGGTAATGTCAAAGAAATCAAATGATCTTTTCACTGATTTGCAGGAAACCTTCGACAATCTCCGGAAATACAACATGATGCTGAACCCCAAGAAGTGCATCTTTGGGGTACCTTCCGGCAAGCTATTGGGTTTCATTGTTTCGCATCGCGGAATCAAGGTGAACCCGGAGAAAATCAAGGCCATCCTCAACATTAAACGTCTGACATGCCTGAAGGACATACAAAGGCTCACAGGATGCATAGAACTAGTAGGCCGGTTCATCAATCGACTTGGGGAGAAGGCTATGCCACTCTACAAGTTGCTCAAGAAGGCGGACAAATTCATATGGACAGACGAGGCTGATGCAACACTTCAGGACTTGAATAGAATACTCTCCTCCCCACCAATACTTGCAGCACTGGTGTCAAGGGAGCCTATGTTAGTTTACATGGTGGCAACCAACCGAGTTATTAGCATCTTCATCATGGTAGAGCGCAAGGATCTAATGTCATTGGATTGATGACAAGTATGCCATGAGGGGGTCCTCGAGGCGTGCGAAAGAGAGGGGTGTGAGACGTACGGTGTTCCGGGATGGTGAGCACACAAGTTTACCCAGGTTCGAATCCGCCGACTTTGGACGGATCCTACTCCTGCTAGCAATCCGATGTCTGGCGAGCGGAATATGGGTTACAAGGGTTTTGCCTGTGCGAGTTGAGATTGTAGACTATTGAGGTGTGCCCTAAAGGATCTCCCTAGGACGGCTTATATAGATATCCGGCCTAGGGTTTACATGAGAGATCTATCCGGGTACGACCAAGAGTCGGTTACAGAGTATATCTTGAACTACAAGTAACATTATGGGCCTAAGTCGGTAAGTCTTCTGGGCCTTCCCGTAGCCGGATTGGACCCCGTCTTTCTCCCTGACTGGGCCGCCCTTGAAGAAATGCTCTAACCCGAAGTGGGCCACCCTGGTCAGTGAGGAACTATGAGGATACCCGGAAAGTATATCCCCAACAGCAGCCCTCGGAGGCCTCCAAGATCCAAAGTCGGATTTATCATCGTCTAGCTTGATATTCGGCTTGCAGAATCTTGAAGGGTTCCTAAAACTTCACAACAAAAAATACGATCCGGGTCTTTAAAAATAAGTCGGACCTATCAATAGGTTACTCGGATTTTCTAGCTCGATTTTAAACTAAGCCGGAACTTGGTCTCTAACGCCACCTGACACAAGCATGGTCAAGGCACGTCATCTGACAGGCGTTCCGTCAGCACGACCGTTTGGTGGGTTCGCGGTTCGCGGAACCGAGGCACCGTTTCAATGCGTGCGTTGAGATCGAGGCGACACAATCATCACGTGGGTCATTCCCAGTTCTTTCCACGACGCGTGGCGGTTGCACTGTAGCATTTGCACGAATCTTGGCGCAAGTAGGTGGATATAAGGGGTTTGGATTTCTCCTTCTTCTTTCCACCAGTCCTTTGCCGTTTCCTTCCTTCCCAATCTTCTTGCGCGCATAGAGCCTCCTCGTCCTCCCCCACAGAAACTACCAGCGCCACCCCTTTTAGGTCATTTTCTCACCGGAGAAATGGCTTGATCTTCTTCCTCTGGTTTGGCGGCAGCGGTGGTGGCGGCGACGGCAGAAGCAGCAGCAGAGAAGGAGAGCTTCCGGGGAATCTCGATCCCCTGCGCCCTCAACGAGGAGGTCCTTAGGAACATGGAGAAGGAGGGGCTTCTCGCCGCCGGCGACTGGCGGAGCGGCTTCGGGGAAACCATCCCCAACCCGCGTGACGGCGAGCAGGTCCACTTTGGCACCCATCTTGACCGAGGTCTGTCTTTTCTTCCCTCAGAGTTCTTCTCCGAGGTGATAGATCATTTCGGAGTTCAACTCCACAATCTTCCTCCCAACTCTCTCTTAGAGATGAGTGCGTATGCTTCCCTTTGCGAGGGCTTTCTCGGCATTAGGCCGAGTTTGACTCTCTTCCGGTACTATTTCCATGTCCAGAGGAATTCCATTACTGCCGATGTTCCTTACATCACCGGCAATATCAGCTTTTCACTTAGACGCGACCGGGCTTATCCCAAGATTCTAGCTAGTGACTCAGTCAAACAATGGTCGCCCACTTTTCTCTATCATAGGGATATTCCAGCTCCCGACAAAGCTACTACTTTGCCGGTTTTTTTGACAGAGCTGCCACGGCCCAGCCTTCCTGGGACGAGGCTGCTCCTGCTCTTCCCGACGATCTGATCCTCGCTAAGAGGCGGATCGAATATTTGATTAAGCACAATGGTCTGAAGGGATCTGACTTGGTCCAATGCTGGGTCTCACGTTGGATCCAGCCACTTCAGTACCACATAACCCGACTGATGCACTCCATCACGTCGTCTCCAACCGACTCCCCCCGCATCAGCACCAAAGCCTACACCACTCAAGGCTACATAAGCCAAATCAAGTGGCTAATCAAGGAGCGGATCGAGAGGAGAATTCCGGAGGTTTCTCTGGACATGCACACGGCGGAAAACCCCGTGGTGCCGGTAAGCTTCCATCATCACACCTTTTATGTGTTTCAATTTTCGAGTTATACTGCAATACTGATATGTTTTCTTCTTTTTAGCTTGCTGACATCCCCGAGTCGGAACTTGCTCCGCTCGAAGGATACCCTCCGGAGTTTCCTCAGGAGGTAGAAGTGGTCCCATTGCCGGACCTTGCGTTCAAGAAGCGTAAAGCTCCGCGCGGTGGCCGTTAGCAAAGGAGGTGCACATGAAGAGGTAACTTTCAGTCACAACTTTTCGCCTTTGTACTTTACTCAAATTTCTTTCCGAGATATAATGTTTCCGAATTCACTACATTCGCAGAGCAAAACCTCTCATCAAGGCCAAGGGGAAAGGGATTTCTTTGAAGCCTCTGCGGCAGATGAAGCTTACCATAGCTTCCCCTGCCGTGGCTCCTCCGACTCCTGCCCCTCAACCTTCTGCAACACCGGTTATCTCGCCGGACGCTGTAGAAGATCCAGCTCCTTCAACAGGGCCTGCGAACCTTGGATCGCAAACTGACGTCACCACGGGTGCGTCAGATCTAGATAAGGGTGAACCCTCTTTGGGTAATGATCCCTCGGCAGAGACCTTCGCTGAAAACCTCATGAGAAATCTGCCGAAGAGATCCAGCGGCTCGCCAGGCAAGTCCTGGAGAAAAGCCATATTCCTGCCGAAGAAGAAGCGCAGGAAGCAGAGGACGTCAAGTTCTCTGATCTTCTTGCCCAAGTCCACCTTCGTGACGAGAGGATTAGGACTGGCGACCTTCCAACAGCCCCAGTGATCCCTCTTACTCTCGCCGAGAAGGTGGCCGCTAAAGTGAACGCGGGTTTGGATAAACTCACCCGCGAGCAATATGTAAGTCGGAATTCCAACTCTTTTTTTTATATTATGTTATATCATATCCTCTAGCCCCCAAGCATGAAGTAGGATAAACAATCCGGGTTTATGCTTTATTTAGGATGCCAAAGAACGAACTAGTGTACCCCCAAGGCTCGTGCTGATATTTTAGCAAAAATATTAGCCCGAGTCTTAAGTAGCTTTCTGACTTTGGGTATTCTGACTTATAGAAAGTATGTTCCTATAAACAGGAATTATTGACCAATGTCTGCGATGAGCGGAGCGAGATCAAAGCTCTCCGGCTTAAAAATGTCGATAAGGATGAAGCCGAAGGTAAACATTTGGAGACTCAAACCTTGTCTATGTTATTTTCAATGTCGAATTTTTCTGAACTTTTGTTCTTTTTGACTTATAGCGCTGGTGAAACAATCCGTCACCATGATTGAAGAGGCCGAGAACCTCAAGACCCTGGTGGTGGAGAACAAGGGACTTTGCCAAGAGCTGGATAAGCTTAAGGCGGATCATGAAAAGAGCATAGCTCAAGTCCTTGAATCCTCCTCCTTGACCACTAATGAGCGTGATCGCAAGATCACTACTCAAAATAAAATAATCTCGGATCTCAAAAATGAGCTTGGCAGCGAGAAGGATATGTCCCAGGCGCTCCGGGCTGAACTCCAGAGTCTCCGGGAGGAGAAGACCAAGATTGACGACGTCATTTTTGGTATGCTCCATCTATCTGACATGTCTCTTTCTTCGACCTTTACCAATGTTGGATTTTTCTTAAGTTGTTTTGTGTATAGGTCCTCTGAAGTTGACAGACTCTTCCTCCTCCGAGCCCCGCACCCACCGGCTTACCCAAGTCGGTGACCTGCTTCATGACTTCCGCCAGTCCCTTGAGGATGTTGGCAAAGCTCTCAAGATTCCGGACATACCTAGCATGTCGGATTTTTAGGTGCGGGACAAGGCCAAGGAGATGCCGCAGCTTGTTCGGGACTGGAACATGTCCTACGCGTGGACTGCTACGCAGAACGCTCTCACCATGGTCATGAGCCACCATGGAAACATGGAGATATGGCAAGTGATTCGAGGGTACTACAAGGTAGACAAAGACGGCCAGGAGCAGGACCTTCAAGCCATCATGCACTCCTGCGCCGGATGCGGGTGTCACGTGGCTAATCTGACCAGCTACGACATCCCCTTCTTCACCCGCGTGGATACTCCGCCTCCTCCTGCAGAAGAAACCGAAGAAGTTTTCGACGATGAACGTACCATCTCGGATGCCGACATCTCGGAACGATATCAAGGTGGAGTGACCAGCGAGCCGGCAGATCCTTCATCTCCTCCTGCATCGTAGACTAGAAACTTATGTATTATTCCGGAAAAAACATGATGCGTTTGTAAATATGTAATACTTTAACTTTTGCTAGTGCTAAGCTTTTGATCTATTCAGCACTTTTCGGCTTTGAGATTTTTTTTTGTTTGCCTGAAATGTTTTACATAAGCACTTGTATTTTTTCGTCTCTACTTATCGTTTATCTGGCTTTCCACCTCATCCCTTTCCTGAGCCGGCTAAACCTTCCACCAGAAACTTTGTCGAGCAATGGAGCTCAATTGCTAAACCAGTTTAAACTCGGAAAAAAAGCCGGCTTCTAGTACCAAAAATTCACTACTCGGAAAATGTCCGCATCCAGCAATCAGACAAATAACCAAAGTAAAGACTAGAAACTTTAGAGTTATACCCGAGGGTAGCAGTTTTAGAATCGGAAATCTAAACCAGAACGAACATGAGCATAAAGTACTTTCAAGCATTCTAGGATTTTCGACTATGACATGATCATTCGGAAATAAGATGGTTTAAGAACTTCTCAGAAAAAACTTGAGGTAACCAAAACTTTTATTTCTCAGAGAACATGTAAATATTTATGATTACAAAGAAGGATTAACTAAGAATAAAAGGGATGTAGCTGAGCAATATTCCACGGTCTGTCTAATTCATCTGGATTTGTACTGCCTCCAGCTCTCTTTCTCTTCTTAGTAGCAGGTCTTTCTTTGACTCGCCTCATGTCAGTTAAGTAGTATGATCCATTGTGCAATACTCGACTAACTAAAAAGGGCCCTTCCCATACTAGGGAAAGTTTGTGCTTTATTTGTTGCACAAGCCAGAGAACCAAATCACCTTTATTGAAGGATCTATTTCAGACTCTCTGACTATGATACTTGTGTAACTTCTGTTGATAGGCTGTAGATCCTATTTCAGCAATGACGCGAACTTCTTCGACTAAGTCGAGATCGTTTTGTCGAGAAATCTCGGCATCCTCTTCGATATACGCGGCCACTCTAGGAGAAGTATGAATTAAAACACTAGGAAGAACTGTTTCTGCACCATAGACCAAGAAGAAAGGTGTATATCCTGTTGACCTGTTTGGAGTTGTTCATAAACTCCAAATTACAGAGGGTAATTCCTCTGCCCAAGCCCCTGCAGCACGTCGTAGTGGTGCTTCGAGTCTCAGTTTTAGGCCTTGTAGAATTAAACCATTTGCTTTTTCGACTTGTCCGTTAGATGTGCGACTGACGCAATGTCAAGCCTGATATTTTGCTCGTCGTAGAATTCAGCCAATTCTCCCATAGAAAGTTACTCCCTTTGTCCGTGATAATGCTATGCGAATAACCATATTGGATTATAACATCCTCGGCAAATATTTTGGCTGTTGCTCCATCACAACTTGTGACAGGTTTAGCCTCAATCCATTTGGTGAATTTATCCACCATCACTAAGAGGTGAGTAAATCCACTTGGAGCTCGTTTAAAAGGTCCTACCATATCAAGCCCCCAGACCACAAAGGGCCATGTTATAGGTATTGTCCGTAGCTGATCAGCCGGAACATGAGCTTGCTTGGCGTACTTTTGGCAGCCTTTGCACATCTTGACTAATCGTTCGGCATCTTCCTGAGCTGTAAGCCAGAAAAATCCATGTCGAAAAGCTTTTGCCACTAAAGATTTGGCTGCAGCGTGGTGACCACACTCGCCTTCGTGGATTTCCCTTAAGATTTCCACTCCTTCTTCCGGAGATACACAGCGCTGAAAAACCCCAGAAACACTCCGCTTATGGAGCTCACCTTTAATAATAGTATAGGCTTTTGCTCGTCGGATAATCTGCCGGCTCAGCACCTCGTCTTCGGGTAATTTGCCATCTACCAAATAATCGAGGTAGGGTTGAGTCCAGCTGGGAATTACAGCCAGAACTGCTATCAAGGGTGAGTCGGATTTGGTCAGATATTCCTCATCTACTCCCTTTATTGAGGGAACTTTGAGGTGCTCTAGAAAAGCGCCATCCGGGACCTCTTTCCGCGCAGAACCTATCCGAGATAGTGCATCTGCTTCTTCATTTTCTGCTCGAGGGATGTGTTGGAATTCAAACCCTTCGAACGATTTAGATAGATCATCCACGACAGCTTTATATGCTGCCATGTGTTTATTTGCATTACAAATATCCGACACTTGCTGAGCAACAAGATCCGAATCTCCGTAACACATCAAACGTCGGATGCCAATATCCTTAGAAATCCGGATTCTATGCAGCAGTGCTTCATACTCGGCAATATTGTTTGTCGTTGTGAAGTTGATCGGCAATAAAAGTTTATCTCCTGGGGTGATTTGAGCACCATGCCAGCCCCCGAGCCCCCTCGAGCCTTAGACCCGTCAAAAAAGAGGGTCCAATATTCTGACTCAGGGAATATCATAGTCTCCTTTGTCTCTATCCAATCAGCAACAAAGTCAGCAAGGATCTGGGATTTGATTGTTGTCCGAGGTTTGTACTCAATATCGAAAGTTGAAAGCTCTATGCCCCATTTGGCGACGTGTCCTGTGGCGTCGTTGTTGTTGATTATATCTCTCATGGGAGCTTTGCTCACCACGGTAATTTGATGCTCCTAAAAATAGTGTCGTAACTTACGAGATGCTAGAAAAACACCGTAAGCCAACTTTTGATAGTGCGGATATCGCTGTTTTGATTCTCGTCAGACCTCGACAAAAGTAAGTCGGACGCACGTGTGTTCCTGATTTTCTTCTGGTCTCTCCACCACCATGACGATACTAACGACCTTATTTGTCGCAGCAATATAAAGCAACATCGGTTCCTGAGGTTCCGGCGCTGCAAGGATAGGAGCAGATGAGAGTACTTTCTTCAGGTCTTGTAGTGCAGCTTCAGCTTCGTTAGTCCAAACAAAATCTTTGGTCTTTTTCAGGAGTTTGTATAATGGTGCGGCTCTTTCACCAAGCCGGATTACAAATCGACTGACCGTAGCGATGCTTCCAGTTAATTTTTGTAGGTCCTTCAGGCGAGTTGGCCTGGAAATATTGAGTATAGCCTTGATTTTGTCTCGGTTCACCTCTATGCCTCTTTGAGACATGATGAAACCTAACAATTTTCCGGCTGGTATTCCAAAGAAGCATTTCTTTGGGTTAAGCATGATGTTGTATTTTCGTAGATTGGCGAACGTTTCCTCCAAGTCGGAAATTAGTGTTTCCTTCTTTTTGGACATCACCGCGGTATCATCCACGTATGCATGTACATTGCGTCCGAGTTGGTCATGGAGGCAACGTTGCATCGTGCGCTGGTACGTAGCTCCTGTGTTCTTCAGCCCAAAGGGCATCGTAACAAAACAGAAGGTTCCGAAAGGGGTTATGAATGAAGTTTTGACCTTGTCAGATTCCTTCATCCGGATTTGGTGATAACCGGAATATGCGTCGAGAAAACAGAGGAGTTCTGAGCCTACCGTAGAATCGATAACTTGATCAATTCTAGGCAGAGCAAACAGATCTTTTGGACAAGCCTTGTTCAAGGTAGTATAATCAACACACATCCTTAAATTAGTGGTGTCCTTTTTAGGGACCATTACAGGATTGGCCGACCACTCAGTGTGGATGACCTCTTCTATGAATCTGGCTAACTCGACCCGTGCTAGTTCCTTAGCTATTGCCTTACGCTTTTCATCGCCAAACCGTCGTAAGGACTGTTTGACGGGTTTAGCGTTCGGCTTTACATTTAGAGAGTGCTCGGCAAGTTCCCTAGGTACTCCGGTCATGTCAGATGGCTACCATGTGAAGATATCTTGATTTGCTTGGAGGAACTTGACGAGCACGCTTTCCTATGCGCTATCTAGGCCTACGCTATTTGGGTCACCTTGGAGGGGTCATCATCCTTCAACGGCACTTTCTTCGTCTCTTATGATGCCTTGAACTCCGGGTTTGGCTTGGTCACCTCTTTCTTCGTTGCAGGCATCTCAGACGGATCTATGCTCTTCTTGATCTCCTGGTACTCCTAGGCGTGCAGCACGGCTTCGGCAAAGGCGGCATTTCCATCCTCGCACTCTCGCGCTTTCTTCGGGTCTCCTCTGATGGTGATCACGCCATTGGGACCTAGAATTTGCATCATATTGTAAATGTAACACGGACGAGCCATAAAAGCCCAGTAAGCCGGACGTCTGAATATACCATGGTATGCACTCTTGAACGGGACCACTTCGAAGGAAAGTGCCTCCATCCGATAATTCTTTGGAGTTCCAAAGGTAACATCCAAAGTGATCTCTCCCAGGGAATTAGCTTGTCTTCCTGGGACAACTCCGTGAAAAATTACAGAGCTATGGTTCAGCTGGGTCTCCGAGATCTTCATCCGGCGTAGAGTTTCGACATAGAGAATATTGATGCTGCTACCACCGTCCATGAGGGTCTTGGAGAAACCATAACCGTCAATAAGTGGGTTGACGATTAAGGCGTATTTTCCTCGCCTGTGTAACTTAGGCGGATGATCATCGCGGTCAAATGTGAATGCCACTTCCGACCAACACAGATACTGTGGGACAGCCGGAACTGTTGCATTGAGCTCATGTAGAACTGATTTCTTCACCTTTGCTGGTTGAGATCCGAGCAAAGTGACATAAGTGTCCTTTTTGGTGGGAAAAGACTTCTTCCCTTCCGACTTGGGATTTGAAGCATCAGCTTCCTCCATGTCGGAATCTTCCTTGGTCTCTTTGTCTTTTTCGGGATTTTTTCCCCTTCTTCCGCTTAGCTTTGTAGCCCGCGGTGTCATCTCTTTTGATGTCGTCATTGAAACGACATTCAGCGTTGGTGTGGGATGAGCCCCCATTAGCGTCTAGGTGATGCACACATGGGTTATTGGCAATGTCAGCCCAAGAGTAGGTTTTTCCTGGTTGCTGTTCTCCTCTACCTTGGACCCTTGAAGTCCCACGGCCACGCCCGCGGCCTCCGCCACGTCCTCCTCGTCCTCTAGACCCGGAAAGAGTAGTAACCACCGATGTTTCCGTGTTGGGCTTTTCCTCCGAGGTGTTCTTACGTTTCTGAGCCTGTTGCTTTGTTTTTGCTGACTGAGGTACAGCTAGGACATTGGGTAATCCCTTTGCATTGTCGTCAGCATCTGCATATTTGCTCGTTGTTTCTATCATCTCTCCCAAATCAGTGACCTTGTCACACTTCAAACGATGACGCAGTAGACCATTTGGGAGACCTGCAATGAAAGCTTCAATCGCAGTTTGATCATTTACTCCTCCACAGGAGTTCTTGGTGTCGATCCATTGTCCGAGGTAGTCCTGGCAAATTTCTCCGGCTTTCTGGGTGCAACGTTGTAGGTCTCCGACCGAACAGGGCCTCCAATATGTGCCTTCGAAATTACGAAAGAACGCACTTTGCATGTCATACCAGTTATGGAATGTGTTCTCCGGAAGTTCATTGAGCCATGATCGCGCCGTCTTCCGCAACATAAGTGGGAGATATCGGGTTGCGACCAGGCTGTTTTCGCCTTTGGCGATGCAGCAAGCTTGGAAGAAGTCCTGTAGCCAGGTATCTGGCTGAGCAATGCCATCGTAGGCTTGGATATGTCTTGAGATAGCAAATCCTTCCGGGAATTTTGTAGCTTTGATGCGTGGTCCGAAGCACTTTGGGCCCATGTAGAAATCATCATTGTCATAGCGCCGAGCCTCTATGTTGGAATTAATCCTGTGCCTTGCGTCGTTCGGGGATAGAGATCGTCCCGAATGCCGGCTGTGGCTGCGGTGCCGTTTAGCCGAACTTTGGCTTCTGCCACCACCTCCTCCACCATGTCGTCCTCCTTGCCCTCCATGGGAGCCGTTGTGATGACTGTGTGGTGGAGAGGGTGGAGCAGCTTGACTACGATGAGCCCCCTGCCGGCTTGTACCAGCATGGTTTCCGTCATTTCTTCGTCCGTCGTTCCCACCATGGTGAGGCTCAGCCGGACGGCTTGTGTGTTTAAGAGGTGGCATCTTTTGATGATCATCCTCCCATCGTTTCTCTTTATCTTCTCCCCTTCTGTCGTTAGATTCTCATCGGGGAGGGTTCGTCGGATTCAGGGCGGCAATGGTGTCTTTCTCGGCCGCTGGGGCGACGTTGCTCCAGTTATGCGAAGTTTTGTGATGCTGTCCTGAAGATCCGGTTCTTGAATAGTTGTCTTCCCGGTGTTCAGGGTGATGATACTGCGCCCGAACGTAATGGGATCTTACGCCAGCCCATGCCGGATCTGTGCGACATTGGTCAGAATCTGAGACCAGTTTTTGACTTCCGGACAGGGCGACCTTTTGCTGCTCTAGTCCCTTGTTGAGTAGTTTGATACCCAAGCGGATCTCCTCCGGTCCTGGATTAGCCGATAGAATTTCTCGGGCTGCCACGGTATTCTGTACTGGTGTTGGGTATACCCAATCTCCGTTGTTATCTTTCCGTGGCTTCCCCATCTCATCTCCAAAAAGAATGGCACGGACACGTGGGAATTGGTTGTCATCTATGTGACGCTTCCGTCTCTTATGATGCAAACGAGACATGTATTCCTTGTTTGACATGCGTTTCGTCTCCACCTCGATGTTTTTGGCTTCATCGAGGAGTTGTTGACGGCGCGCTTCTAGGGCCTGCACCCTTTCGTCCAGCTCATCCTCAGTAAGTTCTTCGGCTGTAGGGATAGGTGTAGTTAATGCGGCATCGATGAGCTTACGCGCACCCTCGGTGATCACGTGTCCATCCACCGATGCTTCTTTTTCGCTCCCTGATAAGTGCTCCATCCAAGTCTTCAGATTCCTCGGCAATCACCTCCTCTGTCGGATGGTCTTTGCGGTCTTGTTTTTCTTGTTCTTGTTCTTTGCCTTCTTGGCTACGCCGTAGCAAAGACGGCTTTTAGTCCGCTTTCAGTCAAGCTCTGATCGGTACTTTCGGACATCTGGACTTCGGGATTATATCCAACGTCCATGTCATCCTGCGCTTTGGGAGAGTGTTCCCCGGATCTTCATCCATGGCTTCTCCTTCTTCTGCAGCTTTGGAGTTATACTCCTCTTCATATTCTGTGGAGAACTTTCGGAAATCTATTGACGTCATCGATTCATCTGAGGATGCAGGTACGTCGGCGTTAGTTCCAATTGCCTCCAGCACCGAGTCGGTGTTTTCTCCAGCATCGGCAGAGCCGGATCCGGATCCCACGTATCCGACAAAGTGCGACGCGTGCTTCCTGAGGTTCCTGCGGTTTTCACGATTAGCCATGTCGAAACTTTTAATGGTCTTGAGAATTGCATCTGTGTTTTCGCCTTGCAGTAACGCCTTGCAGTATCATACGTCGTAATGTGTACCTTAGGAAAGGTATGTCTGTCCCGGCATCATCAGAGCCGGAATCAGTGCCACTGGTGTGCTCCTCCTGGATTTCAACTTTCGTGGGTGGGTCGATCTGGGATCCGGCTCCTCCGGGGAGATCCAATCCAGACTCGACTTGGACCGCTAGGTCTTCTTCAGGCTCAGATTTCTCCACTATCTCCGCAACTGGTGCGGTCTGGGTGGGATTAGGGTTTTCTGAGATCCGAAACTCTGCCGCCTCCACGGACAAAGGGGACCCAGAAGATTCATCTGCCTCTATCATCACCGCTGGGGTGGGTTGGGCAGGTTCAGCGAAACCGATGTAAACATCGATCTCACCAAAGGACATAATTGTGTAGGCAGTCACGGTCTCCCTAGCCGGAATCCAAGTCTCGTCGAGAACGGTGAGAGGGACGTCGCTGGCGTAGAGGATGCGACCAATAGCGATGGTCTCGCCGATTCCGATTCTTGCAGATTCCGCTCAGAACGTAGATCCGAAGCTCACTTGCCCCATGGTGGGTGCCAACTGTCGTCGGATTGATGACAAGTACGCCATGAGGGGGTCCTCGAGGCATGCGGAAGAGAGGGGTGTGAGACGTACGGTGTTCCAGGACGGTGAGCACACAAGTTTACCCAGGTTCGAATCCGCCGGCTTTGGACGGATCCTACTCCTGCTAGCAATCGATGTCTGGCGAGCGGAATATCGGTTACAAGGGTTTCGCCTGTGCGAGTTGAGATTGTAGACTATTGAGGTGTGCCCTAAAGGCTCTCCCTAGGACGACTTATATAGATATCCGGCCTAGGGTTTACAGGAGAGATCTATCTGGCTACGACCAAGAGTCGGTTATAGAGTATATCTTGAACTACAAGTAACATTATGGGCCTAAGTCGGTAAGTCTTCTAGGACTTCCCGTAGCCGGATTGGACTCCGTCTTTCTCCCTGACTGGGCCGCCCGTGAAGCAATGCTCTAACCCGAAGTGGGCCACCCTAGTTAGTGAGGAACTGTGAGGATACCCGGAAAGTATATCCCCAACATCTAACGCACGAATACGGAGTTCAGCGACCCGTTTACTATGTAAGCGAGGTCTTGACGGAATCCAAACAACATTACCCACACTACCAAAAGATAGCTAATGGAGTTTTCCTTGCTTCACGCAAGCTAAGGCATTATTTCCAGGAGCACCCCATCATAGTGGTGAGCAAAGCTCCATTGTCCAACATCATCAACAATAGCGACGCTACAGGGAGAGTGGCAAAGTGGGGCATTGAACTTGCCACCTTTGAAATCACCTACAAGAGACACGATGCTATCAAATCACAAGCATCGGCGGATTTTATTACAGATTGGACATAACTGCCAGAAGACACTCCTGTACTAGAGCCGGAATATTGGGTCATGCACTTTGACAGATCAAAGTTACTCAACGGCTCGGGGGCTGGTGTATTATTGCAATCACCAACAGGAGAAAAGTTCCAATACGTCATCCACATCCACTTCAACGCTACCAACAACATGGCGGAATATGAGGCCCTCATTCACGGACTTCGTGTGGCCAAGGATATTGGCATCAAGCACATAGTTTGATGTGGAGATTCCGACTTGGTTGCCCAGCAAGTAGCTGGCACCTAAATGCACGGAACCCTATGATGGCGCCATATCGAGACGAAGTAGATGAAATAGCCAAGTGCTTCAACGACTACGAAGTCAAGTAAGTCAAAAGGGAGGAGAATGAGGCGACAGATCTGCTGTCAAGACTTGGATCAGCTTGTCGACCAATTCCGCCAGGCATTTTCCTGGAACATTTATGGACCCCATCCGTGAAGGGAGCGGACCTCGACAACCCGGATAGAGTAGACTCATTTGTTAATACAGTAACAGTGACCTCTCCGGCTTAGACGAAACTGTTCATGGACTATCTACAAGACAGAACTTGCCCACTGACAAAGTCGAAAGCCGACAAATAGTACGCAAAGCAAAAGGCTACGTCATCATTGACGACCAGCTATACAAAATAAGTACCACATGAATTCGATGCATCTTCCAGTATTGAAATCCTCAGAGAGATACATCTCGGAGATTGCGGGCATCACACCGCTCCCCGATCGTTGGTGGCTAAGGCCTTCCGACAAGGATTCTACTGGTTAACTGCTAAGGTGGACGCCGACAAGTTGGTACAAACATGCCTTGGTTGTCAGTTCTATGCAAGACAACTAAGTGTTCCAGCTAAAGAATTGCAAACCATACCAATAACTTGGCCGTTTGCAGTCTGGGGGCTAGGCATGGTGGGACCTTTGCAGACAACACCCTATGGATTTACACACTTGCTAGTAGCAGTGGATAAGTTCACAAAATGGATTGAAGCTAAACCCATTAGAAATCTTGATGGGGCAACATCCCTTAAATTTGTCCGGGATGTAGTGGTGAGATTTGGTCTCCCACACAGCATCATCACCGACAATGGCAGAAATTTGTCTCTCAGAGAAGTTGAGGAGTATTGTCATGAAAAAGGCATCTGCCTTGACCTAGCATCTGGGGCACACCCATAATCAAATGGGCAAGTTGAAAGGTCTAATGGACTAATTCTGCACGGAATCAACCCACACTTAGAGGCACTGCTACATAGAATAGCTGGAGCCTGGGCGGAGGAATTACCATCTGCTTGTGGAGTTTACGAAAAACAACCAACAGATCCACCGACTTGACTCCTTTCTTCATGGTTTATGGAGCAGAAGTCGTCCTTCCATCTGACATCCTCCACGATGCACCAAGAGTAGCCGCCTACAAGGAGGAGGATGCTGAAGAATCCAGACGCTTATTTGTTGACCTACTTAAGGAAGAGCACGTGCTAGCATGCTAGAGATCTTCCATCTACAAGCAGAAGCTGCGTGGCTACCATAGTCGCCGTGTAAATCATCGCTCATTTAAAGAGGGGGATCTGGTGCTTAGACTCAAGCGGGAGAAATCACAAAAACTATCCCCGCCTTGGGAAGGACCGTTCGTCATAAGCAAAGCATTGCTAAATGGTTCCTATTACCTCATCAATATTCGCGAGTTGAAAGATAGGACAAAAAATCGCAAGTGCAAGCAACATGACTCCGATGATGATTACCTGGAGACAGATCAGCCATGGAACATAGCACAGGTACATCCCTTTTACACTTAGCACATTTATATGATGTAATAAGTTTCTTATATGATCAATGAAATAAAGCATTTGGTTCACTCATATTTTCTGAGTCTTTTACCTCCTTTAGTTTTTCATTTTTGGATCATATAAACCCTTTATGCGCAAGTTTGCATTTGCGCTTGTGAAAATTCCGACCTACGGGTGTTAGCTTAAGTTTTCTGGTCTACACGTTTTCTGAAGTTTTTATGTGGATTCTGGAGTAGTGACTTCTCGGCACTAAAAGCCGGTGATTTTGATATTAGGTTCTTGACGATGCTATTAAGCATCATTATTTGAGGGCATAGTTCTCTGCTATGAGTCTTCCGTCTCACGAAAGGACAACCATACGAACCAGAATAATGGATAAGCCAGCACTTGCTTAAAAAGTATACACATGCTGGAAACCGATAACTAATAGGAAACTTGAGTACAAGTTTTCTCACCTTAATAAAACACATCAGTTTTTCCGCATACACTTCGCAGAGATACATTTAATGAAAATATTGTTTTTCATGGCTCTACTACAGGGGACTTCATGGTGGCATCATCAGGAGAGCCACGGCAGGAGAGCTCGTCAAACTCGGAAGGAGATGGGCTAGACTCAGACGAAGCCATGTCTTTATCAAGAATCTCGGCAGGCACGAAGACATCCGTATTGACCATCTTGGCAACCCTGGTGTCGAAGCCAAAGAGGGAATTCCAAATAGCATCGCTATCAATTTCCTTCCCTTCCTTGTCTAGTTTGGGAAAGCCGGAGGTCACCAGATCGATGTCGGCATTGTCGTAGTGTGCCTTGACCAAGGACAAGGTCATCCTTTCACCATCCCAGACGCAAGAGGCTTTCTAGTCCTTGACTTTCTCGAGGGCTCAGCGCAGGATTTCCGCATACTTGGCTGCTGAGTCTACAGCCTTGATGTTTATTTCTAGAGACTGGGATATCTCCTTGGCCTAGGCAATGGTGGTGGTGACGATGTTGCCGTCAAGAATCATGCATTCCTTGGGATCTGGAGCACCTTCACCAAGTTGGCCAAGCCAATGGGAGCTGTGGTTTGCGTAAGATACAAGGACCATGAGTCAAAACATCAAATGATTACCCAAAGTACAGAATTGAACAAGACGGGGAAAAGTTACTGAAGATGCTCGTCTCCGTTTGCTTGCATGTCTTTGCCAAGACATCCCGCTCCTTTTGAACTGTCTTGTACACCTCAAGGTTTCTCTCATTCTGCTCTTTGGCAGCTTGGTTCTGTTCCTTGAGTTGTGCAATTTCGTTCTTCAGGTGCTGCATCTCGGTGTCAGCTGACTCTTGCAGCACCCTCATCACCTCCTCATGGCCCTTGACGGGATCAGCCAGGTCTTTCTTCAAGATTTTGTTCTCATCATTGATCTCTTGGATATGTTAGGATTGCTCGATGATGCTCTTGGCCTTGGCAATGGCTTCTGTAAGACGGAAATCAGAAAGTACTATGAGAAGACGACAAACATGAATCCATGTGGAAAAGCAAGGAGCTGTTACAAGAAACAAACTCTGGCTATTTTTTATTTGTTGCTTCAGAAAGGCTGTTTTACCCTGTTCAAGGTCTAGCTCCTTCTGCAAAGCAGCAAACCTCTTATTGGCGGTGATCCTCTGTCTATTCTCATTCTGCAACAAGAAAGCACGCTTAGTTTCTATAGAGGATCTATTCGGAACTATCTGGTTTCAACTACATGCTTAGGGGATACAACACAAGATTTTAATTAGTAAGTATGCTACTCTTAGAGCATCTAGCCGGAATTCTTCTAAGTTTCCACCTAGACGCTCGGGGTCTACACTATCAATTTCTACTCTTAGTTCTTTGGAGCACTCAGGCCAATAACTTTTGTTTATCCGCCTAAGAGCTCGGGGGCTACAGAGGATATACTAAGCAAAACAAAAGAATTGAAGTTCAAAAGACTTACAATGGCAATAAGCTTGAGATTGTTGTCCAGATTGGCATAAGTAGTGTGGAAGGTGCCGACACTATTATACACGGCATCCGCCTGCGCAATGAGGTTATCCAAGCACAACGTTGGAGGAGTTGCAGCTAGAGGAGATGTTGAAGCCGGAGGCATCGATGATGCCCTAGACGCCTATTGCATTTTCAGAACAGTTGATGGCTCAGAGGCTCCCGCCTTGTCCATTGCCACAACCACCTCCGCCTCCGCCTCTTCCATTACTTGCTTCCCTTTCTCGGTGGCATGCTTAGCCGGAGCTTCAGCCACTTTAGAGGAAGTGCTCTCCTACGTCACTTGACCGCTGGGAGAAATGTCTGCCTCGATAGAGCCTAAGATATCAAGGATTGGATTGACATCTGTCTCCATAGTGGAGATCTCAGGGATGACGGGAGACGTAGGCGCAGCGGGGCCTACAGAAGGCTTGGCGGCAGGAGTAGGGGGAGCAGTAGTGGGAGAGGGCTTGGCGGCCACATCTCGGGTCAGCATGTCACGAATGTTTTTTGACCCTCCAGCATCTCTAGAGGATCACTTTAAACTAGCACCGGCTTTCCTCCTAAAAGGAACAAAGTATAAGTACAAGAGTTGAAAAAAGGTATAGGCTGAAAAGTACAAGCCAGAGAATGAATACACTTACTCCATGACAGGAGCCTTGGTGAGGGGAATGCTGGTGGATTTCTTCTTCTTCGTCTCTAAGGCGGCGGTGGATCGTATGGTGACTCCACTCTCCGATTTCTTCTTCTTCTTGGTCTTGGCAGCAGCGTTAGAGGTGGAGCTCTTCCACTTTCGCACTACCGGAGCTGGTTGATCCTCGGGGGCGTCATCATCAGACACCACTTGGATATCCTTTAGCTTGGGATCATAGACCTAGGAGGCCATCTGATCGTCCGCCAAGGACACCAGCTGGGAAACAAAGGAGTGTTACACTGACAACTTCAAGACAGAAAAACCTTAGAGTATATAAAGAGCAACAAAGGAAACAAAAGTTACCTCTAGGCATTTGTTGCAGTCGAACATGTCATAGGTGATCTTGAAGCCATGCTTCCTGTCCTTCACCTTGACGATGTCCCCAAGATGGAGCTTGACAGAGTCAGTAGAGAAGTTATCCCGCGAAATTCGCATCGATCCCTCCTGTCTTGAGTGTATTTGCACATTAACTTAGCAAGGTGCTCCAGAGGCTGGATCCGTCTAACAAACCAGCACATGGCTAGATCCAAGCCTGTCAAACCTCCATCCACGAGCCATTCAATCCACCTTACGGCACGGTTGGCCTCGTCGTCGGATGGAAGGGAGGTTGGGCTCCATCGACAAAGTCGGGATATGTCTCAAGGCGGTCTGGTAGGGGAATATCTGGGCCATAGAAGTATGTGCGCTACCAGTTCTTGCATGACTCATTCCCTACGATGTCGGGGAAGCACCGGCTAGGCCATATCTTAAAGCTAATGGTTCCACAAATCCGCAATTCGTCCTTGCACTCTATGGACTCTCTCTTGACGATAAAAAGTATACGAACAGACCTAATCTAGGTTTGATACCTAGGAATCCTTCACACAGAGCTACAAAGTTACTAAGGACTAAGATGTTGTTGGGAGAGAGGTTGTGGGGAAGTACCCGGAAGTGCCGGAGGACATCCAGGAAGAAGTCGGAGAATAGCAGGCTTATGCCTCGTACCAGCTGAGCTTTGAGGTACACCTTCTCTCCAGCTTGGGGAGAAGGGGCCACCTCGCCGGCCGATGCCTGCCGAAAGACCAAATCCTTTGCCGTGGGGAGTTACCCCTCGGTGACAAGTTCTTGTAGTTCTTCGACAGAGAGGTCAGAGCCCCTCCACACTCCCTTGTGGGAGTCATTGTCCTCTTCAGCGGCATCTGGTGCCACTCGTTCTTGGTCGTCGCCGGTGGTTTCCACCACGGTGGTGACATGGACAATGACCCCCTTCGGTGGGACAGTTACTCCCTGGGATGGCTCTGGAATAGCCTCGAGGGTCACCGCCATTGAAGGAATGGAGCTGCTGGAAGTCATCGTGATGATGGAGTAGGTGGACGCGAAGAGGGCTCTAGCTAGGGTTTTCCGAGGAGGAGCTCAAACGGGCGTGTGACTGGAGGAAGACGAAGACGAGGAAGCAAATGCACATAAAAAGAAAATAACCTGGCCACGGTGAAAATATACAGACCCCGCGTCAAGATTCATGCAAAGGGATCTAATGGAAGGAGCATTGCCGACGTGGAGATGAACGTGCGCAGTAATTTCGCCACATCCTCCGTCCTTGCCGCTTTACCGTTTCAGATTTCGCACGCATGAAAATAGCTGATGATTAATTCTCTAGCTTCTGTGAGTTTCGAGGTAGCGTAGGCTGCACCCTATGTCATCCTCCTGACAGTTGCAGTGAAGGGTCACGTCTGAAGATTCCATCGAAAGACGAAGATTCTCCGACTCTAGAAACAAAGACTCAAGGAATCTCCGGCTGCATTGCAAAGTCGGAGAGGATTGCTGGGTTATTTGGGAGACCTTTGATATATTGCTTGATGAATTGCCGGCATCACCTAGATGGAGCATTCAAAGATCAATGGGAAGACGGCACAAGATTTCAAAGTCCTCCGGGGGCTACTGTTGTGGATATGCTAAATGGGTATCACCATAGAACATCCATATTCCGGCTAACCCGGGTGGCCCATAGTTGGTAGCAAGGCCCATGGCCTGCTGGGCGACCCAGTTAGACGGATCCAGAAGGGAGGCCCATGCCAGATAAAGGAAGGCTACGCAGGAGTCACCGACGTGCTCGGAGCCATGGAGTGCAAGACACGAAAGACTAGTTCATATTAGTGAAGGACTCTTTTCCTTGTCCGGCAAGGACCTTTCTCTATAAACCCTAGGTTATGGCGCCTTTATAAGCCGGACCTGTGGGAGCCTTTAGGGCACAACCTAGATTGCTACGTACAACGTGCAACACCTCGCACAGCGAACCATCTCTGTAACTCGGCGTATTGCCATTATAGTGATTTATAGCAGGAGTAGAGTTTCGCCAGTGTCGTGGGACTTGAACCAGGGTAAGCTGTGTTACCTTGTACCCGCCAACTCTCTGCCTTACCCCACGTCTCTAAACATGTACTATGAGGACCCCTCCATGGCATACTCGTCGGCAATACCACGACACATGATGATGTCTAAATTGGCACCTCTCGAATACAAATAAGCACTAGTTCTTACGAAAAAGCTTGGATTATTTTTCTAAGAAACACCCCAAGCACCTTCCACTATACATCTGTGTTTCAAACGTGTATAGGGAACTCCAAATATGGCTCAATATATAACATATGGTGTAGAACAGTCCACTATGACGAATTTATACTCTGATCATAAGACATACAACAAAACAACAAAACAAGTGCAACATGGATTGCATGATACTCCTACTATGGGTTGCCTAGCTGGTATTATACAATAGTATCATACACAGAATACTAGTATGTACAAACTTCCCACTATGACCAACCTATATGATGGTGTCTATGTTATAAGACCTGTGGCACTAATCACTATGGAGATAATATTAAGACCAGTTCACGTGGGGTCACAACATCAATGCCCATCGTTTATGGACTTGGGTTTGAGGAAGAGGGTGCACTAGAGATCTTGTTCGGCTAATAGGCAAGCAATGTAGGGACATGATGTTTACCCAGGTTCAGGCCCTCAGAGTGAAAACCCTACTCCTTCTTCTCTATTCTTGATTGAAGGTGAAGTGAAGGTTTATAGGGGTGCCTTGATGGCGATGGTGCGCAGATATAATATGGCGGGTGTTTGTGCTAGGGTTTAGGTAGGTCTTCCTCGCGGTTCCCTCCTAGCCTTTATATGAGGAGGCCGAGTCTTAGGATACAACCGAGTTGGTTACAGATTAGGGTTTCATTTAAACTTTCTATCTACTATTTGCCATATCCTCCAAGGAGTCGAGTCCTTTGCAAGCCTAGGCCACCCGAGCCTTCATGGGCTTCAATACTGGACACGTCATTTCTTATTGGGCCTCTGCTGAGCTAATCTAGGTAGGCCAATATTAGGCACCCGTAGGGCATACCCTTGTTAGTAGACCTCGAGTGTCCATTCGAGTCATAGATTTGAGTGAGACTATGAAGTATTCGATTGCCCAAAGCGAGTGCTCTTCATCCGAAAGACTTTTTGGGTCACGTTTCTAAGGTCATAGTGATCGCTGATGAACATGCCTAGATCATATGAAGGATCGGGACCAGTTAACTGCTCTTGGGCAAAGACAACATTATCTACTCAAACTCGAGTCCTCAGACTCGAATTCAGAAATTGCTGGCGTAATTCGACTCATGTCGTGTAGGCCTTACAGAGTCGAATTCCAGTGATATTGGTTATGTACCCAACGCGTCCGTCAGGATTTTTCATCATACCTGTTAGTATGGTATTCATCTGGTAGAATGCAGCGGATGCGATTGCTAGGCCAACAGATGATATCTGGAGGTCTTATCTTTACATAAAATATGTAACATCCGAATGTTTGCCACCACGGAGGTGATTCAGGTGATCTAGGAGCGTCATCTCTAGAATGGATGTCATAGCTAGGTAGAGTCGCCCGAGGTTTTGATTGTAGATGCGTTGATCCCATGCTACGGATGCAGTCGATGCAGAGGTTCAAGTGATTGAATATCCTCATGTCCTCTTGTTTTCATAGGGTGCGCGACCAACGCTCCCTATGGCAGTAGCACCCGAGTGCTTATTCGAGTCACAGACTCGGACATGGACTTTGTTAGTCACATAGCTATTGGGTTGTAGTTATCTGCCAGATGTGTCGAGTGTGCAACCAGTAATCCCTATGGGAGTAGCCCCCGAGTCCACATTCAAATCATAGATTCTAAGGAGGAGTTGAAGTGTTGTTTTTATTAGGCTGCACACTGGACACGGAATTTCGTCGAGTGCGTGACCAGTCCTCTTGTCAGGAGTAGCCCCCGAGTGTTGGTCGAGTCGCAGACTCAAAGAAAGACTGAGTATGAACCATCATCTGAAGAAAGAGACGTTGTAAAATGATTCATTGGCAAAGATGATGTCAGTGATGACTAATAGGTGAGCTCAATCGTCAATGTGAATAGTGTGATGGGACCTATCATTGTGGGTCCCCAGAAGTTGACCTGAATTTGACTATTCACTATGTAATTTGAGTTATTTAATCATGTCTCCTTGATTTCCACACTCAGTGGGGATCATGCGATGTTGGTCATTTTGCGTGTCGCCACGCGTCTGCGTCGATGCTTGACACACATTAGAGGGTGAGACTAGAGCCGTTGGACTCTCTGCTTAAGTCGTAGGTTTTAGTAGTAGTTTTCTTACTTGCATCATCTTTGTCCTTGTGTCGCTACCTCTGCTTCTATGCACTCCACACAATTTATCTTGGTCCAGTTCCTTGTGTTGGACATTCTCTGGTTATTACCAAATTCATTCATGTGGTCTCACCAAAGGAGGAAGATGGTGAAAAGAATGAAATCCATGAGTGCTCGATCGAGCTCCACCGCCGCTGCCCCCAAGAAGAAGGGTGCTAGGACTCGCGTCACTAATGGCTCATGGTGGTGCTCCATGGTGAGGGCTTGCAAGCTGCGGCCCCTCCGATGAGCCGGCCTTATCCCGGCAGATGAGGCTAATTTCTATATTCCAGGACCAGAGGCAATCTCCAATACTCCCGCCGGATTCCAGGTGATGTTCCTTGCTTTCCTTCAACGGGGACTTTCTCTTCCCCTTAATGATTTCATTCATGGCTTTCTTTTTTCTACGGGATTCAGCTTCATCAGCTCACTCCTAACTCAATTCTCCACATAGCCTACTTCATTACCTTGTGCAAGTGTTGGCTCGGCATTGAGCCACACTTCGGTATTTTCAGAAAGCTTTTTAGTTTGAAGAGGCAGTCAGGTTCTAAGTACGTAGTGTATGACATTGGTGGGTGTGGTATATCTCCCCAATGTCAAGTACTTTATCTGCAACTTTGTCGATTCTGCCCAAGGATGGTGGGACAAGTGGTTCTATATCCGAGATCAGAAAGTAGGAGAATATAAGTTTGTCCTTTGTCCGTTTGATTCGAGTGCGGAGATGAAGATGAATAGGTACTAGAAGAATGCAATCATGCCGGGTGAGACACACAAAGTCAAGGCCTTGTACTAGCGGATGCGAGATCTTCAACTTATCCAAGTCAAGGAGGTCACCGGTGTAGACCTCATTCGAACCTTCCTACAACATCGAGTGCAGCCGCTATAGGTCAGAGGCTACCCAATGTTCCTATGGGCCGGCTAGTCAGATCCAACACATGTTTCTTCTGAAGACTTTTCATCTATAGGGCGTGAAAAGAGGATTAGGTTGTTGACCAAACTTACTGTGGATGAGCCTCTCCCTATGGAATCAGCGACTAATCCGTTCTGCGCCACCAATCCTGTGCTGGCGGTAATGTTCTGTTGTATATTTTCTTTCCCTTGGGATAATTTGAATAGAGATCTGATGGTGTTATCGTCTTTTTTTTGCAGGATTGGAAAGTTGAAGGTTCGATGCTTCCCCAACCTGAGAGCTTGCTTCCTCCGGAGGCCGGAGAACTGGATGAGTCACACTCGACTATTCCTGCCACGGAGTTACGGGGAGTCGCTGAGTCTAGCGAGGATGGGACCCGCAAGCGAGGGCATAGTGACGATTTAGATGCCTCCACACCGGAGACACCGAAGGGTCCTGTTTTTGGAGATGGTGTTTCTGATCCATTTCCTATGGTACCTCTCCATACCGTGCCTTCTGAATCTCTAACGAAGAAACAGAAGCAGGAGAAGATTTTTGACCTTGACGAATTCGACGAGTGAGCATCTTCAAGATTGCAATTTTTGGAGTACATTGGTCTTCTTATATAGATGTTCTTTCTACTGTTAAAGTGATACGGGGTCATCATGAAGGGTTCGCAGCATAGAAAACAAAAAAATTCCTACGATTGGAACTATACGCCAAGATCTATCTACTAGATACAAGCAACGGCGGGATATACATCCATGGAGAACTTACCTTCGAAGACAACAAAGTTTTGTTAATGAGTAGGAACTCGTGAATGATGTAGTCGTACGCGTGCCGATCTCAAGATCGTGTGGAAATCCTAGCGCCGCAAACTAGCAGCGCATCCGCACTTGCACACACGTTCAGGCCACCGAACAACCTCCGCCTCCTCGCTCCAGCGATGCAGCGGAAGCAGCAACTCCTTCAGACGAAATGCCACCGGGAACATCTATGTTGCTAATCCGAGACCATGGGGGAATAATTCTAGAGGGGGAAAGAGATCCTTCACGAGGAGGTGTGTGGACGAAGGGTGAGAGGGGCGGCCTTTTATAGGAGGAGGGGGTACCCCCTCCATGGCCGGCGCCCCATGGAGGGTGCCCCCTCACCTCCCCCATTCATGTGGTGGTAACCCCCTCCACATTAAAATGCCCCTTCACATTCTCTTTTAAAGTCTCCACTTTAAATGCATTAGATTTCTCCAAATTTAATGCTCTCTCATGTAATAAAACTCTTTTATTAAATTTATTCAGAATTTTGTTAATTACTTTAATTAACAACCATTCACATAAAACCCCCTACAACATTTCAATATTACATGCAGAAGCAATTTTAGCAATTTCACCCGAAACAGTTTCGGTGTCTATTGAAATAATTCCAGCGCTTTGCAATTCATTCATCTGAAACATATTTGATCCAAACGGTATTGGTGTCCCTTAAGTGTGTCACCCTACGGTTCGTGAATAATTCAGACATGATCGAGACCCCTCTCAGATCAATAATCAGAAGCAGGACCTAGAGATCCATACTAACTCCTACACATTCTATGATGACTTTTGTGATCATGAGAACCTTTAACGCTAGTAACTAAATCCCTTTGTCTTGCGATATATTACATGTTCGAGATTCGATCAGCGGTATCTCCATACCTAGTTTGATCTCGTTACCGACATGTACTCTTTTCTCGTTCCCGTGATATAACATTCTAGTGATCTCATCACTTGCTTGCAAGCTAACCAATGTGATATCACCGAGAGAGCCCAAAGAATATCTATCCGTCATTGGGATGGACAAATCCCACTCTTGATCCATGAGCCTCTACATAACACTTTCATAGCACTAAACCCACCTTTATAATCACCCTTTCACGGTGTGACGTTTGATGTTATCAAGATACTCTTCTAGTATTAGTGATTAACATGATCTCATGGTCAAAGGACTAGGATTACTTTGTTAGATTTTATAGCAATATAAACATAATGACTTTGATCGTAATGCTATACTTTGGATGAATGTTCATCACATCATTCCACTAATGTTGTGACCTCGTTATTAACAACACCCAATGTCCATGATCAGGAAACCTTGATCACCTTGTTAATCAACAAGCTAGTTTATAAGCGAGGCATAACTACGAACTTTCCTTTTTGTTTATTAAACACACATGTATTAACGTTTCCAAATTAATAAAATTATAGCATGTAAAATAAACATCTATCATATACTTGGAATATGTATAATAACAACTTTATTATTGCCTCTCAGGGTATATTCCCTTCAGTCCCCCACTTGCACTAGAGACAATAATCTAGTTACATGGTGATAAATCTAACACCCATGGAGTTCTGGTGTTGATCATGTTTTTCTCTAGGGAGAGTTTTAGTCAACGGATCTGCTACATTGAGATCCGTATGTACTTTACAAATCTTTATATCTCCATCCTTGACATGCTCACGGATGGAGTGAAACCGGCGCTTAATATTCTTGGAATTCTTGTGAGACCTCGGTTCCTTTGCGTTGGCTATGGCTCCATTGTTGTCACAATAGATCACCGTTGGAGACAACGCACTAGGAACCACACCCAGTTCAGTAATGAACTCCTTCATCCAAACTGCTTCCTGTGCTGCTTCTGAAGCAGCAATATATTCCGCCTCCGTTGTTGACCTTGTTACCACGGGTTGTTTGGATCTCCTCCAACTAACTGCTGCTCTGTTCATGAGAAATATGTATCCGGATTGAGACTTAGAATCATCCAGATCAGTGTCAAAGCTAGCGTCGACATAACAATTAGCGACCAGCTCTTCTTCACCTCCGCATACAAGAACATTTCCTTAGTCATTCTCAAGTACTTAAGGATATTCTTGATCGCTATCCAGTGTTCCAAACCCGGATCAGATTGGTACCTACTAGTCAAACTAATAGCATGTGCCACATCCGGTCTTGTACATAGCATTGCGTACATTATAGAGCCTATGGATGAAGCATAGGGCATCTTATCCATTTTCTCTCTTTCTTCCATCGTGGCCGGACTTTGAGTCTTACTCAATGTCTTGTCTTGCAACATAGGTAAGAACCGTTTCTTACTTTCGTCCATTTTAAACTTCTTTAAAATCTTATCAAGGTATGTACTCTGTGATAGCCCTATTAGGCGTCTCGATCTATCTCTATAGATCTTTATGCCTATTATATATATGACGCTTCACCAAGGTCCTTCATAAAAAATTGCTATTTAGATAACTTTTAACACTGTTTAAAAGATCTATATCATTTCCAATCAATAATATGTCAACCACATATAATATCAAAAATGCCACATTGCTCCCACTCACTTTCTTGTAAATACAAGACTCTCCATAAGTTTGGACAAATCCAAACTCTTTGATCACCTCATCAAAGAGGAGATTCCAACTCCATGATACTTACTTCAGTCCATAGATGGATCGCTGAAGCTTGCACACCTTGTTAGCATCCTTAGGATCGACAAAACCCTTTGGTTGTATCATATACAACTCTTCTTCAATATTACCATTGAGGAATGCAATTTTGACATCCATCTGCCATATTTCATAATCGAAATATGCAACAATTTCTAACATAATCCTAACTGATTTTAGCATCGCTACGGGAGAGAATGTCTCATCATAGTCAACTCCTTGAATTTGTCGAAACCCTTTTGCGACAAGTCGAGCTTTATAGATGGTTACATTACCATCAGCATCCGTTTTTCTTTTGAAAATCCATTTATTCTCAACGGCCTTTGGGTCGTGAGGTAAGTCCCCCAAGGTCCAAACCTGGTTTTCGTACATGGATTCCATCTCGGATTTCATGGCTTCTAGCCATTTGTTGGAATCCAGGCTCATCATTGCTTCTTCATACGTCGCAGGGTCATCTATTTCATCAACCATGAAATTCACAATAGGATTCCCGTATAGTTCAGGAGCTGCACGTGTCCTGCTTGACCTGCAAGGTTCGGTAGTGTCCTCTTTCGGAGTTACATCATCATTATCGTTAGTTCCTTCTTCATTTGGTGAAGTCAACTCCAAACCAACTTCCGGTGTGGTGCCACTCGCTATTTCATGAAGAGAAGGTTCAGTAAGCTCTTCGAGTTATACCTTTCGACTACTCACACCTTTCGCGAGAAACTCTTTCTCTAGAAAGGATCCATTCTTGGCAGCAAAAACCTTGCCCTCGAATCTATGATAGAAGGAATACCCAATTGTTTCTTTAGGGTATCCTATGAAGACGCATTTTTCCGCTTTGGGTTCGAGTTTATCCGGCCGAAGTTTCTTCACATAAATATCGCATCCCCAAACTTTAAGAAATGACAGCTTAGGTTTGTTTCCAAACCATAATTCATATGGTGTCGTTTCAACAGATTTAGACGGTACCCGATTTAAAGTGAATGTAGCGGTTTCCAGTGCATAACCCCAAAATGACAGTGGCAAGTCAGTCAGAGACATCATAGATCAAACCATATCCAATAGAGTATAATTACGACATTCCGACACACCATTACGTTGTGGTGTTCCGGCAGACATGAGTTGTGAAACCATTCCGCACTCTTTCATGTGTGTGCTAAACTCGTAACTTAGATACTCACCTCCACGGTCGGACTGCAGAAATTTGATCTTTCTATTACGATGATTTTCCACTTTATTCTAAAATTCCTTGAACTTTTCAAAGGTTTCAGACTTATGTTTCATCAAATAGATATACTCGTATCTACTCAAATCATCCATGAAAGTAACAAAATAACGATATCCACCTCGCGCGGACATACTCATTAGACCGCATACATCAGTATGTATGATTTCCAATAAATCTGTCGCCCGTTCCATTGAACTAGAAAACGGCGTTCTAGTCATCTTGCCCATAAGGCATAGCTCACATGTATCAAATGATTCAAAATCAAGTGATTCTAAGAGTCCATCGGAATGGAGTTTCTTCATGCGTTTAATGCCATTATGACCTAGACGGCAGTGCCACATATATGCAGATATATCATCATTAAGTTTAATCCTTTTAGCATCAACATTATGGATATGCGTATGAGTACTATCGAGATTCAACAGAAATAAACCATTCATCACGGGTGCATGACCATAAAACATATTATCCATATAAATCGAACAACCATTGTTTTCAGATTTAAACGAATAACCGCTTTGCAATAAACACAATCCGGATACAATGTTCATGCTCAGCGCAGGCACCAAATAACAATTATTTAAGTTTATCACTAATCCCGATGGCATATGGAGAGGCAGCGTTCCGACGGCGATCACATCAACTCTTGATCCATTGCCGACATGCATCGTGACCTCATCCCTTGCTAGTTGTCGCTTGTTCCGCAGCCCCTGTATCAAGTTACATATATTAGCAACTGATCCGGTATCAAATACCCAGGTGCTACTGCGAGTACTAGTCAAGTACACATCAATAACATGTATATCACATATACCTTTGTTTTCCTTGCCGGCCTGTTTGTCTACCAAATACTTGGGGCAGTTGCGCTTCCAATGGCCAATCCCCTTACAATAGTAGCACTTGGTATCAGACTTAGGGCCAGCCCAGGATTTCTTTTCAGGCGTAGAAACAGATTTGCCGCCCTTATTTCCCTTCCGTTTATCCTTCTTGTCTTTCTTGAAACTGGTGGTCCTATTGACCATCAACACTTGACGTTCTTTCTTAATCTCCACTTCTGCAGTCTTAAGCATTGACAGAAGCTCGGGAGAGTCTTCTTCATGTCCTGCATGGTATAGTTCATCACGAAGCTCTTGTAGCTAGGTGGCAGAGATTGGAGAACATGATGTATGCCTAAGTCAATGGGAATCGTTATTCCCAAGGACACAAACTTATCGGCGTACCCAGACATTTTGAGTACATGCTCACTTACGGAGGACACAAGAACTTTTATGAAGCATTATAACTCTACGGTAGCATGAGTATCAAAAATCATTTTCAATTCACCCATCGTATCAAAAGCATTGCCATTTTCGAAATGCTTTCAAAGTTCTGGCTCTATCCCATATAGTATGCCGCAATGAACTAAGTTGTGGTCCTCCTGACGAGTCACATAGACATTCTTTTCCTCGTCAGGGGCATCAGGAGCTGGTGGAGGGCCTAGCGACGCTTCTAGCACATATTTCTTTTGTGCAGCAGAGAGGAGAATCCTCAAATTCATAGCCCAGTTAGTGAACTTGCTACCATTCGCAGCAAGTTTCTCTTTCTCCATGAACACATTGAAATTAAAAGCAGGTGGTGCCATCTACAACATAATTTGTAAAGTTTATTTAGACTAAGTTTATGATAGATTGAGTTCAACTAAACTCCCACTCAAAAATAACATCGCTCACGTCTTTTTGGTGATTACATGAACCAAATTCACTACACCAAGTCCGATCATCACGTGAGTCGGTGTAGCTTCAAAGGCGAGCATCTATATGGGCATCATATCAACTATATGACTCATGCTTAACCTTTTGGTCCGTGTTCCGAGGCCATGTCTGTACATGCTAGGCTCGCCAAGTAAGAACCTTAGTACTCGCGTGTGTAAAACTGTCTTACACCCGTTGTATGAAAGCGCAGAGTTGAGTACACCCGATCATCACGTGATGTCTCGAAACATGATCCATAGAACGGTGCATACTTAAGGAAGAACACAATTTTTATCTTGATATTTAAATGAGGGATCATCTTATAATGCTACTAAAACGCCAAACAAGCAATATAAGATGCAAACATCGTATGTGTAAAGTGAAATGATATGGTCTTGCATTTGATCACTATCATATGCATCATGGTATGATCTTTATCATTCCTTTGTGTGTAAGGCCAAGGTCTATCGAACTTATACGTTAGGTGTGTTGTAAGAGTATCAATTATACATCAACTTACAACATTACCATATCATGACACAAGCACAACAACGATCTAAACTAGACGCCTCCAATTTATCAATTGTAAGTTTTACGTGGATTAGGGATTTCAAAGATAGAACCGTTCTTACCTATGAACATGGAACCACAATGATGATAACCAAATTATTAGCAACTCGTTGTAAATCAGATATTGACTATAGTAGGAGAGACAGACACCCGCCAGCCACTTATGCAAAACTAGTTGCATGTCAGTCGTGGAACCGGTCTCATGTGCGATGACATGTAAGGTTGGTCCGAGCCGCTTCATCCCACTATGCCACCAATATCCAAAGTACATACAAGAAGCAATAACATGATCATCACCACCCACATACTCTTATGTGTTCTACCCGTGCAAAGAACCTACGCATAGATCAGGCTCTAATACCACGGAAGGGTTCACAACATAGAAAACAAAAAATTTCCTATGATGGAAACTATACGCCAAGATCTATATACTAGATACAAGCAACGGGTGGATATACGTCCATGGAGAACTTACCCTCAAAGAAAATATAATTTTGTTAACGAGTAGGAACTTGTGGATGATGTAGTCGTACACTTGCCGATCTCAAGATCGTGTGGAAGTCCTAGCACCGCAAACCAGCAGCGCATCCGCACTCGCACACACGTTCAGGCCACCGAACAACCTCTGCCTCCTCGCTCTAGTGATGCAGCGAAAACAGCAACTCCTTCCAGACGAAATGCCACAGGAAACATGTATGTCGCTAATCCGAGACCATGGGGGAATAATTCTAGAGGGGAAGAGAGATCCTTCACGAGGAGGTGTGTGGAAGAAGGGTGAGAGGGGTGGCCTTTTATAGGAGGAGGGGGTACCCCCTCCATGGCCGGCACCCCATGGAGGGTGACCCCTCACCTCCCCCATTCATGTGGTGGTAACCCCCTACACATTAAAATGCCCCTTCACATTCTCTTTTAAAGTCTCCACTTTAAATGCATTAAATTTCTCCAAATTTAATGCTCTCTCATTCAATAAAACTCTTTTATTAAATTTATTCAGATTTTTTTTAATTACTTTAATTAAGAAATATTCACATAAAAACCCTGCAACATTTCAATAATACATGCAGAACCAATTTCAGCAATTTCACCTGAAACAGTTTCGCTGTCCATTGAAATAATTCTACCGCTTTGCAATTAATTCATCTGAAACATATTTGCTCCAAATGGTGTTGGTGTCCCTTAAGTGTGTCACCCTACGGTTCGTGAATAATGCA
Source organism: Avena insularis (assembly GCA_023614405.1). NCBI lineage: Eukaryota > Viridiplantae > Streptophyta > Magnoliopsida > Poales > Poaceae > Avena > Avena insularis. The sequence goes on from CM042690.1 coordinate 447,814,414, forward strand.
GACATGATCGAGACCCCTCTCAGATCAATAATCAGAGCGGGACCTGGAGATCCATACTGACTCCTACACATTCTACGGTGACTTCTGTGATCGTGAGAACCTTTAACGCTAGTAACTAAATCCCTTTGTCTTGTGATATATTACATGTCCGAGATTCGATCATTGGTATCTCCATACCTAGTTTAATCTCGTTACCGACATGTACTTTTTTCTCGTTCCCGTGATATAACATTCTAGTGATCTCATCACTTGCTTGCAAGCTAACCAATGTGATATCACCGAGAGGGCCCAGAGAATATCTATCCGTCATCAGGATGGACAAATCCCACTCTTGATCCATGAGCCTCTACATAACACTTTCGTAGCACTAAACCCACCTTTATAATCACCCTTTCATGGCGTGACGTTTGATGTTATCAAGATACTCTTCTAGTATTAGTGATTAACATGATTTCATGGTCTAAGGACTAGGATTACTTTATTACATGTTATAGCAATATAAACATAATGACTTTGATCGTAATGCTATACTTCGGATGAATGTTCATCACATCATTCCACTAATGTTGTGACCTCGTTATTAACAACATCGAATGTCCATGATCAGGAAACCTTGATCATCTTGTTAATCAACAAGCTAGTTTATAAGAGAGGCATAACTAGGAACTTTCCTTTTGTTTATTAAACACACATGTACTAACGTTTCCAAATGAATACAATTATAGCATGTAAAATAAACATCTATCATATACTTGGAATATGTATAATAACAAATTTATTATTGCCTCTCAGGGCATATTCCCTTCACATAAATGTCCAAAAATACCAAGGACATAGAGAATGATGGAGTCTTGGACTCCAAGGGCAAGTGTGTGGAGATAACATCGCCCTCCCCGAAGATGGTGGCCACCTTCGGCGATAGCTCCTTGAGTTCCTCCAAGTTGGGGTGCCACAGGGTTCTCGCTCCGATGACCAGACTAGAACCATCAGAGTCTTCGGGTGATTATGTAAGTATGTTTTGTCCATTCGAGGGAGCCCCTGAGTCCTATCCTTGACCTGATATGAACTACTATTCCAACCCTTCATGCGGGACATGGTGCGCATGGTCCAGCAACACGTGCGGCTAGATGCTGGCTTCTGGCAACTCCAAGGTAAACTTCCTTGTCCTGTTGCATGATTCATCCAAATATGGGGTCACTTGATGACTGATGCATTTTCGCTTGCACCGGAGGAGAATAATCAACTTCTTCGTCGGCTGGAGTCTCTCAAAAAGAATCTCAGCATGGCGGAAACCAAGAGGAAGGATGCGGTCGAGGCCCTGGATCAATTCAAGTTAGAGACGAAGCAGCACGAAGAAAACCTAGCAGCGTCTGCTGCAAAACGCGAGAAGGGCCTGGTTAACCAGCTCGTGGCGACTACCCAAGCCTTGCCTGGTAAGTGGTTAGGTAGGTGCCCTTACTTCTTATCTTCCTTCGATTCCTTTCTTCTGATCTGTGATTGCTGTCGTTTGTAGATGCAACTGGTCTTGATTTTGATTGTCAAGTGCTAGAAAATAGTGATCCCTTGGTTGGTACCATGGCTATTGTCGAAGACCGCAACAATGCTGCCAAAGAAACGCTTCTCAAGGCCAAATATATACTCGGTCATTTCCATCAGGAGATGGTTCCGAAAGCCAAGGTGACGAGAGATCTGATCACGTTAATGCCCTTTGTTATGGACTTGGATTTAGAGGAAGAGGGGTGCACTAGATATCTCGTTCGGCTAATAGACACGCAACACGGGACACGATGTTTACCCAGGTTCAGGCCCCTAGAGGGAAAATCCTACTCCTGCTTGTCTTCTCTTGATTGATGAAGAACCAAAGGTTACAATATCACCGATGGGAGTGGATGCGCATATTGGATCTAGCAGTGTATGAACTAGGGTTTGGCGATGTCTAGATCTATTATCTATTATGGGAGATCATAGATCTGTATATTGGGCGCCCTCCTCATTGGACCCTCCTAGCCTATATATATGGGGAGGCTCGGTCTCAAGTACCAATACGAGTTGGTTACAAGTTGGATGCGGACTCTAGTCTTGAGCTTTCCTTGTGTTGTGTGCTTGGATTCGGCGTCCATATGGGCTTCGCACCACCCAAACTATCTTGGGCTTCATGGACCTTGGCAGGTTGTCAAGTGGGCATTCCGTTGAGGCGCACCAGGTAGGCCAATAATAGGTGCCTGTAGGGCATACCTATGTCACAAGGCCATTGAGCACGTTGGCAGTCTTGCGGAAATCTTTGCAGAGGGTGTGCCTGCATAGTACAAGCAGACGTAGAAGGCGATGGGTTCCTCCCTCGGACTAGCGATGGCACAGGATTGTGGTGCCGGGATGGACATGAACAAGATCACCTCCAAGATAACGATCACGGCAGAAGGTCAAGGGGTAGCCTTTGCTCCTATTGCCAAGCGCTATAAGAAGTATGGCCCTCGACTGATTGAAATGCTCGCAAAGTATTCTATAGATAAGAAATGGTTAGCCGCGTCAAAAGCCATGGAATCAGAGGCTGCCACGAACTCAGCGAAGCCTTCAAATGCTTTTGTTTTATAGCTATGCTAGGATTTTGTAATCCCTTCAATTGTACTGTTAGTTGGAATCATCAGGACTTGTAACAGTATTTTTACTTAGCCTTTGTACATATTGGTCGCTTGCCTATTTCTGTGCTTGATGTTGTTATTTTTTTCTTTATGATGAAAAGAGTCCTTATCCTTTGACTGTTTGCTTGGATATGGTTCTGTGAGTGGCGCACTAGTTGTGCCACCTTCCTCTGCTTCTGTAGGTCCTCCCCGAACAAGGGTGGATGAACTGTTGCAACTTCCGGTGCTTCACGACCGTGTAAAGGACATGGAGAAAAACGTTGCTATCATCCGAGGTTGTTTCAATGTGTGGAAATCCAAGGTAGCGAAAGCACTCGAATGAAAGAAGTATCTCCTTGGCGAGGTGTCCCAAATCAGTGAGCATCTAGGATATAAGTGTCGTTAGCTTTTTGGTCCTTTTGGTCCGTTGCTGAGTCTCAGCACTATGTTGGTGTAGTTGTCAATCTCTTTCTGCAGGAGGAGAAAGAGGGTGTCAGTATTCAACTGAAATGCCTAACCCAAGTGAAACTGGAGGCTGGTGGTTTCTTCTGGTCTGATTGGGATCGAGCGACTATACTAGCGACGCTGTAAGATCGTGGTGCTCAGGTGCTGCATTACTTGAAGAAGTCTCAATCCTCCTTCAAGCACATTTTTAGGGTGATGTTTCCGCTGGACGCGACCCCTTCGAGCCTACTAGCATTGCTATGGAGATTTCACGATGTTGGTGTTGTACACGAATGCATGTGCCAGCAACTTGTTGCGGGTGCAAAGGCTACCTTAGCTTTTGTGCATATGCAGCATCCAGACATGGACTTGAGGGTCATCGCTGAAGGGCCACCGGCTTCTCTGGATGGTATGACGTGGAATATGCGGCCGCATTACCAGGCAGGTGCCTAGCGTGTAGAGGATATTGTTTGACTGTTCTATGAACACACCAACATCCTACTTCAGCGGCAATAGTGGAAGTTATCCTGCGCCAGAAATGTGCATAATGTAAACTTTGATGTAGTTTAGAGAGGGTTTTATGGCCCTAACATCTTTTATTGTGCGTTTGTATGTGTTGATGCTAGTACATTAGTGTTGTGCCTTTTTGTTAGCCTGACGCTGACAAGTCTTAGTACCTTGCCAGCCTATCAGTTGCATAACAACTTGGTTGGAGTTTTCAAGGATTCGAATGTGGTTTGTGGTCAGCTATCAGGTTATAAGCAGTATATTATTGATTCGATAGGCTGAGTGAGGAGGCACAACTCCCAAGTGTGTTGCATGCGAAAGAAGGGTAGCAGGTATAGGTTTCGGCTAAGTAGCCTGGCTGAGTAGCCTTATTAAAAGGACGAAACATCATAGCTGTGAGACGTTCCAAGGATTGGAGTATTCGACTCCAGATTCTACGTCCTTGAGGCGATAGGCGCCACCTGGAATCACCTCAGTGATGATGTAAGGTCCTTCCCAAGGGGACTCAAGCTTCGAGTGACCTTTCTTCTTGAGTCGCAGGACAAGGTCACCTTCGATGAAGGTTGTTGGACACAACTGTTGGTTGTGGTAGTTGCGGGGGCTCTGCTGGTACACCGTCAGCTGTGCGGCAGAAATGTCGCGTGCCTCGTCAAGCAGGTCGACGATATCTTTGAGTGTGGCCGTGGATTCACCTTCGCTATAAGAAACGACACGTGGGGCCTTGTAGCATACTTCGGTGGGCAGGACCGCTTCTTCTCCATGCACCATGAAGAATGGTGTGTAGCCGGTGGCATCATTGGGAGTTGTGCGTAGGCTCCATAGCACTAAGGAGAGCTCCTCATCCCATACTCCCGCGGCTCGCTCGAGGGGCCGAAGGAGTTGCTTCTTGATGCTGTTGTAGATGAGGTTGTTGGCCTTTTTAACTTGACCGTTGGTCTGCGGGTGCACCACAGAGGCGTAGCGGATGTTGATTCCGTTCTTGTCGGAGAAGCTACAAAACTTCCCTGAGGTGAAGTTTGTTCCGTTGTCAGTGATGATGCTATGTGGCACCCCAAACTAGTAGACGATGGATTCGAAGAACTTGATAGCCATGGCGCCGGTTTGGTTGGTGACAGACGTTACCTCAATCCATTTGGTGAACTTATGGACATCGGTGAGGAGGTAGACTATTAGACATTTGTCCCATGAAGGAAACTAGGGTCCAACAATAACTTGTTTTGAGAGGGGGCTGAACACGCGGTTCCAAGGAAACTCGGCGATGGCTGCGGCGACATAGGAAGCACACAACAGAGAGGTGACACGGTTTTTTACCCAGGTTTAGAACCCTCATTAGGAGGTAAATCCCCTACTCCTGTTTTGTTGTATTGCTCGTGTGCTTCGCGAGGGTACAATGGAGGATGAAATTCTAGGGTTTTAGATCTCAAGGATTGCCCCCTTCTTAGGTAGGGGAAGGGCTCCTTATATAGGTTGGCGTCGAGCCTCTTCCCCCGATCCATGGGTGGGTAGGGTCACCACAGTGCTGCTCCTTGAGGTCCTAGCCTACAAGACTTCTTTTTGGTGGACCGAGTCTTGGGCACCGGGTGCTTCTCCATCTGCTGGTAAAGTTGCCTTCCTTTTCCTCGTTTGAACTCGTCTGGCACCACCCGCTGTCTCCCTTGCACCTAAACAACAAAGTTGGGCGCCTGCCATGCTGAAGTCGTCTGTCCTTTTGTTGCAAAAAAGGTGTCGAGTCGGACCTTCCTTTACCGAGGCGAATAGAGGGCGCAAGGTTGCTGCGCCCCCTGTCGGGGCCTGCCTCACTTGCTGGCTGCCTCGTGGGATTACCAATATGTCCCGAAGCGTTCTCTAGAGCATCCAAAGTCGGGCGGTGCGTTGGAGCGCTGCAGGGGGATGGTCTTCCTCTAGAAGGTGTTTCATCCCAAAATGAGGCCTCGCGAAGGGCCTCTCGCCCGGGTCACCTCTTGAGGCATCGCGACCTCTTGAAGGCCCGTCTCGGGTAGGCGCTGGACCTGCAAAATGCTGGGTCATGGCACCCCGGCCGCCAGTGCCCTGACAGTAGCCCTCGGGCGCTTGACATCCACATGTCCTCTGATGGACTCGAAGGGGCAAGCGGCCTAGCACGGTTAGTGGGCCCGAACGCTCACTTGGTCAACACGAACCTGCCATACCCTTATCCCGGCGGTGGATTTGAAGCGTCCGTGAGTTCTCAACCACAAATCTTGGGCGTGTCGCCTCCACCCCAAGAGTTGTTCCCATGATGCGATGGCACATGGGTCCTTGCAGTTATCATCGCGCGCCAGGCACATCGACATGTCTTTTCAATTGGCCTACATCATATCGGGGCATGGGCGCGTCGTTTTCTTCCTCCATGCCACTATTCCCCTTCCTCCTCACCGCGCGCTCATGCAAAGGTTTATCCCCCAATGGCGCCCAAGCACTTCTCAGCCGCTGAGAAGGGCAAGCCAGTGGTGACGGCAGTGGAAGAAGCCCCTCCGGCCAAGAGGAGCCGAGGCCAGCCGCGGGGCAGCATCCTCGCAGCACCCCGGGGCCGGCGCATGCCTTCGGGAAGGACATCCGTGCAAGCCACTCTAGAGGCGGGGAGGAACACTCCCGGGAGGTGCGATCGAGTGTGCGCGGGCTGCAGCTTCTAGAGCCATCATTCTAGTTCGAGGATTAGCCCAGGACGAGTGCCATCCCGATCCAGGATCAAGATTGTAGGAGAAGGCGAACCCAAGAAAGTCACCTACTTCGTCCTTGTCCTGAAGGACGATGATTGTTCCACCAATGTATGACTCCCATCGCGCTTCGCCTTCACTAGGGGGCCCATCTCCCGGGGTCCGTGCAGCTGAGGCATTCAGGAGGCGGCGACTGGTGGGTCGTGGAACTTGAGGTTCCCACGCCGGGGGAGGCGTACCTCACCTCAGGTTGGAAAAGCTTCGTCCGCGACCACGAAATTGGGCGCGGCTCGGTGCGGAGGTTCCGCTATGACGCCAATAATGGTTTCACGGTGATGGTGTACGACCCCATGTCGTGCCGTGCGGATTACCCCTGCGATCTCTGAAAAGGTCATGGGGTCCGGGGTGTGACCATGGCGACATCGTCGTGGTTTGCGACCTTTTGTTAGCGTAGGGGTTGTAGTTACCTCTAGTTTCCTACCTTGTAGACAGGGTTTATAAGGAAGACTGTTATAGGTGTATGTTAGTGGATATTCGTGCTTGTCACCTCTCCTTTTGCATGTTTTTGTTGTGATGCTTGGAGTTTGAGTGTCCATGGCGTGGAGCCAGTTTGGCTGAGCTGGCGGTGTCCGGTGTATCATCTTCCTAGGCGGCGGGCCTTGCGAGCCCCCCTGTGAACCCCCGGGTGTTGGAGTCAAGAGACAAGGCCTCACGAGGGGGGCTTGCGGAGGCCATGCCCAGTTAGGTGACCTCCGGAGGCGGCGGCAGGAGACAGTACCCTCCCTGATGGTCTTGCTCATTGCACCATGGATTATGCACAATGACTCACGAGGAGCTTCCGTGTGTCTCTCAGTCTAGCTGCTTGGGTGGTGCTAACCTCTCGAGGCTTGCATGCCCTGTTACACCGCGAGCCTCGTCCTAGGGGGAGTGTTGTTGTGCAGGGGCCTTACTGTTGGTAAGGCAGCTTGTCATTGGACCCTTTTTGGGCCGCAAGTCCAGCGATCGCGGCTCCATAGGGCTTTTCCTCGCGTGCCACTCGTAGAGCCTCTCGAGGATATGACCATAGAGGAGGATATGCGCATCGTGGGGGGCCCCGTAATGAACTTACGTGGCAAGTTATAGATGTCAGGAGCCATGGTTGACGTAACTTACTGCTGCAAATGGGTGGCAAGTTCACAGCTCAGCAAACTGGTCCCTGTAGTTTTCTGGCTGCCAGAGGGGTGAGTGCCTCAAGGGTCGCCCCGCAAACCTCTCAAGGAGAAGGCCGTCAGGCTACCATGGGGATTTTTCATTTTTGAAAGGCCAGGAGCCGTGGGTGAGGTAACTTACAGCCGTGGAACGGGTCATAAGTTCAGAGCTAGAAACTTTAGATTCTGGAGATCTTAGGCCACGGAGGGGCAGTGCCTCACGACCCGTCACGACGATATCGTTTTGGTCAGGAACCGTGGGTGAGGTAACTTACAGCCGAGGGACGGGCCGTAAGTTCAGAGCTCGACACTTTAGGTCCTGGAGATTTGTGCCGCTGGAGGGAAGTGCCTCACGATCCAACAGGAACCATGGGTGAGGTAACCTACAACCGAGGAACGGGCCGTAGGTTCGGAGCTCGACATTTTAGCTCCTAGGGAGCTTAGACCGCGGAGGGGTAGAGCCTCACGGACCGACACACCGATAATTTTTTTAAAGGCCAGAAACTGTGGGTGAGGTAACTTACAGCCGAGGAACGGGCCATAAGTTCTGAGCTCGACAGTTTAGGTCCTGGGGAGCTTAGGCCATGGAGGGGCAGGGCCTCACGAGCCGACGCGTCGATATTTTTTTTAAAGGCCAGAAACCATGGGTGAGGTAATTTATAGCCTAGGAACGGGCCATAAGTTCAGAGCTTGACACTTTAGGTCCTAGGGAGCTTAGGCTGCGGAGGGGCAGAGCCTCACGAGCCGGCGCGCGATAAAACTTTTTAAAGAGCAGGAACCATGGTTGAGGTAACTTATAGCCGAGGAATGGGATGTAAGTTCAGAGCTCGACACTTCAGGTCCTGAATTTTTGGCCACTAGAGGGCTTTGCCTCGCGAGCCGCCCTGTAGACCTTACTAGGAGAGGGCCATAGGGAAAAGGTGCATGCCGCTAGAGATCCATACATGCACTGTGCGAGTATCTCAAGCACCAGCAACCTTGGGTTAGGTGACTTATGCCTGGAACTAGTCCATAAGTTCAGAGATTGACACTTTAGGGTCTGATGTTGACGAGGGGTTACCCGGTGATGAGCACCGTGCCTAGCCCCTGCTCTTGCAATGTATGTGAGCAAACCCTAGCGACACGGTTTTTGAAGGGATGCCTTTCCAAGGGAAAACGAAGTAGAAAGGCATGCACTAAGCACAAGATCCAAAAAATCACCAGCAGTTCAAGCTAATTACAACACCACTGTTGCTCGCACAGGGTCTTGCAAGAGATAAAGCTATAAGGTATGAGGGTTTTTGAGGGTCACCTTCAGAAATTCATGGAGTCAGGCATGCCATTCGGTGATGTTTGTCCACCTTCCAGCAGCCCGATCCCTCGGCTCAGCAGGTAGCTCAGTTGCCACCATGGGGGAAGCTGGCATTGTACATGCGCTAGGTGTAGTCCATCAGGAAGTCCGGAGCCCTCGGGTCATTGCCGTCCTTGGGAGCCTCCCCGTCACTCGCGAGGATGGGCGGGGGTGGTCTTGAGTCCCTTTTGAGGGCACGGGCACTAGCCACGACCAACTCCTCGCAAGGTGGGAACAGAGCGGCTACCGCCCTCTTAGCCATGGCATTTTCCTGGGCCATCATTTGCTCCCTCCTTGTGGAGCCTCCAACGTAATAGATGGCATCCATGTCCTCAGGGTAGGTAGCAGCCACAATCTTGCTGGCATGCTCAAGGGAGCGCAAGGCCTCTACCTCGTCACAACGAACCGTGATGACCTCGCCGCTGCCTCTAGGCATCTTGACAATGTTGTAGGTGTGGTAAGTGGCTGCCATGAACTTGGCCAACATGGGGTAGCCTCGTCGGTGGGGTTCCCATGTTTCTTGTGGAGGTGGTAGTAAGAGCTATCATCCCTCCCTCTTTCACCATTCCCCTCTCGAGGACTCTTCTGGTCAGGATCTACGGCCAAGATGGTGGTGGTCTTGCGGTTGGGGTCCTTTTCCATGCCCTTGGATGAGCCTAAGGCCTTAGGGGTAGTTTCTGCCTCGGCGAGGCCAAACATCCCCCCGCCTCCACCTTGGTGCACTTTTCAGCCATGATGAAGATCTCGGCTGCCATGGTGAGGCTCTCACCTCGGATGCTGATATTCTCCTTCATCTGGAAGTCCTTTACACCCTCGGAGAAAGTGGTGATGGTGTTGCAGTCCGAGATCTTGGGGATCTTGTTGCAGACTCTGCTAAACCTCTGCGGGAACTTTAAGAGGGTCTCTCCGGGTTGCTGGAGTACCTGGCGGAGGTCGTAGTAAGTGAGCGAGCGCTCGTAGGTCTCCTTGAAGTTGGCGACAAAGAGGGAGCTGAGCTCTGCCCATGAGTCGATTGATTCCTTAGGAAGGTTCTTCATCTAGGTGCTAGACATCTCCTTCTGACATAGGGGAAGAAATTCGCCATGACGCGATCACCTCCTCCCGTGGCCACGATGCCCGTGGTGTAAAGCTGAAGGAACTCGCATGGGTTAGTTGTTCTGTCGTAGCGTACCGGCGTCTCCGAGTGAAACTTGAGGGGCCATACCACGTGGCAAAGACCTTTGGCAAGGGCGAGGCAGCCGTTGGCTTGGATCGCCTTGCTATTGGCGAGGGCCGCACAGTTCTGCTGACACGCATCAGCGATATGGTCCTCGTGCCCACGCGGCTGCGTTGTGGCCACGGGAGGCGAGACGATCTGGTAGCTGTTTGCGGGTGGTGGAGTGACTTTGTTGGGCTTGGGGGCACCTTCGTGGTGGCGAGGCAGGAGCGAGCCCCCAGCCCCGGCATCCTGTCCTCGTCTCGAGCCCCCGGGCCCTCTAGGAGAGGGTGGCAGTGTTAAGGAGTTTGTCTATCCGGTCGCACCACCTCCCCTTGCAAAGCTTGGTCAGCGGGTATTCTAGGAGCTCTGCACCATGCGCCTGGAAGCCTCTGGGGTGAGATGCTCGGGGTGGTCGCACGATGACACGATGCGGGAGAGCAACGTGGCACCACGCGAGGAGGAAGGGGGCTCCCACGACAAGCGGTAGGAGGAGCCCCCTTCATGCTCCGTCCACGGGACCTTCTCGGAGGAGGTGCACCGCAAAGGCGGATCCGTCTAGGCCTTGCTCACCGCGTGACAGAGGGCTCTCTCAACGCGGGTCTCGTTGCCAACCGACATGTCGTCCAGGTTGATGAAGGTTCTGAAAGCGCGCCTTAACCCCTACCCGGCGCACCAAATGTTGGAGATTTCTCACGCGAAGGAAACTAGGGTCCAACGATCCCTTGGTTCGAGAGGGGGATGAACATGTGGTTCCAAGGACACTCGGTGATGGCTGCGGCAGCAGAGGAAGAACATGACAGAGAGGGGATACAGGGGTTTTACCTAGGTTCGGGACCCTCGTGAGGAGGTAAAGCCCCTACTCCTGCTTTGTTGTATTTCTCGTGTGCTTCACGAGGGTACAATGGAGGATGAAAGTCTAGGGTTTTTAGATCTCAAGGATTTACCCCTTCTAAGGTAGGGGAAGTGATCCTTATATAGGGCGGCGTCGGGCCTCTTCCCCCGGTCCATGGGTGGGAAGGGTCACCACAGTGCCACTCCTTGAGGTCCTAGCCTACGTGACTGCTTTTTGGTGCACCGAGTCTTGCGTGCCGGGTGCTTCTCCATCTGCTAGTAATGTGGCCTTTCTTTTCCTCATTTGTCCTCGTCTAGAGCCGTCTGCTGTCTCCCTTGCACCTAAACGGCAAAGTGGGGCGCCTACCATTCTCAAGTTGTATGTCCTTCTATTGCAGAAAAGGTGTTGTATCGGACCTTCCTTTACCAAGGCGAATAGAGGGCACAGGGCCACTATGCCCCCTGTCGGGGCCTGCCTCGCTTGCTGGCCACCTGGTGGCATTACCAATATGCCCTGGAGCATGCTCTAGAGCATCCAAGGTTGGGCGGTGCGCTGGTGCGCTACAGCGGGAGGGTCATTCTCTAGAGGGTGTTTCCTCCCGAAACGGGGCCTCGCGAAGGGCCGCCTTCCCGGGTCGCCTCTTGAGGCATCACGACCTCTTGAAGGCCTATATCAGTCAGCCGCTGGACCTGCTAACCGCTGGGTCATTGCACCCCGGTCGCCAGGGTCCTGACAAAGACGTATCCTCTAGGCGAATATTTTTGTAGCTTGCTGACCATGTCGAGTCCCCACTACACGAAGGGCCAGGCTAGCGGTATTGGCCGGAGCTCGGATCCGGGTGCGTGTGTGTTGTCTGCTAACCTTTGACAAGAGTTTCACTTGGTAACGATCTCCTTGGCATCGTGCATCTCGGTTGGCTAGTAGAGGCCAACTCATAGAGCCTTGGCGACGAGCGCGCGACTGCCAGTGTGATGCCCGCAGGTGACTTCATGGATGTTGAGGAGGATGCTCCTGTCGTCACTGTTGCTGACGCATCGTTGGAGGACCCCCAGTAATGCTGCGCTTGTAGAGCTTGCCGTTGATGATGGTGAAGGCCCTTGAGCAACGGATGATGTGTCGTGCGTCAGTAGGGTTGTCCAGCAGCTTCTGGCTTAGTAGGTATGTGATCTATGGCCATGTCTAGAGGGCTCGATGAGCATGACCTCCATGGGTCCTTCAAGTGGAGGATCCGCTTCTCCTCCAACTGGTGCTTCTTCCTTGTCAGGTGGCGCAACCCCCGAGTGCGTTGCGGACCCTGGTGGTCCTGTTGGTGGCTTGGGATTGATGGATCATTCACATATCTACTCCAGGAATACTCCGAGTGGCACCAGGGCATAGGTGGAGCCGATGTTGGCCAATCAATCTACTCTTCATTGCTTTCACAGCTGATGTGCCGGAGTTCGCAGCCGTCAAAGTCACCCTCCAGTGAGTTGTAGAGGTCGCGGTAGGTGACCATGTTGTCGCTGATGGTGTCGCACTGGTTCATAGTTTGTTGTACGACGAGGTAGGATTCGTCGTATATCATCAGTCGCTTGGCACTACAGGCTTTTGCCATCTACATCCCATGGATGAGGGCCTCATACTCTGCTTCGTTGTTGGATGCCCGACGCAGTATGTATCGCATCTTGTGTCCTTGTGGGGATGTCAAGATGACACCAGTGCCTGCTCCATCCTGACGCTTGGATACATCAAAGTGCATTGTCCAGACACTCGACATGTCTGGTCTATCAGATAGTTGTAGCTCCATCTAGTGGACCAGGAAGTCCGGGAGCACCCGCGACTTTATCGCTATGCGGCGCTTGTAGGTGATGTCCTGTGAGGACATATCGATGCCCTAGAGAGCAACTGACCTTGTTTCTTCGGGGGTTTTGAGGACATGGGACAGTGGGGCATCGTGGATGACCACTATCGGGGTGCTCCATGAAGTAGTGGCGCACTCGACGTGCTGTCATGGAAATGTTGTATGCCAGCTTCTAGTAGTGCGGGTACCACTGCTTGGTGGGCGTGAGCACCTAGCTGAGGTAGTACACGTGCCACTGTACCCCATGTATTTTGCCTTCCTCAGCCTTTTTGATGACAAGTGTCGTGTTGATCATCTGGTGTGTGGAAGATATGTAGAGCATCATGGGTACCTTCTCGTGCAGAGTAACCAGGACCGGTGAAGTTGATAGTAGGTGCTTTAGGTATTCGAAGGCCTCTTTTGCTCTGTTGGTCCACACGAATTTGTCCATCTTGCGAAGGAGCTGGTAGAAAGGAAGGGCCTTTTCTCCCATCCGACTGATGAATCTTCTTCGAGCCCCGATTTGTCCAGTCAGCTGCTGGACGCCTTTTATGTTCTTCGGCTTCTCCATGTCTAGTATAGCCTTGATTTTCTTTGGGTTTTCCTTGATTCCCGTAGAAGAGATGAGGTACCCGAGAAGTTTCCTAGATGGGATGCCAAAAGTGCACTTCTTCGGGTTTAGGTTTATTCTATAGCGGTCAAGGTTGTTGAAGGTCTCGTGGAGATCATCGATGAGTGTTGCATTCTCTTTCATCTTGACTACTATATCACCGACGTAGACTTGGATGTGGCAGCCAATTTGGTTTTTGAGGCAGGCTTGCATGCACCTTTGATAGGTGGCCCCATGCGTTCTTCAACCCGAAGGGCATCGGGTTGTAGCAGTAGACACCGAATGGTGTGATGAAGGTCCTCTTTTCTTGGGCCTCCACCTTCATCCGGACCTGGTTGTAGACTAAGAAGGCATGAGGAAGGCGAGACGTCCGCACCCCGCGGTCGAATCAATGATTTGGTAGCTCCACGGTAAGGGGAAGTGGTACTTCGGGCAATGCTTGTTGAGAGACGTGAAGTCTACGCACATCCATAGAATGTACGTGTCCTTCTTCGGTACTAGAACGGGGTTTGCTACCCAAATGCTCTCCTTGATCTTGCAGATGAAGTCGGTGTCGAGGAGTCTATGAACTTCCATGCCTACAGCTTTGTCCTTTTCTTCTGATAGTTGCTACAACGACTGCTTAATTGGTCGTGCATCTGGGCATACATTGAGTGCATGCTCGGAGAGTTTCCTGGGAACTCCTGGCTTGTTCGCATGACACGAGGCGAATATTTTCTAGTGCTCATGGAGTAATTCCATGAGCACGAGTTCCTATACGGAACTCAAGTTGTTGGCAACGAGGGCCATTTTGGTCGGGTCCGTCGGGTGAACCTAGACTACCTTGGTGTTGACCATCAACTCAAACGACTGGTTAGGTGCCTTCTGCCTTCTCAAAGGAGGAAGACTGTTGTTCGTCGACTCCATGATCCTTGCTATCTCGTCTTGCATGCCAAAGGATTGGGATATTCTATTGAACTCCCTGTCGTAGTTGTCGGACCTAGTGAAGCTTCCTTGGACGGTGATGACACCGTTTGGGCCTGGCATATTCATCATGTAGTATGCATAGTGTGGTATGGCCAGGAATCGCATGAATGCTATGCGACCCATTATGGCGTACTGGGAGGGCCATTCAACCAACTCGAACTCAATATTCTTGCACCTGAAGTTGTCGGGTGTGCTAAAGATGACGTTGAGGTGGATTTTCCCAGGTGGTATATCCCCTCTCCTGGGACTATGCCATGGAAGGTGGTGTCCGATAATTCTAGGCTGGACAATGGGATTCGCATGAAACACAAGGTGTTGGCGAATATGAGTTTGATGCACTTCATCCATCCATGAAGACTCTGCTCATCTTGTATCCACCGATCTGGGCTTCGAGGACCAAGGTTGAGTGGCCTGGTCGTGGCACTTGGCACGGGTGGTTGAATCGGTCGAAGGTGATGTAGGGTTTGGATCTGCGGAGGTACTCAGGGATTGCGAGAGGCGATGACACAACCATTTTGATTTGCCGAGTCTTGGTTTTCTCGATCCTGTTGGAAGGCCGCCCTTTTTGGATCATCATGCTCCCACACAGTGGGGGTATGGCTCGCCTCCATTGTTGTGGGCCACCGGTGCTGCGGGTGCTGGTGCCGCGTTGGCCGGAAGGGGGGTGGTGTTGGTGCTCCATACTCTATGGGCCCTAGGGCCTCTCCATATCCTTGACGTGTCGCCTCACGACAAAGGTACGCATAGGCTTCTTGAAGCTTCTGAAACTCGCGACAATCTTTGAGGAGGTGACTCGACTTCCTCTTGCCATCCTACTTGTGGATGTAGTAATGGACATTGCAGGGGCCTGACAGTCTGGCCATCGTGCTTGAGGACCCGTCGTTGGTGCGGTGTTGCCACACCTCGGCCGTCTTTCTGCTGTTGTGGTAGTTCCCACCATGATATCCGTTGTTGCGGTTGCCGTCGTCGTGTTTGTCAACATAGACAACTACGACCATGTTGACTTCATCACGGTCCTCGTAACAGCGATGTCTGCGCTTTCCTTGGTGGTCGCGCCTATGACCCAGATTGTCCTCGTCTTTCGAGTGTGCTCGGCTATTGTGGACGGTGTCCTTGCTGTCTGCCCAGCGATTTGATATATCCATTAGGTGGTCCATGGTATCGGTCTTGGTGCGAACGAGTTCCTCCTTGAGCTCTCGACGGTGTTCTTGATGATGGACCATATTTGGATGTATGAGTGGAGGGATTCGCTAGAACTCTGTGAGCATGATCAAAGCTTTCTGATTGAGACCGACCGATTGTAGGTGCCCTTGAAGTTTCGAACGAAAATATACACCAGTTCTTCCCAGCCGCGGATCGAATCAGAGGGAGGGCTGTTGAGCAAGGGCCGTGCAACACCTTGCAGTTGCAACTGCAGGCATTGCATGGCTGTTTCTTTGGATCATCCATGGTACTTCAAGGACTGCTTGTGGTCATCTAGCCAGATCTTGAGCTCCTGGAAGTTGTCGAACTTTGAGTTGTCGAAGGGCAGTTTGAAGCCCTTGGGCATTGGCGTCTGCCGTATGGCACGGTTGAAGCATCTAGCGCCACAGAGCTCCAAGTCCTCATCTTCAGACTCGGAGGAATAGGCATGCTTGGCACGCAGCTTTTCGACTTTGCGTTAAGTGTTCTCATCACGGGCGTCGTAGCCGTGGTCCCTCCGCTGCAGGCTATGGCACCGTTGCGGCTAGTTATCTTCATCGTATGATAGAGATCGTCTTCTAGCGAGTTTCGTGGGTGTCTTCTTTGGATCCGGGGTCAGTTCCCCCATGAGTGGAGCTTCAACCATTCCCAATCCGGTGAGGGCAGACTGATGGATGGTTGTACATGGATTCCCCGCCTGCAGGGGCTTGGACAACAGGTAGGTGGTGGCTGCCATGACGGCGTCTTGGGGGCCTTGGGCGTCATGTTGCCGTGCGCATCTACGGACATGAACAAGAAGTCTAGTTGCTTGGTGGCTTCACTTCTAGCCGCCTCGTCCAGTCGGTCCATTTGGGGGCATCATTTGGATGCCTCGACATTGTGATTCCCCTTCGAGGAGGACCCACCAATGGACGAGAGCATATCTCGTCGGGCACTCGATTCATCATCGAGTCGTCGTTGTTCTTCTAGCTGGGTTGCAACCACCCGGTAGCGGCGGAACTCCTTATCTAAGTACCAATGGTAAGCCATCAACATATCTTGTGATGTACCAGGAGGCAAAGGCACGCCACCGGCCAGGGCCTGGTGGACTCTTTCCAACTCTTGGTCGGTGAGGAAGATCTTCATCATGTCACCTTTGTTGTTGTTTTCGTTGTCATGGGAAACTATATTATTAGCCTTAGGGTTGGTGCCGTATTGGCACCGTTGCCAGCGGTGCCGCCAGTGTTGGCGTTGACAATGGCGCAATAGTAGCTGTTGGGGCAGGCGTTGCTATAGGAGCTTTCTGGATTAGATTCAATGTCTTAGTCCTTTCCGAGCAGATCACTCAAATTGGAATCATAGTTGTTGCTGCTTTTCGGGCCGTAGGCCAAGGAGCTGGTGTTCGGCTTGTTGAGGGTCCTGATTGGCAGTGGGAACCATGAAGCCAGTGCAATCGATGGTGTGGTCGACTGCTTGGGGGACACACAGGGTGCAGGTTCGGCCGCCCTAGAAGCTCAAACTGCCGATCATCATGTCGACCTCCATGTTGAGGGATTCGAAGGCCAGGCACATGGCTGGTGAGTGGATGGTCAAGTTGAAGGAGCCAATGCTGAGGCGTCCCTCTAACATGGAGGAGTCAAAGACGACAGGTGATGGGGTCATCGAGGTCGCAACATCAGCATGCCCAGTTCCCACAGATGACGCCAATTGATGTGGGGTCACCACATCAATGCCCATAGTTTATGGACTTGGGTTTGAGGAAGAGGGGTGCATTGGAGATCTTGTTCGGCTAATAGGAAGCAATGCAGGGACACAATGTTAACCTTGATTTAGGATCCTGGAGGTCAAACCCTACTCCTACTTGTCTATTCTTAATTGAAGGTGAATCGAAGGTTTATGGGGGTGCCTTGATGGCGATGGTGCGGATATGTAATCTGGTGGGTGTTTGTGCTAGGGTTTCGGTAGGGCTTCCTTGCGGTTCCCTCCCAGCTTTTATATGAGGAGGCCAGGTCTCAGGATACCACTGACTCGGTTACAGATTATGGTTTCATTTAAACTTTCTATCTACTCTTTGTCGTATCCTCCAAGGAGTCAAATCCTTTGCGGGCCTGGGCCACTCAAGCCTTCATGGGCTTCAATACTGGGCATGACCTTTCTTGTTGGGCCTCCACTGAGGTAAGCCGGGTAGGCCAATATTAGGCACCCATAGGGCATACCCATGTCACCAGTCATAGTGGGGAGTAACATAGCCTAGTAACATGCTATGTTACTCTCCACTATGACCAGACTTAGTATTATACACTTCAATAATAAGCATGGCAGAACAATTAAACATAAGCAGTACAAGCAACTATCATGCAACTAAATAGGCAATTAACCAAAATATAACCTATGGTGTTCATTGTCCTATAGTAACCATGATGTAAAAAGTAAATAGTGAACTACTTATACTATGAACATAAGACATATCAGGAAGCAGCCAAAGTAATGCAACAAACAGATAATGCAACCTTTATCACATACAAACTGATCATAAGCCTAATAATATACAAGCTAGACAATTCACCATTTGGTTGCAATATAAAGGAGGGCACACAATTAAATATGAGTAGTATATGCATCTATATCTTGCCACTAAATAGGCAAGTAGGAAGAATATAACATATGTTGTTGATTGTCCAATAGTAATCATCATGTAAAACAATCCACTGTGAACAACTTGTATTTATACTCTGACCATAAGACATATGATGAAGATGCCAAAATAATGCAACAAACATGATAATACAACCTTTATCTGCAACAAACAATATAACCAATGCATCAACCAACAGAAAATTAAGGTGAGTGTCTCCTTGCCTTCAGGCTGTGGGGCCTTTTTCTTACTACTATTTCTAGCGGAACGCTTTAATCGTGGCATCAAGGCTTGTCAGTGGGCCTTGGTAGCTGACCTTGTGGACGAGGTGGATGGCGAGGTGGCATACCTTATCGACATGGTGGATAGCGAGGTGCATGGCGAGTGGGCGTACCTTGTCAACAAGGTGCACATCGAGTGAGAAGACTTTGACCACGAGTGGGCAGACCTTGACGGTGAGGTGGCAGGCCTTGTCGACGAGGTGCACCGCGAGGTGGCATACCTTGTCAACGAGGTGCATGACGAGTGAGCAGACCTTGATCACGAGTGGGAAGACCTTGATGTCGAGGGGGTAGACCTTGATGTAAAGGTCCACGGCAAGGGGGAGAAC
Organism: Avena insularis; assembly: GCA_023614405.1. Taxonomy (NCBI): domain Eukaryota; kingdom Viridiplantae; phylum Streptophyta; class Magnoliopsida; order Poales; family Poaceae; genus Avena; species Avena insularis. Next base: position 447,833,006 of record CM042690.1, read on the forward strand.
TTAATGGGGAGGTGCACGGTGTGTAGGGAGACCTAGACAGAGAGGTGCACATAGAGGTGGTAGATCTTGTGGGTGAGGTTGACGGCGGGGTTGCCGACCTGCGAGCTTGACAGTTGACATGGCATGGTGGAAAACCGTGAAGGTGACGACATGCTAGGGTTTGGACTATGGTGACGGCTAGTTTTCTACTAGAGGGAAGGACAGTAGCATGGTGAGGAGGTGCATAGGGCGGAGAGGGGCGCATGTAAGGACGACGGCGAGTGGAGGAGGGACGGATGGCGACGAGGGTGTGGGTGAGGGAGGAGGCAGAGGACGGGAAGTGAGGAAAACTGGATCTCATCCACTTTCGGTGAGGGAAGATATAAGGATGGTTTCATTTAGATTATCTAAATGCCCTCTGCATGAATGATGTGTGGCGTTGTGCTGGAGGGTTGACCGGTCTATACTAGGCACGAAATTTAACTCCTACGCACAAAATTTTAGCGGGTTGTGCCGCTCAAATTTTTGGATGGCATATCCTGGCCATCTATTGCATGATGAGTGGCTCAAACAAATTAATCATATACGAGACTAGTTAAAAAGGGTACCTTTCAAACAAATTTAGCAATTACTGGCCCAAAAAATCAGGAAAAATCCATTATGTTGATTTTTTCCAAAATATGTTGGAGAATGTGTCCCGTGGAGGAACAAGGGGTCCAACAAGCCCTGAGTTCACGAGGGGGGTGAACATGCGCTCCAAGCTTCCCAATGACGGTGTACCAGCACGATAGAGAGTGACACGGGTTTTTTTACATAGGTTCGTGACCCTTGTGAGGAGGTAAAGCCCCTACTCCTGCTTTGTTGTATTGTTCGTGGTGTCTCATGAGGGTACAATGGTGGATCAATATATAGGGTTTGAGATCATAGGGATCGACCCCTTCCAAGACATGAGTGTCAGAGTCCTGGTACCTGGGGTACCATGATCCTATGGTTGACGGGCCCGCCGATAGGGCAGCGCCCCCTTCTGAAGCATCGGGAAGAGACAGGAGGCCTGACGAGGGAAACCCAAGGCTGTCGGCTCATGAGGGGAACACTCCTGGGTCCTACCGCCCACCACAGCAAAGCGCCAGCTTGCCCGGGTCCCAAGACAGACCTTGAGCGATTCAAGAGCTTCCCAAGGGCGTGTTCACAATCCTACAACAACAGGGAAGAAGAAGACAAAACCCTATGGAAAGACTAGGCCCAAAGGAGTCACCTCGGTAAAGAAAGGCCGGACCACCCATCGTCTGATGCAAAGACGCCGAGGACGTCATCAGGGCCAAGGCAGTTGTTCCTTACCACTATGGTGCTAAGGGGACAAGGGAGGCATCAGATAGTGAAGGACTGCACTAGAAGGCCCAGCTTTGCAAAGGACCAGAGGGCGACCAAGACGAGAGGACCAAGTCCGCAGAAAGTAGTCTTGTAGAGCGAGTATTCGTGGGGCGGCAGTGTGGTGACCCTTCCCGTTGAACATTTGGGGGACAGAGGCTCAGCCACCCTATAAAAGGAGGCCTTCTCCTACCTTGGAGGTGGTTGAGTCCTACAATCTGTAACCCTAGACATTGGTTCTCCACCGTACCCTCACGAGGCACTGGGAGCAATACAAACCAAGTAGGAGTATGGGCTTTACCTCCTCACGAGGGTCCTGAACCTGGGTAAAAAACCTTGTATCAATCTCTCTATCATGTCCGTGCGCCCCTGCCTTTGCCATTGCTAGGAAGGGCGAAACGCGTGATTCAACCCCCTCTCCAACTCATGGATTGTTGGACCCCTTGTTCCCACGCGGAACTCTTTCTTCGACATCTGGCACGCTAGGTAGGGGCTGAGGAATGTTCCGAAGACCCTCGCCAACTCTGCCAGCATGTCGGCTCGCAACGAGACATGGGCAGAGTGCGCTGTCCACCGCACGGCTAGTCGGGATCAGACAGAGCCCACCCCCCAACGCACGTCGCTGGAGCCATCCTCATGGACGGAGGACGAGCAAAGGTCCTCCTTCCTGCTCTCCTCCCACGGCAACACATCGGTCTCCCGCACCGCATCCTCACGTGGCCAACCGGACAAACCGACCTTGGAGGCCACCAAGCGCATGGTTCACGAGCTACTCAACCACCCACCAGCGGAGCCAGGGCAGGTGAAGTGGTGCGAGCGGCTTGCCAAGCTCCTCAACATCCCCACCCTCGTCCCCCAAGCGTTGAGGCCTAAACCCGAGAAGAAGGTACCAGGAGCTGTCAGCCAGCCTCCGGCCCGAGGATCTGGCGGGGCATGTGAAAGGATCATATGGTCACCTAGAGGGGGGGTGAATAGGTGCTACTTCAATTTTTTTTCAAATTAGGGTTTGACACAAAGGTAAATTCTCTAGATTTGCAACTATGGTGAATTTACCTATATGTCACACTAGGACACCTAACTAAGCAAGAACTAAATAAAGCAAGGTGCGGTAAGGGATAGAAGTAACCGAAGTGAAGCACACGGGGACACAAGGATTATTTCCCGCAATTCCTTCCTTTTGAGGGGAAATACGTATGCGTTTGGAGAGGGGGTGGTACCAAACCACCAACGCCATGAGAGGCCTCCCTTTTTCTTTGGTGAACCTCACCCCAAGGGGATTGATTCATGCTTCCACTATATCGGCAACCTTCAAGGTGGTATCCGACACCCTTACAAAAACATTTGAGGCACACACCCACAACTTAATTGGGGGCTCCCAAATCCAAGCAAGCTGTCACACAATCAAAGACAAGCTTGTAAGAGTTAAATCAAACCAAAACAAGGCTTAGGGTTTCCAATGAAACCCTAGAGCAAGGGGCCCTCAAGTGAATGACGGGGAAATGAAGATATCTCTTGGTGAAGTTGTAGATCGATGCCTCCTCCTCCGATTCCCCAAAGATCAACGACTTTGGGTGGTTCGATGAAGAGATCTTGGAGTTTTGGTGGCTCTAATGGTGTTCCTTTTCTTTTCTGGAACATGTAACTTGAGGTTGAAAATGAGGTCCCCTATTTATAGACCTCACAGTTGCAGACTGTTTTCTGACTGTTGGGGACTTTCCACATCGGAGACTCTGGTCTACACCAGAAACTCCGACCCATCTCCGGTCCATCTTCGGACCGGCTCTCTGGCTGTCTTGGGTAGTGTCTTGTCGTTCACTCCAGAGACTCTAGCCAAAACTCCGGAGCAGAGACACCGGAGACTCCTGTGTTTCCACATACGAAACTCCGGTTTGTGAAATCACACTGAAGACTCCGGCTGATATACGGCATGTCTCCGGACCCCCTCATAGAATGACCCTGGGACGTGATCAGCATCCACACCAGGAACTCTTGGGGAAACTCCGGACCACACCAGAGACTCCGGTGTTTACACACCGGAGACTTCGGTCTGTAATCTTCAGGAAAGCTTAGTTTTGGCTAGGGAATTTCCCAAATTAATATGACCTTTTCTATTTTCAATAGATTGACCTAAAGACATTGATACGCTGTAAAATGAACCTTATGTTGTTAACGAACACCAAAACAGATTAGGACAAGAAATGTCCTTTCAAACTCCCACTTTTTTGTGTTCGATGACAACAAGAGGGTTTGCATGAAATTTTTCAATAAGACAAAGCTATGCTCCCCCTGACGATGTGCAACAAGATAATCAAGTAATACATGCAAGTCAGGCAATGGACAACTATTACAATAAGGGAACGGGCATAGACATGTCCACATACATAGATAGTTCAACACACATAGATAGTTCACATAAACCAAATAAGTCTCACAATAACCAAATGAAAGCAAATGTTCGAGTAAAGAGACGACCACGCACCCCAACCCATGAAAATCCCGATGCTCTTAATGGACAACTTCTCCCCCTTTGGCATTGAAACACCGTAAAGGGAAAAGTCCAAGCTATCGTCCCAAAGAAGATCAGTCGGAGTCCTCGTCGTCATCATCATTCCCATCCTCATCCTCATCAAAATCATCAGCATCAGCAGAAGTCTGTGGCCCTTTGCCGTGAGGGCGGGAGGAGGAGGTGCCCTGAGGTGCAAAACCAGAAGTGACCTAAGAGAAAGTCTTCTAGTCAACCAAGCTTGCATTCATAACATTCCAAGCACTAAAGGAAAGTGTGTGATCTGACTCTACAGATGGTTCAGCTCCATGCTCATCATTGTATTCTGACTCTGCTTCCTCTTCTTCCTCTCCTTGAGCCTTGATGTCCTTGAGAAGCTTCTCAATTTTGCGGTTGCTCTTGTAGGACTCATGATGTCCCTTGCGGATGTCCACGCTCATGCAACACAGGGTCTTCTCCCAGAAGCATGACTTCTTGACTTTCTCCTGAACAAACTCACGTGTGACATGAGGCATTGGTGCAATGGACGCATTCTTCCTCCTAGAGCCCCTAGGAGGGGTGGGAGCACACTCAGCCTCAGAGATATCCTCATCCTCACTCTCAAACGGCTGCCTAGAAACCATCTTCCCTTTCTTTTGAAGGGACACCAATGCATGCTCTGTAAGATTGGGAGGGAGGGCAAGTCGTGATCCATGGGCTTGAGTGTTGATAAGCCTCATCACAAGAGCAGCATATGGAGGAGACTTCCAGAAGAGAATATCATGGTGCATCTCCTAAAAAATGTAGTCAATAACATCAATAGCATATCCTTCAGCATTAGGACCAGCAAGGTGTACCTTGTGAGTATGGTAAAGCAAGTTGACAAGCCCACATCTAATAGCATCATCATTGCCAGCACTAGGAGAAATACTGTGGCGGAATATCCTCAGTAGCAAGTTATAGAGAGGTTTGAGGCCCTTGGCCTCACCGAAGACTACACCCTTATCATAGAGAGGAGCCAACTTGGTCTTGCTCTCACCAAGGGCATCATCATGCATATGGTGCCCAACAGGAATAGACACCCCTAGTAAAGTCTCATTTATAACCCTAGCAAAGCCAAACAAGTTGGCAATATAGCGGACATTGCCAGTCATCCACGTCATGGTCCTTGCCTGATTAGTCCCAAACACCATAGTTGCATAGGATTGCTGGACAAGTGTAATGTTATAATCCTCTCGGAGCTCAATGAGCCCATGCAGCCCGAGCTTCTCAGTGATCCACAGAGCATCTTCAAAGTAGTTGTTGGCGCGCATGTACTCGAGCTCCATATACCTCTGAGGACAAACATGGGACTTGGTGAGCTTGCTATAGACATCAGTTATGAATAGTTTCTGTTCCCTCCTCCAATAACAAGGATCCTCACAATTCCTTGGTAACTCATAGAAGTCTGTCTTGCATAGGTCACGAAATTCCTTCTGGGTCATATGGGCAAGAGATTGCAAATTGTCATACTTGGCCCTCTTGGTCCGGTTCTCCTCTTCTATGCGCTCTTGGTTTCTTTTCATGTATTCAACATCTCTGAGCTGCTGCCTGCAGTTGGATGGCGAGATCACATACTGCCCGGCTTCCCCAACAAACCGAGGATCCACCCTCTTGGACTTGGCCTCGGTGTGACCATGACGAGAACCAGCACCTCCTGTGAACAGAGAGTGAGGAGGATAGCATGGGGGGTAAGCACATATGTCCCTGAGATAACCACCAGACCCTAATAACATTACCATATGTTCTAGAGGCAATCTATAGCGAAGTCTCCGGTGTGCAACACCGGAATCTCTAGCCTAGACAGGAGTTTCCGGTCAGACAAACCGGAGTCTCCAGCCTGGACCGGAGTCTCCGGACTGACCAACCGGAATCTCTTGTCTAGATACTTCGGGCTACACATGGAGACCACATGTCAGATTGATTCCAGTAGATCAGGCAAGGAAATGAGACTAAAGTGATGCAGTGCATGCATACATGTTGTTCTAGTGGGTAAAATCAGTACAAAACTCAAAATAAACAAAGGGGATGAACCCTAGGTTCATGGTGAGAGGAAAATGTACCAGATCTGTCCATTGGAGAAGTTCCACTAGTGGGGAATGTCCCAGGGGTGGAGAGGGTGGAGTTGGCCGGCGGCATGGTGGATCCTGGTGGCAAAACAGCCTCCGGCTAGTGGTTTTGGAGGAGGAGTAGGGAACTGTGAGAGTGGGGGTCGGGGTGGAAGATAGAGTGAGTGACTCTTTCACCCCGCCCCCTTAAGTCACAGGAAAAAACCGCCCTAGACCAGAGACTCAGGTCTGAAAGACCGGAGACTCTGGTCTACACCAGAGACTCTGGTGTTTGCACACCAGAATAGCCGGCCCTCTTCGACTAAAAATAGCCAGAGGCAAGTTCTTGGGACATGTGTGATAGATAGAATGTTTATGGGAGGGTGACATGCTTAGGTTTAGATCTCAAACTATGAATAAACAAAAAGGCAATGAAATTCAACTAAATGGTCATGTGAAACTCCAATTTACTCAAAAATAAGAACCAACCCTTCATAATGAAGGGGATGGTGGCCGAGGCCACCATGTAAGAGTGTGAGGCATGAAATTGCGAAGAATTATCCTTGGGTTCATAACCTTTACTCATCAATGAAGCTCACATATCACAAAAGATATTAAGAGAATTGATTTTCTTAATTTTGGCATTATGGGGGAGGGATAGCTCAACGGATTAGGACCACGCTCCCCCTATGTCCCGGCCTGCACCTAAACCACATAATGATCAAGTAATAGATGTGTATGCAAGATGATCAAGTCAAACTTCTTGAATCTATGATATTTAGCTTATTCCTCAAATAGCAAAACCTTGCTTCATCAAGTGGCTTCATGAAAATGTCTACAAGTTGGTCTTTGGTTGATACATAAGAAAGCTCAATATCTCCGCGAGTAACATGATCTCTAATGAAATGATGACGGATCTCAATATGCTTTGTTCTTGTACGATCCACCGGATTGTAGGCAATCTAGATATCACTTTAATTGTCACATAAAAGAGGCACTTTGTCACAATGGACACCATATTCTTTTAAAGTTTGCCTCATCCATAACAATTTAGTGCAAGCACTAGCTACAACCACATATTCAGCCTCGGCGGTGGAGAGATATATACACTTTTGCTTTTTAGAAGACCAACACACCAAGGACCTACCAAGGAATTGGTAAGCCCCAGAGGTTGATTTTCTATCATCCTTATCACCAGCCCAATCCGAATAAGTGTATCCACAAAGAGAGAATGTTTAACCCCTAGGATACCATATACCATAGTTTGGGGGTATGAACCAAATATCGAAAGATTCTTTTGACTGCCATCAAGTGGCTTTCTTTAGGAGCCTCTTGATATCTTGCACACACTCCTACACTTAACACAATATCGGGTCTAGATGCACATAGGTAAAGCAAAGAAGCAATCATGGATCGGTATACCTTTTGATCAACATCTTTACCATTTGGGTTAAGTTCAAGATGAGTCTTGGTTGCCATGGGAGTTGGAGCTCCATTTAGTTCCTTCATGTTGAACCTCTTGAGCATGTCTTGGGTATATTTGGCTTGATTGAAAAAGGTTAGTCCTCTTATTTGCTTGATCTCAAAGCCAAGAAATACCCTTAAATCCCCCATCATAGACATCCTGAACTTGTCAGTCACAAGCTTATAGAATTGAACATTAAAACCTTTGTTAGACGAGCCAAAGATAATATCATCAACATATTTTAGCAAACGAAAAGCTCCCCATTAACCTTCTTAGTAAAAAGAGTGGGATCAATTTTCCCAACCTCAAACCCATGGTCTAACAACAACTCTCTAAGGTGCTCAGACCAAGTACATGGACCTTGTTTAAGACCATAGAGCACCTTATCAAGTTTGTAGACATGGTTTGGGAAGTTGGGATACTCGAAACCCGGGGGTTGCTTAACATAAACCAACTCATGCAATGGACCATTTAGAAAAGCACTTTCCACAACCATTTGTTGTAATTTAAAATTATGATGTGTAGCATATGCAAGAAGGATACGGATGGACTCAAGGCGAGTCACGGGAGCATAAGTCTCTCCATAATCAATGCCTTCAATTTGAGAGAACCCTTGTGCTACCAATCTTGCCTTTTTCGTCACAGCAATACCATGTTCATCTTGCTTGTTCTTGAATATCCATTTAGTGCCAATAACATTGCGACACTCTTTGGGCTTTTCTACTAACTTCCATACTTTGTTTCTATCAAAGTTATTGAGATCTTTGTGCATTGCTTCTATCCAATCTGAATCTTGAAGAGCCTCCCATACTTTCTTTGGCTCCACCATGGATATATGAGCTTGATGCTCACCAAAGTGCTTCAATTGAGCTCGAGTGGACATGCCACTCCTTACATCACCAAGAACATTCTCAAGAGTGTGTTATCTTCTTTCTAACATTCTGCCCACTCTAGCTTTGCGACGAGTTTAGATCTCCTTGTTGTTCCTCCCAGGAGTCTCTTCATCATTGTGGTCCTCGTCTTGATCATCAATTTGACTTTGATCAACAATGGGTTCAATTTCATATATATGAGGTACATGTTGATATTTGTCTTGATTAGGCAATTTACTTGAAAGGCTTTGAGATGATTTTGTAGCTGCCTGAATAAATCTGCCTTGAGCAACTGATTGTGCGGGGTTGGACAATCCCGCTAGAGGAGAGAGTAGAGAATTCAGCCTAGCGCATTTAGCCTGATCATCATGGAGAGGGTTCTCAACTTGTCTTTGGCTTAGGTCATCATTACCCTTAATAATAGGAGCTTGTTGAAGTTGTGAAGATGAGGGATCCACATGAGTAGAGCATAGTTCTTCTCGATCCTCTACAAGGGGTACCTCAATGGGGCAGATGAATCCTGCACCCATTCTTCTTATGGCATCTTGAGGTATTTCATCATCTACATCACAAACATCAACATGCCCCGCTTGGGGGCCATCATATTCTTCAAAAACCACACTACAAGATTCTATGACAATTTCGGAGAGTTTATCATAGATTCTATAAGTGTGGGAATTGAGACAATAGCCAACAAAAATACTCTCTAAAGCTTTGGAACCAAATTTGGACAAACGAACACCTTTTATGAGATAGAAACATTTACAACCAAACACCCGGAAGTATGAAATGTTGGGCTTGTTACCGGTGAGTATTTCACATGGCGTCTTGATTAATTCTTTGTGGAGGTAGAGGTGGTTTGATGCATGGCTCGCCGTGGAGATTGCCTCCGCCAAAAATTGTATGGATACTTAAAATCAACCAACATGGACCTTGCCATATCCATTAAAGTCTTGTTCTTCCACTCGGCTACAACATTTTGTTGAGGGGTATATGCAGCAGAATATTGATGTTTTATCCCCTCATCACTAAGAAAACCATTTAGAGTGTAGTTCTTCAACTCGGTGTCGTTGTCACTTCTTATTGTTAGCACGGGCAAATTGTATTGGCGTTGAACCATATTAACGAAATCGATAAAGTATTGTTGGGTCTTAATCTTCAACTTGAAGAAATAAACCCATCAATATCTTGAGTAGTCATCAACAATCACCAAGCAATATTTCTTCCCACCAAGGCTCGCATGATATGGAGGACCAAAGAGATCCACATGGAGGAGCTCCAATATCCTCTTTGACATTATAATGATATTTGTCTTTTGGTGAGAGTCATGCATCTTTCCATCAACACAAGCCCTGCAAACAAGATCTTTGGCAAAACAAACATTGTCCTTTAGTCCCACAATGTGGCCACCCTTATGGAGGATTTGCAAAGTTCTCATATTGACATGGGCTAGTTGGCGATGCCATAACCAACCCACATCGTCCTTCCTAAATAAGCACATCACACTTGCAATGGGTTTCCCAGAAAAGTTCACCGCATACAAGTCATTTTCGACATACCCAACGAAAGGGACCTTTAGAGTCTTGATCGACAAGAGGACCACAATATCATTATCAATAAAGACGGCGAAACCCATCTTGCCTAGGACACATACTGAAATTAAATTATAGCCAAGGGTCTCAACAAGCATGACGTCCACAAGAGTAACATCATGTGCAACCACAACTTTTCCAAGACCCATTACCTAAGATTTTGACTTATCGGCATATGTGACGGTTATATGATGTTGATTTGGTCTAATCTCCATCATAATTTCTTTGCTTATGGTCATATGACTTGTGCAACCACTATCAAGCACCCACTTTGACCCTCTGGAAGCATAGTTCTACAAAAGATCAAGCTAGATTTTAGGTACCCATTTTTCAATGGGTCCTCTTTTCTTAGTGACAAGGGTCTTAGGAACCCAACTAGACCAAGCAATATAACCATCAAATGGACCAATGTAGCACCTCGGTAAAATCACTACTACAAAATCGTGTGTTGTTTTTATTTTGTGCATCATCATGACCACAAGCTCATGTCATCATGCCACATTGCATTTGAGCATCGTCATGTCAACCTGCATTTTGTTTGCCTAAAACTATTTTCTAAAGCTATCTTTGTTTCCTAAATAACCTCCTCTCTATTTCAAATCAAACCCTAGGTCCGCCCGGATCTTCTATTTGTCTAAAACCTATTTGCAAAATGAGTTGTTTTAAAATAAATAACAAAATATTTTTGTGGGGGGCGAGGCAGCCAATGGCCAGACCCGAAGGTCCAACCAGAGGCCTCCGAGCCCACGGCCACCAAAAACTAATCCTACCCTTCCCAAACCCTAGACCTACACCTTAGTCGTACCCCTGCCGCCGTCACACACGCAACACAATGCGTGCTGCACCACATCGCACTCCATGCCAACACAAAGCACGCCTCAACTCGCATGCGGCCGCCCTGTCGTCCACTCCCCTAGGCCCACGCAGCGACTGTGTCGTGCAGCCCACCCGCGCACGCTTCCATCGAACCCCATCCCGCTCGATCCGTGTCCTCCTCCTCGATCTCTCCGCCCGGACCCACCCGCTCCCTCTCATGATTCCCCGCCCTGGACCCTACTCCTCTCCCTCGCGCTCCCGACGCGGTGGCCACCAACCATTGCTCGCGAGATCTTGTCGTTGCCACCGCCAGATTCCCAGGTCGTGGGCCCCTGTCGACCTCGCCTTCCTCCCCAAGCGGCGTGATGCCGCCTCACCCTGATGCAAGCGCCGCCACCGCTGCTTGTCCTCCCGATGCAGAGTCACCACGACCACTCGCCAAGCTCTGCCGCGTGAGTCCCTCGCCAGCCGCCATCACCCTGCCACCCGATGATGCCCCTTCCCCTTTGCGGCCAGTGTCGAGCCCGCCCTCGCCTACATCGAGCCCGGACATCACTGCGCCGGTCCCGTGCCTCCTCCTCGTCGACTCCTTCGCTCGCGACCTCCTCCCCGAGACAGAGCCCCCCTGCGAGCTCACGCCCTCGTTGTCGGCCTGTGCGTGAGTCCGCCAAAGCTCCTCCGCCGTCCCGTTCTGTGTGTCGCCCTCTCATGAGCGAACGAGTCCCGAGTCACCGGCTCAAGTCCTACGCCACACTCTTACTCGCCTCGACCTCCGGTCAGCACGCCACCGGCCACACCTCCTCAAGCTCCGACCAAGTCTACCCGCGCCGTCTCCCTTGTCAACCTGGAGCCACCCCTGTTTCTCGGTCGCCTCGTTGCCACCTGTAGGCTCCACCGCAGCACCGCACGTCCCTGCCTTCCCGCTTCATGGCCCCGAGCTCGCCCCACGTGTGGCTCTGTTCTTCCATGTTCCTGGTATTTTGGACCCTCCGATGAGACGATGAGATGGTGTAACCATGTGGTGGTGTTTTGGTGTAGAGGTGGTTTTGTGATGGATGAGTTGAGGTGAAGTGAACATGGTGGTGTTGGTGGACTCTTCCGCCATGAAAGGGGACATGCAACGAGAACTTCCGAAGGCTAATTAAGATCTCATTGTGAACAAGACAACCTGGTGCTCTCCGAAGACCACTGGTGATGATTCCAGGACCATCATTGACAATCAAGCGGGAACCTCTAGGTCTTCTTCTAGGAACCACCAAGATCTCCTTCACGTGTCCAATGGCCAAGACCCCAGACCCGATGACCCGAAGACCAAACCCCGATACCGGATCCGAAGACCGATCCCAAACCCCTTCGCCCCCAAGACCTTCATTCCAAGATGTGTGACCCCTTTCCCGAGACCCCTATTTTTATAATATATGATATATATCTGTTTGCATTAAATTGTTCATGGTTGCATACACATTTTTCATTTGGGGATACTTTGTCGATTCACCTGATAATTAAATACGGAGACCATATGCGGCCTTTTCTAGTCTTATGTTGTCTCCATTTAAATTTGTGTAGTGAATCGATGCCATATTTCGCCTTGTTAATTCAACATTTAATTTCCAGGGAAGATAAATAAGTTGAACCTTCTATTTAAATGCTGAGGCCCCGGTTCCGCTTAATATTACCTAATTGCATCACATCTTTGCCATGTCACGCATCATACATGCATCATGCCCGATCTTCTGTCATAGTATTAAATAGTGCATCCGATGTTTCTTTTAGTGCTTTGTTTCTTCACGGATTAGGCCATTGAGTGGATGCGAGTACCTAGAAGTTCTTTGGATAATGTATCTCCGGCAGTGTTTCCCAGGTGAGCATTCTCCCTCTTTTTACCTATTTTGCATTTATAGTCTTTACTTCTTCCTGTTATTCTATTGCTATCCTTGTTATCGATGCTTTAGTGTTCTGTACCAGTTATATCCCATGCGGCCTATATTGCCGTGGACACATCCTACTTCATGTTGCTTGATAGACAGTCGGCCTTGCGAGTCATAGTTCCTTGCTCAGGTGCTGCTTCACGTCGTTGTCATTCCACCATTGTTGGAAGGTTGGCAGAAGTTTAATGGCGGAGATGATAATGGCTTTCAATATAACTTGTCAATTAAAATGCTGGGAATAGATATAACTAATGCAGAGGCATCGGTGGGCAATAGCTAATATTTGGTTTTTAACCGCTCACTTGTGTCCCGTAGGCCCCGAGTACTTGATACATGTTCCTTGACTATCGCACTATCCGCATGTGTGACCATGATTCCCCTTAGCCAGAGCTTGATTCATTTCTTATTTCTTGGGGCCACAAAGTAGTTTGAGGCTTTATTACTATCATGTACGTATGCCATGCTTTACTGCTTTATTTACGATTACGCGTGGAGCACCTGTACTGTTTAGAATTGCGGAGTGTTTTCGCGGTATCGACAAGCCCAGTCACACTTTCGGGTTCCTAGTCGTTTACAGCCATTGGTGCAAATCTTGGGTCCGTCTCGGAGCCGGCCAACTTCGTTGTGGGTAGCTTAATGGGGTGGCCCCCTGAAATATTTTATGAATCTTGTGATTGTCTTGTCATGAAAGCCTCGTTGGGTGTTTATTTTGTTTTTCCGAGGTTGATCGTGCGTTTGTTGCTATTTGTGCACTCCTGCAGGGTAAATCTTTCTGAAAGCCGTGTCCACGGTTATGGACGACTTGGAGCATAGTATCTCGATCATAGACAACTATAACTAAAGTAGTGCTATAAATTTGACTTTGACATGTCTAGTAATTAGTTTCACTACAACGGAATGAGTAAATAAAAGTGCCAACCATGGCGGATTGGGGATATCTATGGCTAATTGTATCTGACTAGTAAGTACTTCAACTACAATAGAATGGTTAATTAAAACTTCCCACTGCTTATGATATCGGGATGACTCATGCTATCTATATCTGACTAGTAAGTGCTGCAACTATAATGGAATGAATAAAACTGCCAACCGTGTGAGTTCCTCGGTTTGACTTCCTTGTTTGGTCTCCAGGGGGAAATGCTAGGATGGGTATGATTGGTGTTAGTATCAGGTTGGACCCGAATAGGTCTTTCTTACCCCTCTCTAATAGTCGAAAGTCATATCGAGTCTCTATAGGTTATATAGTGCATGCTTCGCTGCCACTTCAGTCCACTATACCTATGTTGGCGAGAGCCGCCGAATTCTACACTCGCCGTGTACTGGCCTCAGTACTGATCGCTCTCATTTTCCTTTTCCCTTTCCCGGCACCCCTTTTGTTGTAGCAGGTTTGAGATCGACATCGTTAGCAGGTTTACCCTTCCAGCTTGGCCTGGGCAGGGTTATGGTAGCCATTGGTTATTCTTCAGGGTTCTTAGCCTAATTTGCATCTTATCCGTACTCAGATGTTGTATCATTTTTAAGGTGATTTAGATCTTTGTACTATATATCTGTATCCTTGACACATGGAGTCGGTGTTGTATATATGTTCTGTGGGTTCCATCGTGGACTATTGTGTAATGATATTACTTCGTTTTCCACCCACACGCAAGTGCCTGGTGGGCATCTTTGAATCGTTTCTATGCGGGTTTGGCGGGAATCACTAAAACCTGCTAAGGGCCGATTCGAGGGTGTTACAAAGTTGTATCAGAGCCCAGCAGTTGTGATACCCCACTGGTCCAGCCTGTAGGATAACCTAGCTAACGGCCGATGTAGAGTGTCTAAACTATTTCGGAAAAATTGGTTGGATAGATCTGAATAGGTCTATTTTTACTCCTTACCCCTATGCTATTCTCCTCTTACCCCTTCGTCTTTTGAATCTACTCTTATATTTTATTCGAGTCCAGGATTTCTCGTGGTTGGGTTTTTGTCGTACCTTCAGGGTTTCGCTTCCCTCTTTTATAACGGTGGTGCTACAATCATGGAATTTGCATCTTCTTTGTTGTACCTTCATCCTATCTTTTTGTCCTTGGAATCTTTATCTGTATCTACACCTTGACAGATGTCCGTATCGTTGAAAAACATTATGAGAAGGATGAGCATTGGTGAAGTTGGAGTATACCTTGAGCATGTGTTGTTCATGCGAATGGAACCATCGCGGAACATAATCATTATGTCTTTTTCATACGATTTCTTTTGTATCTTCCGATGGTCCGAATGCAACGACATCATCTATGAAGAGCATGCATCACTCCTTTGTTTTCCAAACATTGCTTGTAAAGATCTTCAGTCTGAATTCCAAGAGTTAGTTGCACGATTCTTTGTTCATGTACAGAGAAATGCTTTGAGTGCGGGATGGAGTAGCTACCATACCACTGCTCTTATCATTTGCTTTTGTACAAGAATCTTTGTTAGTGGTGTCACGAGGATCTATACGCAGCGCGAAGATTCAGATTGTCGGCCTTTTTCCCCGTACCATGAGGCGGATCTCGAGGGCGAGATCCCTAGTTAGTGGTGTCAAATTGTAGAACCCCGGTAAAATCACTACTAGAAAATCGCGTGCTGTTTTTATATTGTGCATAATCATGACCACAAGCTCATGTCATCATGCCACATTGCATTTGAGCATCGTCATGTCAACCTGCATTTTGTTTGCCTAAAACTATTCTCCCAAGCTATCTTTGTTTTCTAAATAACCTCCTCTCTATTTCAAATCAAACCCTAGGTCCACTCGAATCTTCTATTAGTCTAAAACCAATTTGCAAAATAAGTTGTTTTAAAATCAATAACAAAATATTCTTGTGGGGGGCTAGGCAGCCAATGGCCAGACCTGAAGGACCAACCAGAAGCCACCCAGCACACAGCCACCAAAACCCAAGCCCACCATTCCCAAACCCTTGACCTACACCTTAATCCTACCCCTGCCACCGCCGCACAGGCAACACAACGCGTGCTGCACCACAGCACACTCCACGCCAACGTGAAGCACGCCTCAACTCGCACGCGACCGCCCTGTCGTCTGCTCCCCTGGGACCACGCAACGACTGTGTCATGCAGCCCGCCCGCGCATGCTCCCATCGAACCCCACCCCGCTCGAACCGTGTCCCCCTCCTCGATCTTTCCGCCCGGACCCACCCGCTCCCTCTCGCGATTCCCTGCCCCGGACCTTGATCCTCTCCCTCACCTTCCCGACGCGGTGGCCACCAACCACCACTCGCGAGATCTTCTCGTTGCCGCCCCCAAATTCCCAAGCCGTGGGCCCCTGCCGACCTAGCCTTCCTTCCCAAGCGGCGTGACGCCGCCTCACCCCGATGCAAGCGCCGCCACCGCTGCTCGTCCTCCCGATGCAGAGTCACCACGGCCGCTCACCAAGCTCCACCGTGCAAGTCCCTCGGCAGCCGCCATCGCCCAGCCACCCGATGGTACCCCTTCCCCTCTGCGGCCAGCGTCGAGCCTGCCCTTTCCTACCTCGAGCCCAGCCATCTCTGCACTGGCCCCGTGCCTCCTCATCGTCGACCCCTCCGCTCGTGACCTCCTCCCCAAGACAGAGCCCCGTCGTGAGCTCACTCCGTCATTGCCGGCATGTGTGCGAGTCCGCCCAAGCTCCTCAGTCGTCTCGTTCTGCGTGCGCCCTCTCTTGAGCGAACGAGTCCCGGGTCGCCGCCTCATGTCCTTTACCGTACTCTTCCTCGCCTCGACCTCCGGTCAGCGCGCCACCAGCCACACCTCCTCAAGCTCTGACCAAGTCTGCCTGCACCATCGCCCTCATCAACCTAGCGCCGCCCCTGTTTTGCTATCACCTCGCTGCCACCTGTAGGCTCCACCACAGCATCGCACGTCCCTGCCTTCCCACTTCGTGGCCTCGAGCTCGCCCCACGTGTGGATCTGTTCTTCCATGTTGCTAGTATTTTGGACCCTCCGATGAGACGATGAGATGGTGTAACCATGTGGTGGTGTTTTGGTGTAGAGGTGGTTTGGTGATGGATGAGTTGAGGTGAAGTGAACATGGTGGTGTTGGTGGACTCTTTTGCCACGAAAGGGGACATGCAACGAGAACTTCTGAAGGCTAATTTAGATCTCCTTGAGAACAAGACAACCTGGTGCTCTCCGAAGACCACTAGTGATGATTCCAAGAACGTCATTGACAATCAAGCGGGAACCTCAAGGTCTTCTTCTCGGAACCACCAAGATCTCCTTCACATATCCGATGGCCGAGACCCCGGACCCAATGACTCGAAGACCAAACCCCGATACCGGATCCGAAGACCGGTCCCGAACCCCTTCGCCCTGAGACCTTCAATCCGAGATGTGTGACCTCTTTCCCGAGACCCCTATTTTTATAATATATAATGTATATCTTGTTGCATTAAATTGTTCATGATTGCATACATATTTTGTCATTTGGGGACACTTTGTTGATTCACCTGATAATTAAATATGGAGACCGTATGCGGCTTTTTCTAGTCTTATGTTGGCTCCATTTAAATTTGTGTAGCGAATCGATGCCATATTTCGCCTTGTTAATTCAAAATTTAATTTCTAGGGTAGATAAATAACTTGAACCTTCTATTTAAATGTCAGGGCCCCGGTTCCGCTTAATATTGCCTAATTGCATCGCAGCTTTGCCATGTCACGCATCATATATGCATCATGCCCGATCTTCTGCCGTAGTATTAAATAGTGAATCCGGTGTTTCTTTTAGTGCTTTGTTTCTTCATGCATTAGGCCGTTGAGTGGATGCGAGTACAGACAAGTTCTTCAGATAATGTATCTCCGGTAGTGTTTCCTAGGCAAGCATTCTCCCTCTTTCTACCTATTTTGCATTTATAGCCTTTACTTCTTACTGTTGATCTATTGCTATCCTTGTTATCGATGTTTTAGTTTCCGTACCAGTTATATCCCCTACGGCCTATATTGCCTTGGACACATCCTACTGCCTGTTGCTTGATAGACAGTCGTCCTTGCGAGTCGTAGTTGCTTGCTTAGGTGCTGCTTCGCGTTGTTGTCATTCCATCGTTGTTGGAAGGTTGGCACATGTTTAATGGCGGAGATGATCATGGCTTTCAATATAACTTGTTAATTAAAATGATGGGAATAGATATAACTAATGCAGATGCATCGGTGGACAACAGCTAATATTTGGTTTTTAACCGCTCACTTGTGTCCCGTAGGCCCCGAGTACTTGATACCTATTCCTTGACTATCGCACTATCCGCATGTGGGACCATGAATCCCCTTAGCCAGTGCTTGATTAATTTCTTATTTCTTGGGGCCAAGAAGTAGTTTGGGGCTTTATTACTATCATGTACTTATACCATGCTTTACTGCTTTATTTATGATTGCGCGTGGAGCGCCTGTACTGTTTAGGACTGCCGAGTGTTTTCTTGGTATCGACAAGCCCAATCACACTTTCGGGTTTCTAGTCATTTACATCCATTGGCGCAAACCTTGGGTCCATCTCGGAGCCAGCCAACTTCGTTGCGGGTAGCTTAATGGGGTGGCCCCCTGAAATATTTTATGAATCTTGTGATTGCCTTGTCGTGAAAGCCTCGTTGGGTGTTTATTTGGTTTTTCCGAGGTTGATCATGCGTGTGTTGCTATTTGTGCACCCCTTCAGGGTAAATCTTTATGAAAGCAATGTCCGCGGTTATGGACGACTTGGAGCACAGTATCTCAATCATAGACAATTATAACTAAAGTAGTGCTATAAATTTGACTTTGACATGTCTAGTAATCAGTTTCACTACAACAGAATGAGTAAATAAAAGTGCCAACTACTGTCGGATTGGGGATAGCTCGGCCTAATTTTATCTAACTAGTAAGTACTTAAACTACAACGGAATGGTTAATTAAAACTGCACACTTCTTATGATATCGGGATGATTCATGCTATCTATATCCGACTACTAAGTGCTGCAACTATAATGGAATGAATAAAACTGCCAACCGTGTGAGTTCCTCGGTTTGACTTCCTCATTTGGTCTCGAGGGGGAAATGCCAGGGTTGGTATGATTGGTGTTAGTATCAGGTTAGACCCGAATAGGTCTATCTTACCCCTCTCTAATAGTCGATAGTCATATCGAGTCTCTATAGGTTGTATAGTGCATGCTTCACTGCCGCTTCAGTCCACCATACGTATCTAGGCGAGAGCCGCCGAATTCTAGACTCGTCGTGTACTGGCCTCAGTATTGACCGCTCTCCTTTTCCTTTGCCCTTTGTCGGCACCCCTTTTGTTGTAGCAGGTTTGACATCGACATCGTTAGTAGGTTTACCCTTCCGGCTTGGCCTCGGCAGGGTTATGGATGCCATTGGTTATTCTTTAGGGCTCTTAGCCGAATTTGCATCTTATCCGTACTCAGATGTTGTATCATTTTTAAGGTGATTTGGATCTTTGTACTATATATCTGTATTCTTGACTCATGGAGTCGGTGCTGTATATATGTTCTGTGGGTTCCATCGTGGACTATTGTGTAATGTTATTACTTCGTTTTCCACCCGCACGCAAGTGCCTGGTGGGCATCTTTGAATCGTTTCTATGCGGGTTTGGCGGGAATCGCTGAAACCTGCATAGGGCCGATTCGAGGGTGTTACAACCAACATATTGTGCATAAACATCACCATAAGAATTATGCATTAAGACATAGTCAGGGTTATCACTTCCCGCAAAGTCATCTTGTGACATAGTTTTGCCAGTTTGGGTATCACTACCCATAATGGCTTTACATTTTGGTTGAGTGGGCTTGGCCTTCTTCTTTTTGTTGTTCTTCTTCTGCTGGGCCTTGGAAACATAGCCAAGAACTCTCTTCTCATTATTTGGCCTTTGCTTACTTAAAAGGTCATCAAGAGACTTGTTACCTTTGGGGAAGGTTGCCTTTGCAAGCTCCCCCTTCAACCTAGCATTTTCTTCAAGGATATTTATACTACTAGGGGGAATGGAAATGCTAGGTGAAGCAACATTAGTCAATTGAGTTTGAAGTTGTTCACTTGACTTTGTGAGAGTCATGATATCACTTTCCAAGGCCTTGTGAGCCTTGTTAAGCTTCTCATAATCCTCGGCAAGTTTGTCATGAACAACACCAAACTCAACCTTGTCATCCTTTTTGTATTTATCGATGGCATGATCACGTTCCTTAATGAGTTCAGAAATAATTCGATGATTTTCCTCATCAAGGCCTTCAAGTTTTTCTTCAAGGGGCACCCTAGTCTCTTGTTCTTCTTCAAGAGCATTAGTTAGAGCATCCATCTCAAGTAGATGCTCTCTCCCAAGCTTACATCTCTCATCTAGGAGCTCTTGTGTGTGAGCAAGTTGATTCAAGAGATTTGTAAAATTCTTCTTATGCTCCCCTTGCAAGTTAGTCATATAAGTATTAAAAGCAACTAATTCTTCCTTCACCTCAAGGGTTATATCATCATTCAAATCATCATTGATAGTAGAGGTGGAGAGAGGAGATGGTGATACCTCCGATGCTCTTGCCATAAGGCAAGTGACGTTCTTGTTGGAGGCGTTCTCATTTGGGGGATCGAAGAGGGAGAAGGTAGATGTATAGGTAGTGGCAATAGTAGCCACACCATTCATTGTTTCTTCTTCTTCCTCCTCATCATCGAAGGAGAACTCTTCATGTGCTATCAATGAAATGTCACCAGACATCTTGTCGGTGGCATTCTTCTTGTAAAAAGGCTTCTTGAAAGGGGCCTTTCGATTTTTCTTCAATATGAGGGCACCACCATTGTATTCTCTCTTCTCATAAGGGCATCCGGCAACAAAATGATAGCAGTCTCCATAGTTGAAGCAAGTTCTTAATCTTGAAGCATTTTCTTTTCTACCACTTGGGTTGGTTCTTTGTTGCATATCCATCTTGGCCTTTGCGGGATCTTTCCAGAAATTTCTTGCATAGAAAGCCATGTATTCACCATGATTAACCTTGACATCTTTGGGGTGGCTCATAGAGAGTGCATCATCATAGTGAGAGGCACCAACATTTCTGAAGGCGGTGGCTGTGGATTTGAGTCTTCGATACATGTCTTCATGGTCCTCACCATCCTTCATAAAGAAACCTTCAGCTTCATTGCTTAAGGCATCATATCTATTTCTTCTCATGCTCTCAATTCCAACAAACAAGTCAATGAGAGCATCCCAAGCTTCTCTGGCGGTATTGTATTGTTCAATGTGTGGGAAGTCCTTTGGTCCCACCGCAAGTTGAATCATGTGCAAAGGGGTGGCATTGAGTTGGATATTGACCACTTCTCTTGTTGTCAAGTTGGTTGGATCCTCAATCTTGAGTCCATCTTCAATGATGTTCCACAAGTCAATGCAAGATGTGCGCACATGAGATTTCATTAAGACTTGCCATTGAGCAAAGGTATGTGCAGCTAACTTAGGTGGATCACCTCTATTATTTATATGGGGATGTGAGATAGGAGGGTCGGGAGAGTACCATCCAGTAACCTCATGGTGCTCTTCCTTCCAATCACTCTTTTTGGTGGAGGAGTTAGTGGAATTATGTTCATCCCCCACTTCCACACCGGTTGGCTTAGCCGGAGCATTTGCCTTAGGGTTAGGAGGTGTTTCCTTAGGAGAGGGAGGTGGTGAGGCTGACTTTTCTTTAACAAGTTGCTCAACCAGTTGACGCAAGCAACTACAAGATTTTGTTGCCCAAGGTAGAGCTCAATCTTGTTTCCAACTTCTTGAGATCTACCATGGTCACCGAAGTTCTAGAATAACCCTCTCCACCATCCTCTGGGTTGACCATTTTCTCTTAGGCGGTTAAGCCCGAATGAAGAGCCGAGTCTCTGATACCAATTGAAAGGATCGTATTGTCACCTAGAGGGGGGGGGGGGTGAATAGGTGCTACTTCAAATTTTACTTATTTTTTCAAATTAGGATTTGACACAAAGGTAAATTCTCTAGATATGCAACTATGGTAAATTTACCTATATGTCACACTAGCACACCTAACTAAGAAAGAACTAGATAAAGTAAGGTGCAGTAAGGGATAGAAGTAACTGAAGTGAAGCACACGGGGACACAAGGATTATTTCCCGTAGTTCCTTCCTTTTGAGGGGAAGTACGTCTGCATTTGGAGAGGGGGTGGTATCAAACCACCAACGCCACGAGAGGCCTCCCTTGTTCTCCGGTGAACCTCATCCCAAGGGGATCGATTCACGCTTCCACTATATCGGCAACCTTCAAGGTGGCAGCCGACACCTTTACAACAAGTTTGAGGCACACATCCACAACTTAATCAAAGACAAGCTTGTAATAATCAAATCAAACCAAAACAAGGCTTAGTGTTTCCAATGAAACCCTGGAGCAAGGGGCCCGCAAGTGAATGAGGGGGAAATGAAGATCTCTCTTAGTGAACCTATAGATCAATGCCTCCTCCTCTGATTCCCCAAAGATCAATGACTTTGGGTGGTTGGATGAAGAGATCTTGGAGTTTTGGTGGATCTAATGGTGGTCCTTTTCTTTTCTGGAATGAACATTTATAGACCTCACAGCTGTAGACCGTTCTCTGACTATTGGGGACTTTCCACACCGGAGATTTTGGTCTGACGGACCAGAGACTCCAGTCTACACCGGGAACTCCAGCCCATCTCTGGTCCATCTCCGGACCGGCTCTTTGACTGTCTTGGACAGTGTATTGTCAGTCACTTTGGAGACTCTGGCCAAATCCCAGGACCAGAGACACCTGATACTCCGGTGTTTCCACACCGGAAACTCCGGTCTGTGAAATCACACCGGAGACTCTGGCCGATATCCGGTCTGCCTCTAGACCCCCTCATAGACTGACCCTAGGCCGTGACCAGCATCCACACCGAGAACTCTTGGGGAAACTCTGGACCACACCGGAGACTCCGGTCTGTAATCTTTAGGAAACCTTAGTTTTGGCCAGGGAATTTCCCATATTAATCTGACCTTTTCTATTTTCAATAGATTGGCCTGTAGACATTGACACATAGTAAAATGACCCTTATGTTGTTAACGAACACGAAAATAGATTAGGAAAATAAATGTCCTTTCACCATGACAAGGTCGGCGATGCTACATCCTGCCCCGACCACAGCTGCCAGATCATCTCCCCTCCACCGGCCGCCGCTGTTCTGACCACCGTACTCCCACATGGGTGGGAGGACCGCATCATCGTGGAGATTTTCGCAGCGGGACAACAGAACTGCACCTCCCTTGACAACGACAACTAAGTGTAGGGAAACAAATGCCTCGCCTTCACCAAGGAGCTCCGATGCATGGTGGTCGCACAAGTTCCGCGCTGAGATACCATTGCGCTATGACGGAACCACAAATCTCTGCAAGTTTATGCAACTCTATACCATGGGCATCGAGGCAGCAGGGGTGATGAATACGTCATGGCAAACTGGTTCCCACTCATTCTCAAGGACACGTCGCACCTGGCTAATGAACGTCCTCGAGGAATCCATCGGCTCATGGTCTACCCTCTGATCCCTCTTCATCACCAACTTCAAGGGAATCTATGAATGCCCGCTTGCCTACTACGACCTTCACCAGGTTCGTCAATAGCCCGGCGAGACCCTCTTCAAGTTCCTGCAGAGGTTCAGCCAGATTCACAAAAAATCCCTAAGATCTCAGACTCCAACCACCGCCTTCTCCGAGGGGGTCAAGGACGTCCGCATGAGGGAGAAGATTGGCATCCGTGGGAAGAACCTCATCACGGATACCGAGCTGTTCGTCATGGCGGAGAAGTGTGCCAAGGCTGAGGCAGGGCGGATGTTCGGCCTTGCGGAGGAGAGGGCACCCCCAAGCCCTCGAGCGCTTCCAAGGGCATGAGCAAGGACCCCAAGCGAAGGCCCGCCACCATCCTGGCCGCCGAACCTGAGCGAAAGAGCCCTCGTGAGGGATGCGGCGAGATGGAGTGCAACGACCACCCATATTGCGTGTTCCACAAGAAGCATGGGCAACCCACGGACGACTGGTACGAGCTCAAGAAGCTTCACGACTAGCGCAATAGCCATAGGAAGGGCAGATGGGAAGGCGAGCGTGGGAGCAACCATGGTGGCAATCAAGGCGGGGGCACTGGGACAACAACCACGTCAGCCAAGGTGCCCCCCATGCGGGACACCAAGCCAATGCTGCCCAGCAGCTCCCCCGCTCTCACGAGAAGGTTGAAGGGAGAATCGGGGTCATCAGGAGCCGAAGGGCGCCATAGCCCGCATCTCACCCAGGAGGTCGCCGCTGCTCGGCTCGGGCCCCCTATCCCCGATGCTCATGTGGTCGTAGTTCCCCCATCACCGTAACACCCCTAGTTTTATTAGTCTCTAAGTAGGGTTTGTTTTGTGCATAGCATGAGCATCATCTTAAAAGGCACGCAACAAATAATCACAAAACCCTATTTTTGTCCCCTTTTGTAAACCTTCTCAAATGGTTATAAAGGGTCCCCATAGTATTTTAAATGTTTACCAAAAGTCTCTAGTATTTTTTGAAATGACACCAAACAGATTTGAATTCAAATATAAAAAGAAAAAGGGTTTTCTGAAAAAAATAGAGCAGCAGGTCGCAGCCCACCTCCCTTCCCCCTTTGTCTGTCACTCGCACAGCAGCCAGCAGCCCGCTTGCAGCCCAGTATCTGGCCCAGTAGCATCCCACCTCGGCCCGACCCAACTTACCCCTTCGTTTCGCCATCTTCCTCGAGGGGACAAGCTCCTCCGTGACATCGCCGGTGTCGTCCGCCGTCGCCAGGATGCGCGCCCCGCGCCGCGATGACCGCCGCCGCCCCCGAGCGCCTACACGTCTTTCTCCCCTTCCTCTTCTTCTTGCGCAGAGGCAACCTAACCCTAACTCACAAGCTGTCGTCGTCTCCACCGATTCCGGCCTCCCCGAGCCATGATGCCATGCCCAGGAGCTCCGTCGTGACGGACTACGTCTCCCCGCCAGAGGAATCGACTACGCGCGCTCGCAATCGACCCGTCTGAGCTCGACATCACCTATGGCTGCCGCAGCCATGATCGATGATTGCGCCGCCGCCCGACCTCCCCTGGCCTCACCGATGCCTCCATTGCAATCCTGGTGAGCACGTGGTCCTCCCGGACCTTCCCCCCCTCTTGTTGTCGCTCTGGTTCACCCCCGCCTCGCAGCCTGCCGTCGCGCGCTGCCAGTAACCACCACCGTCGCTCCGACGACCATTTAGGAGCGGTTTCGCCACCATGTGGTTCAGCGCGCTCCCGCGCGTCGAATGCCCCCAGCTACGCCAGCCCGCATCGTCCCTAGCACCGGATTCGACCCTAGTAGTGGGCATCTCCATTGCTGACATCATGATGATGTCAGTATGACACAATAAAGCCTTTTCTTTTATTAAATGATTTCTATAACTGTATGATTAAATGAAAAGGCTGACAGGTGGGCCCTGTCTGTCAGGGTTTTATTCATTTTGGAAATAATTTCTGAAATTATTAAACTTCTGACATGTGGTCCAGGTTATGAATATTTAATATAATCCAAAAAGGTTTAATTGTTTTAGTAATGATTTAAAATGAATTAAAATTGGGAAAAATCATAACTAATTCATTTTAAATCAAAAAATATGTATAATATATCAAAATGTTCAGAAAAATGAGATCTATCCAATAGACTCATAATCATGCATTGTTCAACAACTTAAATTGAAAGTTTAATTAGAAGAACAAAATAACCCCTCTCATATGCATCCGGGGTTTCTCTGAATTAGGGTTTGGACCAATCGGACCCCGTTTAATTTGCCAAGCATGTCATAGGGTTTAATTTCAATCCAATTTAAATTTACATATCATCATCCTTGCTTGAGCATTGCATCGATGCCATGTGTTGATTGTTGCTTCCCTTTCCGGTGTTTCTGCTTCTTCTCGGTAGACCTCGGAGTTGATGTGAGCAACGAGATCGAGTCCAACATTGAAGACCGAGATCAACGCCATCGAAGGTTATCGATGAATGACACCAAGCAGATGAATGATGACCCACAAGTATAGGGGGTGTATTGCAGTATTTTCGAAGGAAGTGAAACACAATTTATTGATTCGACACAAGGGGAGCCAAAGAATATTTATAGGCCTTAACAACTGAGTTGTCAATTCAGATGCACCTGGAAACAATCTTGATCACAGCAGTTTATCAGTAGCAACAGTTTTGTAGTAGCAATAGAAAAGTAATAACAGTAGTAGAAGTAAAGACAGTAGTAACAATTACAGTAAATAGTAGGATTAAAGCGCGGTAGGCACAGAGATGGATGGACGGGCGTTGCATGTACAAGACAATTCATATGGCAATCAAAACATAGGGAATTTGCAGATAAATAAGATAAAGCATCCAAGTACTAAATATTCATAGGCATGTGTTCCATATATAGTCATACGTGCTCGCAATGAGAACTTGCACAACATCTTTTGTCCTGCCAGCCCGTTTGCAGCGGGGCCTCAAGGGAACTACTGGCAATTAAGGTGCTCCTTTTAATAGAGCACCGGAGCAAAGCATTAACACTCCATGAACACATGTGATCCTCACATCAAAGCCATTCCCTCCTGGTTATCGCTACTTCGGGCATTTGGTTCCGGACAACAACGTGTGTATACAACTTGCAGGTAAGACCATAAACAATACTATCATAATGAATCAATAACATGTTCAGATCTGAAATCATGGCACTCGGGCCCTAGTGACAAGCATTAAGCATAACAAGTTGCAACAGTCAAAAAGCACTAATAAAAGATACTAGGCACCATGCCCTAAAAATCTGATGCCATTACATGAACGATCTCATCCAATCCCTACCATCCCCATAACCTACAGTGGGGGATTACTCACTCATAGATGCGGGAAACATGGATGGTCGATGGAGAAGCGATGATGATGATGATGATGATGGCGATGATCTCCTCCAATTCACCGTCCCGGCAGGGTGCCAGAATGGAGTTTCTGGTTCCGAATCATGGAATCCGGTGGTGGCGGCGCAGCGGAATTCTTTCTAGAAAAACGTCGAACCCCCCGGGATTTTAGGTCAGGAGGCAACTTATAGGTGAAGAGGGAGACCGAGGGGGTGCATGGGGCAGCCAGACCACCCCCTGACGCGGCCAGGGCTAGCCCTCGCGGCCAGGTGGTGTGGCCAGGCCCCAGCCCCTCTCCATCTCATTTTCTGGCTCCTTGAGTCTTCTGGTGAAATAGGATTTTTGGCATATTTTCTGGGATTTTTCCTGATAGTTGATTTTCTGCACAAAAACTAGACACCAAGGTATTCTGCTGAAAACAGCGTCTGTCCGTGTTAGTTGTATCCAAATCACACAAGTTTAGAGGAAAAACAATAGCAAAAGTGTTCGGGAAAGTAGATACGTTTTGGACGTATCAACTCCCCCCAAGCTTAGGTTATTTCTTGTCCTCAAGCAATTCAGTTGAAAACTGAGTGCGATAAAAGAAAATTTCACAAAGACATTTGCTTCATAAGATGTATATATTCTCAGCATATGATCAACTACTCAGGCAATTCATAATAAGGAGTATGCAACTAAGTTTACTTAATAGTCAGTGCGAGCTATGAAGAGATCCCAACTCAAAAATAATAAGTAGCATGAAACAAAAACATAAGCAACATTGTACTGCTCATAAAAAGGTATGATAGAGTGGTATCTCGCTTGCCTTTGATTATAGAGCAAACATAAATGCCAAGGCACCTCTGAAGTTCAAGTGAAGACTAGAAGTAAAGATATCAAAGATACAAGCATCAAGTCATAACACAAGTAATCAAGTTTTGAGACAAGCATATTACACTAAGAATGACAATTATGCTCTCAAGCAAATGCTCATAGAATATGTGGAGACTCAACAAAGAAATGAAAAGGTTTTGAATAGTTTGAAAGGCTTCCAAATGCTAAAAGTATGGTACTCATTAGCTTTGATCTCTCATTGCCCCTATCATAAGCATCTTTAAATGGTTAAGGTTAAAGTGACACAACTAAGAGGGTATGCTTGACAAGTTATAAGCTAAAATCTCTTGCCCCTTACTTACGAGTACCGGACCTCATGCTACTCAACTTCAGTCACAAGTAAGCTCTTGTCATTGTAAGTACACATGTATCATAGAGAACCGCCAATGAGGTACCCCGTGCACATGATACAGGAGCTATCCCATAATCAAAATGACAAGGCAAGCAGACAATGAGCATCTCAGTGATCTTTTTATTTGCTATTTGCATAGGTTTTTATTGAGGATGCTTCATAGAGTGATCATTATGGTTATGCTGCAAGTTTCCACCATGATTAGGCAAGGCTTAGGCTAGCGGCCCATGCGTTTCTCTAACACATATACAAACTCTATGATCTTACAAGTTCCCCTTTTATTTCACACCGTCGGAATCCATAAGCAAAAGAATCATGATATCAACGAGGTACAAAGTACCAGTGCGATGTTGAAAGCGTTCCCCGTGATACATGGTTCTGCTAACTTCAACTTATAAAGCGCAAGCATATACGCAACAAAGATGGACGCAATGGTGCAAGATTATTAAGTGCAAGAAAGTAAAGTGTGCCATCAAGTTCGTGAGAGCTTTACTAACTAACTTTATCATAAAAAGCAAAGATTTTATTCGGAAGAAAACAAGGCATACTAAATATGCACGGAATAGCAAATAATGCTAATAGGTAGGTATGGTGGACACTTTTGGCAATATTTTTTTAGGGAGTTGGAAACACGAGTAAAGCATACTCAGTGCAAGTGAAGGCTAGAAATAGCAAGGGAACGACAAACGAGAGAGCAATAACTGTCATAATCATGCTTGCAACAAAACATGACTAATCATGGCATGAAAGTGATTCAAGACCCCTGAGGAAAAATAATTCATCGAGGCTTAACTGATTATTGTTTCAGTCATAAGCATGCATGAGCATGTGCCAAGTCATTTCAAGTGAAACATTCAGAGGGAGATACCACAATGTCATACCAAGTTATGAATAAAGCAATGCAAGCAAACATTCATATGACAAGCTACAAACTATTAGCGAGCTGGAGCTGATCATAAGAAAGCAAGAACTACTAAGCATCAATAAATAACATACACCCTACATGAATAGACTAAGCATGCCCACAATGATGAGTATATGTACAAAAATGAAAACAAATAGAGTTTGTTACCAGCCTCTCACCACACCTCAAGTTGTCATTAATCCTCATTATTGCCCTTCACTTGTGTGGCTTGAATAATAACATGAAACCAAATTCCACTGAGGACTGCTGAACCCTGCAACAAACTCACAAAACCAAAGAAGAACAACAAATATTTTTGGTGTTTTCGATTTTTAAAAACAAGAACCAAAAAGGAAGAACAAACAAAGCAAAATCTTTTTGGGTTTTTCGGATAGTTCAAACAAATCAAAAAGGGAAAAGCAAACCAAGGCAAAAAGAAGAAGAAGCAAACAAAGAGAAACAACCAAAATATTTTTGGTCTTTTTGTGTTTTAGAAAGCAAAAACAACGAGAGAACGATAACTAAAAAGAGAATGAAACATGAATATACAAAGTACCGACAAAACATGATATGGATATGAGCCTGATGTCGCTGTACCCCCCCCCCCCCCAAGCTTAGGATTTTGGCCTAAGTGGGTATCAATCCCAAGCTGGCCAAGATGGAGCGCCCCTGTAGTGCGGTGAGGAGCTACCCCCGTCCTGGTGCGAGCTCGAGGACGCCCCACCATAGTGCACAGAGTAATCGTAGGAGGGCACATTCTCCTGGTGCTGCCTGTGGAAACCAAGCAAGAGGAGATGCTCGTCCACCTCCTCCTTGGAGCGCGACCACAACCTCCTATGAACACTGAACAAAGTAGATTGCGGCAAAGGAATCTCCCTTTCATCCCTGTCAGTAAACAACATCCTGTATACTAAACTGTCCATATTAGAGTCAGAAGTGACAAAGTGATGTGTTTTCATGGCAGCAAGGTTAAGCCTTTGTGGTGCCAATATAGTATCATTTGGATCCACCGAAAGCTCTAATGCATTGACCATACATGAAGTGATGATGCCCCCATAAATAGGTCCCCTAGCAACTAGGTTGCGCGCAATAAGAGTGCCATGATTGTACCGAGTATCATTATTAAGCGCAGCAGCAAGGAAGGCTAAATGATAATTGGAGATATTACTCGTATTCTCCCTACCAAGGATGCTAGTAGCAAGATAATAGGCAAAGTATCTAAGAGCTGGGAGTTGGATGTTTCTTATCTTCCCGCGCTGAGCTACACGGTCGTCATCATTGGTCACACCTCGATAGAGGTCCAGCAAATCAGCGGGTCGCCCTTGAATCTTCTTCAAGGTCCCTGTCATGCCTATACCTATAATGCTGCAAAATCTTTCCAATGGCATGGTAAACGACAGATTATAAATTCTGAAGGAAACAGTTGACTGTTAGGGGGTGTTAGTGAAAACGAAACACTCAACGAAAGTTTTGGTGAGCATAGCATATTGCTCACTCTCATCTTCCATGTATGATGTCAAACCAACCCTCTAAATCAATAGCAAGAAATCATCGAGAATCCCTGCAGCTTGCAAGAAGGTATAACAAGGAAAAGTAGATGGGTGAGAATCCCCTCATCTCCTTCATTGCCAAAGCGTGGTGCAATGAGATCTTCATTGTATGAAGGTCTAAACTGAGAGGCTGATCTTCAAGGCCTCAACCTCCTAGGTGCGTCCCTCTCAAATATTTCTCCAAAGGTGTGGTTGTTCATCTTTGATATTCTGAAATTTAAACATCTATTAAACAAGTGATTGCAAAGTGAATATATAATGAAGGGAACTACTCATAGGGACTTGTAAGAGGCCTAAACATGCATCAAAACAATATCTCTAAGCATTGAACAAGGTTACAAGCTCTCATAACCTATCACCTACATCAGCAAAATACTCAAGATATAAACCACAAAACACAAATCTACTTGGACAAGTGGAGGAGTCACATACCGGAGAACAAATGTTCCAAATTTCAATAGAAAAGATGGGCTGAGCAAGGAGATCGAAAAATCGAAGGAAAGAACGCGATTTCGAGCAATGAACTGGTGTTTCTCGGGAGAGAGAGAGCAGTGGCAAGTGAGAGGGTGAGTGGAGGGCCAGGGGTGGCCCACACCATGGCCAGGCGCGCCCCTGGGCTGGCCACGCCACCTGGTGGTGTGGCTGCCTGGTGGGGCCCCTGGTACCTTTGAGGCACTTCTCTGCCCCTTTTTTCACGTAAAAATTTAATATGAATTTTCTAGAATTTTTCGAGACACTTTATTTTTGAGCAATTTTCAGGCATAGATGAATGATTTCCTGACAGAAAAAAGTTTCTGGAATGATGCAATGACAAAACAAAAATAAAACTTTATAGGTTCTAAGGCACTCTAACATGCAAGCAACTAACAATAGAAAAGTAAACTAAACGAAAGCAAAAACTAAAATGGATAGAATAGAAGTAAGCGGAAATAATCATGGTGGAAACATTGTTTTGTTCATTAAAATCCCTTTGTTAACAAGGTTGATCAGGTCTTGTTACCAAAACAATTTCATATGAAACAAAACTTTGTATTCCACTAATGATCATGTTACCTCAACTTTGATAGCAATGGTCCAAATCATAATAGTTTCATATTTTTCTCTTGGTATGGGACAATATATTTCTTCAACTTGAATGCCATAAACATGTTCAATTGAGTTTAAACCATAAGTCCTATCAATATTCTTGGGGAAATAGATGGTATGCTCTTTTTCATTAACATTAAAAGTCACATTTCCTTGATTACAATCAATACCAGCCCCTGCAGTATTAAGAAAAGGTCTCCCAAGAATAATAGACATATTATCATCTTCAGGCATTTCTAGCACAACAAAATCAGTTAATATCAAGCAATTATGAGCCACTTGAACAGGTACATCCTCACATATACCCACAGGAATAGTAGTAGATTTATCAGCCATTTGCAAAGATATATCAGTTGGTATTAGTTTTTCTAGTTGAAGTCTCTTATAGAGAGAAAAAGGCATAACACTAACTCCTGCTTCCAAATCACACAAAGTAGTTCTAACATAACTATTTTGAATAGAACACGGGATAGTTGGAATCCCAGGGTCTCCAAGTTTCTTTGGAACCTTACCATTAAAGGAATAATTAGAAAGCAAAGTAGAAATTTCTTCATTAGGGTTCTTCCTTTTATTCGAGACAATATCCTTCATATACTTTGAATAAGGAGGCAATTTAATAGCATCAGTCAAAGGAATTTGCAAGAATAAAGGTTTCATCCACTCACAAAACTTATTATAGTGTTCATCTTCCTTTGACTTGTGTTTCTTATCAGGGAAAGGCATAGGTTTTTGGACCCAAGGCTCTCTTTAACTACCATGTTTCTTAGCAACAAAATATTCTTTAGTGTATTTAGTATTCTTAGTGTGCCTTTGAGGTTCTTCTTCAACCTTCTCTTTATCAGGAGCATCATTTTCTTCATTACCACTTTCAGTTTCAGCATCAGAGACATATATACTATTAGGATCTTTAGCAGGTTCAGAGGGTTCTACAATAGTTTTATGTTTCTTTTTTATTTTCCTACGAGTAGTACCACTATTTTCAGCTTGTTGAGAATCCTGCTCAATTATTTTGGGATGCCCTCAAGATATAGAGGATCCTGGGTAGCAACACCACTTCTAGTTCTAATTTCATAAGCATGTTTTTGTTTGGCAGCATTAACTAGCAAGTCTTTTTGTACTTTAATAAGTTGATCTATTTGAGTTTGAACCATTTGAAAATGTTTAACAAGCATTTTAACATCATTAGAGGTTCTTTCGACAATATCTTTTAACTCAACAATAGCTCTAGTGTTTTCCATTAAATGATTTTGCACCCTTTTATTAAAATTATCTTGCTTAGCAATAAAAACATCAAATTCTTCTAAGCATTGATCAAGAGGTTTAGAGTAAGGGATATCACCTTCATCAAAATGTTGGAGAGTGTGTACCTCAATAGTGGATGAATGGGGAATTGGCTTACATAATTCTTCTATAGGAGGTAAATTATTGACATCTGCAACTTTAATTCCCTTCTCCTTAAGACATTTCTTAGCTTCCTTCATCACTTCATCATTTAGTTTAATAACTCCCCTCTTCTTTGATGTTGGAATAGGCACAGGAATAGTTGGTTCAGGAGGAGTCCAGTCTTCATAATTCTTGCTTATTCTGGCCATTAATTCCTCAGCTTCCTTGGGAGTCCTATTCCTGAAAACACAATCAGCACAACTATCCAGGTATGTCCTAGATTCTTCAGTTAGCCATTATAAAATATATCAAGAAGCTCATTCTTAGGTAATGGACATCCAGCCTGTGCATGAATCAAAGCACAAAACCTTGCCCATGAATCAGGCAATATCTCTTTTTTCCCTGTTTAAAATAAAAAAGTTCCTGCAAAATAGCATGTCTAGCACTAGGAGGAAATTATTTCTGCAGGAAAGTAATAATCAAGCAATCAGGGCTATCAATAGATCCAGGAGATAAATTATTAAACCAAGTTTTAGCTCCTCCTTTTAGTGAAAACAGGAAAATTTTAGCAACAAAGTAGGTGCGCATCTTAATATCATCAGAAAATAGGCCACTCGTGGTAGAAATCTCAGTCATATGTGCTGCCGCACTTTCATTCTTAGTCCCACAAAAAGGTTCTTTCTCAATAATAGCTATGTAAGATAGATCAAGAGAGAAATCATAATCCTTATCTTTAATTTTTATGGGAGATGCAGCAAACTTAGCATTAGGAGACAATTTGGGTTTTATAGTACACCTCTCAAGGAGACTCTTAATAGCACTCCTATCATGGGTGTTTTGACATTCTTTAATAAATTGATCGGTCATCTCAATATAACTGTCTTCAATATCATAGATCTCTCTACACTCAGGTGACCTAACAGGTGTAGTAGTGTCTTCATTAGGAGTTTCAGTATTTCCAGCTATAATTCTAGCAATCGTAGCATCTAGGAAAGGACCTAATGAACCACTCTTATCAAGCACAGTAGAAGCAGCATCATAAGTATCAGATTCAGCAGTAGTAGCAGTGTGTGTAGCATGTGTATGTGATGGTGTAAGGAACTTACTCATAACAGATGGTGAATCAAGAGCAACAAAGGTGTTTAGAACCGTACCTCTTCTTGTAGTGGATGGTAAAATAGGAACCTTGCCATCACGAGACTTACCCATGATGGATGGATGGCAGCGAACAATAGTGATTCCAAGTGGACATGATAAATAAAGCTATGCACCCCGGCAACAGCGCCAGAAAATAGTCTTGATGACCCACAAGTATAGGGGGTGTATCGCAGTATTTTCGAGGGAAGTGAAACCCAATTATTGATTCGACACAAGGGGAGCCAAAGAATATTTATAAGCCTTAACAACTGAGTTGTCAATTCAGCTGCACCTGGAAACAATCTTCCTCACAGCAGTTTATCAGTAGCAACAGTTTTGTAGTAGCAATAGCAAAGTAATAGTAGTAGTAAAAGTAAAGACAGTAGTAACAATTGCAGTAAATAGTATGATTAAAGCGCGGTAGGCATAGAGATGGATGGACGGGAGTTGCATGGACAAGACAATTCATATGGCAATCAAAACATAGGGCATTTGCAGATAAATAAGATAAAGCATCCAAGTACTAAATAATCATAGGCATGTATTCCATATATAGTCATATGTGATCGCAATGAGAACTTGCACAACATCTTTTGTCCTGCCAGCCCGTTTGCAGCGGGGCCTCAAGGGAACTACTGACAATTACGGTGCTCCTTTTAATAGAGCACCGGAGCAAAGCATTAACACTCCGTGAACACATGTGATCCTCACATCAAAGCCATTCCCTCCGGTTATCCCGATTTCTGTCACTTCGGGGCCTTTGGTTCCGGACAAAAACGTGTGTATACAACTTGTAGGTAAGACCATAAACAATACTATCATAATGAATCAATAACATGTTCAGATCTAAAATCATGGCACTCGGGCCCTAGTGACAAGCATTAAGCATAAAAAGTTGCAACAAAGTCAAAAAGCACTAATAAAAGATACTACGCACCATGCCCTAACAATCTGATGCCATTACATGAACGATCTCATCCAATCCCTACCATCCCCATAGCCTACAACGGGGAATTACTCACTCATAGATGGGGGAAACATGGATGGTCGATGGAGAAGCGATGATGATGATGGCAATGATCTCCTCCAATTCCCCGTGCCGGCACGGTGCCAGAATGGAGTTTCTTGTTCCGAATTGCGGAATCTGGTGGTGGCGGCAAAGCGGAACTCTTTTGGGGAAAACGTCGAACCCTCCTGGGGTTTTAGGTCAGGAGGCAACTTATAGGCGAAGAGGGAGACTGAGGGGGTGCCTGGGACGGCTAGACCACCCCCTAGTGTGGCCAGGCCTAGCCCGCGCGGCCAGGGGGTGTGGCCAGATCCCGGCCCCTCTCTGTCTTGTAGTTTGGCTCCTTGAGTCTTCTGGTGAAATAGGATTTTTGGCATATTTTCCAGGATTTTTCCTGATAGTTGATTTTCTGCAGAAAAACTAGAAACCAAGGTAATTCTGCTGAAAACAACGTCAGTCCGTGTTAGTTGTATCCAAAACAACGTCAATAGGCAAAGGCAAGCATAGCCCCACACATGATATAATCATATGATTTCAAAGTATTTCATTCTTGACATGTGCATACGATTCCAAAGTCTTTTATCGATAGATAAATAGAGTAAATCCTATCTGATGCATGTTACCTTTGTAGCCTCTATTCTCTGATCCACCGCTCCTAGCATAACTAGGGTTTGGCTTATGAGCTTCGCTAGAGTTGTTTATGTCTGTTGTGCTTAGCCAAGCTTAGCTATTACCGCTGGTCCATCCGGTTGATGAATCAGAGCTGCGAATGAACCTAGTTGGACAGAATGACGTGGTATGATCAGAGACGAAAGTTAAACATGCTAAGGCTTGTATGGGAGGCCACATCAGGTTGTGGTTTTTGCAGTCCCATACTTTCCACTATTAGGACCTGAGTTCTTGCCTCTTGAACCAAGATGAGCGTACAACCACACGGGGGCCTGGAAACCCCCTCGACCAACTAACTTTCCTAGTAGATTCCATGAGTCACATAGTTCGGGCGTTCCATTCGACATATGCATTCTGGTTGTTCTCGAAGGCGGTGGAGGAGGTGCATTCATATAGGTAGGTAAGCGTGGCCGGGAACAAGAGAGGCACGGCCTCCATAATCTTGAACCCTGCGCACATCTCTAGGGGCCGACTTCGGGACTGGACCCGTTACGACGGCATCTCCTTAGGGCATGACTCATGGTATCGGCAAAAGCAAGGTAAAGGTCATGTCTAACCTCTCTTTACCAGCCTTCCAAGGAAGAGAGCCACTACTAGTGGCATTAAGAGGAGGTTAGTACGTGTGGGTAAAGTTGTGCATCCCTGCAAGGTAATAATCTTTTTGAAAAGCCGTGTCCACGGTTATGGACGACTTGGGAACGGACGTGATGATCATAGAGAACGATAACCTAATCGTAAAACTTGACAAGAGATGTGAGGTGTGCTTAAGGATGCTTCCTCAGTGATCGAGGGGGTGATCCTAGTTGGTAGGTTCAGCTGATAAAGATTCGGTGGATATCAAAAGATGATCAAAGCTAGAGATATCGCTTCCTTATCCACTTTTAAAAGGTAATATTAGTCGAGCTTCTCCTCTCTCTTTTACAAAGAAAGTTAGCTTTATGCAAATTAACCCCACCAACCATCAGTCTTGCGGAGTACACCCTGTACTCAGCCTTGCTTTGTTGATACTTTTGCAGCAGGTAAATGTTACCATAGAAGAAGAGTTAGTTACATCATCGACATCGACGAGTAGCTTGGGGTTCCCGGTCGGCATCCTGGAATCTATGGTTGGGATGTCATCGTTATGCTTTAGGCCTCTTAGACCATTTGTTAAGTTTACTATACTTAATAGCATAATTTGCCTTCCGTTGTTTGATGTTTGTGGTCAGTGACCTCTTCTTGTAATATTTTGGTTCTTTGCTTAGTTATGAGCTTACTGTAATAATTTGTGTGTCGTAGGGTCATTGTAAAGTTACCGATTCTCTCTCTGTACACTTCCGCGATTTAGGTTAGGCTTATATCAGACAGAGGTCTAGGATTTTTCTAGCCCTAATCCCGGGGGTGTTAGAGGTTTTGGTATCAGATTGTTTTGATGGTTCCATAGTGTTCTGTTCTAGGCCTCGAAGTTTCCTTCCGCCTCGTGTGCCTTCTTTTTATTTGTTTGGGTACTTCAGAAGTTATTTATTCTCTTGGAAGGTGCCTCGTGGTTATTATCTTGTAGTGCTCTTTGTGCTACTAAGATAGTAGTTACTCTTTTCTCGGGTTTTAACCCTTGGACTTGAACCAAAGATCCCGGATTGTGCTGGATTCTGGTGTTGAGAAATGTTGTACATGAAGCTAACCTTTAACCCAAGATCCATTTTGTTGATCCCTGTTGTTAATGTTCAAACATTACCTCATAATGGCTAGTACCTTCTAGTATAGCCTTCAGGCTTGTGGTTATTGTCGCGATTGAATTGTGACAATTAATGACTTCCCCTACCACATGCTATTGTAGATGTTCTGTAATGGAACCAAATAGATCACGACAATAGTACTCCTCGTGAGTCTCATTTATATATTCGTGACTCTGCCACACTCCCCTCTTCTGCATTGGTCTTCGAAAGATTGTTGACTTATGCATCCACATCTCGGGATTCTACCCTGACCATGTTCCTTTCCCCTTGTTGTTTCCGACCTTTATCTACGAGTTGGTAGCCAAGTAGTAAATGCACATCGATGTCTTTCGATGCAAGATACTCTTGTGGTCTGTCAGACAAACCATCTCAGGATGTCAGGAGAAACAAACTCCAATACCTCGTCATATCTAGGACCAGGTCAAAGTGTTGTAATCCGCAGATCGATAAGCATTGATTAGCTTTTTCTCTGTTCTACCTTAAAGTATCACACTCTTATATACTAAGCGTTCGTGCTGAGTTCCATGACCTCCTAATGAAGTGATACACTTATACATCTTTACCCACCCTTCCTCTGAGTTTTCGTGCTCGTGAATGATGCGTGTGCGTAATAATGTGGTTATATGAGATTCTTAGGAATCATTACTGCTTTAGACCTCAACAAGGACATTTGTGCCATCCTTAGTGTGATGGTTAGCCTATCACTAAACAAAGGATGATTGTGCTACCAAGTCTGTTATTCTGGTACACTCTCTCTTCAGACAAAGAGTTAGGCTAATGAGAAAGCTCTGAGACTATGTCTTCTTGCCTTACCAAGCAAGTTTCCTCTCGAACTAAGTGACATATCGGTGGTCCGTGATATTCTAGACGTCTTTCTAGAAGTATCGCCATGTTGCCACATGACCATGTTGTCATGTTCTTGAGCAAGCAAGTTCTCTGAACTACTCCTTCTCCAAGGATCCGTACTGGATACCCCTGAACTAGTTGGTTGAGCTTAAACAACAACTTGGACAGTTGTAATACAAAAGTTCTATCAAACTTGTTCCTTCTAATGGGATGTCTAGTTTTGTTCGTGCTGAAGAAGGATAGTGTTTCCTTCGTGGAAATGTTATCGTCCCCACCTTTGGTTTGATTTGGGCTATCGTCAAATCAAACTCAGTTCTAGGGACTATCCTGATGGTGTATCTGTTCGTGATGTTTCACCTAGGTACATCTTCATGTCCCTTGGTCTGACCAATATTGTTGTTCCGTTCATACCACATATGAGTCCATATTCATGGAGTATTTGGATAAGTTTGTTATTGAGCCCATCGATGACATTCTTATCTTCTCCATGCTAGATTAGATTCATATGGAACAATTAGCGGTAATGTTGGAAACTTTTGAGAACCTTCTTTGAGTTACCCAAAGTATGTGTTCTGGATGTTAGAAGTAACCTTGTCCGGTTCACGTGCAATAGTTGAAAGTTGTCGCCGTGAACTCGAGTAGAGTTATCTTTGTTTCCTCGGGAATCATTTCAAGTCAGTCAAGCATGTGTGAAGTATTCTTGATATGGTAGGTTGATACCTTCACATCTCGAGACAATTCTGTACGCACCCAAAGCCACTAACTGAATTGTCATGGAAGATAAGAAGTCCTACAAACTTCAGTATCCTCCTAAATGTTTCCCAACAAGGATGCATTTTTTTTTGTTGCAATCAATTCATGTAAGGGCAATTATTTTTTGATAACTTGCTAATACATGGGTTTCGCAACCTAGCTCATTCTTTTGGAGCTTTACAATGTAGTCCATGTCTTGAGAATCTAGTGACTTCACCTCTATGGTAAATGTTGCAAGTATTATATTCAGATATGCTAAGTCTGAAGTATTGTTTCACCTAACCAGAGTTGCATCTCAAGCAGCAACGATGGTTGGTTTTCTTCAAAGGTTTTGACATAGGTCTCTTTGAAAGTCCGGCAAGATTGATGTAGTGGTTGACACAATCAATCGGAAATCCTATTGTCATATACTTTTGAATCAATAATAACAACCACTCTTCATGAGCTTCTTCTATGCTCTACCGTAGGAGCTATGCTCATGGTTTCCTTTGTATCCGAAGTCCGACCTTTACTTGATGTCTGCTTTCTCAAACATCAAGGAGAACATTTAAAGTAGAGTTGCTAAATGTCTCTCGGTCGATCCTCTAGACCCTTTTATGTTGGCAAGCTTATTATTGTGCCAAGTAATGGAAATCTAAGAATGAAGTTTTTTTCCTCGTGTCATCAGGAATCTTCTTATAGATTCATCTTAGTGGTGTAAAGTGATATCACGATCTTTGGCAAAGATTTTGATAGACCTGGATGAATAAAGATTTTCCCTTCGTTACCTAATGTGTTCGAAGAGCGACAATGGTTTTGATATTCAGAAGTTCCTCTGGTTACATATTCCTTGTGACTCTTATGAGTCCTCTACACCAAAATACCTCTCTGTCTTGACCTTCTGTTGAATGAAGAGTGATCCTTGTCTATCAAAACTAGTTCAACAAGTTGGTTCTCCACGTCTCTGTATCCCTGTGAAATCTCTACTTAAGCCGCATAGTAGAGGTTCATTTCTCGAAGTCTGTGGTCTTGTTCTTTCCGTTGTACACTCTCCTTTTCATAAGCTCAAACTCTTCTGAAGTTCCATGGTCTCAATCCTTATGAAGACCAGCTATCTAACAACTTTAAAACCTTCTCCTTTTTGTTTCATCTGTTACGTTGATGTGTTTCATGCTCGTTGACTCCAGAGATGTTGAGAAACATCTATCCACGAGTTGACCATGAGATACTCTATTTGTGGTTCTGTGTCCTTCCCTCTCCTCTTTAGCGTGTGCAGCTACCTCGAAGAAAATGAAGCGCTTCATTCATTCAATAATGGTGGCATGGATTAGCCTCTTCGAGAAGATAGTCGAAGCTTAGTGTAACCCTGTCTCTTCTATCTTCCTACCTAGGAATCTCGGGACAAGATTCTATTAAGGGGGATAGAGCTATAACACCACTAGTTTTATTAGTCTCTAAGTAGGGTTTGTTTTGTGCATAGCATGAGCATCATGTTAAAAGGCATGCAACAAATAATCACAAAACCCTATTTTTCCCCTTTTATAAACCTTCTCAAATGGTTATAAAGGGTCCCCACAGTATTTTAAAGGTTTACCAAAAGTCTCTAGTATTTTTTGAAATGACACCAAACAGATTTGAATTCAAATATAAAAAGAAAAAGGGTTTTCTGGAAAAAAATTGATCAGCAGGCTGCAGCCTACCTCCCTCTCTCCCCTTCTGTCACCCGCAGCCCAGCTGCAAGAGTCTGGGCCCAAAGAGCCCAGAATCCCACCTTGGCCCGACCCAACTTACCCCTTCGTTTCATCGTCTTCTTCGCGGGGGAAAGCTCCTCCGTGTCAACGCCGGCACCGTCTGCCATCGCCAGGATGCACGCCTCGCGCCACGATGACCGTCGCCGCCCCCTAGCGCCTACAAGACCCCCCATCTGCTGTAGAACGAACCCTAGCACGTCTTTCTCCCCTTCCTCTTCTTCTTGCGCAGAGGCGACCTAACCCTAGCTCACCGGCCGTCATCGTCTCCACCGATTTCGGCCTCCCCGAGCCACGACGCCATGCCTAGGAGCTCTGTCATGATAGACTATGTCTCCCTGCCAGAGGAATCGACTACGCGCGCTCGCAATCGACCCGTCCAAGATCAACATCACCGATGGCCGCCGTGGCCATGATCGACGATTGCGCCGCCGCCCGACCTCCCCTAGCCTCACCGACCCTTCCGTTGCAATCCTGGTGAGCACGCGGTCATCCCGGACCTTCCCTCCCTCTCGCTCTCGCTCTGGTTCACCCCCGCCTCATAGCCCGTCGTTGCATGCCGCCAGTAACCACCACCGATGTCGCTCCGGCGACCATTTAGGAGCGGCTCCGCCACCATGTGATTCAGGCGCTCCCGCGCGTCGAATACCCACAGCCGCACCAGCCCGCATCGTCCCTAGCACCGGATTCGACCCCAGCAGTGGGCATCTCCATGCTGATGTCATGATGATGTCAGTATGACACAATAAAGCCTTTTCTTTTATTAAATGATTTCTGTAATTATTTGATTAAATGAAAATGCTGACATGTGGGCCCTGTCTGTCAGGGTTTTATTCATTTTGGAAATAATTTCTGAAATTATTAAACTTCTGACATGTGGGCCTAGGTTATAAATATTTAATATAATCCAAAAAGGTTTAATTGTTTTACTAATGATTTAAAATGAATTAAAATTTGGAAAAATCATAACTAATTCATTTTAAATCAGAAAAATATGTATAATATATCAAAATGTTCAGAAAAATGAGATCTATCCAATAGACTCATAATCTTGCATTGTTACACAACTTAAATTGCAA
The DNA here is from genome assembly GCA_023614405.1 of Avena insularis. NCBI lineage: Eukaryota > Viridiplantae > Streptophyta > Magnoliopsida > Poales > Poaceae > Avena > Avena insularis. The sequence goes on from CM042690.1 coordinate 447,874,538, forward strand.
GTTTAATAAGAAGAACAAAATAACCCCTCTCATATGGATCCGGGGTTTCTCCGAATTAGGGTTTGGACCCCTCGGACCCCGTTTAATTTGCCAAGCATGTCATAGGGTTTAATTTCAATACAATTTAAATTGCCATATCATCATCCTTGCTTGAGCATTGCATCGATGCCATGTGTTGATTGTTGCTTCCCTTTTCGGTGTTTCAGCTTCTTCTCGGTAGACCTCTGAGTTGATGTGAGCAACGAGATCGAGTCCAACATTGAAGACCGAGATCAACACCATCGAAGGTTATCGACGAATGACACCAAGAAGATGAACCTGAAGTTCTATATCTGAGTATCAACAGGCAAAGGCAAGCATAGCCCCACACATGATTAATCCTATGATTTCAAAGTATTTCATTCTTGACATGTGCATACGATTCCAAAGTCTTTTATCGATAGATAAATAGAGTAAATCCTATCCGATGCATGTTACCTTTGTAGCCTATATTCTCTGATCCACCGCTCCTAGCATAACTAGGGTTTGGCTTATGAGCTTCGCTAGACCTGTTTATGTCTGTTGTGCTTAGCCAAGCTTAGCTGTTATCGCTGGTCCATCCAGTTGATGAATCAGAGCTGCGAATGAACCTAGTTGGATAGGATGATGTGGTATGATTAGAGACGAAAGTTAAACATGCTAAGGCTTGCATGGGAGGCCACGTCGGGTTGTGGTTTTTGCAGTCCCATACTTGCCACTATTAGGACCTAAGTTTTTGCCTCTTGAACAAAGACGAGCGTATAGCCACACGGGGGCCTGGAAACCCCCTCGACCAACTAACTTGCCTAGTAGATTCCATGAGTCACATAGTTCGGGCGTTCCATTCGACATATGCATTCTGGTTATTCTCGAAGGCGGTGGACGAGCTGCATTCATACAAGTAGGTAAGCATGGCCGGGAACAAGAGAGGCATGGCCTCCGTAATCTTGAACCCTGCGCACATCTCTAGGGACCGACTTCAGGATTGGACCCGTTACAGCGGCATCTCCTTAGGGCGTGACTCATGGTCTCAGCGAATGCAAGGTAAAGGTCGTGTCTAACCGCTCTCTGCCGGCCTTCCAAGGAAGAGGGCTACTACTAGTGGCATTAAGAGGAGGTTAGTACGTGTGGGTAAAGTTGTGTACCCATGCAGGGTAATAATCTTTTCGAAAAGCCATGTCCACGGTTATGGACGACTTGGGAACGGACGTGATGATTGTTGGGGGGATGATCCCCAGATACCCCAACCGAACAAGAAAGAGGGCAGTTGGATCGCGTCCGGCTGGCCAAGTGCAGCCGGACAAGGCAAGCCGGGCCGGCTATCGCATGATAGCCGGATCGGCGAGAAGCAGTCGGTTATGGTAGCGTAGCCGGAACCAATCAAGGAGAAAGGATGACGCGTGGATCAGTGTGCGGTATGCCCTGTATGACGACAAGACTGGCAACTACTCGGCCATACCGAAGACTTTGTGGGGATGACGCAGGAATAGTGGCCCGATGCTGACGACGGGCTCGCATGGCGTCCACTGTGCCTACGACAGCCATACCGCTCATACTCCGATGGGACATGTTGTACCGGATACTGTAGATGACCAGCCGGCTGGGACCCGCCTGTGGGGCCTGCCAGTCGGATTGGCCAGTGAGACCGTTGCCTCTCTGCCTATATAAGGAGAGAGAAGGCCTTCGTAGAAAGGGTTGGTCTCAGTGCATTTAAGGCAGTAGCAAGAGAATACAGCTCGAGGAGCACTTGTAGTTTGTATATCACTCATAGTTAGATCGGCAGGAGTAGGAGTTTTACCTCACCACGAGGGCTCTGAACCTGGGTACTTCCTGCGTCCTGCTACGCTTGCTTGTATCCAATCCCGCCTGCGGACACCGTCGATAGCTTCCCTGCTAGTCCCCACACCTCTATCTTAACTTCTTAGGTACTGCCGTTCCCAATACAATGACAGTTGGCGCCCACCGTGTGGCAGATGGCTTTGACCAGAGTCACGTTCCGCACGGGACCCTGCACTTTAGCCGGTGAGCACGTGGCCTCCGGCCTGGTGCTCACGCTCGGCAAGTTCGACTGCGTCATCGACAACGCTTCCTGCTTCACCGGAACCTCCTTACCGGTGAACGGCTCCATCCTGCTCTTCGGTGCCCTCCCCGTCTACGTTGCCACTGTTCCGAAGTGTTTCCCTAGGGAGATCGTCTCCGTCGTGGAGCTGCTGCATCCGGGCGGTAGCTCCTCCGTTGCTTCCTGCAGTGTGGAGGTCATGAGGGCCGACTCCAGCTCTCACCCCCGCCAACCGCGGGAGCGAGGCACGGACGAGGGCGGAACTTCCGCGCCTCCGCAGCCTTGGAATCCGGTGGAGCAGGCCATTGATCGGCTCCTGATGCCGGTTAACCTCGGGGATAACCCGGAGGAAGCGGAAGCCAACTTCGGCATGGAGAGACAGATCCTCCTCCAGGAGGCCATGGAGCTGGCGGCAACCCGCAAGCAACTCGAGATCACCCGGCGCAAGTACGACCACGTGCATGGCTTCACTCTGTCTACTGCGGAGCCGAGCCAGCACGGCCATGTGCGTCGCTGAGGCGGTGAGCTGGGCAGAAGAATGGAAAAGGATGGGGAGGCGGATCCCGCACCCGCCCTCATCCGGCCCACCTACAGCACGCCCATCAAGAACCTGCGCGTGGCGCGAGCCGTGGCGGAAGAACTGCCCAACTTGGAGGGCAAGGAGCGAACCCGCCAGTACGCTCGCGTGTAGGAGCTTCTCCGCATCGCGGATGAGCAGGATGATGCCAACCAGTAGATGCAGGAGAACCCCAGCTACTCCAGGGGGAGCAAGCCACCTGTCAACAGCAAGGGTGCGCCCCGCGACACCCAACAGGCGTCCTCCCCCCAGCCGGCTAAGGCCCACAGCAGGCGCCACAGCTCTAGCAACAAGGGCCAGCCGCGCCAGGAGCAAACGGTGAACAGCAACCCACCGCCTCCCCCTCCACCAACTGGAGCACCTAGACCCGCCGGTTCCCGTCTCTCGGGCTGGGTGGGAGCTCCCAACCCGGATCGTCCAGATGCCCGTGACCGCATCGAGCTCCTCGCTCAAGCGCGCGTCACAGAGAAAGAAGACTCCACTGGACCGGTTTGTTTCAGACCGCGCATCCGGAACGAGCCGTTTCCGGATAAGTTCACCCTGCCCAGGGACACCCCCAAGTACGACAGTAGTATGAAGCCGTAAGACTGGCTGACCGACTATGCTACAACAGTCGGCATCACCCATGGGAACAAACGCACAACCGTGTGCTATGTCCCTCTTATGCTAACCGGGTCGGCAAGGACATGGCTTAACAGCCTTGCGGCCAACTGCATCAACGCCCGGCCAGACTTCGAGAAGGTGTTTGTCCGCAACTTCAATGGCACGTACAAGCGTCCGGGACGCCCACATGACCTGGCCTTGTGCGTCCAGGTGACCACGAGACCGACCGCGAATACCTCGCCAAGTGGACGGAGCTGCGCAACACTTGCAAGGGCATCCTGGAGAGCCAGGCCATCAGCTTCTTGATCGATTGTTACCGAGAAGGCACCATGCTTCGCCACCGGCTACTGTGCGACGAGCCAAAAACCATGGCGGAGCTCATGATGGTTGCGGACCAGTACGCCACGGTGGATGCCGCCATGAAGAAGCCCCTCCGAGTAAATGCTCAGGCGTCGACTCTACGGACTGAGGGCCGGCTCGTCCGAGCAATCCGGCTGGCGAAGCCAGATCCTCCAGACGCCACGACAACAACAACCGGTTCCATGGGGACCGCCAAGCCGGACAACAGAAGCCCCGCTACCATGCGCGGCAGGTCAATGCCGTGGAAGGGGCGCCTGACGCGCCGGCTAACGATGCAAGGAGGCAGAAGCCACGGCTCACCTTCGACCAGATTTTTGACGGCCCATGCAAGTGGCACAGCGGTCCCTTCAAACCGGCTACACATACCACCCGGAATTGCACCTAGACTCGCCAGCTAAAAGACCAGGGTAGCCAGCCACGTCTCCCCCCGCCCCCTCCTAGTGGACCACCACCACCGGCTAGGGGAGCCGGCAATGATGGTAACGGTAGCAATGGTGGCAACAACAACAATGGCTACCCCTAGCCGCACGCCGCCTACCACATCTTCGAGACGGAGCTAGACGACAAGCACAGCCGCAGGCAACGCTCCAAGGAGGTCAATGCCATCGTCTCTCTGGTCCCCTAGCACCTGAACTGGTCGGAAACCCCCATCACCTGGAGTCGTGAAGACCAGCCGGAGCAGCTGCCGACTCCCGGGGGCTACGCCATGGTGCTCGACCCCCTCATCATCTCCAACGCGCTTACCTGCCGTTTCTCGTGCATCCTCATCGACGGAGGCAGCAGCCTCAACCTCCTTTACCGGTCCTTGCTGGAGAAGCTGGGCATTCGCGAATGCGACCTGCGCCCGACTACCACTACGTTCCACGGCGTGCTGCCAGGGCCAGCTTGTGCCCCGCTGGGTAAAATCCAGCTGGATGTCATCTTCGGGACAGAGGAAAACTTCTATCGCGAACCGTTCTGGTTCGAGGTGGTAAACCTGACGAGCTCCTACCACGCTCTCCTCGGACGCCCCGCCCTCGCCAAGTTCATGGCCATCCCCCACTACGCATACCTCAAGACGAAGATGCCGGGACCCAACGGCGTGATCACCATCGCCGGCTGCTTCAAGCAGTTGATGGAGTGCGCCTCAGCCAGTTCCAAACTGGCAGAGGCCCTCATCATAGCCGAGGAGAAGCGCGTGATCATGCGCAATGTGGCCATAGCCCAGCAGGACATACCGGCTAGCAGCAAACCGGCTGGAGAAGGAGCCTTCCAGCCGGCAAAGGAGACAAAGAGGATCCTGCTTGACCCCTCCGACCCGACCAAGTTCGTCACCATTGGTGCCAACTTGGACAGCAAATAGGAAGGCACGCTCATCGACTTCCTCCGTGAGAATCAGGACATCTTTGCATGGTCACCCAAGAACATGCCAGGTGTACCGAGGGAGTTCGCCGAGCACCCACTTCATGTGCGACCGGATGCTAAACCGGTTAAGCAACCTCTGCGCTGGTTTCCGGAGGAGAAGAGAAATATTATCGGTGACGAGATCACCCGGCTCCTTGCAGCCGGGTTCATCATGGAAGTGTACCACCCGGACTGGCTAGTGAACCTAGTCCTGGTGCTGAAAAAGAACAAGACCTGGCGCATGTGTATCGACTACACCAGCCTGAACAAGGCGTGCCTGAAAGACCCCTTTGCATTGCCCCGTATCGATCAAGTCAACGATTCCACGGCCGGCTGCGACTTGTTGTCTTTTCTAGATTGCTAATTCGGTTACAATCAGATCCGGTTAAACCCGATTGATCAGATTAAGACGTCATTTATCACCCCCTACGGGGCTTTCTGCTATGTAACCATGCCTTTCAGTCTGAAGAATGCAGGCGCTACCTATCAGCGCTGCATGCAGAAGTGCTTGCACTCGCAAATAGGCCGAAACGTGCACGCCTATGTGGACGATGTGGTCATCAAGACCAAGGAGAAGCGCACCCTCCTCGAAGATCTGGGAGAGACATTTGGCAACCTCCGGCAGTACCAGATGAAGCTGAACCCGGAGAAGTGCGTCTTCGGGGTGCCATCCGGTCAGCTACTCGGTTTCCACGTATCGCAACGAGGCATCGAGGCAAGTCCGGAGAAGATCGCGACCATCGAGAGGATGCAGCCGCCCAGGAGCCTGCTTGGAGTCCAGAAGTTCACCGGATGCGTGGCCTCCATCAGTCGTTTCGTCAGTCGGCTGGGAGAGAAAGGCACTCCCGTTGTACCACATGATGAAGAAGACGGACAAGTTCTCCTGGACTTCGCAAGCCGACGCCGCATTTCATGACCTCAAGCGCATGCTGTCCACAGCGCCGGTTCTAGCCACGCCGGCTAGCAAGGAGCCGATGTTGCTCTATATAGCAGCCATCAGCCAGGTCGTCAGCGTTGTCCTCGTGGTGGAGCGCCTCGAGGAAGGCAAGGCTCAGCCAGTTCAGAAGCCCGTCTACTACCTCAGCGAGGTCCTCTCCCTCTCCAAGCAGAACTACCCCCACTACTAGAACATGTGCTACGGCATGTACCTGGCATGCAAGAAGCTCAAGCACTACTTCCAGGAACATCTGATTAAGGTCGTGTGCACCGCACCCCTTTCGGAAATCATCGGCAACAAGGATGCCACCGGTCGAGTCTCCAAGTGGGCCATCGAGCTCGCCGCCTACTCCATCCAGTATGAGCCCCGACTCACGATCAAGTCACAGGCGTTGGCGAACTTCCTCATCGACTAGGCCGAGACCCAGTATCTCCCACCGGTTCCGGATTCGGACCACTAGAAGATGCACTTCGACGGGTCAAAGATGCTCGGGGGCTTGGGAGCCGGCATCGTGCTCACCTCGCCCAAGGGGGACCGGCTGGAGTACGTCCTGCAGATCCACTTCAAGGCCTCCAACAACGTAGCCGAATACGAGGCACTGGCGCACGGACTCTGGCTAGCCAGGGAGATTGGTGTTAACCGGATCCTTTGCTTCGGTGATTCGGATCTGGTGGTGCAGCAAGTATCCGGAGAATGGGACGCTCGTGATGCAAACATGGCCCTCTACCAGTTCCACATACAGAAGCTCAGCGCCTCCTTCGACGGATGTGAATTCCATCACGTCCCCCACGTCAACAACGAGGCAGCTGATTCGCTCGCCCGAATCGGATCCACCAGACAGGCGATCCCACCTGGGGTCTCTTTGGAGCACCTGCGCAAGTCCTCCATCAACCCATCACCTGTGTCGGATTCCATCATATGGGCAGGGAGCGCTCCGGCTGATGGGGTGACAGAGGCGGAGCCGGCAGAACCTCCAAAGGAGAAGGCCCGCACCAACTCCGGCAAATCAGTACCCTTCGGCTTGCAAGACCCGAGGACTGCCGGCTCGTCAAGCGGCTTGGGGGCTGCCGTCTCGGGTGCCCCATCCGGACGGCCCCCCGACGACCATCAATCGGAGAGCAGGAGCATCCTCATCATTAGGGAAGTACCATCCTGGGCGCAGCCCTTCATGAACTACATCGCCAACGGGGAACATCCGGATGACGAGGTGGAAGCCAGGCAAATCCGGCACCGCGCGCACACGTACACCATCATCAACAACGAACTGTACAAGCGCAGCGTATCCGGCATCTTCTAGCGGTGTGTCGATGTGGACACGGGCTACCGGCTACTCAAGGACATCCACCAGTGCGAGCGGGCACCACGCTTCATCAAGGGCGATAGTCGCCAAGGCGTTTCTCCATGGTTTCTATTGGCCACCGCCCTCGAGGACGCCGAACAGCTAGTCCGTGCGTGCAATGGTGCCAGCGCTTCGGGCATCTCAGGCACATGCTGACTTCGGTGCTCAAGACCATACCGATTACCTGGCCCTTCGCGGTTTGGGGCCTCGACATGGTCGGTCCCTTCAAGCGAGCGCGCGCGGGCATGACCCATCTGTTGGTGGCGGTGGACAAATTTACAAAGTGGATCGAGGCCAAGCCCATCTAGAAGCTAGACGGGGCGACAGTCGTTACCTTCTTCACCGACATCATCAACCGGTTCGGCTACCCCAACAGCTTCATCACCGACAATGGCACGAACTTCGCCAAGAGGGCCTTCGCCCGATTCTGCAGCAACAAGGGCATCCGGCTGGACTTGGCCTCTGTCACACACCCGCAGTCCAATGGGCAGGTCGAAAGGGAAAACGGCTTGGTGCTAGCCGGCATCAAGCCGCGCCTCATCGAGCCGTTGGAACAGTCACCCGAATGCTGGATCGAGGAGCTTCCGGCTGTGCTATGGAGCCTCCGCACCATGCCGAATAGATCAACCGGCTACACTCCGTTCTTCCTGGTCTATGGATCGGAAGCCGTCCTTTCCGCGGATATCGAGTTCGACTCCCCGCGCAAGCTCCTTTACGACGAAAAGGCCAACCAAGAGGCATGGGAGGATGGTGTGGACCTCCTTGAGGAGGCCCGCGAGTTGGCATTGTCTAGGTCAGCCCTGTACCAGCAACGACTACGCTGCTACCATTCAGGCCGGATCTGCCCAGTCGCGTTTCGCGAGGGCGACCTGGTCCTCCGGCTGTTACAAGACACGAAGGGCATGCACAAGCTATCGCCACCTTGGGAGGGCCCCTTCATCATCAGCCGAGCGCTTCCCAACGATTCCTACTACCTCATCGTCGTGCAGCAGCCGTGCAAGAACAAGATGGACAAATCAGACGAGGAGACCTAGCGTCCCTAGAACGCGGCCTTGTTGCGCCCATTTTACACCTAGTCACCAGACAGTGTATGTATCCCGCAAACCCTATGAATGAAAATGCGGACTCCTGCGAGATGCTCAGGGGCTCCTTGCTAGAAATGTGTTTGCACCTGTTTTCTGGTTCTGATTTTCTGGCTCCGGCAACCCCTACCCAGGGGCTTGCCGGCTGGCACGACCTGCTAAGTCAACAAACCGACTGAGTAGTGTGCGACGATGTCAGAGGCCCACTCTTCGTCTCAGCTACAGATCGCAACCCGGCTGTCCGGCTAGCAAGAGCAAAAGCCTGAGGCATCCCACACGAAAAACAGGGAGGAGACGCGACAGATCTGGCGTCCCGGCCTCGCAACTAGCTTAAGACAATCCGGCTGCTAAGCCGTTAGTACCGTGCGCAATGCACTGTGAGCTCCCTTCGATTCTGGCTGCAGACCGCAACCTGGCTGCCCCACAAGGACGCAGCGAAAACAGCAGAGCACACGGGAAGGCGACCAAGTGTCCAGAAAGGCGCAAGCTAGTTTTCAAAAACAAATCCGCCTCCTAGATACAGTTTAGCAGACTAACCTATTAACATGTGAGAATGTATGTGTATGTATATTCTTGTACGACTACTTCGAGTCGGAATTCAGGAAGAAAAGAGAAGAAGATTCGAAGTCCTTGCCTTCATCAAGCGCTCCGAATCTCGGGGGCTACACCCACTGGGTGCGCTCGTGTGCCCCCAGTGGAATCTTGTAGTTTCCCGACTAGCTAAGGGCGTTTAGCCGGGCGTTCGGAGCCCAGGTGAGGGCAAGGGCAGGAGCAAGAGGAAGACAAGGAAGATTCGAAGTACCTAGCTACACTAGCTACTCCGAATCTCGGGGGCTACACCCAGTGGGTGCGCTCGCGTGCCCCCACTGGAATGTTAGTTCCCCCGGCTGAAGGCGTTCAGCCAGTGGAAGCAACTGACTATGACGCGTCTAGTCAGATGAAGTTAGAAGATTTGGGGAGAAGAAGGAAGATTCAAAGTACTTGGCTATGCCAGCTACTCCGAATCTCGGGGGCTACACCCAGTGGGCACGCTAGCGCACCCCCACTGGAGGTGCAGTTTCCCCAGCTAAAGGAGCATAGCCGGGCGAAGTCAACCAGATAAAGTCAATCGGGGAAAAATTGAAAGAATATGCAAAACACACAAGTTGAAGGGAAACCAAGCTAGTTCAAAATTAACATCAAAAGAAAAAGAGGAGATGAAGCTTCCATAAGTTTACCCGGTGCCGGAGGCAGCTGGTATAGATAGACAAGTTTTAAAGACAAGACAGGACAAACAAATACACCCGGCATCCTGAGGCGATAGCTAAGAGGCAGGACCCTTGTCATGCGGAGCGCCTTGGCTGGCGGTAGCCTCAGGCGGAGAAGGAGGCGTGGCGCTCGACCCGGTTCCGGCCCCCACAGTCGGCTGCGTCGAGGCTTCCGCATCCGGATTACCGATGGACTCCGAGTCGGTGAGCACCTCGTTGGGATCCACGTCGGCGATCTTGATGGCGGAGCCTCGGAGCTCTGGATGGGCCTGGCAGATGGCGGCAAGGTCGGTGCCAGCGTGGAAGCCTCTATCGATCTTCTCGACGCGGGCGTCCTTGTACCATGAAAGCATGAGGGCCAGAGCCATCTCTGCTCCGGCTTGCGCCGCCAAGTCCTGTAGCCGGTCCACCATGGTTGGCACCTCTCCCACCTTCACAGATAGCTGCGCCATCATCTCCGGGACCGGAGCATCTGGCCACAGGAACAAGAAGATAGCCTATGCCACTTGGCGGAGCTTGGCAGCCTCCTCGCCGAGAAGAACGACAAGCTCCTAGGCCGTCGGCTGCGCTCCCGGCCAGTTCTCCTGCAGCCAGTTATACGCCAGCAGGTCTATGCTGGGATAAAATGCTGTCAGAAAAAACATAGTCAGATCCGGCTACCGGATCCAGAAAGACAGAGGCGATGGAAAAAGGGAACTTACCCTTAGCCGTGTGACCGACTTGCATCAGTTCCTCCACCAAGGCTTTCTCCTTCGTCGCCAACCGTTTGATCTCCTTCACTTGGTCCTTGTTTTGGGCCTCGAGAAGGTTGAAGGCTTCGATCCGGCTAGCTAGTGAGGCGTTGTGCTCTTTGACGGTGGCCTCCAGACCGTCCACCTTCGCGTGCCAATCCTTGTTCTGCAGCCGTAGAGTGGAGTTGCACTTGCTCAGCCGGTCATTCGCTTTCTTCAAGTGATCGATCTCACGCTGGGCACACACGAGGATAGCTGCGACAAAGCCGGCTATCAGTAAAAAAAAGTCGTTTTAGACAATCTTACTCTAGGAAGTCCCGTTGGTAGCAGCGAGCTTTTGCTCTAGGGACCGGTTCCCGCCGGCTGCGGCCTCCAGCAGCCGGATCTCCTTCACCGCCAGCTCGAGGGTGGCGGCGAGATCTGTTAGCGAGGTGGCAGAGGAGGCGTCGTCATCCACGGAGCTGGCGGCCAAGGACTCTTTTGCGGCAACCACCGCTGTCCTCCACTCCTCCCCCGGCTCGTCATCGGAGTTGTCGTCGCTGACAACCACGAGCTCCTTGCCGGTTGCCGCCCCCTGCGTTCCCGCAGAAGAGCCGCCCGGCCGAGGACCCTCCGCTTCTGGCTGGGCCACCACGTCCGGCTGGGGGCCCTCCATTCTGGCTGAGGCAGCCGGTTCGGCTAGAGGCGGCGACGGAAGCGGCGCCTCAGAAGAAGAGGGGGCGGAGATGGAGGTGGCAGGCGCGCGAGGCGGCGACCCGGTCGGTGCTCGCGCTGGGCTCGCGGCTCCAAAGGAGACCAGCGTGCTAAAGAGACAGAAGAAGAAAAGGAGGAAAAAAGAATCAAGTAAGCCAAAGGCAACCAAAAGAAGCAGAAAATAGTAAGAGCTCCCTAAGAAGAATTTACCCCTGTACCACCAGGGGCGGCCTTTTCTTCCGACCAAGGCCGCTTGGGGAAGGAAGCTAGTTCAGCTCCTCTTAGGAGCCGGCTCCTCTGCGGCAGGCCGACTGGCGCTGGAACAGCTGGAGTCGCTCTTGCCAGCTCCAGACTGGCTAGAGTCGCCGTCCGTCGCAAGGCGCTACACCGATCGGAGGCCGGCGCGGCCTCTTCCTCCTCGTCAACCTCCGCGTGGGGGTAGGCGGCCGGTTCGTCGCTCCGGCTGGGGAAGGCATCCCCATCCCCGTCCGACTACTCGCCAGACCGCCGAGCATGCGGCTTGGGCAAGTCAGGCATGAATGTCTCGAGGGGGGCGTCGCCCTCCTCACGAAGGATGCAAGCGAAGATCTGCCAAAGGCAAAAGATTAGTCGGATAAAACAAGGATAAGGGAAAGAAATACAAAAGAAAAACTCCGGCTAAAAGGACCTACCCGGGCCGCACAGTTGTCCCGGTTGTAGGGGGCCAACCCGAAGGTCCAGCCTTCCGGCAACCGCTCCTTGGTGATTGTCCACACCCACTCCTTCAGGTTGTGGTAGCGGGAATCGCAGCGTGACAGCCGGGTCGGGTCCAACCGGCCGGAGTAGAAGCACATCTTGTGAGCTCGCTGCTGCAACGGCATCATCGGGTGGGACATCCAGCTGAGGGTGATGTCCAGGCCGGTTAGCCGGCAGGTGACGAGGGAGCGTCCGACTCCGCCTTGTCGCCATAAATCTTCAAGTCCCAGTGCAGCCGTCTGGACTCGACATCCTGGAACGCCGTAAGGTTGATTCGGTCCACATTGGTGAGGTTCTTGATGTAGAAGTACGACTGCTGCCATAGTCGCACCGTATCATGCAGCCGAAACTTTGGGTAGCCGGTCTGTGCACGGGAGTAGATGGAGGCACCGCCACAGACGAGTAGCGGCCCCTTCATAAATTGGACCTGCGGCCGGACTCGGAAGAGCCAGATGGATTCCGAGATAGCTCTCGCAGAAGGCCATAAAATGCGCTAGTGTGCCGATTGCATTGGCGCCGAGATGGTGGAGGCGGAGGTCAAAGAAGGCAAGGAATGTGAGGAAGAACGGGTGCACCGGCAATGCAAACCCGCGCACCAGGTGCGAGAGAAAAATCACCCGTTCTCCCTCCGCTGGATGTGGCGACACCTCTCCCGCCGGCGCTAGCCGCACCTCTACTTCGTCCTCTGGCGGAAGGACGCGGGTGGCGCGATACTTCTGGATGTGGTCCTCCATGACGGAGGAGCCACACCATGCTCCATGTTCATCGGCCATCTCTGGCTCATCGGAGGGCGCAGTGGCGGATGACTGGCGGTGACCTGTACCGCCGATGAGGACAAAGGGGCGGCACAGCAGGCTATAGCGGCAGCGAAGGCAAGGCGCAGAGGGCAGGAGCGCAGAAGGGGAGAGGGCAACTGGAACCAGGGGAGCGGAGGAAAGGAACAACCCCCCTGGGGCGTCCCTTTAAAGGGCCGGAAGGGCAACCGTCCACGGCGCCACATGGCACCCATCCAGGCGACCCTCACCCCAACCGCCGCCCAGATCCCGTGTGCAGACGCGGGGCACACAGAAGATCCTAGGGCGGGAACCGAAGCGTCAGCCGGTAGTTTCCTGAGGCGACGTGCGACGGGACATTACGCTGCCTGCCGCAGAGCAATGATGGAGCGTGCGTGCGTGGCCGGCGTCAGCACTGACATCACGGGTAGCGCAACTGCCAGGCGTAGCCGGTCACAAATTCAAAACGAAGAGGGAGCGCGAGCACATTTTGCCTAAGGGCGGAATCCACACGCGCTCGGGGGCTAGTGTCGGGGGGATGATCCCCAGATACCCCAACCGAACAAGAAACAGGGCAGTCGGATCACGTCCGGCTGGCCAGGTGCAGCCGGACAAGGCAAGTCGGGCCGACTATCACATGATAGCCGGATCAGCGAGAAGCAGCCGGTTACGGTAGCATAGCCGGAACAAATCAAGGAGACAGGACGACATGCTGATCAGTGTGCGGTACACCCTGTACGACGACAAGACTGGCAACTACTCGGCCATACCGAAGACTTTGTGGGGATGACGCAGGAATAGTGGCCCGATGCTGACGACGGGCTCGCACGGCATCCACTATGCTTACGATAGCCATACCGCTCATACTCTGATGGGACATGTTGTACCGGATACTGTAGATGACCAGCCGGCTGGGACCCGCCTGTGGGGCCCGCCAGTTGGATTGGTCAGTGAGACCGTTGCCTCTCTGCCTATATAAGGAGAGGCAAGGCCTCAGTAGAAAGGGTTGGTCTCGGTGCATTTAAGGCAGTAGCAAGAGAATACAGCTCTAGGAGCACTTGTAGTTCGTATATCACTCATAGTTAGATCGGAAGGAGTAGGGGTTTTACCTCACCACAAGGGCTCCGAACCTGGGTACTTCCTGCGTCCTGCTACGCTTGCTTGTATCCAATCCCGCCTGCGGACGCCATCGATAGCTTCCCTGCTAGTACCCACACCTCTATCTATCCTTCTTAGGTACTGCCGTTCCCAATACAACGACAATGATCATAGAGAACTATAACTTAATCGTAAAACTTGACAAGAGATGTGAGGTGTGCTTAAGGATGCTTCCTCAGGGATCGAGGGGGTGATCCTAGTTGGTAGGTTCAGCTGATAAAGATTCGGTGGATATGAAAAGATGATCAAAGCTAGAGATATCGCTTCCTTATCCCCTTTTAAAAGGTAATATTAGTCGAGCTTCTCCTCTCTCTTTTACAAAGAAAGTTAGCTTTATGCAAATTAACCCCACCAGCCATAAGTCTTGTGGAGTACACACTGTACTCAACCTTGCTTTGTTGATACTTTTGCAGCAGGTAAATGTTACCATAGAAGAAGAGTTTGTTACAACATCAACATCGAGGAGTAGCTTGGGGTTCCCAGTCAGCAGCCTGGAATCTATGGTTGGGACGTCATCATTATGCTTCAGGCCTCTTAGGCCATTTGTTAAGTTTTCTATACTTAATAGCATAATTTGTCTTACGTTGTTTGATGTTTGTGGTCAGTGACCTCTTCTTGTAATATTTTGGTTCTTTGCTCAGTTATGAGCATGCTGTAATGATTTTTGTGTCGTAGGGTCACTATAATGTTACCGATTCTCTCTCTGTATGCTTCCGAGATTTAGGTTAGGCTTATATCCGACAGAGGTCTGGGATTTGTCTAGCCCTAATCCCGGGGGTGTCAGAGTGGAGGACCACCCTGCCTCCACTAAGGCTGTGGGAGCTCTACCGATGATGTACACACCCACCATCAACAACATCACGGTCGCCAAAACGGTCATCGATGGCAGGGCCAGACTGAATGTGATCTCCACCGAGTCATTCTCCAAGATACAAGTGTCGTGCGACCTGCTGATGCTGACCATGCCCTTCTCTAGGGTCACGAATGGCACCACAATACCCATCAGCTAGGTGCGCCTCTCTGTCACGTTCGGGTATCAAGACAACTACCAGACGGAGGACATTGACTTTGATGTGGCGCATATCGGCCTCCCCTACAACGTCATCTTGGGCTACCCCGCCCCACCAAGTTCATGGCTGCCACTCACCACGCCTACAACGTCATCAAGATGCCAGAAGGCAATTGCAAGGTCATCACCATCCGGTGCAACAAAAATGAGGCCTTACAATCTCTCGAGTGCACCTACAAGACCGCAACCACCGCCTACCCGGAGGACGTGGATGCTCTCGATTATGTCGGGGGCACCGCAAGGAAAAAGTAGATGATGGCTCAGGAGAACACACTGGCGAAGAGGGTGGCCACCGCATTGTTCCCATCTGACGAGGGTGACACTGAGGCCATTGCTCGTAGCCGCGGGAGACCCCGGTGCAGGCTCCCCCGCCCTTACCAGCATCAGTGGGGCTCTGGAGGGTGACATGAGCATCGGAATTCCCGACTTCCTGGTGGATTGCAACCAGCGTTTGTTCGACCCCAACTCCTTCCTCGATGGCGTTTGAAGGACCTCTGGGGGTACCTGACGTCAGGAGGTTTTATAAACTCCCCTTGATCGCGAGGGCGGTCAGCTACCCGCCCCTTTTTGAAGGTGATGTGTTCGGGATATGCTATATGGGTATCCTCATAGCATGTCACGAATCCGCCTAACCCGAGTGGCCCATAGTTGGTAGCAAGGCCTATGGACTACTGGGCGGCCTAGTTAGACGGATCCTGAAGGAAGGCCCATACCGGATAAAGGAAGGCTACGCAAGAGTCCCCGACATACTCGGAGCCTTGGAGTACAAGACACGGAAGACTAGTTCGTGTAGGTGTAGGACTCTTTACCTTGTCCTGCAATGACCTTTCCCTGTAAACCCTAGGTCTTGGCGCCTTTATAAGTCGGCATGTGGGAGCCTTTAGGGCAAAACTTCTCTGATTGCAGCGTACAACACGCAACACCTTGCACAGCGAACCTGACATGGGTATACCCTACAGGTACTCGAGCTTGGTATATACGGTCCAAGTACGTATAGGCCCACGGTGTCGCCAAGGCCCAGATAGAAAGACTCGAGTAACCTGCGGACTCTCGATTGCTTGAAGATCAAGAAAAAGCTAAAGATAGAAAGTTTGAAGGGGAAAACCCTAACTTGTAACCGACTCGACCTGCTACCCGAGACCTAGCCTATCTATATAAGGGCTAGGAGGGGGCGGCGAGGAGGACACACGCAACCCTAGCTTCCATAAACCCTCGCCAGATTACATCTGCGCACCGTTGTAACTTTCGACTCCCTCAATAATTCCACGAGCAGACAAGCAGGAGTAGGGACTTCTACGAGGCCTGAACCTGGGTAAATCCTTTGTCCCCTGTGTGCTTGTTTGCTAGCCGATAGATGTCTCCAGTGCTCCCTCCTTCTCCAAAACCCAAGTCCATAACAATGGGCATTGATGAGTTAAACCCTCATCAATTGGCGCCGTCTGTGGGAAAAGGGAGTGCTGATGTTGCGGCTTCTTTGGCCCCATCAACTGCGATCTACAACTCCGCAACAGCGGAGATTCGCCAGCTCTTCAGCGCCTTCGACTTCACCGTCCACACACAGGCCACTCGCCCGGCCTTCAAATTCATGGGCGACGGAGTCAGCTTGGCGATTGGGAGCTTCCGCTTCCAAGTTGGACAGATGGGCACGCTTCGCATGCCTGATCAGCCGACAGCGCCGGTGATTGCCCCGGCATCATGGTTCCCTCCATCGATCGGCACCCTCAGCAAGCTCAATGCTCCGGTGGCAGTTGGGAACATGGTCAGCGACAGCAGTCGCGACTCCGACCTAAGCGATCTGGCCACTGAAGATGGAACCTACGGCCCCGGATCTGAAAGTTGTGGAAGCAACAGCTTCCCTAATCACTTCATGTGCGCCATCATCAACGCGGGCGACACCTCCGCCAACCGCGGTAACTATGGCAACACCGGCAACGACACCGATCCACCCAATCGGGGCAATGGTGGTAACGCCGGCAACGACACCGACCCACCCAACGCCGGCAACGGAGGAGCCATCGAACCTCCTAGCATGATCAACGAGCAAACCGGCGAATGCGTCGTGATCAGGCTCAACGAGCAAGAGTGGGATAGCTGCTGCGAAGCCCTAAGAGGTGCACCTCTACCCTTTGGGTCCCCGCAGGAACTACTGATGGGCTACCACTGGATCCTAAAGAGGAATTCAAGCGGCAAAAACAAGCAATCGCGCAACTTGAGGCGCGTCAAAAGGCGGCGGACGAGTCGAGCCTTCGTCGCACTGGGCTCTCCTCTTATGGAGGATCCTCCTCAAGAGGCAACGAGTACCTCGCCAAGAAGAGGCAATCACGGATGGCTCACCTCACCGAACAAGAGCGCATAGACGCCACGAAAGTCCTCGACTTTGGCTCTATGACAGTCGACACGAGAGGCAACGTGGTTCCCAGGACACCGCAGTCGCGTGACAAAGAGCCACCATGTACCTTCTCAATAACCAGCCACCAGCTAGAGATCCCCGAATGGCCATGCACCGATCTACGATCGCGGGCCTGGGGCTAATCGAGGCCGCCCTCGACAAGGAACCGGTACCAGACCCAAAAAAGGGCAAAGCACTAGCAAAGCGCTACTCCTCACCCTCGTCTAGCGATGACAGTCATGACCTGTCTCGTCGCCGCCGCTCACGGCGACTCGATCGCGACTACGATGCACGCGACGAACTCACGCAGAACAAGATCGACAAGTCACGGGCATGACGTGCTCGGTCGACTGACTCGGAAGAAGAAGATGGGGAGCACTGTGGCGCCAGATGCTTTAGCAGATCCACCAGGCAAAAGCGAATGCCTAAAGGGTTTAAACTCCCATCGGAGAACCCGAAATTTGACGGTCTGTAGGACCCCAAGATCTGGCTGGAGGACCACATCTCCTCCGTTAGGCTACATGCAGGCAGTCGAAGTACCGCGATGCAATGCTTGTAGCTACAGCTGCTGGGCGCCGCCCGGGCATGGCTTAATAACCTTCCACGCGGATCCATTCGCAGTTGGGATGAGCTGGTCTACAGCTTCGTGCGCAACTTTAAGGGCACGTACAAATGACCCGCCTCAATCAAAGAACTGAGATGCTGCCAGCAAAGATCTGGCGAATCGCTGTGCTCTTACATCCAAAGGTGGTCCATCATCAAGAACTCCACAGAAAACATCTCGAAAGACCGCGCGATTGACGCATACAATGGTGGTGTCCGCCGCATGGAACTCACGGAGGAGCTAGGCCGCTCAAAGACCCAGACCATCGACCACCTGATGGAGATCGCGAATCGGTGGGCCGATGGAGAAGATTCGGTGAAGAATCACCTTCACTCTGACGAGGAAGCAGAACTCGAACAAAGACGCGACCGCCGGAGTAAGCGTCGCATGCGCGTCTACGACGATCGCGATGATGTCAACATGGTTGCATCTTGCTACGCCGATAGAAGCGACGATAACCGCAACAGCGGATATCGCAGCGGCAGATACCGCGACTCTCGGAAAACCACGCAAGCACTCGCGATGAAGCACCTGCGACCTCCATCGAGGACAAACTGTCCGGGCCATGCACGGTACACTTCTACATCGACAAGCATGATGGCAAGAGAAAGTCTAGCCATCTCCTCAAGGACTGCCGCAAGTTCCTCAAGCTACACGAGGGATTGGTTCGGATGAACCGCAATGCAATCAAAAGAGGCTACGGAGCCGCTCCAGGCACCGTGGCACATGGCGCACCACCACCACCACCTAGGCCACCCCTGAACGGAGCTGCACCGGACCAGCACCACGGAGGCGAACCGTTCCCACAGGCCATGGGTACCATGATGATCCAAAAGGGGCGCCCCTCCAATAGGGTGCAGAAGGCCATCACTCGCCAAGTCAACTTGGCTATGCACTCGCCACCATCTGCTACTGAGTACCTTAGTTACAGTGAGTCGTGCATTACCTTCGACAAACACGACCACCCGCCTCAAGTACCTCGCCTAGGTCATTGCCCCCTCGTACTCGAGGCGCAAATTGGAGGCTTCGACATGAGTTGTGTCTTCATGGATGGCGGAAGCGGCATCAACCTCATATTCGCGAGTACCTTGCGAGCAATGAGGATCCCTCTAACCTGCTTGGAGGCATCGGACACAACGTTCCACGGCATCGTCCCAGGGAAAGGCGTATACCCCCTGGGCAAAATCAACCTCGACGTCATATTCGGCACGCCAAGGAACTTCCGGCATGAGCGCATCGACTTTGAGGTCGTCGACTGGCCCTCACAATACCACTGCATCCTCGGACGCGTCGCGTTCACTAGGTTCATGGCGGTACCCCACTACACCTACCAGCAGATGAAAATGCCAGGTCCCGACGGCGTCATCACGATCCACGGGAGCTTCTAGCGATCTGACAGTTGCGACAGGGAATTCAATAGAATCTCCCAGTCCTTCGGCATGCAGGAAGAGCTCGTGCGATTGAAGGAAACGACAGACAACAGTCTGCCTCCCCTGAGTAGGCCAAGCTCACCTGACCTCTCCTTCGACTCATGTGTACACACAAAGAAGGTGTAGGTCCATCCACCAGATCACGCTAAAACGGCCCTCATCGCCAACAACTTGAGTCCCGCATAGGAACTCGCGCTCGTCGAATTCCTCCGTGAGCACTGGGAAATTTTTGCCTGGTGTCCTGCGGACATGCCAGGAGTTCCCAGGGAATTCGCCGAGCACGCACTCAACGTCAACCCCGACGCAAGGCCAGTCAAGCAAACAA
Organism: Avena insularis; assembly: GCA_023614405.1. Taxonomy (NCBI): domain Eukaryota; kingdom Viridiplantae; phylum Streptophyta; class Magnoliopsida; order Poales; family Poaceae; genus Avena; species Avena insularis. The sequence goes on from CM042690.1 coordinate 447,894,050, forward strand.
TCAGGCGAGTGTTTGAGCCACGAGCGCAGGCAGTCGGAATGGAGATCAACAGACTCCTCGAGGCCAAATTCATACGCGAGCTCAAGGAAAGCACTTGGCTCGCCAATACGGTGCTGGTACCAAAAAAGGACACGGATATCCTACGGATGTGCGTGGACTTCACTTCTTTAAACAAGCACTGCCCAAAAGATCACTTCCTGCTACCACGGATCGATCAAATCATCGACTCCACCGCTGGATGCGAGCGCCTCTGCTTCCTCGATGCCTACTCAGGCTATAACCAAATTCCAATGAAGGAGGAAGACCAGGACAATGCCCTTTGGTGTGTTCTGCTACAACACAATGCCCTTCGGGCTAAAAAACGCGGGAGCCACATACCAGCGGTGCATGCAGGCTTGCCTCAAAGAGCAACTAGGTCGCAACATCCAAGTCTATGTCGATGACATAGTAATCAAAACCAAGGAATAAGCCTCTCTAATCGACGACCTGCGCGAAACCTTCGCCAATCTCGATCGTTACCGTATAAAGCTCAATCTGGACAAATGCGCCTTCGGCGTACCATCTGGGCAGCTGCTCGGGTATCTCATCTCCGCGAGAGGGATTGTAGCAAACCCGAAAAAGATAAAGGCCATACTGGCCATGGAGAAGCCAAAGAACATAAGAGGCGTCCAACAACTAGCCGGACGAATCGTGGCCCTCAGTCGATTTATCAGTTGAATGGGAGAAAAGGCACTGCCCTTCTATCAGCTCCTCCGCAAAGATGACAAATTCGAGTGGACCAATGAAGCCCAAGAAGCATTAGAAGATCTCAAGCGCCTGCTATCCACCTCGCCAGTATTGGTGACTCCACGAGAAAGGGAACCACTACTTCTGTACATCTCCGCTACCAACCAAGTGGTTAGCACAGTGCTCGTCGTCGAGCGGTCCGAGGAAAACAAGGTCCACGGCGTACAATGCCAGGTCTACTACCTCAGCGAGATCCTCACGCCAACAAAACAGCGGTACCCGCACTACCAGAAGCTAGCGAACGGCGTCTTCATGACCGCCCGGCGACTGCGCCATTACTTCTAGGAACACCCAATCGTGGTATTCAACGACGCCCCATTGGGACATATCCTCAATAACCCCGACGCCACGGGGCGAGTGGCGCTTTGGGGAATCGAACTATCTCCACGAGACATCACATACGAAAAGTGTGACGCAATCAAGTCGCAAGTTCTCCCTGACTTTCTCGTGCATTGGATGGAAAACCAACTCCTGGACAAGCCAGATATGTCCTACCTCTGGACAATGCACTTCGATGGGTCCAAGCGGAAAGATGGAGCAGGAGCAGGTGTCATACTAACATCACCTCAAGGGGACAAGCTGAAATACATCCTGCGAATGCAGTTCATAGCCTCAAACAACGAGGCTGAATACGAGGCCCTGTTGCACGGGATGAGGATGGCAAAAGCCTGCGGCGCAAAGAGGCTCATATATGGCGACTCCAAGCTGGTCGTCAAGCAAACAATGCATGAGTGCGATGCACCGAACGACAACATGATCGCATACTGCGACCTCTACGACACACTCGAAGGAGACTTTGATGGTTGCGAGTTGCGACACATATGTCGCGAAAGCAACGAGGAGGCGGACACACTCGCCAACATAGGCTCCACCTGCGCCCCCATACCACCTGGGGTATTTCTTGAGCGCATAGGCGAACGCTCCATCAAGCCAAAGGCCGCAGAGAAGAAAACAAGCGCAGCAAGGGACTCGGGGGCTACGCCACCCAATGAGCCAATGGCACTCGATGACTTGGAGCTAGACACATGACTCGAGGGACCAATGAGCGTCATGATGATCTAACAATCCTGGACGCAGCCGTACATTACGTACCTCCTCAGCAAGCGCCTACCGGACGACCCGACAGACACACGGCACATCACGCGATGCTCCAAGGCATTCGCCGTTATCAATGGTGAACTGTATAAACGCAGCATCACAGGCGTGTTACAACGACGCGTCTCCCTAGCCGAGGAAAGAGCAGTCCTCCTCGACATCCATGGAGGGACCTGCGGGCACCACGCCGGCAGTCGCGCCCTCGTTGCCAAAGCTCTACAAGCTGGATTTTACTGGCCCACGGCCATGCGCGACGCCAAGGACATAGTCCAAAAGTGCAACGCTTGTTAGCGATTCGCGGACAAGCCACACGCACCAGGCGCAGAACTACGACCCATCCCATTGGCCTAGCCCTTCGCACAATGGGGGCTTGACATGGTGGGAAAACTCCCAAGGTCCTCTCAAGGAAGCTACGTCTACCTCTTGGTCGCAGTCGACAAGTTCACCAAGTGGATTGAGGCCATGCCAGTGACCAAGCAATCAGGGCACAACATGGTCAAGTTCTTCGAATCCATTGTCTATCGCTTCGGCGTGCCGCACAACATCATCACTGACAACGGGACGAACTTCACATCCAAGGAGTTCCAAGAATTCTGCGGAAACATGGGGATCAACATCAGTTACGCCTCAGTCGGGCATCCACAGACCAACGGTCAGGTGGAAAAAGCAAACGGGCTCGTCTACAGCGGCATCAAGAAGCGACTCCTTCGACCACTCGAGCAAGCCATAGGTTGCTGGCCAGATGAGCTCCAGTCCGTACTCTGGAGTCTACGAACAACTCCAAACATCACCATGGGCTACACTCCATTCTTTATGGTGCACGGAGTATAAGCGATATAAGGCGCCGCCACAGTAGTCGCCATAATAACAAGAGTCATCTCTGCACTCAAGACTCACGACCTCCTCGACGAGGCAAGAGAAATCGACGTAAAGATCCACGATCTACCAGCGTAACTCAAGAACTACCACAGCGAAGGCTTCACCCTGCATCCTTCGTCGAGGTGACCTGGTCCCGCGACTGAAGCAGCGGGCATCTCAAGCTCGAGTCCCTCTAGGAAGGACCGTGACGTGATTACGTATAATCCTGTGTGGCGCCTATCGCCTTCAAGATTTAGAGACAGGAGTCGCATACTCCAACCCTTGGAACGTCGCACAACTACGACGCTTCTACCCCTAGTTGTTTTACTTTTTTACATCACAAATAAGGCCACTCAGCCAAGGCTACTTAGCCACACATTGTACCTCGTACTGCTCTTCAAATAAATAAAAGCTAAGTGCCCCAAAACTCTGTGTTTTCTTTCACTTTTGTCAATTTTATACTCGGGGGCTACGCCACCCTACCTACATCTATTCTTAGAACAAATAAACGCGATATCCTGAGTAGCTGGCACATCAATCAAACCCCTTAATGCAAAATCAACCTAGTCGCAATGCGCCTGGCAGGTTGACAAAGGGATGGCCAGGCTAAAGAAAAGGAATCGCATAGTGCAACGCACCTAACGCTGACAAAGCTGTTTGTACACATTCAACAATAAATTATCTACAAATATATATGAACTTTACAACACAAGTACACTTATGTGCAGGATACAAATCTAGCTACTGCTGCAACAGAAGAACATTGGTTTGTTCCTCGAAGAAGTCGACAATCTCCTCTGCTGGATGGTCCACCGCCTGATAGTATGGCACCATATTCCAAGCAGATCCGACTGGCAACGCTGGCGGCCCGGAAGCAATGGCGGCGACATCCACGTCAGGCCTGTGCAATCGCACCATCGAGAGGGCAGCCTTGGCACCAACCACCAACCGCCTCACGCATCGCGAACCGCGACATATCTTGAAATTTGGCCAGAGAGCTAGGCTTGATGGAGTGTCATCCAACGAGAACATCGCCGATAGATGTTCTTCAAACACGACAACTTCTTCAGAAGAGCAGCACTGCAAGCGCCGATCCCGCAGGTCGCCAATGCAGTCGCACGATCATGATCTACCCAGAAGTATCCACTCTCTTGAAGTTGCTCCTGGGTGAGATCATGAAGGCGGATGGCAATCCTATCCTTCTCCTCCCGCGGACGGCATGCGCTAACAACTACACGAAGCAGCACCAACAGCATGAGTACAACGTACCATTGCGGCTAACTACAAAGGAAAAGATGAGGACAAGCAAACTAACACTTAAACTGGTCGCCCAGCCGCGTCACCTCGCCAAGCAGATATTGCTCGCGGGTGGCGAATATTTCCGTCTTCGACTTCCACACGTCTGCATTACCATGGATCAGGGGCAACTCACGCTCCAGCTACTTCACGCGATCATGAAGTCACGACAGCAAGGATAGCTCCTCTACCCTGGAGCGCGGTGGTGCCACTGTCTCATGAAGAGATGGCGAATCCTGGTTCCCCCCACAGGACCACTCGATATGCCCTACCACAAGTCAAGACAAAAGAAAATAAGGCGACAAAATTAACACAAAGGCAAGGAGAACAGACGCATACAACATAAGCATAAGTGTTTACAAACACACTCGCCAGCAGGCACGTCCTTAGGCTAAAAAGGCAACTGATCAATCATTACAACAAGCTAACTACGGAGCAGCTGGCTTCTTCGACTTTGATGGCTTCGGAGGCTTCATCAAGTCCGTGGCAGTATCAGATGCCACTGACTTTCCGCCGTCCCCTGAGGACGAAGCTTTCGCCGCCTTCTTCGCACGTTGGAGCTCCTCCGAATACTTGGCAATAGTATTTATCAAGGAATGGCCATATTTGGCATAGGCAGTCGCAAAGGGAGCGAATACTACCTGCTGACCATCCGTGCCAACAGGCATCGTCTTCGACATTGCAGAAGGATCTATTTTGACTACGTGGGCTTGCACCATGGCAAGAGACATGGTCGCGCCAGCCGCGCGGAGGGAGTTCTTGTACGTGGTAGGCACACCCCCGGCGAGCGACTCCACCAGCTCTTCCACATTGTCAACCAGCTTCGCCTTCGGCACAACTCCTCCTGGAGGTGACTAAGGGTAACCTTGGCCTTGGACAACGTATTTTGGACAGCGGTGCTACAATCCTCGACCGCAGACACCGTGCCCGCCAGAGCGTCATCGCGACAAAGGGCTTGCGGATCAAAACTCAAGTCGCCAGCATCTACACCGAAAATACACACATGGATCAAACTTCTAGTGCCACCGGCAAAAACTCTAGATGCAGAGAAGAACATCAATAAACTATCTACCAGTAAGGTACCTGAGAGGGCCTTGGCGACTGAGAACAGTTGCTCTTCGAACAACTTCTCCCTGGCCACAAAGCAGGCGCGCAGATCCTCTTCACGCTTCTGGGCATCATCATGAGCCGCGATTGCCTCGTCGCGCCCCTTCACAGTTGCGGCTAATGTCTTCTCCAACGTGGCAACGTTGCACAGTAAAGCGTTATGCTCAGATACATGGGAGTCAATAATTGGCTATCAGTCGATTATACCAAAACAGAGAGAAGACAAAAATAATAAGTGTAGAGCACTCACTTTCGACCACGTGGTGACGCGTCTCGAGCATTGCATGCTGGCGACCCATCACCATCACCTGCTCCGCCACCTGCGCGGCTTCCTTTACAAGGAGCTGTCACACAAAACAAGGAGTCAGAAGAGGGCAGCAGAAGGCGTTGACTACCACATTAAAAAAGAAGGAACGATATACTTACATGGTCCTCTAGCGACTCCGAAGAAGTTTGCTAAACCGTCATCCGAGCAACCACTCGATGCTCCCCTACGTGTGGTTGAGCTCGAAGAATTGTGCCTGGAGTGGGCCGCCGCCGGAGGAGAAGGAGCGCGCTCGACCTCTACCTTGTCCCTTGAAGTCGTGACTCCCGATTCTTTCAAAAACTCAATGTCGCCAGAAGATGACGATGCCTCTTGACTACAAGACCAAGTCCACATTGAGAAAAGGACAAACTCCAGGGCAAAACCAACAAGAAGAAAACAGAAAAGAATGAACGACCCAGCAAACTTACCAGTTAAAGTTGTCAAGATCAAACGTGGCAGCCACCGATTCTGACGAAGACTCCTTGGGCAATCGCATCCTCTTGCAAGAAGACGGTGCCACAACCCTCACAGGAACAGCTGGATTTGGTGACTCCACGCCAACAGCCGCGCCTCCTGGAGTCGAAGGAGTCGACGCGTCGGAGTCCTTGCTACGCGAACGCTTGCGAGTATCCGGGCTCTCGGACTCGGGGGCTTCCTCTTCCACACCAGAAGAGACAGTCGACTCAGACTCGTCCTCTTTCAAAGCTTCATGAGGAATAACCCCCTCAGGGAGAGGAGGCATACAAGGCGACACCGCCCAATCCTGCATACAAACATTGAAGATCAGCAAACATAACAGGTAAGCAACAGAAAACGCAATCGCGAAAATACGCTACTGCGTAGCCCAACTGTACCTCAGGAGGAGGATTCGAAGCATCGAAAGGAGGAACGACTAGCTCGTTCGGAAGCACATCCTTGAAGGTGTACTTCATGACCAGTCACACCGTCTTATCTACCTCACTCGCGGACATGCCATCAGCAGACACGCGAGTGGCATTATCAGCGCCACCCCATTGAAACATGGGATGGACCCTGGCCTGGAGAGGATGGACGCGACAACGCAGCCACGTCCTGACAAGGGCGCAACCTCCCTCTTCTGCGCCTATGCGACTCTCGAGGTCGCAGACGCGTTGATATAGCACGTCTGTCTTCGCGAGTTCGGAAGGCATGATCACGTTCTTCCAAGAACGCATCTTCTTGCAAGGAGTCGCGGGATCGAAAGGCGCGAGTCCAAATTTCTCGTCCTTGGCCTTCTGGTCACGAACATAGAACCATTTGTCCCTCCCCCTGGACGGACTTGGTAAGCTTGATGTCGAAGTAGGTGGCGGATGGGTCGACATGGATACCGCAACCACCTACGTCATAAAATAAAGAGCCAGAGGCGGACTAGCGCTTCAATTTAAACAAGCGCTTGAAAAGGCCAAAGTGCGGCTCGATTCCGAGCCAGCACTCGCAAAGACTAATGAAACAGGTGGTGTGGAGAATCGAGTTTGGGGACAGCTGATGGAGCTGGAGCCCGTAGAAACAAAGGAGACCCCTAAGAAAGGGGTGGAGAGGCAAAGAAAGGCCACGAATGACGAATGCAAGAAACATCACTCGAAAACCAGCGGGAGGCACAGGAATGGTCTCACCGCTGGGGACACGCGCATTTGCGACTACCGCAGAAATAACTCCATCCTGGCGAAGAAGACGGATATCCGATGCCTTGATGATGGAAGGGCGCCATGCACCATTTGTCACGCGGGTGCCCGCGACCTTCTCCTTCCCGCCGGCAGCGGCGCTGGTGCCTACAGCAGCGGAGCCACCCTTCTTCTTCGTCGAGGCAACGGTGGCCGCGGAATCAGCGGCAGCACCTCCTTTCTTCTTTCCCATTGCGTGGCGGTGACGAGAGCACAGAAAGTAACTTGGAAACGAACGGAGGTGGTCCAGCGCTGTGGAGGAGACGAGCGCAGGAAAGCAGAAGAACAGCAGCAATGGCAATGGCAGCGAGGATGAAAAAGTGCAGATGAAAAATTACCACCGCAGCGCCGCTATTGAACCCCTGGAAGATGCAATCCAACGGTTGACAAAAACCCTATTAGACGCGTGGCGCGCATCGCGCTGGACACGTGGAGAAGAGGAAGCACGAACTGTCCCCCCACTTCTACCATTACACGCGGAAATCAAGGAGGCGCAGTTAAAAATAAGATTACGCATGCCCAGTCAAATCAAAGTCAGAAAGTGGGACCCACCGCTCGTCACGTCCCGTCAAAATCGCTCACGCGGGCAACTGAGGTCATACAAACATCAACACTGACGTCACCAAGGCTACGCAGTGGAAAACTTTGACTATTTTTAGTCCTTGCTGGAGTCTTCGACTCCACCAAGCACTCGGGGGCTACTCCCATAGGGAGCGCTGGCCGCACACCCTACCACTCGAAACACAATTCGATTATGGACATGGGTTACTCCCATAGGGAGCGCCGGAAACAAATTCGACTGAAATAATCACGCAAAAGACGACAGCAGTCGCGAAAATATTTAGTCCCTGCCTGAGTCATCGACTGAAACAAATAAGCAAAAAGACGACAGCAGTCGCAAAAGTTCTTTAGTCCCTGCCTGAGTCTTCGACTCAACCAGGCACTGGGTTACTCCCATAGGGAGCGCTGGTCGCGCACCCTATGATTATTTGCACAAAAACTGTGTGTTGATAACATCCGCACTCGCAACCTTTAGCGACACTGCCTCACAAATTTTCCCTACAAAGAGACTACGTTCCTGGGACGCCCGAATCGTCTCTGCGATGATAAAATTCGGATGCCACGCTTACGGCGTGAAGGTAAGACCTGAATAAGGCCTGGCAATGCATTTAACTGCGCACTACCAGAAATGTATCCATGCCTACAGGCATGATGAACATGCCTTGATGGACGCGTCGAGTGCTCACACCCATATAACTAGAATTCGACTCCTGTAAGACCTCCGCGGCCTGAGTCGAATTACACCAGCACTTTTCCGGATTCGAGTCCGGGGACTCGAATTTGAGTAGATTGCGTTGTTTCACCCTAAGGTGGTTAACTGATACCGATACTTCGGTTATATCAGGCACGTATCAACAATCCCTATGACATAAATAAAAGCAAATAAAATGTACTCATTCAGCACTCAAGACTTCAAAAAGTCCCTAGTCGAATCAGGATTCCACCGACACTGGGGCCATCGACATGGGTATACCCTGTGTACTGAGTTGGGTATATACGGTCCAAGTACGTATAGGCCCACGGTGTCCCCAAGGCCCAGATAGAAAGACTCGAGTAACCTACGGACTCTCGATTGCTTGAAGATCAAGAAAAAGCTAAAGATAGAAAGTTTGAAGGGGAAAACCCTAACTTGTAACCGACTCGACCTGCTACCCGAGACCTAGCCTATCTATATAAGGGCTAGGAGGGGGCGGCAAGGAGGACACGCACAACCCTAGCTTCCATAAACCCTCGCCAGATTACATCTGCACACCATTGTAACTTTCGACTCCCTCAATAATTCCACTAGCAGACAAGCAGGAGTAGGAACCTCTATGAGGGCTAAACCTGGGTAAATCCTTTGTCCCCTGTGTGCTTGTTTGCTAGCCGATAGATGTCTCCAGCGCTCCCTCCTTCTCCAAAACCCAAGTCCATAACAATGGGCATTGATGGGTAAATCCTTTCGTCAGAACCTATCTCTGTAACTCGGCGTATTGCCATTATAGTGATTTATAGCAGGAGTAGAGTTCTCTATGTTGGAAACACTCCGTCCATCAGATTCCTTAGCACGAATCTTCACGTGGGGTCTATATATTTTCACCGTGGCCAGGTTATTTTCTTTTTACCTGCATTCGCTTCCTCGTCTTTGTCTTCCTCCAACCGCACGCCCGTTCGAGCTCCTCCTTAGAAAACCTTAGCCAGAGCCCTCTTATCCTCCACCTACTCCATCATCACAATGGCCTCCAGCAGCTCCATTTCTTTGATGACGACCCCCAAGGCTATTCCAGAGTCATCTCAGGTAGTAACTATGCCGCCGGAGGGGGTGGTTGTCCCTGTCACCGCCATGGTGGAAACCACCGTCGACGACCAAGAAAGAGTGGCACCATATGCTGCTGAAGAAGGCAATGACTCCCACAAGGGAGTGTGGAGGGGCTCTGACCTCTCCGCCGAAGATTTGCAAGAACTGGTCACTGAGGGGTATCTCCCTGCGGCGAAGGATTTGGTCTAGCGGCTGGCATCGGCCGCCAAGGTGGCCCCTTCTCCCCAAGACGGAGAGAAGGTGTACCTCAAAGCTAAGCTGGTACGAGGCGTAAGCCTGCCAGTCTCCGATTTCTTCCTGGACGTCCTTCGGCACTTCCGGGTACTTCCCCGCAACCTCTCTCCCAATAGCATCTTAGTCTTTAGCAACTTCGTAGCTCTGTGCGAAGGATTCCTAGGCATCAAACCTAGATTAGATCTGTTTGTGTACTTTTTACCGTCAAGAGAGAGTTTGTAGAGTCCAAGGACGAGTTACGGATTTGTGGAACCATTAGCTTTAAGATCCAGCCTAGCCGACACTTCCCCGATATCGTAGAGCATGAGTCATGCAAGAACTGGCAGCGCACATACTTTTATGGCCCAGATATTCCCCTGCCTGGCCGCCTTGAGACATCTCCCAACTTTGTCGATGGAGCCGCCGCTGAGGTGCCCGCAAGGCAGACCCCAGCCACCCTTCCGTCCGACGACGAGGCCAACCACGCCATAACGTGGATTGAATGGCTCGTGGACGGAGGTCTGACAGGCATGGACCTAGACATGTACTGGTTTGTTAGGAGGATCTAGCCTCTGCAGCACCGCGCCAAGTTGATGTGCAAATACACTCAAGACAGGAGGGATCCCATACAAATTTCGCGGGATAACTTCTCCACTGACTTTGTCACACTCCGACTAAAGGACATCGTCTAGGTGAAGGATAGGAAGCGCGGCTTCAAGATCACCTATGACATGTTCGATTGCGACAAATGCCCAGAGGTATATTTTGTTTCCTTTGTTGCTTGTTATATACTCTAAGGTTTTTCCGACTTGAAGGTGTTAGTCTAACACTCCTCTATATACCAGCTGGCGACCTTGGCGGAGGATCAGATGGCCTCCCTGGTCTATGATCCCAATCTAAAGGATAACCAGGTGGTGTCCGACGATGATGCCCCCAAGGATCAGCTAGCTCCGGCAGCGCAAAAGCAGAAGAGCTCCAACTCTAACACTGCTGCCGAGGCCAAGAAGAAGAACAAATCGGAGAGTGGAGTCTCCAGACGATCCACCGCCGCCTTAGAGGCGGAGAAGAAGAAATCCACCATCATTCCCCTCACCAAGGCTCCTGTCGTGGAGTAAGTATATTCATTCTCTGGCTTGCACTTTTAGCTCATACTGTTTTTCAACTCTTGTGCTTATACTCTGTATGTTTCAGGAGGAAAACTGGTACTAGTTTGAAGCGATCCTCCAAAGATGTTGGAGGGTCAAAAAACATTCATGACATGCTGACTAGAGATGTGGCCGCCAAGCCCTCTCCTGCTACTGCTCCCCCTACTCCTGCTGCCAAGCCTTTTGCTGGACCCACTGGGCCCTCGTCCCCCGCCATCCCTAAGATTTCCGTCATGGAGACAAATATGAATCCAATCCTTGATTTCTCAGGCTCTATCGAAGCAAACGTTTCTCCCAGCGGTCAAGCGACACAGGAGAGCACTTCCTCTAAAGTGGCTGAAGCTCCGGCTACGGATACCACCAAGAAAGGGAAACAAGTAATGGAAGAGGCATAGGTGGTTCTGGCAACAGACAAGGCAGGAGCCTCTGAGCCATCAACTGTTCTGAAAACGCAATAGGCGGCCAGGGCATCATCCATGCCTCCGGCTCAACATCTCCTTTGGGTGCGACTCCTCCGATGTTGTTCCTGGATGATCTCATTGCGCAGGTGGATGCCATGTGTAACAATGTCGGTATCTTCCATATTGCATATGTCAAACTGGCCAACAATATCAAGCTTATTGCCATTGTAAGTCTTTTGAACTTCACTTATTTTATTTTGTGTAGTATATCCCTCTGTAGCCCCCTAGCTCTTAGGCGGATAAATAGAAGTTATTGGCCCAAGTGCTCCAAAGAACTAAGAGTAGAAATTGATAGTGTAGCCCTCGAATGTCTAGGTGGAAACTTAGAAGAATTCCGGCTAGATGCTCTAAGAGTAGCATACTTGCTAATTGAATATTGTGCTGTAGCCCCCGAGCGTGTAGTTGAAATCAGATAGTTCTGACTATATGCTCTAGAGAAACTAAGCATGTTCGCTTGTTTGCAGAATGAGAATAGACAGAGGATCACCGCCAATGAGAAGTTTGCTGCTTTCCAGAAGGAACTGGACCTTGAACAGGGTAAAACAGCCTTCTTGAAGCAACATATCAAAAATAACAAGTCTATTTCTATTAACAGCTCCTTACTTTTCCTCGTGGATTCATTTCTGTCGTCTTCTCATAGTGCTTTCTGATTTTCGTTTTACAAAAGCCATCGCCAAGGCCAAGAGCATCATCGTTCAATCCAAGCATATCCAAGAGCTCGATGATGAGAACAAAATCTTGAAGAAAGACCTGGTTGATGCTGTCAAGGGCCATGATGAGGCGATGAAGGCGCTGCAAGAGTGTGCTGATGCCGAGATGTAGCGCCTGAAGAACGAACTTGCAAAACTCAAGGAATAGAACCAAGCTGCCAAAGAGCAGAATGCAAGGAACCTTGAGGTGTACAAGACAGTTCAGAAGGAGCGGGGTGTCTTGGTGGATACATGCAAGCAGGCGGAGATGAGCATCTTCGATAACTTTCCCCGTCTTAGTCAATTATGTACTTTGGATAATCATTTGATTTGTTTGTACTCATGGTCCTTGTATCTTATGCAAACCACAGCTCCCATTAGCTTGGCCAACTTGATTGAAGGTGTTCCAGATCCCAAGGAATGCATGATTCTTGCCGACAACTTCGTCAGCACCTCCATTGCCTAGGCCAAGGAGATAGCCCAGCCTCTAGGAATAAACATCCAGGCGGCAGAATCAGCGGCCAAGTACACAGAAATCCTGCACCGAGCCCCCGAGAAACTCAAGGACTGGAAAGCCTCTTGCGTCCAGGCTGGTGCAAGGATGACCCTGTCCTTGGTCAAGGTACACTATGACAACGCTGATATCGATCTGGTGACCTCCAACTTTCCCAAACTAGACGAGGAAGGGAAGGAAATTGACAACGATGATATTTGGAATTCCCTCTCCGGCTTCGACACCAGGATTGCTAGAATGGTCAATGCAGATAGTTTCGTGCCTGCCGAGATCCTTGATGAAGACATGGCTGCGTATGAGTCTATCCCATCTCCTTCCGAGTTTGACAAGCTCTCCCGATGACGCCACCATGAAGTCCCCTGCAGCAGAGCCATAAAAAACATTTTTTATATTAAATATGTCTCTGCGAAGTGTATGCGGAAAAACTTATGTGTTGTTAAGGCGGAAAAACTTGTACTCAAGTTTCCTGCTACTTATCTGTTTCCAGAATGTGTATATGTTTTAATAAAATGCTGGCTTATCCATTATTCTGGTACACAGAACTATGCCCTCGGGTGATGATGCTTAATAGCACCATAAAGAACCTAAGAGCAAAATAGCCGGCTTTGAGTGCCGGGAAGTCACTACTCCGAAATCTACATAAAAACTTCAGAAAATGTGTAGACCAGAAAACTTAAGCTAAATCCCGTAGGCGGAATTTTCACAAGTGTAAATGCAAACTTGCGCATAAAGGGTTTATATGATCCAAAAATGAACAACTAAAGGAGGTAAAAGACTCAGAGAATATGAGTGAACCAAATGATTTATTTCATTGATCATATAAGAAATTTATTACCTAATGTAAATGTGCTAAGAGTAAAAGGGACGTAGTTGTGCTATGTTCCATGGCCGATCTGTCTCCGGGTAATCATCATCGGAGTCACGTTGCTTGCGATTGCGATTTTTTGGCCTATCTTTCAACTCGTGAATATCGATGAGGTAATAGGAACCATTTAGCAATGCTTTCCTTATAACAAACGGTCCTTCCCAAGGCGGGGATAGTTTGTGTGATTTCTCCTACTTGAGTCCAAGCACTAGATCCCCCTCTTTAAATGAGCGATGCTTTACACGGTGGCTATGGTAGCCACACAGCTTCTGCTGGTAGACGGTGAATATCTGGCATGCCAACATGTGCTCTTTCTCAAGTAGGCCCATAGATAGGCGTCTGGATTCTTCAGCGACATCCTCCTTATAGGCGGTGACTCTTGGTGCATCGTGGAGGATGTCGGATGGAAGGATGGCTTCTGCTCCATAAACCATGAAGAAAGGAGTCAAGCCGGTGGATCTGTTGGGTGTTGTTCGTAAACTCCACAAGATAGATGGTAATTCCTCCGCCCAAGCCCCAGCTACTCTACGTAGCGGTGTTTCTAAGCGCAGCTTCATTCCATGCAGAATTAGTCCATTGGCCCTTTCAACTTGACCATTTGACTGTGGGTGTGCCACAGATGCCTGGTCAAGGCGGATGCCTTTTTCATGACAGTACTCCTCAATTTCTCCGAGAGACAAATTTCTGCCATTGTCGGTGATGATGCTGTGTGGGAGACAAAATCTCACCACTAGATCTCAGACAAATTTTAGGGTTGTTTCCCCATCAAGCTTTCTAAAGGGTTTAGATTCAAACCAATTTGTGAACTTATCCACTGCTACTAGCAAGTGTGTAAATCCATAGGGTGTTGTCTCCAAAGGACCCACCATGTCCAGCCCCTAGACTGCAAACGACCAAGTTATCGGTATGGTTCACAATTCTTCAGCTGGAAAACTTGGTTGTATTGCATAGAACTGACGCCCAAGGCATGTTTGTACCAACTTGTCAATGTCCGCCTTGGTAGTTAGCTAGTAGAATCCTTGCCGGAAGGCCTTGGCCACCAATGATCGGGGAGCGGCGTGATGCCCGCAATCTCCGAGATGTATTTCTCTAAGGATTTCAATACCTTGCTGCTGGGAGTCGCATCAAAGGAAAACTCATGTTGTACTTCTTTTGTATAGTTGGCCGTCAATGATGATGTAGCCTTTTTCTCTACGTACTATTTACCGACTTTTGACTTTGTCGGTGGGTAAAGTTCCATCTTGTAGATAGTCCATGAATGGTCTCGTCCAAGCCAGAGAGGTCATCGTTACTGTAGTAACAAATGAGTCCACTCTATCCGGGTTGTCGGGGTCCGCTCCCTTCATGGATGGGGTCCGTAAATGCTCCAGGAAAATGCTTGGTGGAATTGGTCGGCAAGCTGATCCAAGCATTGACAGCAGATCTGTCACCTCATTCTCCTCCCTTTTAACGTACTTGACTTCGTAGACGTCGAAGCACTTGGCTATTTCGTCTACTTCGTCTCGATACGCCACCATCATAGGGTTCCGCGTGTTCCAGGTGCCAGCTAGTTGCTAGGGAACCAAGTAGGAATCTCCACAGCAAACTATGCGCTTGATGCCAATATCCTTGGCCACACGAAGTCCGTGAATGATGGCCTCATACTCTGCCATTGTTGGTCGCATTGAAGTGGATCTGCAGGATGTATTGCAACTTTTTCCTTTTGGTGATTGCAATAATACACTAGCCCATGAGCTGTTGAGTAGCTTTGATCCGTCAAAGTGCATGACCCAATATTCTGGCTCTAGCACTGGAGTGTCTTCTAGCAGTTCTGTCCAATCTGCGATAAAATCCGCCAATGCTTGTGATTTGATAGTGTCGTGTGTCTTGTAGGTGATTTCAAAGGCAGAAAGTTCAATGCCCCACTTTGCCACTCTTACTGTAACTTTGCTGTTGTTGATGATGTCGGACAGTGGAGCTTTGCTCACCACTGTGATAGCATGCTCCTGGAAATAATGCCTTAGCTTGCATGAAGCAAGGAAAAGTCCATAAGTTATCTTTTGGTAGTGCAGGTAACGCTGTTTGGATTCCTTCTAGACCTCGTTTACATAGTAAACGGGTTGTTGAACTCCATATTCATGTGTTGGTTCCTTCCGCTCCACCACGATGACGATGGTGATGAATCGGTTGGTTGCCTCCATGTAAACTAACATAGGCTCCCTTGACACCGGTGCTGCAAGTATTGGTGGGGAGGAGAGTATTCTCTTCAACTCCTGAAGTGATGTGTCAGCCTCATCCGTCCATATGACCGCCTTCTTGAGCAACATGTAGAGCGGCATAGCCTTCTCACCAAGTCGGCTGATGAACCGGCTTACTGCTGCTACATGGCCTGTGAGCCTTTGTATGTCCTTCGGGCATGTCGGACGTTTAATGTCGAGGATGGCCTTGATTTTCCCCGAGTTCACCTTGATTCTGCGATGCGAAATGATGAAACCCAACAGCTTGCCGGAAGGTACCCCGAAGACGCACTTCTTGGGGTTCAGCAGCATGTTGTATTTTTGGAGATTGTCGAAGGTTTCCTACAAGTTAGCGATAAGATCATTTGAATTCTTTGACATTACCATGGCGTCGTCCATGTAAGCATGTACGTTGCGACCTATTTGGTCGTGTAGGCAACGTTGCATTGTCGGTTGGTAAGTAGCACCAGCGTTTTTTAGCCCAAAGGGCATCGTGACGTAGCAATACATGCCGTAGGGTGTGCTGAACAAAGTGGCCAGTTGGTCTGACTTTCGCATCCAGATTTGGTGGTAACCTGAGTAGGCATCGAGAAAACACAGAAGTTTCGAGCCAGCAGTCGAGTTAGTGACTTGGTCAATCCGAGGCAAAGAAAATGGATCCTTCCGACACGCTTCGTTCAAGCCGGTGTAATCAGCGCACATTCTTAATTCATTGGTTCCCTTTTTGGGGACAAGTATAGGATTTGCCACCCATCGGGTGTGAATAACTTCTCGGATAAAGCCAGCCTTAAGTTACCTAGCTATTTCTTTGCATATAGCCCTTCTTCTTTCATCACCAAAGCATCATAGAGGTTGTTTCACCAGTTTGGCATTAGGATCAATATTCAAACTGTGCTCGGCAAGTTCCCTAGTTACACCTTTCATGTCGGTAGGTTGCCAGGCGAAGATGTCCCTATTCTCACGGTGGAACTTGACGAGCGCGCTTTCCTATTTGGGATCCAGGTCTGTGCCAATGGTGGTGGTCTTGCAGGAATCTCCTTCAACAAGTTCCACCTGCTTGATCTTGATGGCGGCCTTGAATGCGGGTTCAGCAGCAGTGATCTGCTTCGTCGAAGCCGGCATCTCCGAGGCATCGACCTAGTTCTGGATCTCCTTGAACTCCTCACCGTAGAGAACTGCTTCTGCGAAGGCTGCTCCACTAAGCTCGCACTCCCGTGCCTTGGTGAAGCTTCCGTAAACGGTGATGATGCCGTTTGGTCCGGGTATCTTGAGCTTGTTGTAGAAAAAGCATGGCCTTGCGAGGAAGGAGTGGAAGATGTCATGTCCAAAAATGACGTGGTACACGCTCTTGAAAGGCACCACTTCAAAGGTTATGCGCTCTTGGCGGTAATTGTTAACATCACCAAAAGCGACCGGAAGGGTGATGCAGCCCAGTGAATTTTCTTGTCGGCCAGGAACAACTCCATGGAACACGGTGTTTCTCTTCCTTAGCTGGGTCTCCGTCAAGTTCATCTTGTGTAGTGTATCTAGGTACATGATGTTGATGCCACTTACACTGTGTGAACTTTGTGCCATCAATCAAAGGGTTGATGACCATGGCATACTGGTTCTCTATTGGGATAAGGTCTGGATGGTCATTGCTATCACAAGTAATTGGAATCTCCGACCACCTGACATATCGGGGAACCGGAGGGAGGGTAGCCATTAGTATCCTCATAGAGGCTTTCTGGGACCGGACGATGGGAGTGCCAAGGAAGGTGTGGTAGACTGGAGACTTCTTTTCGAAGAGATTTTTCCCTTTACCCTCTCCCTTTTCGAAAGATTTGGGTTCCACGTCTTCATCCATATCGCTTGATTCCTTGGAATCCTCCTCCTTCTTCTTCCCTTAGCCCTTTGCGCGGGGGTATGTTCTTCCGACATCACTTGTAGCCGGACTCAGGGTCTTCCTTGAGGTTGTTAAATTTTTTGCATTGGCGGTTGGTGTGGGTGGCTTTTCCGTTTGCGTCTAGGTGGATGAAACACGGCATATCACGGTACTCTTTGTACGTTTGGGGAATGCGGGGTGCTGAGGGTGTAGAATCACTCCTCTGCTGGCCATTGCTAGTCCCCCGGCCATGTCCATGTTGTCAGCCTCCGCATCTGCCAATGAACGCTTCGGCGACCTTGTCGGTTGCCTGCTTTTCTTCAGGCAGATTCTTCCGCTTGTTATTGTTGTTCTTCCTGGCCTCGGTAGGGATTGCTATTGCCGGAAAGAATCCGCACGCGTCGTCATCAGCAGAAGCGAACTCGCTAGCCATGGCGATCATTGCGTTGAGGTTGAGCTCATTGTTTACTTGCTTGCACTTCAACGTATGCCGGAGCAAAGTTCCCTTTTCCAGACCATCGATGAAGGCGGCCATAGCGGTTTGTTCGTGCACCCCCTGTGAAGGATTTTTTTCATGTCCAGCCAGCGAGAGAGGTAGGCACGAGAGGTTTCATCCTTTTCTTGAACACATCGCTGTAGGTCTCCGACAGTGTAGGGACGTTTGTACTTACCCTCGAAGTTCTTGGTGAACGCTTCATGCATGTCCAACCAATTGCATATTGATTTCTTTGGCAAGTCATCAATCCATGTCGGGTGGTACCAGTGAGCATAAGTGGGAGGTACTTGACGGTGACATTAGGGTTTCCCTCTGCGATGTGAATCGATTCGCTGTATTCCTGCAACCATGTAATTGGTCTGGTGGTGCCATCATTGGGTTTGATGGTCTTGTCTATCCGGATACCCTGGGGGTAGGTTATGGCCCGTATTACTGGTCCAAAACAACGTGGCCCAAGGTATGGGAGCTCCCGAGCTTCTTGGATCTTGTCCAACTGTGAACGTGTGTCGTACGGCTCTAGTTGCTTCCCTTTTCCGTCATGGGGAAGGGAGTTGTGGCACGATCTATGAGATCCACCATGCCCGCCGCCATGATGGCTGCTAGGTGGCGACAGTGGTGGTGGGGGCGGTGGGTTAGCCTTCTTGTTGTTTCCCTCGTGCAACTCCTCACGCCTGTCGCATTTGCTTGTCGGACATTGTGGGATCTGCTCCTATGACCTTCAACGCCACTGCGCTCTCCGGCATGTCGGGTCTGCTCACCCTGGTCGCGTATGACGATGCCGACCTGGGGATGCCTAGGCAGTGGCATGCTTGTACGGTGGCGTGGCTATGGTTCCTCATGACGCCGAGATGGTGGTGACTGGCGAGGACGAGCCTTTTCTCCGTGATTGGAGGATATGGGTATGGCGTCGGTCCTATTGCGTGCCTTCCTCCATCTTCGCTTTGTGGAGCCTGTATGGGATCCCTCATGACAGGGAGATTTTGGCCTTCTGCGGCTGGTCAGGGTGGACTGGCAAAGCTCCGGGTTGGACTCAAGCCTCTGTGAGGTAGCCTTTTCCTGTTGATTGCATGCCTTAGCGACGATGTCATACACCAGAGCAACTGCTTCTGGCGACCTGTCCTATTCCAGGAGGGTCTTGGCGATGGAAATGTTGAGGGTGGGAGTTGGTATGACTTGCCTGCCCTCTGAATCAATGTACGGGGTGGATTTTGCCGGCTTGGATCCCTCATATCCCAACCTATGCCGAATGTCGGGATCTTCGACGATGTGAGCTGGTGCTTTCTTTGCCTTTTGATTCAATAGCAATTGCTTGTACTCACCCGCCATAGCTCTTGCTGCCTTAATAGATTGTTGTGCCTTGGCCATGTCTTCGACTAGGTTAGCTCCCTTCTCCGCAATGCACTTGGCCTCCGCTAGGATTGCCGCACGTTTCTGATCAAGCTCCGTATCGCTCTGGATATGGGCGACAGTAATAGTCTCGACAAGGAGTGCGTCATAGATTGCCTTGTCGGCAGGAGTAACCAATGGGTTGCCAGCTGGAGACGTTGATGGTGGCATTGGCGGCTGGTTTGATTGCCTGGCAGTACCGGGGGCCGTGCTGAGTTCCTACACCGGTTGCGGGCGGATAACCGGAGGAGGAAAGGCCTTGGTCGGAGCCGGAGGCTCGTCGGCTTTCTTGGCAGCTGCTGCTCTGGTAACCACTGGCATGGGCGGAGCTCTCTCACATTCTGTTTCATGTATGTCTTCTTCCATCACGCTCCCAATGGGGACTAGCACCTGGTGGGAAGCGTTGGTCTTCTCGGCGTGCTCCTCCTTCTCGATCTATTGCTCGATCTCCCTCATAACAACATTGTATTCCTCCGAGTTAGCGTCCGAGCCGCCGCCATCCATATTGATGTCGGCATATAGCATGTCAAGGACGGAGTCGGAGTTGGCTTTGGTATTGGTGATGGCGGATGTAGAGGGTGATGGAGGCGGACCATTTTTGTTGTTTCCTCCTCCGTCTACGACAGCGATCACAGCCTCGGCCTCCTCATTGGCGTCCGCGTATTCGTTGATTATTGTGACCATATCACTAAGGGTGAGAGGACCCGCGGCCTGCCGCCTTTGCAGGGTATGCCGGAGGAGTGTTCCGGGTGTGAGCCCTTCCACGAAGTGGTACACGAGCTCATCGGCACGGTCGCCCTCTAAGGTTTGCCTCACCCTGATCCATCTGGCGAGGTATTCGCGGGGAGGTTCTCTGTCCCTTTGAACGCATCTGGCTAAATCGAAGATGGTGACTACGCTGACAAAGTGTGATCTGCACATCTCTAATGCTTGGGGAAGCCAAGCGGATTTGCGGGGTCCTTCCACCTTTATATCCTGCATAGGGGCGGTTTGGGTGGGCCTTGAATTTTCCTGATCTAAGTTCTGCGAATGTGTCCTGCTCATAGGTGGTCTGTGCGGGGCTTGACATGTTTCTGACTTCCTCGGAGCTAAGACTCGAGTCAGTTTCGCCGATGAAGATGTGGATGTCTCCGAAGGGGATGACAGAGTAGCGCGTAGGGTTCGTCTTCGTCGGCACCCAGAACTCATCTGGAGGGACGATTTGGATGTTGCCGGAGAAGAGAACATGTCCGATGGCTACGGTGTCGCTGATTCCCACGAAGAGATTGGACATCGCCAGATGTAGAGCTTGAAGCGCCTCTTGCCCCATGGTGGGCGCCAACTGTCGTGGTATTGTCGACGAGTAGGCCATGGAGGGGTCCTCACAGTGCGTGTTCAGAGATTTGGGGTAAAGCAGAGAGTTGGCGGGTACGAGGTAACACAGCTTACCCAGGTTCAAGTCCCACAACGGTGGCAGAACTCTACTCCTGCTATAAATCACTATAATGGCAATACGCCGAGTTATAGAGATAGGTTCGCTATGCGAGATGTTGCGCGTTGTACGTAGCAATCTAGGTTGTTCGCTAAAGGCTCCTATAGGTCCGGCTTATAAAGGCGCTAGAGCCTAGGGTTTACAGGGAAAGGTCATTGCCAGACAAGGTAAAGAGTCCTACACTAATACGAACTAGTGTTTCGTGTCTTCCACTCCAAGGCTCCGAGTACGTCGATGACTCCTACATATCCTTGCTTTATCTGACATGGGCCTTCCTCCTGGATCTATCTAAGTGGGCTGCCCAACAGGCCATAGGCTCGCTACCAACTATGGGCCACCCGGGTTAGCCGGAATAAGGACGTTCTATGGTGATACCCATTTAGCATATCCCCAACAGGTGTGGAAGTCCCTAAAATCATGACAGCTGTACAAGTATCATAACACTCAACCTAGTTCAATCATCTAATATGATAATTATGAATCAAAAGTTAACTTCAAATATCATAAAGTCTCAAAACTCAATGCATATAAATCTTCTGTTGAACAAAAGGGAGCTCGAATTTGATGCAACTAATGCAAATTCTGGAATTAAAACCTAACATGCATGCAGGAAAGTAAACATGCTAAAACTGTAAGATAGATTACAAGGTTCTCATAGATCCCCCCAAGCTTGGAATCAAGCTGGGTGGATCAAATAATCCCTTGCAATTACTTACTCCTTCTTGGGAGTGAAGAAGTCATCATCTTCCTCTTCTTCTGCCTTGAGATTGCAGGCATGAGCAATACATGTGAATTGAGTAGACATCTCTATCATACTAGCATGCAGTTCTGTAATTATTTTGCTTAACATCTTCCTATAGGGGTTGAGTGGAGATTCTTCTTTGTTCTTCCTTTGTTCCACGTGCCTAAGCATCTCCAATTTGCACGGAAACATATCTTACCAGTTGGGGAGTGGAACCACTCAAGAAGACTCTTGGGGGCGAGGAGGACAAAGTATCCCTCTTGGATCCACTTCTTTTGGCTTGCGCTACAGGACCGTCTTCCTTATTGGTCTAGATCTGCTTGATATGAAAAGGATGCATAGTATTGAGAGATCAAGTGAGATCTGAGGTGCCATGGTAAAAAGGGAAGAGAGAAACTAAAGATCTGAAAAACAATGGAGAAAGACAAAGAGAAAGAAAGAGAAGATATGCAAATAAAAGGGAAATCCCTAGATAAAAGCGGCAGAATCAGCCACGGGTAACCATACGGGTGGTCCTCGTCCGTACCGTGCACCCGTACTTACGTCTTACCAACTTTTATCCTATTTTTTGACACAAACACGATGAATGAGCGAGGAAGAAAACAACGTCGGTAACAAACACTGGTGCGGGCGTGTCCGCCTGTACTTCCCGATAGTACCGAATTGCAAGAAAAGGGTGCAAGGCATCTGCCTACTTAACAACCACTGGTACGGGCACGTCTGCCCATACAGGCTGCCCGTACCAGGTCAGAAAATAGCTCAGAAAAAGCTGAAAACTGAGAGGAAAGCATAGGACAAGGCAAAACGAACAAAAAGGATTCCAAAACAGCAAAATTTAAGCAACTAAATTATTGTTACCTCACTTTACTATATTACTCGGCCGAGATTAAGGATATTACCTCCACTATGTCAATTTCTCCAACTCTATAGTGCTTTAAACGCTGCCCATTAACACTCTAGGATGAAGAAGAGGGTGTAGTATTTTTCAACTTTACTGCTCCCGAAGGGTATGCCTCCTCAATTTCATAAGGTCCTTCCCACCTGGATTTTAATTTACCTACAAAAATCTTAAGCCTAGATTTGTAGATAAAAACTTTATCTCCAGATTTAAATTTCTTATTATCTAACTTTCTATCATGCCATTTCTTTACCTTATCCTTGAATATTCTAGCAGTTTAAGAAGCTTCGTTTCTATGTTCATCCAAAGCATGAATGCCTAAGACGTGTTTTTCTCTAGCATTTTTAAAATCAAAATTCATGGTTTCGATAGCCCAATGAGCCTTATGCTCAAGCTCTAACGGAAGATTACAAGTTTTACCGTAGACCATCTTGTATGGCGTCATTCCCATTGGATTTTTGAATGTTGTGTGATACGCCCATAACGCATCATTAAGCTTCATAGCCTAGTCCTTTCCTGACCTGTTCACCGTCTTCTGGAGTATGACTTTAATTTCACGGTTAGACAATTCCACTTGTCCACTGGTTTGTGGGTGATAAGGTGAGGGTACTTGATAATCGGCCCCATATTTCTGAAGTATCTTGCTAAAGGTACCTTTCATAAAATGTGTTCCACCATTAGTAATCAAAAATCGAGGTACTTCGAACCTGGGAAAGATGATGTCCTTGATCATTTTGATGGAAGTGGCTGCATTTGCATGAGAAGTAGGTATAGCCTCTACCCACTAGGTAACATAGTCAACAACAACTAGAATATGAGTATAACCATTATAGGCGACAAAAGGTCCCATAAAATACATTCCCCATACATCAAATGGCTCTATTACGAGATTATATTTCATAGGCATTTCCTGTCTTTTGCCAATGTTACTCATACGTTGGCAAGCATCACAATTCCTAACATATTCATGAGCATCTTTAATCAAGGTAGGCCAGTAAAAGCATGATTGCAAGACTTTAGCTGTCGTACGATCACCGCATGATGTCCTCCACAAGGACTACCATGACAATCCTTGAGAATGGCTCCTACCTTGTGGTCGGGTACACATTTCCTAATTATCCCATCAATACCGTGCCTATAAAAATAAAGGTCATCCCAAATGTAATGTTTTAAATCATTAAAGAATTTCTTCCTTTGATTATAATCCATTCCTTTTGGTAGAAACTTACCTACAAGGAAGTTAGCATAATCTGCAAACCACGGGTCGCGAGACTATATAACCCCAAGATATTATCCTGGCAAAGATTCATTAATGGCAATGGGGTCTTCTATGATACCTTCCATAAGCGATAGATGATCGGCAACGAGATTGTCCTTACCTCTTGTAGCACCCCAGTAAAACCACTAATAGAAAATCGCTATGTTTTGCCTTTGTGCATCGTCATGTCCGCATGCTCATGTCATCATGTCACATTGCATTTGAGCATCGTCATGTCATCATCTATGGTTTCCCTAAAACTATTTTTCCAAAAGCCTATTTTGTTCTACATTAGCCCCTTCTTATTTCAAATCAAAAACCCCGATCTCTTCCGGATCATTTAGTTGTATTAAAATTATTACAAAACTCTTCTAAAATTAAAATAAATAAATAACAAACAAAATGTTTTGTACCGAGGGAGGCAGCCCAGCCCGTAGGCCAGGCCACCTACCACCCCGGTTGGCCCAGCCCGTTTGACCAAACCCTAATCCTAATCCACACCTAGACCAGACCTAAATGGAAATGCTAGCCGCCACACCTACCTACCACAGACTCACACCCCAACCCGACCTGTTGCAAGCAGACACAACACGTAGACACCCACCCAAGCTGACCCTATCATGGTACACGACTCAGTCACACACCCGCGACTCCACAATGCCACGATCCCCGGCCCCACCTCTCCATCCCTACTTCGCAATCTCGCGGACCCCTCTTCACCGTGCCCCGAGCTCCCCCTGGGCATCCTCGCCCCTCAGCTGGGCCCGCAAGATCACCGCCATGGCCCCGCTCTGCAACGGTGCATGTGCCCCTACACTTCCTGGCCAACACCAGCCGATGTCCTCCATCTTCCACGTGCCTCCTCGATGCTAGGGCCTGCAGGTCCTGAGTTCATCTGCACCGCCATCGTCCGGAGCTCCACGCCCGGCCCCTCTCATCCTCACCCTCCATGTCACCGCATCTCCGGCCACGCCGTCCCGTTCTCCGGTGTGCCCCCATCTTGCCTGCCCGAGCTCGCCAGCACCACTTGTCCACGATGATCCCTCCACGTGTCCTCTCAAGTTTGGTTGAGGCTCTGCTGCTCCATGACATTCTGGTGTTGTGAAGTGTATGTGATGTCGTGCCGGTATGTTGCCGATGTGGTGATGTTGGTGACCATGGAGATGCGAAGACATGATGGACTGCTACAAGACTACACGAGTCCCTCTCCACAAGATCTTCGGTGATTGAAGTCGAACCCGATGAACCCATCAAAAACCCGTGCTACCCAAAGACCATAGAGATTGCGGAAACCAAGTTCACCATCAATCATAGAGATGGAACATCAAGTTCTCCTTCCTGGAACCGATGGCCGACACCCCGAAGCCCGACCGCGGAACTCGAATACGGGACCCGAACCCTTGGGACGCCAAGTTCTTCCTGGATCCGAAGACCGACCTCGTCGAAATCAAAGACCATCGGTGTCGAACCCTAATGTGATCCCCTCTCCGAGACCCCTATTTTATAATATATAACATATACTTGTTGCATATGAATTGTTCATGATTGCATACATATTGTGGGTGCTTGCGGGTATTTCGATGATTCACCTAAATTAAATATGGAGCGCATATGCGGGCTATTCCTGTCTATTAGCGCCTCCATTTAAATTTGTGTAGCAAACTGATGCCATGTTTTGCCTTGTTAAGACAACATTTAAATTGTGGGGTATCTAAACAACATGAACGTATTAATTAATTAATTGTCGGGACCCCGGTTCCGCTTAATATTGCCTAATTATACCGCATCTTTGCCATGACATGCATCATACATACATCATGTCGGATCTTTTGTTGTAGTATAAAATAGTACATCCGATGTTTCTTTTAGTGCTTTGCTTCTTCACGGATTAGGCCGCTGAGTTGATGCGAGTATCGACAAGTACTTCGGATAATGTACCTTTGGCAATGTTTTTCAGGCGAGCATTCTCCCCCTTTCTACCTATTTTGCTTTTATAGTCTTTATTTCCTCATGTTGATCTATTGCTATCCGTGTTGCGGTGCTTTAGTTTTCGTGCACCATTTATATTCCTTGCAGCCTCTATATTGCCTTGGACACATCCTATTGCCTATTGTTGGATAGACAGTCGGCCTTGTGAGTCGTAGTTGCTTGCTCAGGTGCTGCTTCGCATCGTTGTCGTTCCACCGTTAATGGAATGTTGGCACATACTTAATGGTGGAGATGATCAAGACTTTAATTTGAATTTAATAATTAAAATGATGGCAATAGATATAACTAATGTAGAGGCATCGGTGGGAAATAGATGTTATTTGGTTCTTCCACGCTCACTTGTGTCCCGTAGGACCCCGAGTACTTGATACCTATTCCTTTACTATCGCACTGTCCGCATGTGGGACCATGAATCCCCTTAGCCAGAGCTTGATTCATTTCTTATTTCTTGGGGCCACAAACTAGTTTGGGGATTTATTACTATCATGTACCTATGCCATGCTTTACTGCTTTATTTACGATTGTGCATGGAGCACCTGTACTATTTTGGAACATGGAATGTTTTCACGGTATCGACAAGCCCAGTCACACTTTCGGGTTCCCAGTCGTTTACAGCCATTGTCACAAACCCTGGGTTTGTCTCGAAGCCGGCCAACTTTGTTGCGGGTAGCTTAGTGGGGTGGCCCCCTGAAATATTTTATGAATCCTATGATTGCTTTGTCATGAAAGACTCGTTGGGTTTTTATTTGGTTTTTCGAGGTTGATCGTGCATGTGTTTCTATTTGTGCACCCCTGCAGGGTAAATATTTCTGAAAGTCGTGTCCGCAGTTATGGATGACTTGGAGCACAGTATCTCGATCATAGAGAACTATAACTCAAGTAGTGCTATAAATCTGACTTTGACATGTCTAGTAATCAGTTTCACTACAACGGAATGAATAAATAGAAGTGCAAACAACTGCTGGAGTTGGGATGTCTCATGCTAATTGTATCTGACTAGTAAGTATTGCAACTACAATGGAATGGTTAACTAAAATTGTCCACTGCTTACGATATCGGGATGACTCATGCTATCTATATATGATAGTAAGTGCTGCAACTATAATGGAATGAATAGAACTTCCAACTGTGTGAGTTCCTCAGTTTGACTTCCTCGTTTTGTCTCGAGGAGGAATACTAGGATGGGTATGATTGGTGTTAGTATCAGGTTGGGTCCGAATAGGTCTTTCTTACCCCTCTCTAATAGCCGACAGTTATATCGAGTCTCTATAGGTTGTATATTGCATGCTTCGCTGCCGCTTCAGTCCACCATACCTATGTAGCCGAGAGACGCTGAATTCTAGACTCGCCATGTACTGGCCTTAGTACTGACTGCTCTATTTTTCCTTTTCCCTTTGTCGGCACCGCTTTTGGTTTAGCAGGTATAAGTTCGACGTCGTTAGCAGGGTTACCCTTCTGGCTTGGCCTGGGCTGGGTTATGGATGCGATTGATTATTCTTCAGGGCTCTTAGCTCAATTTGCTTGTTATCTCTACTCGGATGTTGTATCGTTTTCAAGGTGATTTGGATCTTTGTACTATATATATGTATTCTTGACTCAATGAGTTGTTGTTGTATATATATGTTTTGTGGGTTCCATCATGAACTATTGTGTAATGATATTACTTTGTTTTCCACCCGCACGCAACTGCCTGGTGGGCATCTTTGAATCGTTTCTATGCGGGTTTGGCGGGAATCTCTAAAACTTGCATAGGGCCGATTTGATGGTGTTATACCTCTCCTATCCACTAGCTGTAGGTCATATTCTTGAAGTAACAAGACCCATTTAATTAGATAGGGTTTAGCATGTTTCTTAGCTAGAAGATGACTCAAAGCCTGATGATCTGTATGCACTATTACTTTTGATTTGATAATATAATGTATAAATTTATCACAAGCTAGAAATTACTTTTGATTTGATAATATAATGCTGACATGTGTGACCCATTTAATTACTTTTGACTCAAAACCACTACTAAAAATTCTTTCTCAGTTGTTGCATAATTTCTTTGATCTACATTAAAAACTCGACTAGCGTATTGAATGACATTTAAGTTCGATCCATCCTTTCTCCTAGAATAGCCACTACAAGAAAAGTTTCCTTCCGCAATGACTTGGCTTGACGGTCGTTGTAGAAGGCGCATCTTCCACGACTAAATTCTCTGCTTGGCCGTGGCCGATGGAAAACTTGTTTTCCGGTTTCACGGCCCTCTACTACGATGGATCTACTAAAAACATGGAGGAAGCTTGCCCAGCGCGTGGCAGAAGCAAGATTTTCGTTTCCTCGCGCGATGTTGACTCGCCGAATTCTTTTGACGCATGTAGGTCCCGGACGTCAGTGTCTCTAGCGGACCATACTTTTCGGTCACGCCTCCCTGATTTGAACTCGATAACGTTACTCGAGGCGTCTGCCGTTTAGTCAGGCTGCTAGGTCACACATGTCAGCATCTCATTAGAAGGATCATGTGTATGATGGAATTTTTTTTCCTTCACTCGCGCAACCCTGTTCCAAAGTTGATAGTGATGCTCGATGCATCTACCATCTAATCAACCTCCTGGGACCCACATGTCATCCTATGATTAGAAGAAACGCGTGTATGATGGAATTTTTTCCTTCGCTGGCGCTACCCCGTTCCAAAGTTGATAGCGCTGATCGACACATCTACCGTTTAACCAACCTCCTGAGCCCCACATGTCATCCTCTCATTAGAATAAACATGTGTATGATGGATTTTTTTCCCTTTGCTCGTGCTGCCATGTTCCGAACATGATAGCGTTGTTCGATGCATCTATCGTTTAATCATGATGCTGGGCCCCACATGTCATCCTCTCATTAGAATAAACATGTGTATGATGGATTTTTTACCCTCTGTCGTGCCTTGGTGTTCCGATCTTGATAGCGTTGCTCGCTGCATCAGCCGTTTATTCAGGCTGGTGGGTCCCTTATGTCAGCCTCACATTAGAAGAATCGTGGGTATGATGTAATGTTTTTCTTCTCTAGCGCTACCCTGTTCTGAACTAGATAGAGTTGCTCGACGAATCTGCCATTTGCTCACATTGCTGGGTCCCCCATTTTAGCCTCTCATTACAAGAAACGTGTACATGCTGAACTTTTTCTCGCTCGTGCCTCCCTGTTTCAAACTGGCTACGTTGCTCAATGTAGCATCTGTATAAGGTCACGCTATTGGGTCCCACATATCAGCCTCTTTGTAAATGAAACGTGCGTATGGTGGACTTTTTTTGGCCATGTCCGCTGTTTTGACCTTGGCAACTTGCTGGGTCCCAGATGTCAACCACCTCTATGCAGGAAACATGTCTATGCTGAGTCCCAGCTGACAGCCTCTATTTGAAAGAAACGTGTGTATGTTTTTCGGGTCCTAGATGTCAGCCTCAGAGTACAAAAAATGCACATAAAGGCCGAATTAAAAAGATTCTGGGCTCATTGCAAATGTATCTATAATTTTTGATGTTCCATGCTTGGTTTTATCTACTTTCTTGCGTTTTGTCCACACAGTGGAGTACTTTTCATATGATTTCTTGGACTAACCAATTAACAAGAGCCACAGTGCCAGTTGCCTGTTTTCCGCTGTTTTTGGTTCCAGGAAAGTTAGAAAATGAATATTCTCGGAATTGGACGGGACAAAAGCCAAAGTTCCTATTTTCCCGGAAGACTCACGGAGCCAGAAGGAGAGTCGGAGAGGGGCCACAGGGTGGCCACACCCCCCAGGCGCGGGTACCCCCAGGCCGCGCCAGGGCATGGTGTGGGCCCCCTGGCTGGCCACCGACCTTGCCTCCTTCGCCTATATATTCCTCCCGAGGCAAAAACCCTAGATTGTCAAGCCTCCAGCCACGAAAAGTTCTGCAGCGCCGCCGCCACCGAAGGGGAGATTCAGGGGACAGAAAGTCTCTGTTCCGGCACCCTGCCGGGACAGGGAAGTGCCCCTAGAGCCATCTCCATCGATCTCCATTGCCATCTCCATCACCATTGCTGATTCCCATGATGAGGAGGGAGTAGTTCTCTCTCGAGGCTAAGGGTTCTACCAGTAGCTATGTGTTCATCTCTCTCTATGCATGATCTTATTGAGATCATGAGCTTGTAATCTATAGATCTACCTTGCTACTCAAGTGCTTTAATAGATCTCTGCTCTCCCCATGTGTGTGAAAGTGACAGTGTGCACACCATGGTGGCACTTAGGCTAGAGATTACAAATACTTGTTATGAGTTATATTTGGAGTTGGATGTCTTTATGAAATTGTGGTGTTTGTATGAACCATCTAGTGCTCAAGGTGATAGTGTGGGGTTATCTAGATGCGGAAAGCGAACTTTGAGGTGTGCTGTTATAGCCCTACCATTGATTAGAGTGTCCAACCGGAGAGTAGTTAAGAGTAGTATCATAAAGAGCAGATAGTTATATGAGAGTGTTCACTAGTGAAAGTATGATCCCTAGGCCTTGTTTCTAAACATTGAAACACCATTTGCTACTAGATCTGTTACATGTTTGCTTGTTGTTATCTTTATTTCAGTTTTCCTTTAGTCTTTTCCCACGTCAACCACACGCCAGCGAGTTATTTTCTATCACCATTACCACTTGTATTTCACTATCTCTTCCCTGAACTAGTGCACCCATACACCTGACAAGTGTATTGGGTGTGTTGGGGACACAAGAGACTTCTTGTATCTTGATTGCAGGGTTGCTTGAGAGGGAATACCTTTGACCACTTCCTCCCTGAGTTCGATAAACCTTGGGTGATCCACTTAAGGGAAAACTTGTTGCTGTTCTACAAACCTCTACACTTGGAGGCCCAACAACTGTCTACAAGAATAGAAGTGCGTAGACATCAGCTAACTAGGGGCGGATGCCCTATTCGTCATGGCTTATATTCCATGGGCTCACTCCTAAATTGAATGGGCTATGGTCGCTGGCCACAAGACCACAAAAAGGCCGAATTAGAAGGTATTGGGCTATGCTTGAGGCTGATAAGCTAATTTCATGGGCTATGCTTGGGCCTGCTAGGTCCGACATGTCAGCTTCTCGGTAAGTGGAACGTGTGTATGATGGACTTTTTTTCGGCCGTGTCAGCTGTTTTCTCCGTGGCAGCCGTGTATGGTCTTACTGCCGGGGTCTTTATGTTAGCCTCTCTGGCATGTTCTGGCTTATGGGTCCCCGATGCAGCCTTGTATGTTCTGTCTGGTGGGTCCCCGATACGAGCCTCTCTGTATAAGTATGTAAACTTTTTTTTCGAACCCACCCTCAAAACAAACTCCAGGGACGTTGCATGCTGGTGGGTCCGTCATGTCAGCCTCTCCGTAATGCGATATTGCTAGAAGAAGAAATATTGTAAACACAAGATACACACACAAAGGCAATTCGAACAAAAGACCTTCAAATCAAATAAACGTAAACTGAGTGCATTTCCACTACAACAAAGATATTTATAGAAAACATATCATTAAACTTTTATTAGTACTACAACTTCTGTATTAATCTTCTTAAAATATTTTGTGTGTCTATGTTGATCTCTTTTAAAATATAAAAGGGCAGCACTCCTGGCATCTCAATTTATAAAATGCCACATAATGGGGTATTTTCTTAAAAACATGGGTAGGCATAGTTTTTTTATTATTCTAGGTGGGGGGCAATGCCCAAAAGGCCGAATTAAAAAGAGTTTGACTATTGCTCTACGTGGGTTATATTCCATAGGCTATGCTCCATGGGCTTCATTCTCAAATTTCATTGGGCTGTGCTCAGTAGTCCGCTGACACGTAAAAGGCCGAACTAATATGTTCTCGGCTATGCTCCATGGGCTCCTTTCTAAAATTTCGCTGGACTGTGGTCAGCAGTACCTGACCCTGAAAAGACTAAATTAAAATGTTTTGGGCTAAATAGGGGCCGAATGAATTAATCCCTCCGATCCAAATGAATGTTCTCGGATTTGGCTAGATTCGGACGTATCTAGCATTAAAACATGACTAGATATGTCAGGATCTAGACTAATGTGAGAACATTAATTTGGATCGGAGGGAGTACTAGATTTTTTCTCCTGGTTAATAAAAATTGCATGATATGCTCTGCCGGATTCGAAACAAAGACCTCAGCGATGGTGGGGGAAAAGCGATAATTTTTTTTGGAAGATATTCATGTCAAAATTCAGCAGTACAGAACAAGGTAGAAAAACTATCAACAGATTCAAAGTTAATATTCGGGAGCACTTGACCAATTCAGCAGCATTTCAAAAGTGACCAATACAGCAATACAGACTATGAAATATAATACCAGTACACCAATATTAGTTGCACAAATGCTATAGTAATAGCAACGATAGAACATTTGAGAGATTCAATAGCTTTCCTACTTGAAATTCAATAGCAGTACAAAGAGAATCAGTTCTTGTTCTAGCTAAAAAAACCTTCGCCCACGAGAAGTTTGGCTTGTTCTCCGAATAGACTCAATCATTGGAGCAAGCAAAACTGACGATCACGTCTGCTTCTGTGTGAGTACATCCTCCTTACGTCAATGCCTGTGTGACCGCCCATAGCAACCCAAAATGCCCAAGGCTCATCCAGATAATTATAACAATGCTAAGTTTCAAAACAAAAGCAAGACAATCTGATGCACATCATCTAACCGAGTACATCACAGTTTGTTCTACAAAATATTGTACTAATAGTAACGACAAAACATTTGACAGATTCAGTAGCATTTGGAAGATTTACTAGTATAGAATAGACCGTAAAAATATCAGATAGATTCCCGGTTCATATTTAGCAACACTTGATAGAGTCAGCACAGCATTTCAAAGTGACCGGTCGTGGCAGTACACAGGCAGTGACCAAAAGAATTGATAGATTCAGCAATGCGGACATTGAAATTCAATAAATGTAGCAAGGACTGATTCAAAAGGAAAGCGAGACCATATTCTACACTCGACCGGTCGATCTGAACAAGTACCGAACAAAACTTTTGATAGGTTCAGTAGCCTTTGAAAGATGCAGCAATACATAATAAGAAAGAAAAATATCGACAGATTCACAGTTCACATTCAGCGTCACTTGGACATATTCAGCAACATTTCAAAGTGAATGATTCAATTTGTCCTTTTCTTCGTACACTCAATCATTGGAGCAAGCAAAACTGGCGATCAAGTCTACTTTTCTGTGCATGCCTCCTTCTCACGTCAATGCAAAGCCTCGTCAAGATTATGAGTTTATGACAAGGCCAAGTTACAAAAGAAAATCAAGAACATCTACTGCACTTGATCTAAACAAGTAACAGTACAACAGTATTAGTTCTATAAAATGCCAAGTTACAAAAGAAAAGCAAGACCATGAACTGCACTTGGTCTAAACAAGTAGCAGTACATCAGTATTAGTTCTATAAAATGCCAAGTTCCAAAAGAAAAGCAAGACAATCTGTTGCACTTGATCTAAACAAGTACAAGTACATCACAGTTAGTTCTACAAAATATTAAATTGTACATACTAATAGTAACAACAGAACATTTAATAAATTTAGTAGCATTTAAAATATTCAACGATACAGAATAAGACCGAAAAAATATCGACAAATTCCCAGTTCATATTCAGCAGCACTTGATAGATTCCTAGTTCATATTCAGCAACACTTGACAGATTCAGCTGCATTTCAAACTGACTGAATTAGCAGTATACAGACAATAATTGACAGATTCAACAATGCACTCATTGAAATTCAATAGATGTAGCTAGGCCTGATTCAAAAGTAAAGCGAGACCATATTCTGCACTTCATCGGGCGATCTGAACAAGCACCAGTACATAGTTATTATTGCAAAATAGATTAGCGGAGGAAGAACTCCATAGAAAATACTTAGAACTACCTTAAGCTATGAACCACGTCTCTCAAAATGATAAGTACCAGTACATATAGTAGGTATTACTTGAACTCCATAAAAATACTCCTAAGAACAACTACTAAGAACAGGTAGTAATTCTTTCAGTTCATATACTCCAACGAACATTAAGATGTGTTTATCTCACTCATGAATCATGTTAATCCGAAGACAATATTCCAGGGTGAACACCGACGTTTGTTGAGCGACCAGGTGCGACATCGGCACCGACAGGAGCCACTGTAGCTCATAGAACGGGATGCCATCGGGCGACGCGGTACTCTCCGGCATGCATAGCCCAGAATTTTTTATCCTTCTCCCCTCAATCACAGTCGACGACAAAAACTTCACCATGTACCATGGCGACAAGCATGCCGCCGACCTGACGCATACGACGGATGTGATGTGTCGCATTTGGCGTGTGTCAAATCGCACCACGAACATAGTACCATCATCCCCGGATCCAATGATATCTACTGTCCGCATGCCTGTTGCCGGTAGAGGCTTAGAGGAGTACCTGCGTGTTTTGCCGTAGCAGAAACTGCGCACCCCCATTGAGTGAGCTTCACAAAGGTGGGCGAGGAGCGCTACCATTGAGGTGGCAAAAATGCAGTCATCCTCCTTGCAATTGCAAGTGCCGTTCGCACACGCAATCTTGTGGTTGTGGACCTGACGGTAGGCGACCAATTTCCCGCAAGCGCCGTTGGGGCATCTTCTACCTTTTCTGCTGGTGATTCGGAGGTTCAACTCCTTGGAGCATGCGGCCAGTCAGACGGTGCTGATAGTGTCCATACGCATAGCGATCTCGTCGAACACATCGGTGCCGACGTTGCTCCATCCGCCGTATCACCGGTTGGGCCCCGAATCCGCCATCATGTCCCGATGGTTTGGGGGCGAGGCGGATCAATCTATGACTGTTGGGTGGTTTTGGAGGAGAGGGGTGGTAGCCTGGAAGGACCGATGCTGCCGGCGAGATGGCGAGGAAAATGAGTGAAGCGCGCGTTGGATGCGATACCAAATATTGCTGAAGATGGGGAAGACGGTATGGCTCTTTGAACAAGGAGTTTTTTGCGTGTTCCTTCGTTGGTCTTCTGCTGCAGGGCGCAGCTGCATTGAGGAGACTTTAATATTAGCTAGATAGTATAGCACGCCAACGCTGTCTAGTACTACTGTAGTAGCATCAAGGAAACTTTACTAGTAGTAATTAGCTAGCTAGTCTAGCATGCTAACGCTGTCTAGTAGAATGCCATATCATCACAATATAAAATTGTACTACTCCATAAAGAAGTAATAGGTAAAGCTAAGAAAATAATTATATTTTTGAGCCGCTTCCATAAAGTATCGGGTGTATATTTGGTTCTTGTACTTGTGCATAGCGTTCATTGTGCTAAAGTCTAGTATCAATAGAATCTCCTACTTCCTCCGTTTCAAAATATAAGATGGTTTAGCTTTTGTTAAACAAATGTATCTAGACATCTTTTACTACACACTAAAAGTAGTGTGTAGGTTCGGAGTGAACCACATAGTAAAAGTCGTCTAAATACATTCGTTTCTCAGAAGTTCAAAAATCTTATATGATGGAACGAAGTGAGTAGATGCTAGGATGGAAAAGAAGATTCGAGGGTTAGCAATGTTGGAATTTGCTAGTCTTGATACAACGGTTAATGTTGAAAGTCACCCGTACACTATATAGTGGTAAGATAAGATAAGATAAATCTCTAAAAAATATGGTCTCGTCATATCGACTTAACCAAAGACTAGTGCATGAGGCTATAATCATTGAAGCCAACGTTGTTTTCATAGAGTATGACCCTTACACAAGCATTGAGGTGATTTCTCAAGTGTATGGCATGTAGTCCATAACATCCTGTTGATGCTAAAATTTCCATAATTTCTAAAAGAACTCTAGAATCGGCGGACTAAAGTGCATTATGCTAAAGGTCCAAAAAAAATATAGTCAAGTTCATACGAGTAAATAAACATAGTACCGATACAAGGACATGTTTCAAAAGAGAGGAGACCAACAAGTTGAAAGACGATGACTTCAGACAACCAAACAAAATAAACACTTCAACATGGTCCAGAACTATTTCTCTAATTGTAGTACCAACTATTACATATGGATTGCATCAGTACGTACTGTGGAGACATATCTTGTTTCTTAGTTAAGCATGAGGCCGGTTCCAATTGACGGTGTTCGTGAAGGTTGGTATGAACCAAAGCGGATGCTTCACCATTCCTGTCCAGAAGGACATTGATTTCATAAGTAACACCGCAGTCTTTACTACTAAGACTGAAGCGGCATAATTCAGGCTACGCCTCTTTGGAAAGCCATGCTATAGTTGGTAAGATATAGACATAGTTGCTTCTCGTTAGATAACCTGAGGTAAGATCTGCACCGCCTATGCGCAAGATAATTGGATAGTTCACTCCAAGGAAAAGAGAATATGATCCAAGGTCAACAATCCTTTCCCATGGATTAGCTTGATCAACCTGACCAGTGTTCATTGCAAACACCAAGCAGCCAAACCCAGAAGTATAAGTGGAGATAGTGCGACCGCAGTGTACAACACGAGGATGAGAAGCACCAGTATGATGGCGGCAATGACAAGTAAGACAGCTGGGATCATAAGAAGCGCCAAGCATATATATATGAAGAAGTCTAGAACCATCTATAGATCTTGCTAACCACCAAAAACCAAAAAAGTAGTCATGCTCGTCTCTAGTAGCATTAAGAAATGAATCCACCAACTCATCCACGGCAGCTGGTCGCGCCAAGACCAGTGCAGGACCTTGAAAAGGTAGCAGAATGCGTTAACTTATGATTCTGGTAGCATGATATAGTGAATCCTACTGAAAAAATTCCTTCCAATTGAATCGTACATAGGAAACAAAGCATTATATAATAGGAAACAAAGCATTATATAATAGGAAACAAAGCATTACAAAGGAAACAACTAGAAATGTTGGGATTCACGAGTCTTGATCCAACATTCAATATTCAAAGTTATTTGTATAATATATAGTGGTAAGAGGTAAGATATGATATCTCTATCTCTACTACTATAATGGAGCAGCTTTGAATTGGATCCATAGCACCAATCCTGATCGTTGGGCTGTTAGATCCAATGGTTCAGAGAAGCTGGATTCGTGTTGAATAATAACTAGAGAAAACTCCACCATGCATGTTCTAGAACCATCATGCCACCACCCCCAAAATTTCTTAGCACAGTAGGCTTTATTCTCTCTACTACTATAGTGGAGCAGTTTTGAATTGTATCCATAGCACCAATCCTGACCGTTGGGCTGTTAGATCCAATGGTTTAGATCAACTGGATTCATGTGTTGAATAGTATAAACCTAGAGCAAACTCCACCATGTTCTAGAACCATCATGTCACCACCCCCAAAATGCATAAATTAAGTATATTAATAATAACTATCTACACATATTGAGAATACAACCTACTGTTCTATGAAATTTTGGGGCTGGTGACATGATGGTTTTAGAACATGGAGGAGTTTGCTCTAGGTACTATTCAACACGAATCCAGTTGCTCTGATCCATTGGATCTAGCAACCCAACTGTCAGTATTGGTGTTATGGATCCAATTCAAAACTGCTCTATTCTTATCTTATCTTATCTTACCACTATATAGTGTATGAATAATTTTGAATATTGACCCTTGGATCAAGACTCACGAATCCCAACATTTCTAGCCATTGGATCTTCTTTTCCATTCTAGCATCTAGAAAATTCTATTTTTTGAACGGTCTAGAAGATTGTATTGATAGTCTTCATCACAATGAATGTTATGCACAAAACTCAAAACACACTTCTCCATCATTCTAGAGTCTTATCCCTAACTCGTTTCTCTAGACCATGTGTTACCAAAAATTTCATGTTTTAGTAGATAGCTAATAATCGCTGACTTCTACATGATCATACTACTATATAGCGACTGACAACTTCGAATATTGACCGTTGGATCAAGACTAGCGAATCCCAACATTTCCAGCGATTGGATCTTATTTTCCATTATAGCATCTAGAAGATTCTATTGATAGTCTTCATCACAATGAATGCTATGCACAAAACTCAAAACACACTTCTCCATCATTCTAGAATCTTCTCCCTCGTTTCTCTAGACCCTATTACCAAAATTTTAAAGTTGTAGATAGCTAATAATCATTGACTTCTACATGATATGAAAAGTACAAGAACGAAATATACACCTAGGAAGATTATTCTACTCCCTCCGATCCAAATTATTGTTCTCAGATTTGTCTACATTCGGTTGTATCTAGTCATGTTTTAGTGCTAGATACATCCGAATCTAGACAAATCTGAGAAAAATAATTTGGATTGAAGGGAGTAGAATGATGGAGTAGTGTTTTTTGAGGTTTGTGCATTGCATTCATTGTGCTAAAGACATATTATCCATAATATATTCTAGTAGAGATGCTAGTTAGTAGAATGGAAAAGAAGATCCAACGACTAGCAATGTTGGGATTCACGAGTCTTGATCCAACGATCAATATATTTGAATTTATTCGTACACTATATAGTGGTAAGGTAAGATAAGATAAACAATAGTATTTTCTAGAGATGATGCTACAATAGAACAGTAGATCCAACGACTGGCAATGTTGGGATTTGTGATTTTTGATCCAATCGATCAATTTTAAAAGATATTCGCAAAAAATATAGTGGTAAGATACGATAAGAAAGACTATCAAATGTATATACTAGATGCCAGAATGGAAAAGAAGATCCAACTGGTTGGCAATGTTGTGATTCACGAGTCTTGATCCAACGGTCAAAATTCTAAGTTATTCGTACACTGTAGTGGGTAAAATAATGTACTATCCATAATGTATCTTCTATTTAGATGCTAGCTAGAATGGACTAGTAAAAGGCACGTGCCACACACGTATATATTGTATGAAATGTTATTTTGCAATCATTAAGTTGTTATTATTAACCAATAGTCTTGTTAGAGAAAAATGCATACATTAAGTCTACTAGTAAATGACATGAGCCGCACACGTATATGCTGTATGAAATGTGATTTAACAAACGTTAAGTTATTATTATTAACCAATAGTCCTGTTAGAGAAAGAAGGCATAAATTAATTCTATTAATAATAACTATATACACACATTGAGAATATAGCCTACTGTGCTATGATTTTTTGGGGCGGGTTACATGTTGGAGTATGCTTTATGGGTACTGTTCAACACGAATCCAGCTGCTCTGAATCATTGGATCTAACAGCCCAATCGTCAGGATTAGTGCTATTAATAATAACTATCTACACATATTCAGAATATAGCCTACTCTGCTATGAAATTTAGGGGGGGTGGGGTGTTGACATGATGGTTCTAGAACATGGTGGAGTTTGCTCTAGGTGCGTACTAGCTGTTCAACACGAATCCAGCTGCTCTGAACCATTGAATCTAACATCCCAACGGTCAGGATTTGTGCTACAATTCAAAACTGCTCTATTATAGTAGTAGAAGAAAAGAAGATAACACTGTATAGTGTATGCTACAAATAACTTTGAATTTTGACCGTTGGATCTAGACTTGTGAATCCCAACATTGCTAATTAACCGTTGGATCTTCTATCCATTCTACTCCCTCCGTCTAGAAATATAAAACATTTTAGCTTTGTAACACGAATGTATCTAGATGTCTTTTAGTCTATAGGCTGACATCTAGATACATTCATTTCACAAAGTTAAAATGTCTTATATTTGTGAACGAGGGAGTAGCATCTAGAAGATTCTATTGTTAGTCTTCAGCATAATGAACGCTATGCACAAATCTCAAAATACACTTTTCAATAATTCTAGAATCTTCTCTTGAGCACGTGGAATATTAGGTAGGAGTAGCTAGGTTGATTTCTACATGATACAATACAAAGTAGAAGAACCAAATATACACCCGATACTTTATGGACGTGGCTCGAAATTAAAATTATTTTTTGAGCTTCACCAATTATAATTATAATTTTATAGTCTCGTGCAAGGCATGTTCAACTTTATAGTGGATGTCCAGACCATGCTGGGGGTGACAACTGCTTATGGCTGTCTCTTTTATTTCTGTGTCAAGTACTATATCTGAATGGAAATGGGTTTTTTACTCGCGTGGAGACCAGGAGGCCACCTCTCATGGACTCGGCCTTCTTCCTCCTCCTCTTCACGACTATAGCTCTTCTCTGCCAGATTGCTTTGCTCGTTTTCATTCCTTTTTGCTGTGCTATTTCACCCGCATGACCGGGAACAAGTCCCGCCACAGAAGGGCTCGTGCCACGACAGCGAAGCTGGCGGAAGAGAATAAGTTGGCTTCCTATTCTGCCATTATGTTGCTACCGGTACTAGGCAATGCGATGATCAAAGGGTCCCAGTCGAATCCCTCGGCTGCAGGCAAGAGGTCTTCAACTCAAGGTTCTTTTAAGTTGCCTAGTCAGGGACAGATACCTTCAGGTAAATCTCCGTTCTTGTGCAACTTTCCATGTCTTTGATCATTTCTTGATTTCTCATTTATCTAAAAAAGCACATTCTTCCTCAATGGTGTTTTTAGGTCGGGCGGTCTTCGAATTCCATCAGCACTCCTGCCTGCAGAATCATGTTCACTGTCACCGATGGAGACTGATACCTTCATGTAAATCTCCATGGTTGGGCAACTTTCCATGTCTTTCACCGTTTCTTGATTCGCTCATTTCCCTATTAGTACATTTTTTCTCAATGTTGTTTTAGGTCGGGTGGACTTCGTATTCCCGCGACACTTATGCCTGCAGAATATCTTCACCATCATCGATGGAGGCCAATTGGTACAGCCGCAAGGTAAGTAATCATTCGAATTGTGATTTCGTATCTCTCTTCCTTGATAGTTCTCTAGGTACACTTCTGAATTTACGCTCCCTGTTCATCTAACAGAATATTGGCTTTGAGATCGAGTTTAAGGTGAAAAAGGTGATGGGCGATTTCTGCGTCAAGACAGCGGACAGAAGCGCCCTCGCCAAGGAGTGCACTAGTCTTTACTCCAAACTCGTCGCTGACAAGGTCGGGCTTAGCCTCCTCAGGAATCTTGCCATGGAATACTTAATTGAGCATGACGAGCTAAAGCTGCGGAACATCGGCATGATGGAGATGCTGGGTTAAGCTTCGAATAGATCCAGGACCTTGAGGAATAGAAGGACAAACTCCTGGCCGAGCTGGCAAAGCTGAAGCGTGAAACTATCGTCGATCTCCATCAATGAGCCGGCACGTGGAAGACCTTAGTTAGTACTCCATCTGTTTTCACAATATAAGCCTACTTACAAAGCTAAAACAACTAACAAAAAGGCTTATATATTATGGAGCGGAGGGACTAGTTCATGATCGGATATATAGATTGCAATATTTCCCTAGTAAATTGAAAAACCTTTATTAGTAGTATGAATGTATGATCGTGTACTTGTTGGTAAAATATTTGATTATTTGGTGAATGTGATATGCATCAGCATCACTAGCCACAATGTTGCCAGACCCAATTTTGAGTGTGATTATCTTTCCTACTGTACTATAGTAGTAATTAGTTATTATTTCTTCCGTGCAGAGCGGTAGCTACCTTTCCATCGTTGTCATGCTACATCTCACCAACTTCACTTGCTCAAAGCATCCATTCTTCTTTACTCCAACAAAGAGCCTCCATTTTTCCGCCATCTTCAGTTTTGGTCTTGCTGATGGCAGTGGCAGTGGTATCCCATTGATGGTGTCTTTAGATTAGGACCCCAACTTTGTCTCGGTATAGCTGTAGTGTAGTATAATCATTGCGCCAATGCTTATAGGGGAAGGAAGAGGTAACTTCTGGGGATCCCTCCTGAACATATGTACACTCTCCACAATTTATACATGAAGGGATATCCACTTTTATAGCCATTTAAAAGAGTTTTGGGTGATTTTGCCAAATTAATTCGACCTTTAACTTGATGGGTGCTATTTGGTCGACAATTAGAAAACACTATTTAGTTATTTAGTAGTAGTATATAGATTCTTCCAATTTTTGACTAACTTGTGACATATATTTTTATACGAAGGGAGTAGGATTATGCGTTAGCTACAGACATGGCCTTTATTCTGCATAGTATCAACCTGGTTGGGTAATTCTCTCCTGAGGAGAGAGGCCTACACATTAAAAGGTGTCTAGATATATTCGTTTTACAAAAGCTAAAACATCTTATATTTTGGAATAGAGGGAGTACATAGGACCTAATAAAGAGGGGAGAGAGGTACATATATGAGTAACAAATGAGAGTTGCAAGAACAAGATGATGAATGAATATTCTATCAATGGTCTGCCCGACAATTTGTCACCCTATTACAAAAAATACAACAAATCCATGAAAAATGAAAAAATACGCGTGTATTAGTTTTTATGTGACAACGACTGTGCCCCTTGTGCCCTGGCACACACCTAGAAACTATGTTGAATTTCTTGGACTGACTCAACTGCAGCAAGTCCATCGCAAAAAGAAAAAGGAAATTATAGAAAAAG
This sequence comes from Avena insularis, assembly GCA_023614405.1. Lineage (NCBI taxonomy): Eukaryota > Viridiplantae > Streptophyta > Magnoliopsida > Poales > Poaceae > Avena > Avena insularis. Next base: position 447,936,194 of record CM042690.1, read on the forward strand.
GAAATGATGTCGTGAAACTAGGTTGAACTTTCTTATCTTATCTTACTACTATATAGTGTACGAATAACTTTGAAGGTTGACCGCTGGATGAAGACTGGAAAATCGCAATATATCTAACCTTTCGATCTTTACCATTCTAGCATCTAGAAGATTCAATGGATAGTCTTTAGCACAATGAACGCTAGCTAAAACTTCAAAACACAATTCTCCACCATTCTAGAATCTTCTCTATCATTTCTCTAAGCATGTTACAATTTTTTTGAGTATTATTATGTACCAAGAACCAAGTATACACCTAATAATTTATGGAAATGATGTGGCTCAAAATTCTTTAATAGTCTTTTGAGCTTTACCTATTATAATTTTATAAGTGATGACATGTCTTACTTTCCATCTCATAGCTAGAGATGACATCATAGTCTTTTATTTGAGTCTCACGTTTGTTTTTTCGAAATGGGGATACCACAACCTCTGCACTCAAAGGATGCACAAATCCCTTTTATTAAAAACCAAGTACGGATCAGATACGGTTGATACAAACATCAACCATGTGAATAAAGCTAAAGGTCTCACAAGAGAATGCACACATCTCACGTGCAAATTATTATGCAAATACTTACTTCAAGAACATAGTTTGACCGTAAATCTGGTCAATAATATATAATTATATTTAATAATTTTTAACCAATTTATTTATATTCGAAAGACGATTCCAATGGTAAAAATTTTGTGAGGTACAATTCATAAATTGGTGACCAAATTTATGGTCAAATTATTTTCCTTGAGTACGTATTTGTCTAATGAACCGAAATGGAGTTAGTATACTACATAGTAGTATTTTTTCCCGTAAATGGGGAGTGTACATGTTTGATTTGTAGGATAGGAAATCGTAGGAGTAGGAAAATGTAGGATTGCAATGTCATGTCCACTCCAATCCTATAGTAATTCATATGAACCAAAGTGTGTTTGATTCCACCATAGGTGTCCATTTGATTCAAAGGATTTCCCTAGGGATTTTGTAGGATTAAACCCTATAGGAATTTTTCCTACGACGGCTATTTGATATGTAGGATTGATTCCCATAGGATTTTTTCCTAAGGATTCCTTTGTACTATTTATCATAGGATATCAAACATCCACCCATACCACTTTTTCGGATTCCTATGGTGGAATCAAATGCACTTTGGTTCATATGAATTCCTATAGGATTGGAGTAGGCATGGTATTGCAATCCTACATTTTTCCTACTCCTATAATTTTCTTTCTTAGGAATTAAACATGCCCAATCTAAAAAAGTGGTACGGGTAGATGTTTGATTTCCTATGAAAACTAGTACTATGGGAATCAATCCTACAATTCAAACAGCCATCATAGGAAATTTTCCTATAGGATTTAATACTACAAAATTCCTAGGCAAATCCTTTGAATCAAATGGGCCCTAGAGTAGGAGTGCTTGAAGTAGAGGCCCTGCTCATGACTGCGCATAGCTTTTCGAAGTAGGGACTACACGGAGTCTGCACCTGGGAAAGGCTGCTGGTGCGTTTGTACCTCTCATCGCATTCGATGGATTTCCTCTAGCTCGGCTCCTGGCTAGTGTAGCAATAATCATAGAGTAGAGATAGCCAATTTTTTTGGCGGGTTCATCTCGTTCTAAAGTAAGATCACCAAAATTTGAATGACATTGGCGGGTTTTTCTTTGAACTACCCAGCACGATGCAATTCAAAAGTTTCGAACCTACCACCGGTGCCCTTGTGATACATATAAAACACGCCATATCCCATATCTCTCACTCGACCTTAGAGCCGGAGCATCTCCCACGAATATGTCCTCACACCACCGTCCCTCCCCGCCAGGTACCATTGTGACCGAAGGCACCACTCCCTTGTTTAGCAAGACGGAGCGGATTCCCCATGCCGATGACCACCGTGCCGGAGCATCCACAGCGTCACTGGCAAACACGGTACGGTCACCGCAAAGTCCCATCTACTTCACGGACTCCCTGGTCTCTAGCACCGGAGAGATGGGCAAATGACACGCCGCCCATTCGACCGCACCAACACGAAGCATAAGCTCGTCTCCTTCCAACACGAAGGTTGTTGCACACTTTATGCTTCCTTTTTTTATGCACCCTATTACTATCAGAAGTACTTCGTCGTTTGTTGTAGTGTACTGCATCTTGCGTATATACTCGATTGTTACTAAAGTTTGCTAGAGCCTTCATTACCATCGTTATGAAGCTCCTCTAACATCTGTGGAATATCTTCTAAAATGATTCTAGTTGGAGCGTATAGGTTTATAGATACCACAGCTGGTATACTTCAACTCTAGCTAACGACCTAAGCCGAATTAGTATGTCCTGGCTCCTTGTTTAGAGTATAACCAGGCGGGCCCTGCTAGTTACGCTATCAGTATTATAGTCAAGCCTGCAGATTAGTCGATTGTATTGGAACTTCATGTGTTTTCTTCTCACTCAGGGTGACATATGGTTAGAGTACTCATAGCGGAAGTACTCTACTAGAGTTGTGATGGGAATCATTGCTTTTCGAGCCGTCAACCTCCGCAAGAACTCCTAATAATTTCCCCTTTTTTCACATGATTCCATGATAAATCTGAAAAGCTATTTGCTTCCAATGCAGGAAATGGAGTCAGAACAAGGTCTTAGACTCTACTTAATCTAGTTGAAAATGACAACAAGGCCAAAAAAGACAATAATGCAAAACATCAACATAAAAAGTTTCGTCCTAATCCCACACCAGTTGGTCCTGTTGCACTAGCGGCTGCAAATAGAAAAATACACATCCCACAGCCACCAGTAGCCCATATGGTTACCCAAGAAGAATTGACACTAGCAGAACCAGTTTCAATAGCAGGTTCTCATCAACAAACTGGTTATGATCTCCCAACGACCTTTAGTACTGATAGAGACATATACTCCCTTACAAATGAGCTTGACACCAAATTTGTTATATGTTCATAGACTAGTAGTAGCATGCCCTTTTATATGTAATAGTATACATTGATATTTTGATGTAATTTTTTTAGTTGCACTGCGACGAAGATTAACAAGGGGGCCAACGATGGGGAAAAATCTCTAGCAAATGCTTGAAATAACTAAATCAAGACTTCCGATCACATCTATAGCAGGATTTAGAAGGCCACTGGATCCACATGAATTTGATTATAGTGCATCGATCACAGGTGTTTTCGTGAGAAATGTTATTCCCATCTTGCCCTCATGGAAACACCATCAAAATACCCCCGAGCATTTTGAAGGTTTACTGAAGAAGTTACATGTAAGTCCTCTGTCTCTTGGACATACTCCATTGCTCTATCCCTTGTCTTCTTAGCTTGTTGTTTGTTATATATGCTCCTCATTCTTGTCTACAGAGAATTTTCATGTTCGATGAGATTAGCGAGGAAGTAAAGGTTGTTCTCAAAAGCATATTCTCTGCATGTTTGCGCAGCAGTGCCACAGGCTAAAGAAGCAACACTTCTCTGGCAAGTGTTTTAAGGATGTTACAAGAACGTCTCATTTGGATCACATGACCGACGATCAGTGGGGTGATCTTGTCCACCACTGGCTTGATCAAAAGAATGAGGTATGCTTTGAGAAGACTGAGACTAGATCGCATTGTTAATTCGTATTTATGCATGGTTTTTACAAGTCTCATTTTGTTGGCCATTTCTCAAAGGAACTGTTCCAGCCATAATAAAGTACGAGTACTAAGTCATACAGGATCCCGCAGCATAATTGGGCACCTCTACCAATTGGTAAGGAACTGTTGTTCTATACTGTATATTTTACATAATATGTAATTGATGTTGTGGAATCTATATGCATATTATCTTTCAACCTCTGTTTCCACCATGTGATGCAATTTATTTACGTCCGTCCAAATGCAGACGAAGTCTAATGGGGATCCAAAAAACAGTTGACTATGCTGGAGAAATTTGAGGAATGCCAGACGGATAGATATGGTGTCATTCTAAAGAAAGTTGTTGTAAGTCTTCTCTTCATTTTGTGATGTTGCACTTGGAGTGATTTGTACGTATATGTTTGATATGCAACCTTGCTTGGACTGCTTCTTAGTTTTGTTTTCATTTTCCTTCATAATTTGCAACTAAAGTCAGTTTCAGTTATGAATTATACAAATAGTTGGCATATCATGCACCTCATAGTGTTTACACAGGAAGCCACATTTTTAGTCTTGTTAGTAAATGACATCAAAAAAAGATACACCACAAAATGATCTTTTTACTGAAGTGTATAAGATGTATTATCAGCACTGCCAATTATAGCAGTTCATGCACATGTTAAACCTGTCTTCATGTTTCTCTGTAGTAAGTTCACTTCTCTTACACATATCTATCAACTGAAAACTTTCTAGGCTGGATTGAAAGAGGAGCTGGCAAATCCTGGGAAAGACTGTTCAGTAAAAACTCCAAAAGAATGTGTGGATTTATTTTCCAAGGTACTACAACACGGTGCTATAGCCAAGAATATGTTGTTGTGTAATGCTGGGTTCCCAGTGAGCTCGTCAAAGTCCAAGTTCAAGTTCAAGTCCAACTCCAAGGCCATTTCTTTGCATATTCAAGTTCTAGAGGAACAACTCCAAGCTGAACAATCATTATCATCTTCCCTAAGTGTATACAATGAATGTTGGATCGCAAAGTTAGAAGAAATTTTAATTCAGCTGGAGCACTCCATAGAAAATAAGGAGAAAGTCATGAAGATGCTCAGTATTTGTGGTTGAGCACTAATAGTTGAGGTCAGTCCCTTTTTCATGAAATGGAACCTAAAGCTGAAAGTATTTGTTAGTGCACTAGTCTGCACTTGTTATGAACTTGGGTTGTTTCCTTGTTGTGACATGTCTTTAATTTGTATGGTACCTTATAATGTACATCCTTTGTTTCAACATATATCCCTTTTTAGCAAAGTTGTTTTAGCTTGCTAAAGATCCTTATAGTATCAATGGAGGTACTATTGGGGAACATAATGCACCAATATGGAAGTAGTATGATTCCTGAATGCATGATCTCTGGATTGCTAGCCTACTTAATATTGGTGCTTTATATGCTGCAAGGTTGGATTGTTGTGTACTAATATGTGTGGATGGAGAAAATTGCATCTAACACCAGTCTTTGTGGCATTTGTTGCACAGAACACAGAAACATGACCTTTTTGTGGCTAGCATGGTTGGTGGCTTAATTTTTTGCACCTGGCCCAAATAAACATCTTAACCTGACGGGTTAGAGCATCTCTAACCCATCCCCAAAACGGCAATGGAGGAGTAAATTTACTCCTCTAACGGCCGAAGTCGCACCGAACCTAACCCTAACCCCTATCGTCATTTAGAGGAGAATAAATATAGGACTTGCCACCACGACCTTGACTCCTTTATTTTTTTCTCCCCCACCCGCACGTTCGATGTTGGCCTGCTGCCCTTCCTCGGATCTATGCTCTGCCAATGGCAAGCTACCCTCTGTGCTTCTTGTGGTACCCTACATCGCTGGAATCGGCTGCCACAAGCCATTTTCCCCAGCCACAAATGCACCGCCGAGCTTCACCGGATTCAATGCACTGTGGCCAGGATTTGCTGCGATACGATCGGATCCCAGAGGCCAAGCACCCTACGGCATGACTACACACCATTGCAACTCCCTAACTGAGCTCACAGGAGTGGCGCCCCGAGCACCCGTGCCACCACTAGCTCTGGATCCGGCACCAGCAGCCGCACCAGCACCAACCCTTGGACCCGCACCGGCACCTTCCCATATCGGCGCTGCCGGAACAAAGTGAGGAAGAGATAAGCTCCAGGGTTCTTCATAGAGTTTTTGGTTAAAGCTCATCAATTTTCTAATCTAGATGATTCTTTGTAGCAAGGTGAAGAAAAGAGAAGCTCCATGGTCCGAGGATGACGACAATGATTTGTACTTTGCTTGGTATCATCAAACAATTGTTGGAGTCGACCAGCCTTTCCAACAATTTTGGGAAGAAATACATGCCAATTTCAATGAAATATCTAGTGGAGATGCAAGGTTATTAGTATCGATTATGAATAGGTGGAATTTGCTAGTAATTTACTCCAATACGGGAAATCTATGAATAAATGGAGCTTGCATGTATGAATAATGGTGTATGAACATTGAGCTTCTCTCTTATTCATCTTGTTACATATGAGCTGACGTGAGATTTTAGCAAATTAGGATGATGCTATTACTATGTATGACTAATTTATTGATATTAGGATGATGCTATTATTACTATATATATGAACTATGAATCTTTATGTTACACAAAAGAAACTATACTAGATGAAAAAAAAAGAAATTGTTTCTGTGTTTTGTGCAACAAATGCCACAAACTGGTTATGTGTGGATGCACCAATATGTACTAGTGTGATACAGTACATTATGTTACAAGTGTTGTTGTCCTGGATCATTGATCATAAGGTTCAGGTTCTCAAAACAATGCCTTAGCCCTTTGTTGCACACCATATTCATACACGTCATGTGATAAATGGAACAACATTTGTGAATCGGAGCTCAACATTTTCTTTCATGTCTGAATGGACTAATGAACAGATGGAGTACGGCCCGCAAAAAAAGACCTTATACAATTTTTCTGTTCTATTACTTGGAGTAGTCACATTCAAAACCATACTAGAGCCACAAATCCTCCCACCGTCCCTCATAATATTTTTGAATCCGAGATCATGGTATCCAACTTTCTACCCCTCCGTCCAGAAAAAGGCTACTTTGAGCAAGGTCTTGGATCATCAGTTGATGTGACCAGGCCTTGGATTCATGAATAGAGGGAAGTATGGCCTACTAGTAGTTATTACATGGACTGTCACCAAATTCAAATTCTGAAAAGAGAGGCAAAAGCTCCCGCCTACACGAAATATTTGGGCCCCATGTTTAGTCTTTCGTATACTGCGAAATTCCGTTTGACCTATCGTACATATGACCAATGGCGATTGTGAAATTGCTGGGTTGGGTGGTGAGGTTCGCTCATAATTTTTGTTACTAGGACCTACAGCCCAAACAATTTCGCAGATGGAGTCAACATTATTTTTTCTATGGGAATATTTTTTTATTCCTAAACATACGGAGTAGCATTTATTTCAAATTATTACTTGTACTCTAGCCAAATTCAAAATCTCAGTTGAGCGGCAAAATTTACCAATGTTCTGCATAATTATGTAATGGATGGTCAGTTGATGTGACTCTCGGCCTTCAATTCCTGACCAGATAGTGTACAAGTCTACAACTATCTTTTTCTATTATTACTTTGCCGCTAGCCAAATTCAAAATCGTAAAATCGAGCGGTAAAATCCCAATCGACTCATATGCATTTCGCGCCCCTCCGTTTCAAACATTTTCAGGGAAAATCTCCCACCGATGGATTACCATTTTTCTAGTATTACTTGGTCTCTTCCCAAATTCAAAATCTGAATGGAGTGGCAAAATCACACACTGACCTTGAAGCATTTCCCGCCCCACCGTTTCAAAAACTTTGAACAAAATCTCCGGCCGAGGAGTACCATTTTTCTATTTTTATTATTTGTCTTGTAGCAAAATTCAAAATCTCTATCGAGTGGCAAAATCATACACCGACCTTGAGAATTTCCCGCCCCACCATTTCAAAAACTTTGAGGCAAAATATCCCATCGCGGAGTACCATTTTTCTATTATAGTATTATTATTTGTCCGGTAACCAAATTCAAAATCGCAATCGGGCGGCAAATTCACACACCGACCTTGAAGCATTTGCCGCCCCGTCTTTTCAAAAACTTTGAGGCAAAATCTCCCACCGTGGAGAATCATTTTTCTATTATTATTTGTCTGGTAGCCAAATTCAAAATCTCGGTCAAGCGGCAAAATCGCAGACCGACCTTGAAGCATTTGCTGCCCCACCATTTCAAAAACTTTGAGGCAAAATCTCCCACTGGAGGATTACCATTTTTCTATTATTAGCCAAATTCAAAATCTCAATCGAGCGGTAAAACCAGAGACCGACTTTGAAGCATTTTGCGCCCCTCCGTTTCAAAAACTTTTGACGTTAAAATTCCTTTTCTACCCATTGTTTCGACGCCCTATGGGCACGCTAAAGTCGGTATTCACCTCCATAGTCCCGATTCGCGCAGTTTTTCCAGCTGGCCCTCCCAAAATCCCAGGCTTCTCTCCCATGCCCTCACCTCCACGACCAATGCGTGCATCGGCCGGTGGCAATTCCACAGATGCCGGAGCCGCTTCATTGATGCCCACCCCATCGGATCTAGTTCACCGGGTCTCTCTGCCACTCCACCAGAGATGTGGTCTCGCTGAACGCGCCTATGGTGTTGTTGACCACCCATCCTCTGCTTCCCTGCCACCGAAAGCTACCCAACCATACCGGAGCAGCTTCACCGTTGTCCACCATACGAGATCTAATTCAACAAGTTCCATGTCCACTGCTCTAGACCAGCTACGCGGTCGTCGCTGTTGACTGCACCGACATCGACGAACCAAGATCTGCTTCCTCGACACCAACAGCCACTGCAACCGCAGCACCCTCAGTGACCTGGACATCACTCGCATGTTACCGACGATGCTTAGACGCTTCTCCGACCAAGGTAACCCGAGCTCCAACCCGTTTTTGTTTTGTCAGTGGTATAGCAGGTTCAAGCCTATCACAATGAACTGCACTTTTGTAATCGTGCTAGTACATACAAGTCACTGGCATGCCTGTTCTTCGTGCTAGTACATACAAGGTCATTAGACATGTTGGTTTGCATTCGCTGCTCTACAAATATCAAGTCATGCACATGTCTATTATTTTGTCATGCACATGTTCTCGTCTTAGCTACTCCGTACACCAGTAAATGCCTGCTATTGTGTAGTTCTTGCAAAATGCAATGTCAGTGCAAAATATTAGTGTGGATTCCCTGCTACACAGTTACTTACTCTATCTGGTTATTCCTGAGCTAAGTTCCTGGTATTATTTCCTCCCTGGCATTGTTCTGCTATCTTGTGGTACCCGTTCAAACTCTTCGTACTAGTTCAATTATAATTTTGTTGTTGCCATCTGGTTCTTCAAACGCTGCAACACTAACTATTTTTGTTTTCTTTGCGTAGAGCTCAAAAAGGCAACACTGAACATGTTGGTTTGCACAGCCTATAGGTCCACCAGCGATGTCATTATATATTTTTTGTATCTGGTGTTGGTTCGTCCTAATCAACGGCATAATTATTCTTTACTATATTGTTCATTTGTGTTTTCCATTCCTGCTCGACAACTTCTAGTATGATGCGGTTATAATTTCTATGTGGTTCATTCTTATCTATGACAGTAACTGCATGCCATTGTGTAGCTCACTACAAATTCTGAGTTACCCAACGTCTCTTGCATTTGAGGAGATACCATTGCTTCCATATATATTTGTTGAAATTACCTTACTGGTTTATACTGAAATTCTAAGAAACACTTTGTTTGATTGCTCAATTCATTATTGGCATACTTGTCTAATGCTTGTTTATCCTGTTCTACAGGTTCACAAGCCACACCATTATATCTCGTATCCGGTTCTGGTTCATCCTAGGCAATGAAATAACTATCCTCTACTATATAGTTCATTCATGGTTTGCATTCCTGCTCTACAAGTTCGTATTATGCAGTTATAATTCCTATCCGGTTCATTCTTAGCTATGAGTAGTTTGTCTTCTTTGATGTATTAACTTGTTATTAGTTAGTTCTAGACTACAATTATTGCTATCGCCACCAAAGAGGGGACTGCAAGATCATATATCAAGGTGGTTTTCCAATGTAGCTGTCACACTCAAAGGGAGATGCAGTTGATGGATTGAGAAAGCAAATTGAGGACTCTGCTATCAACTTGATTCGCAACTGAAATGCTGAATTTTCTTTCCCTTTTGTTCATATTTTGTAATAATTTTAAGAAGTTTGCAGCTGATGTAATATCTAGATAACTCGCATAGGCCATGTAGGAATTTATTTGACGCTGTACACACATGGTGCTACCATAACTGCGCCAGCCAGGTCGATCAGGTAACTGTATAGAGTTTTGTTATTTGCCCTTCTTGTATTGCGCCTTCCATGAAGAATAAAACATGCTCACTAATAATACTCCTTTTATGATATTTGCGTGGGCTTCAGAATTACTGAAACAGTAATGGTAACTGGCCAAAACAATAACAGACCAAAACGGTAACATGCCAAAACAGTAACAGGCCAAAACAGTAGCAGGCCAAAACACGAGCATACCAGAACAGTTGCAATCCAGCACAGTAACAGACCAGAAAAGCAATAGGCTAGAATAGTAACATGCCTGAACAGTAGTAGGCTAGAACAGGGCAACCAGCACAGTAACAGGCCAGAACAGTAAAGGACCACAATAGTAACATACATGAATAGTAGATGGCCAGAACAGTAACGAGCCAGAATAGTAAAAGGATAGAACAGTATCTGACCTTCTCAAAAGTGGGCCATTCGTAGGCGGCCCAGGACGAGCTGTGAGAACAAGGACGGGCTGACCGTGGGCCTTAACAGTATCGGCCCTACTTGACGCAGCCTGTTAACGAACCGCACAGTATTCAAACAGTGTGGGCTTCTGTAGGCCGAAACAGTAACAGGCCTGACATTCGAGGGCTGCTGCTAGCCACATCTTTGGGCCCATTTCAAACGGTGCCGGACGAAACAGTAACGGGTCATAATCTTATTGGGTTATCCTAATGGGCCAGCCCACTTAATTATGAGCAGGCCTTGGCTGGCCCTGGCTTCTACCACGGTTTACGTGGTCGTTAACGTCGATAACTAGGTGTTAATGGTGTTTTCCACGTGGCATTTTGCATGACGTCAGCAGTCAACACGGCTGGCAAACAGATCTACGACGGAACAAGTTTTCGTGGCTGAAGGGTGTGATCCGCCATGGTCAGAAAAAACCGTGGTAGATTCTTTTGTGACGGGGGTTTTACCACGAGGGGCATCCGTCGTTGAAGACTTTTTAGCCATGAAAAACGAGCCTTCAACCACGAAAATCGTCTGTTGTAAAAGCCAACTTTTCTTGTAGTGAGCCCCAATAGCATAGTCACTAGCATCACACATAATTTCAAATGGCTCGTCCAAGTTTGGTGGTTGGAAAACTGGTGCAGAAATTAGGGCTTTTTCAACTGTTCGAAAGAATCGATGCAATTTCTGTCAAAAGCAAAAAATGGTATCTTTATCTAGGAGATGAGCTAAAGGAGCAACTATCTTAGCGAAATCTTTAATAAAGCGCTTATAGAAACCAGCATGACTGTCGTGGTATTGCCAACGAGTACACCACAGAGGGGTACTCATAGAGCGTGTTTAGAGAGGTGGGGGAAGGCAGCGAGTTGGTGGGTAAGATGTAACACAGCTTACCCAGGTTCAAGTCCCACAACGATGGCGGAACTCTACTCCTGCTATAAATCACTATAATTGCAATATGTCGAGTTACATAGATTGGTTCGTTGTGCGAGGGTGTACGTTGTATGTTGATTGTTCGCCCTAAAGGCCCCCATAGGTCTGGATTATAAAGGCACCTAAACCTAGGTTTACATGTAAAGGACCTTGCCGGACAAGTTATAGAGTCCTACACTAATACTAACAGTCTTCGTGTCTTGTACTCCAAGGCCCCGAGTATGTCGGTGACTCCATGTAGCCTTCCTCTATCCGGCATGGGCCTCCCTTCTATATCCGTCTAACTAGGCCGCTCAGTAGGCCATGGGACGTGCTACTAACTATGGGCCACCTGGGTTAGCCAGATTAGAGACATGCTATGGTGATATCCATTTAGCATATCCCCAACAATGCCCAAGAAAGTTTTTTACCCCTTTTATGTCTTGATAGGTAACTTTTCTAAAGTGACAAGGTTTGAACTATCAACTTCAATTCCTTTTTCAGAAACTTTATGACCAAAAACTATACCTTATCTTACCATAAATCGGTAGTGCTCCTAATTGAGAACCATCTTGGTCTGCCTGCACCGCTGCAAAACTCTATTACGATTATAAAGGCACTGTTCAAAAGCGGTTCCGTACAAAACGAAGTTATCCATTAGAACTTCCATGGAGCTTTCCACAAAACTATCAAAGATTTTCAAAACACACTTTTGAAAAGTAGCAGCTGCGTTACATAAACCAAAAGGCATAAGTCGATAAACATAAGTTCCATAAGGACAAGTGAAAGTTGTTTTTTCCTGGTCTTCGGGCTGAATAATAATTTGAGAGTACCCCGAATAACCATCAAGAAAACAAAAGTGAGAATTACCAGACATCCTTTCCATGATGCTATTTATGGGAGGTATTTGATCATTATTTTTTATTGTTTATTTGTTTAACTTTCTAAAATATATACACATTTTATAACCTGCTATTGTTCTAGCGAGAATTAATTCATCCTTATAATTATTTATTATAGTTAGGCATCCTTCCCTAGGTATACAATGAGTTGGGCTTACCCATTTGCTATCTGAAAATGGATAGATAATACCACTATCCAACATACATACAACTTCTTTTCTTACTACCTCTTTCATTTTGGGATTCAACCCTTTTTGATTGTCGGCACATGGTTTAGCATCCTCAATTATAGGTATCTTATGAGTTACTATGGAAGGATCTATCCCTTTTATATTGCTAAGCGTGTAACCAAAAGCTTCACGTTGTTTAACAAGTACTTCTAACAATTTCTTACTTTCTTCAGGAGAGAGCTTATCATCTAAAATTACAGGGCACTTACCTTCCTTGTTTAAGAATTCATACCTGAGCCCTGGAGGGAGAGGTTTTAAAATGAGAGGTGGTGGATCCTCATCCCCTTTTCTTCAAGTTCTTCAAATTATCTCTAAGGCGAGTCTCAATTTCTGGTGCAGTGTTAAGGATTTTATCCAAATCTTCTTTTGCAGAGTTGTTTGAGAGCAAATCATCACCTGTCAAACTTCTTTCCAACTCAGATTGTGGAGTGCAAAAATATATTGCTGCCAATTCTTCAATAGTTCTCTCCTCTTTAACTTCAACTTTATTTTCATAAGGCAACTTGGTGAATTGGCCGCAATCAATTTCTAAAACTTATTCTCCAAACTATAAAGACAAAACATGTTTCTTGTTATCAATATCAATGTTCATAGAGTTGTAAAAACGGTTACCAAAAATGACCAGGCAAAAAGAGTTCGAAGGTATTTCAGTGATATGAAAATCAGCTGGGTACACAAAAGCTCCTACAGAAATGCAGGCATTGACAGTATCCCATGAGTCTACTGAAAAGTTTGGTTAGAGAGCATAAAAGTAACTTTTGGCGGCTCAAGGTCTAGTTAATCAAGATGGCATCATAACTCTTCGTAGATTGTGTAAGGCATAATGTTAATGAAAGAGTTTAAGTCACGAAACCCTGCATAAGTAGTTCTACCTAAACAAAAAGGGATTTTCTGCTGACTTTTATTTTTACCATCAAACTTTCCTACTATCATTTCAGAAGATTCTTTACTCACTACCATTACTTCATCCTCGAACGCCTCATGTTCTAGAAGTTCTTTTACAATCCCAATATTCTATTTAATAGTTCCCGGATCCTTAGTTATCCTCCCTGTCCTTTTATTTCTTTCACCCTTACTCTCTATTATTTATGTGAGGATAGTTTCCTCCTTGTCTAACTTTTTTTCTTCATTTGCAAATATTTGCCCATGTGGAAAGTTTTAGGGGGCTTCTCCTCCACAGGCGGTGTGTAGCATTCCTATTCTTTTGGGATCTGCAGATATTCAGCATAAGTTTTAACAATTTGAACAATCATACGAGGGTCAAGGTTGGAATTCCCAAGAATTTTTCTACTTTGCCCGCAGCTAGAAACCTTCTCAAACAAGTGTACTCTATATGATTTTCTTTATTAAGTTCATCCCCACAATAAGCTTTGTCTATCCTATGCACCGTGTCTAGCAAATTCTAGGCTCTTTCAACACTAAATTCAGTAAATGACCCATTGGTAAGGGAGTCGAGTTCATTTCTATTATTATTACTCAAACCTGCGTAGAAGGTATGTATTACAAAAGTTGTGATGGGCAGTGATCGAGCAATCCCCTAAACCTTGTGTATCCTTCATGTAAGCTTTTTTCAGGTTTTCCTTTAAAATTTGTGATAATGCGTCTCGCTCCAAGAGTTTTCGTCATGGGAAAGAAATCAACTAGGAACAAAGAGGCTAAGCTCTCCCAGGAGTTAGTAATCTTTTTAGGACTTTGAATATACCAAGAACGGGCCTCATAAATAAGAGTTTGACCAAAAAGAGTAGATTTAACCTCACCCTCAGTCAGTATATTAAGACGAAAAGTCCCACAAGTGTCCTCAAAGAACCCCACATGCTCATACAGATCTTCCATACCGTCTCCTGCAAACATTTTAGCGTGCAAAAGATCCAAAAGCATGGGGTTAATATCAGACCCTCTCAGGTTATTGGTTTTTAAATAAGCATCCATGGGCGGGCCAGAATTCTTTATAGCCTCCAGCTGGATTATATGTTGGTACTCACCCATGGTGTTTACCTAAAACTAGTAAAAAACTTTAGTAAAACAATTAGTAGAATAAGCAACTAAGAACAAAGACCAAAAGCGCTTGGCTCCCCGGCAACGGAACCAGAAAATAGCTTGATGGTTGTAAGTGCACAGATCAATTGTAGCTAGTTTCAAATTAAGAGTATCGTACCCACAGAGAGCTATTTGGTGAAGGTATTTATGCCCCTTGTAAATTTCCACCAAAGGATACTTGTAAGCTCCCTTTGATCTCAAGTAAAGGGTGGTTGAAAGGTTTTTGATTGAGTGCAGAAAAGAAATTAAAACAAGTAAAAGAAAGAAAGTAAAAAGGTTGTGTGAAAACATGGTTGAACTCAATAGGGCTAAAATGTTCTCGGGGATGTAGGATACACCACTAGCATGATATTATTATTATTATTATTAAGACAACATACATCTTGTGTCATGATATGTGTGGGGAGAGATCCATGATAAGATGTACACTACAAGGCTTGTAGGAAGCCACTTTGTTGATCCAAGAGTGAGGTCATCTCTAAATAACCACTGCGATGTCTGAGAGCAATCACCCATACAAACCATCGCAATTAAGGGTCTCCCCGTGGATATAATAATTATCTTGGGAGTCACTCTTTATCCTCCTTTGACCGTGTAGGTTGTTAGCATGCGCCAATTGTCACGAAGCTCTCCGGGGACATCCAAACACGTCCAAAGGATTTCTCCCTCACTTTACCATCTAAAGAGAGAGATCAAACACGTGGAAAATGATATCTGGCCGACTACACATACCATCTAAAGAGAGAGATCAAACACAAATCATAAATCTATCATAGATTGGCCAGTCATATGGACACAAGTATAGATCATCTTTATTTCAATTCATAATAGTTCTAGGGTTTCTCCATCTCCTCAAGAATAAAAAGAACTACTCACACATGGAAGAAATCAATGACATCGTCATAATTAAATGGATGGATAAAAGTACGAGGATAAATCTAGTGCAAACCACAATTAAATCTAGAATTACAACCCTAGCGGCCTGGTCTGTCCACCTCCCAGCGGCCTGGTTCGCCAGCCCTATCGGTCACTTAGCTGCCATTGCGAGGATAGCATGTGTTGTATGCACGCTGGGTATAGTCCATGGGGAAGTCGGGAGCCCTCGCATCACCGCCATCCTTGGGAGGAACATCCTCCTTTGTGAGGACGGGTGGGGGTGCGCCCGAATCCCTCATGAGGTCACTGGTACCGGTCGCACCCGACTCCTTGTGAGGTGGGAATAGCGCAACTGCTGGCCTTTTCGCCATGGCATTCTCCTGGGCCATCATTTGCTTCCTCCTGGTGGAGCCTCCAACGTAATCCAGGGCGTCCACATCCTCAGGATAGGTGGCAGCAGCGGTCTAGTAGGCATGCTCTAGGGAGCACAAAGCTTCCACTTCATCGCAGTAGACCGTGATGACTCCGCTGCTGCCTCCAGGCATCTTGAGCATGTTGTAGGCATTGTGAGTGGCAGCCATGAACTTGGCCAGTGCAGGGTAGCCAAGGATGACATTGTACGGAATGTTGATGTGTGCCACATCAAAGTTGACGAGCTCAGTGCGGTAGTTGTCGCGTGTTCCGAACGTGACAGAGAGGCGCCTGCCCGATGGCTGTGGTGGACTCGCTTGTCACCCCGGAGAACAAAATGGTCAGCATCAACCTATCGTAAGGCACATGCAGCTGGGAGAAATTCTTGGTGGAGATTACGTCCAGGCTAGCACCTCCGTCAACGAGGGTCTTCGCAACGGCGATGTTATTGATTGTGGGGGTGCAGATCAGGGGGAGTGTGCCCATAGGCACGGTGGAGACGGGGTGGTCATGGTGTCAAAGGTGATGGAGCACTAGGACCACTTGAGATGCGGCAAGGGGATTCCTGGTCTCGCGGCCGCAACCTCACGAGTGAGTAGCTTGAAGTGCCAGTTGGATGTTGGGGCTTGGGAGCCACCAAGGTTGCAGGATATGGCACCTTGGGGCACCTGGTAGCCCCTAGGGTCCTCAGCGTGTGCATGCTCATGCGGGTCCAGATGTTGTTGCATGGTGTTGGCTTGGTGACCTCCGGAGGGGCATCACATCCGCTGGAGTTGTCCCAGCGGTTCCCTCCCTAGTTTCCCCCGCCTTGGCCACCTTGCTCGCCTCCTGGCCTTCCCTTTCTTTGGATGTTGCGCAGGTCGCGTAGTTTCATGAGCTCATAGCAGTCGTCGGTGGGGTGGCTATTTTCTTGTGGAAGTGGCAGTACAAGCTATCGTCCCGCTCCTGCTCACTAACCCCTTCGCGAGGACTCTTCCGATCCAGCTCAGCCGCAAGGATGGTGGAGGTCTTGCACTTGGGCTCCTTGTCTTTACCCTTGGATGAACCGGAGGCTTGGGAGCAACCTCTGCATCTGCTAGGTGAGCGGGTGCTTGTAGGTCCCCTTGAAGTTGGAGAAGAAGAGGGAGCTAAGCTCCACCCATGAGTCGATCAACTCCTCGGGGAGGTTCATCAGCCAAGTGATGGCCGCCTCCTTTAGACACAGGGGAAACGAGTTTGCCATGACGTGACTATCTCCCCCTACAGCTTTGACACCAGTGGTGTAAAGATAGAGGAATTCACACGGGTTCCTGGTGGCTTCGTAGCACGCCGGCATTTCCAGGCGGAACTTGTGCGGCCAGACCACACGGCGGAGGTTCTTGGTGAAGGCGAGGCAGCCGTTGGCTTGGACCGCCTTGTTGTTGTCGAGGGACGCACGGTTCTGCCGCCCCGCAGCAGCGATCTCCTCGAAGAGGCAGTCATTACGCTCGCGTGATGACACCGCCTTGTTGTTGTCGAGGCGTCGCCCGGCTTGGTTGCGCCTGCGCACGGACCGGGCAGGAACACGCCCCTAGCCCCCAGCTCTCCTCTAGTGGCCTGAGCCCTGATGGCTGTGAAATACCACCTCCTTTAGCCATATAAAATGAGCCATTTATCTCTCATATCATGTTTCTTTCACCTATAGCTATGCCTTATATGCATGACTTCTAATTCTCATTTACTTTCATATGAGCTTTGCACATTTAGTAGTTCAGGTAGAATTTATCACTTTTCCTTGTCTATGACATGTGTGTAGGTGTTGATGATGATTATGGGTAAAACAAAGGCAAAAGGAACAAAGAGAGCATAGTATGGAGGAGCTGCAGGGACCAGACTTAGCCATTTGAGAGGTTTAAAAATGAATTTTTCCAACTTTTCAAAATAAATATCCAAGACCATGGGGTTGTAGCCCTTGACGATACGAACTCAATGAGCCCAAGAACTCCCAAAACGGAGTTGGTATGAAGAAATGGCAGCCAAAATACTAAAGGGTACAGACGGTTTGACGACCGACTGTACGACCGGAGCTATTTTTCTGGTCGTATAGCTCCACCCGTATAGTTGCCAAAAAGGTCGCAAACGACAGGATTTCTCCCCAAAAAAGCTTCAGAACCTTCCCTAAGTCATATGATGGTATTGGGGGAACCCTAGGGCACCCCCAAGGCCTATATAAAGAAGGAAGGACCCAAGAGAGAACCACCAAGCCATATCACCACGGCGGAGCCCTGCCGCCGTGCCACCACCATAGATGCCTCCAATCAGATCTACACCATCACCATCACACAAGAGAAGAAGAGACTAGGATCTTGAAGGCCTCCACACCGATCTACATCGTCATCTTCATCAACAACATCTCCATCACCAATCCCCTTTGGTTACTTGTTGTAATTCTAGATTGAATCTTGGATTTGCACTTGTCTTCAATTGTATCATCATACTTCATCCATATTCTATCCGTGATGTTGATTGCATTCATGTGTGAGTAGTTTCCTTTGTTCTTGGGGAGATGGAGAAACCCTAGTATAAGACTGAATTGAGATAAAGATTGTTATGTGATATTATTCATTATGTGTCTGTGTTAGATTTCCTTCATCTTGATGCTGGGTGAAGCGCGCCACTCAATATTTTTCTCACCGAGGACTAGATGGAGGGAACTACTTTTTGGTAGATGGAGGGATGATAGCACTTATGGTGACTATAAAGCTATTGTCATTCCTTACGTATCAACTTGGGAACTGAGGAGAACTCACGGAACATTATCCATGCCATGGGATACATCCTACGGGGTAAAGTCCCTTAATAGCACAGTAATTCGATTAATGGCGATTGTTGTCTACCATGGTTATGAGGATGATGTGTGCAGCGGTTGTTGGTTATTCGTCCATATATGGAGCTCCTCCCACACATATCATAAATGGTCTTATTCATTATAATAATTTTGATCACTCTTTCTAATTACTAGCAGTGGATCCACTACTCCATGAGAACTCTTTCATTCATCTTATAGACTTTCGCAATCATACTTTCATGCTCTTGTTTACTTATAGCTTTAGTTTACTTATTGTTCTCTTATTTGAAAACCCAAAAATATCTTTTACACAAAACTCGCATTTTATCTTGTTACTTAGAACGTTATTTAGCATTACTATTTCAGTATTTAGTTCAAAGAGTTATTAGACTTTAGACTCCTACTCTCTGTGGGATCGATATCTTTATTTCAAAACTAGCTACAAACGATCTGTGCACTTGCAGTCATCGAGCTATTTTCTGGCGCCGTTGCCGGGGAGCTAAGCGTTGTAGGTCTTTTTGCTTTTGTTTATTTATTTTAGTTTTGCTAGATTTTGTTCTAAGCTTTCTTTATTTTCTGCATTTGTATTTTAGCTTTTTTTTACAAACCAAAAACCCATAAAAATATTTGTTACTAATCATGTCTTCCAAGATAACTACCTTCCAACAGATGAAATCTATAATGGAGGAGTCAAAGGGAAGGACTTTGGGAGATATTCATAAGAGGCAAGGCATATTAAAAGAATGGTTAACTTGGGTGTACAAGTATTCATCCACACTATGTGCCTCTTATCAATTATGTTGTGATTATTGCGGATCTCTAGATCACCTCAATTATCAATGTAAGTATAATTATTTTGATGCCGGACTAGCAGACTATAATAGAGATGAGCTTAAATGCCTTGCTGGGGAGGAAAGAGTTGTGCTTTTTACTGGTTGCAAAGAGTTTTTATTTCATTTAAGAGATATACAGGTAGAAAGTAAACCACTTGATATGATATATAAAGAAGTTCACCCTATATTCTACTATTGCTAAGATAACTTCCATGATAATGAATTTATGGTTGGGCGGATTAAAGCCGCCATGGAAGAATGTAACCTTTTGCAGGGTGATCCAAAAGATATGTGGAGGGAACTTCACTCATAAAGCCTCCACCTAAACCACTAGAACATGTTGTTAATAAAGAGGTGGCACTTGATGTTGCACCCTCTCAACTAGTGGAAGGTAAACCCGAATGTAAGACTATCACTGAGCTACTCGCAAATTATCTTAGTAAGAACGAAGAGGAGCAACTTGATCAACCACTTGAATCTCCTACTTCTGAAAATAACTTTCCACACACAAATAGTATGCATGCAAAGGATATCTCATTACCTTGTAATGATTTCTATAATTCCCAAACTTATGATGATTGTTCTGAGGAGGATTCATGCCTAGACAGTGATTTTGGGGACTTTGGTGAGGGACTAAAAGATGAATATTTCTATGAATATTTTGATGCTATTAACATGGGACAGGAATCCTCATTGGAAGAGGAGGATGAGTATTTTGACGAGCTAGTGAGCAATATGATGGTAAGAGAAATGTATTCCCAAATAGTGGAATATGCTAAAAAGTTAATTTCTTCGGATACGATAGACGATCCAATAATATGTCCTCAATTTATGAAACTTGGGCACTACTTTCATTTTCACTGCTCTGGTACCTTTACTCAATCTTCAGTGTCTTATAATAATGGTGATGTTACTAGTGAAGTATTAGAGTATATTATCTTTGAAGGTACCCATGAGTTGATAATACATGTCATATCACGTATTAATAGTGAAGATAGTGTTCTCATAAAAACAGCTTATAAAATCCTACAAAATATTTCTTGGTATTCTCACGAACGTTTTAGTGAGAATACACTTATTATGAGGAGTAAGGCACAGAGAAAACCCGTAGCACACAAAGTTACTTGTTTGTAGGAAATCTCATTGGAGAAGGATGAAGTTCCTTCCCAAAAAGAGGATGAACATGAAGAAGAACTTCAAATCCCATTGGAGGAGGATGAAGTTCCTTCCCAAGAAGAGGATGAACACGAAGAAGAATCACTAATCATTGAGGATATGCAACTAATGGACATGTGGGAGCCGGTGGATTACTCTTCTGATAATTTGTTAAATTTATTCGAATGGATGAGGCAATATAATGGTAAGCCTAACAAGCTTTATGATTATGAATGCATTACTCTCTTTAAGGAATTTTTATCAACCAATACTCACATAAACGGTAATAACGTTAAACTCTTAGAATACATAGTTTATGAAGGGTCTCATGATCTGCTTAGGAAAATTGGTATTATTATGAAAAGTAGCGATAATGAGGATCTAGCAAGGTATCATAATATTATGGATTATATTGTCAATTATTGTCAAGAACATTTTAGTGGGAATGCACTTGTGATAAAGAGTAAGGAGCTATGTAAAACAATAGTTCCCGAAACTAACATTTTGCAGGAACCACTGGATAATGAGGAGGAACACCAAAAAGGTGAGGTTGAAGACAAACATAATTCTACTAATAATAAGTTTGTTTATGATGCCTCAGTCTCTAGTAATGATTCTTATTGTGTTGAAACTGAAGATAATTTATCCATGGAGGTTTTATGCCTAGATACATATTTGTAGAACACTAATAAAGATGAACTAGAGATAAATCCGTGTAGTATTAATGAGAGGGTTTTGGGAGAGCACATCTTTGATGAAACATTTGTTGATGATACTTCTTTCTGTGATTGGATTGATAACTCTAGAACTGATGAACTTGATAGTAAGGGTGATGAACTAGAGCATAGAGACACTTTTGAATTTTTCTCTGCTGCTAAAGATGAGTATTATGATGTGTGCCCTCATGATAGTGTAGCCCAAGAAGAGTACTATGAATTGTATCCCGATGATGCTATCAAAGGTAAAATGTTTGAATTTACATGTAAATATCTAATCCTTTTGTTGAAGCTATCTAGCGAGGTATGCTCACCACACATGTCGCATCAATCCTCATTTGTGAGCAATAACACATTTATCTACAAGACCCCGATGCACCGAAAGCGGGTGAGACTTTGACCAGGCTATAATAGTAAGTGCTCCAAACCTCTTTTGGAGGTAAGAATAAAAAATTCGCTGGCTCCTATCTATTG
Organism: Avena insularis; assembly: GCA_023614405.1. NCBI lineage: Eukaryota > Viridiplantae > Streptophyta > Magnoliopsida > Poales > Poaceae > Avena > Avena insularis. The sequence goes on from CM042690.1 coordinate 447,958,057, forward strand.
AAAACATATTGGAGAAAAGCCTGGCTACTTGGTTATAAGAAAGCACTTCCCGGGAGGAAACCTGGAAGTCATTAGGTGTCTTTCTTAGTTTTGTCTTGAGTCTTGATGCATTCATGTTGCATTGGCATTTTTATTCTTTGCATGATTTTCTATTAGAGTTATCTTGTTGTAGTTTCCAAAAGTTTGAATTTATTGTTACTATGCGTTGCATAACTTGGTTGTACTTAAATCCCATTTTATACATGTTGTTGTTGGTCGAAAATTAAAGTTGTTATTTTACTATCAAAACATGGTGTTTCTCTAAATTTCATGTTAAGAAAGAATTCTCGAAGAAATCGAATTTTTTTATGCATACAGAGAGTTTAACGACCAACTATACGGCGGGAATAAAAATTCCGGCCATATAGTTCTGGTCGTATAGATATCTTTGCCATCGATAATTTTCTTTCATATGTAGTGAGATTCTAACGACCAACTATATAGCAGGAATAAAAATTACGGCCGTATAGCTCCGGTCATATAGATATCGGTGCTTCCGTACATATTCTTTTCCAATGTACTGACAGTTTAACGACCAACTATACGGTGGGAATAAAAATTCCGGCTGTATAGTTCCGACCGTATAGATATCGATGCCTTTGTCAAAATTCTTTTCTAGGATACTGAAGGTTTAACGACCAACTATATATACGGTGGAATAAAAATGCCGGCCATATAGTTCCGGCCGTATAGATATCGATGGCTTCATCAAATTTCTTTTCCAAAATACAGAATGTTTGACGACCAACTATACGGCAGGACCTTTTTTGGTCCGGCCATATAGTTGCACCTGTATAGTTGGGAAAACCCCTCAAACGCCAACTAGAAGGTAACCATTGCTCAAATATTTTATTCTTTCTTCTTCTATAAACCTCGAAACACCACCTGGGAGCTTCTCCCATGATCTAGAGAAGCCGAGCATATGTAAGCAATAAATTTCTACCTCGGAAACCTCCTAGACTGTAATTCTCTATAGAAGTTCATGTTTTATTTTTACTTTCCTTTTATCAATGTGTTAAACGAACTATGCTTGTATACCAAACCGATGCATTTTATTTTGTGTGTAATTTTCGCAGGGACTTTAACCTTGTGTGACGACGTGTACGGTAGTGCCAACCGTGCAAACACTCACATGAGCCACTTGGTTGCTTCAATTCAATGCTTCGACAATCAATGTCTGGTAAAACCTTCCAACTCGAACCTCTTTTAATAAGAACATAGGGGATGCACACTCGTGTATCGTATCCTGTATTACTTGCACCTCATCACAATCTAGGAGAGGCATCTTCTAGAACTAGTTTGTTGACTTAAGCGTGGTGTTTAGGTTGATGAACCGACTCAGTGGGACTTGTATTTTTATCACTTGTGAGCTAAACCCGTGTCTTCAAAAATACAAAAATATTTTGTTTTCTTTTTAGTTTTTAAGCAGGTAATCAAGGAAGGCACACCGGGCCATATAAATAATTACATGTTGAAGCAAAGGTTCTTTGTCCATCAAAAGAGAGGTAACTTGTACCTCAATGGTAAAGTGTGTCACCCTTGTTTTCAACTAAGTTTGGGAAGGTAACCACTTATCACACTCTCTTTTGGAAATTGTATTTTCTCTTTTCTTTTGGTGATATACTCAAGTTTGGTTCTTGCAAAGTTCTAAGCTTGGGGAGGTTACTTCTGCATGTGTAGAGTCTTGTGCAATGTTCATATTCGATGAAGGTTTAATGCAATCATGTATCCCACTGTTTTTGAATGCTTGTTTAACTGAGTATAGTGCTGTATTCATATGGGCATACACTTGCTCATGATAGGAACCATAGGAGTTGACTTAGAACTTGTATGCATCTTGCCAAATTGTTTATCAAGCTTGTGACACTATCTGTAATCCTGTAGAAAACATTACCACAATCTCTACACTTGGAAAGAATGAATACTTGATCAAGATCTTTTGAAATTTGTTGGTTGTCACTAAATAGCTTTGTCTTAAATGAATAGGTTATGCTCGACCCCATAATGTCAAAACAATAGACTTGATAGTTTGCTTACGGAAGGAGTTGTCAATTGGAAATGATATTTCGAAGTTTTGAGTTCTATGCTAAACAAGGTGTTGTTTAATTATCTTAAGAGTTTATCCTTAAAGATACTCAACACCATAGACGTGATGATCGACTTGATAGTACTCTTTAACAGAATTTGTTTGAAGAAACTAATATTTAGCGGTAATTGAGATGCATGCCAAATCTTGACCTTATTATTAAAGTATGATATTGCTTTATGCGTGTCTGCACCATTGTCGCACACATGGGATGCTAACAACTCCGCTAGCCTTTGAATAATCCAAAAAGAGGAAACTCTTGGAGTTTGTCTATGAGTTGCCCAACATATGTAGCAAAAATGCTATATTTGGGTATGCATTAGTATTCTCATGGGCATGCATTCAAAGCAAAAGAGGGAATACTCCTCTGACCGTTATGAGAAATCATTATACCGAAAAGGGAAACCTTGGTAATGGTCACGAGTATCCATTCTTAGCCTGCATAGTCTGATTAAACACACTAAGTTTTGGCATGATCTCATTACTGATGAACTGAAGTTTTAGAAAGACATATAATTGAAAATGAGTGTTTGATAGCCATGATTCATTGATGTGGATGACCAAATGAGACACTCTAATTCTATGCTTCTTTTGACACGCTCTTGCATTTCCTTTTGGCATAAATCTCATTACTAAGAGATAAACTTTCTGAAAGTTCAATAACTGATGTTTGCACTTGAGAGCCTTAACTAGATGACATGATTGGGTAGCTTTATTCCTATTTATGCTTAACATCTATTTGTGACTAAGTTTTGCCTCATAAAAAATAATGATATGAAAAGTTATACAAAAGGTGCAATAAGAGGATCACAAGTTTGTCTGCAAGGAGATTCATTGTTGACATCGAGCATATAAGTTTTGATGAATCTTTAGTGGTCTTTATAACTGAGCTTGTGTTTCCTTGTATGAATACATGTTTTCTCTCTTCAATCTTGTATAAGAAATAAGGATGCAAGGCATTGATTTCCAATGATAAGCTATTTCACAACCATTAGTTTATTATCGACCCTTCCTGCTCGAGGACGAGCAAGGTCTAGCTTGGGGAAGTTGATGGCTGTGAAATACCACCTCTTTTAGCCATATAAAATGATCCATTTATCTCTCATATCATGTTTCTTTTAGCTATAGCTATGCCTTATATGCATGACTTCTAGTTCTCATTTACTTTCATATGAGCTTTGCACATTTAGTAGTTTAGGTAGAATTTTATCACTTTTCCTTGTCTATGACATGTGTGTAGGTGTTGATGATGATTATGGGTAAAACAAAGGCAAAAGGAACAAAGAGAGCATAGTATGGAGGAGCTACATGGACTAGACTTAGCCATTTGAGAGGTTGAAAAGGTGAAATTTTCCAACTTCTCAAAATAAATATCCAAGATCATGGGTTTGTAGCCCTCAACGATACAAACTCAACTAACCCAAGAACACCCAAAATGGAGTTCGTATGAAGAAATGACGGCCAAAATACTAAAAGGTACATATGGTTTGACGAGCAACTATACGGCCAGAGCTACTTTTCGGGTCGTATAGCTCCGCCTGTATAGTTGCCAAAAAGGTCGCAAACGACGGGATTTCGCCCCAGAAAAGCTCTAGAACCTTCCCTAAGTCATATGACGGTATTGGGGGAAACCCTAGGGCACCCCCAAGGCCTATATAAAGAAGGGAGGACCCAAGAGAGAACCACCAAGCCATATCCTCCACCACGGCGGAGCCCTGCCACTGTGCCACCGCCATAGACACCTCCAATCAGATCTACACCATCACCATCACACAAGAGGAGAAGGGACTAGGATTTTGAAGGCCTCCACTTCTTCAACAATGTCTCCATCATCGATCCCCTTTGGTTACTTGTTGTAATTCTAGATTGAATCTTGGATTTGCACTTGTCTTCAATTGTATCATCATACTTCATCCATATACTATCCATGATGTTGATTGCCTTCATGTGTGAGTAGTTTCCTTTGTTCTTGGGGAGATGGATAAACCCTAGTATGAGATTGAATTGAGATAAAGATTGTTATGTGATATTGTTCATTATGTGTCTGTGTTAGATTTCCTTCATCTTGATGTTGGGTGAAGCGCACCACTCAATATTTGCCTCACCAAGGACTAGATGGAGGGAACTACTTGTTGGTAGACAGAGGAATGATAGCACTTACGGTGACTATAAAGTTGTTGTCATTCCTTACGTATCAACTTGGGAACCGACGAGAACTCACGGAACATTGTCCATCCCATGGGATACATCCTACGAGGTAAAGTCCCTTAATAGCACAGTAATTCGATTGATGTTGATTGTTATCTACTGTGGTTATGAGGATGATGTGTGCAGCGGTTGCTGGTTATTCGTCCATATATGGAGCTCCTCCCACACATATCATAAATGGTCTTATTCATTATAATAATTTTGATCACTCTTTCATTCATCGTGCAGACTTTCGTAATCATACTTGCATGATCTTGTTTACTTATAGCTTTAGTTTACTTATTGTTCTCTTATTTGAAAACCCAAAAATATCTTTTACAAAAAACTTGCATTTTATCTTATTACTTAGAACGTTATTTAGCATTACTATTTCAGTATTTAGTTCAAAGATTTATTAGACTTTAGACTCCTGCTCCCTGTGGGATCGATATCTTTATTTCGAAACTAGCTACAAATGATATGTGCACTTGCAGTCATCAGGCCCTCTGGGGAGAGGGTGGCGGTGTTGAGGAGCTCGGCAATCCGGTTGTGCCACTTATCCTGGCCCTGCTCAGCCAGCGGGTGGTCCAAGAGTTTGCACACCATGCACTCAGCGGCCTCCCGTGTAAGCGGCTTGGGGTGGCCGCGAGTGGACGCGGTGCGGGAGAGCGACCTGACACCATGCGAGGAGGGTGGTGGCTCCTGCGATGGGTGGTAGGAGGAGCCCCCTCGTCCTCCGTCCACGGGACTTGCTCGGAGGCGGTGTGCTACGGGGCTCGCTCTGTCCGAGCCTTGCTTGTCGCGCGACGGAGAGTCCACTCAGCACGTGTCTCGTTGCTGGCCGACATGTCACCGAGGTCGTCGAAGATCTTGGGGACGCACCTCATCCCCCTACCTGGCACGCCAAATGTCAGAGATTTGTCCCGCGAAGGAACTAGGGTCCAACAATCCCTTGGTTCGTGAGGGGGCTGAACACACGATTCTGAAGGAGTTCGGCGACGACTACGGCGATGAAGCAGATGCACGATAGAAGGTTGACACCAGGTTTTTTTACCCAGGTTCGGGACCCTCATGAGGAGGTAAAGCCCCTACTCCTGCTTGGTTGTATTGCTTGCTTGCCTCGCGAGGTTACAATGTTGGATGAAACACTAGGGTTTCAAATCTCCGGGATCCGTCCGTTGCAAGGTAGGAGAAGGGCTCCTTATATAGGTCAGCGTCGGGCCTGTCCCCGTGGTCTACAAGCGTGGAGGGTAACCATAGTGCCTCCCCTCCTAATCTTGGTCTAGGAGACTACTTTACATGGACTTGGTCTTGCTCGCCATGCTCCACTCCATCCTCCTATAAAGTATTCTTTGTTGGCATCAGCTGTCTTCACCCGACGCTCTCAGTGTTTCCCTCATTTGCACTAGAACGGAAAATGGGATAACCTCGTGCCACGAGATCACCTATCCTCTCGCTACGAAAGTAGGGTGGACCGGGTCTTATTTTCCGAGGTGATTGACGTTGCAGTAGTCCCATACTTGGTGTACTTGTTGTTGGGGCTGCAGCCCGTGCTCCATGCGGTGCAGTTATCGTTCTACCCCGGACGCACCCATGGGTATCCGAGGATTGGGGCGTTACATGAGGCCGCGACACTATACTTGGGGAGTTGGCCTCGTGATGCCCTCCCCTCCAAGAGGGATCCCACATCTAGAGGTTGAGGACCCCTAGGCTGTAGGGCGCGTTCAACGCGGGGACGTGGCACCCCGGGTGCCAGGGCTCCGAGAGACTCCCTCCTTAACAGTCGGGACCCAAGCGACTATCTCAAGGCTGGCAATAGCCGTGATGGTCGGATCGCGACATTCCACGGAGCGTTCTCCTAACCTACGATGGAGCCGCCCAACTCGAGGGCTAGTCACACACGACGCGGCCCGATGGCGCACAAAAGAGAAGGCATTCACAAAGAAGAAACAAATAAAAAGATTCATTATATTCGCCCTCGGGAGACAAAACATCATCAAACACGGTGAGCACTGCCAAGCGACCGGTGTTTTTGCCCCAGCGTTGCAGCGACTTGACCCCGGTCTACCTGAGGTGACTCGGGTAGATAGCGTGGCACATCAGCGGGTTGTAGATGGCCACCGAGAAGCCTCCGCGGGCGCAACGGAACCGGAGCACTGAGCCCTACTGGATGCCGTCCTCCATGAGGAAATGGGTCCAACCGTCTGTGAGGTACATCTCACTGGGCGAGAGGACCTCCACGCTGACTTTCCACCTCTCGTGTCCACCAGAGTGGCGCGGCAACACCTTCAGGGTGAGCTCGCCGACCACCCCGAGTGTGAAGGGCCAGGGGAGCCAGACCCTCGCGAACCAATCTGGGTTCCCAAGGAGGACGACAAAAGCAATGATCCACGGGGCTCGAGGTCGTCCTTGATATTGATCATGATAGGCGGGGGAGGCGGTGACGGGAGCAGTGCAGGTTTCGAGACACCCTCGGGCCCCCGACAAGCGCCCGCATCATCGATGACCGCTCCCGCATGGCCGCCCCTAACCGCGCTTCGCTGATGTCTCCCTCACTATGGCTGTAACGTCCCAAAAAAAGGGGTGGGGCAGACGGTCACAATGTGACCATCGTGCCTCCCACGGCCACTTCCGCGTGGCTTCCCATGCCCGCGCTTCACGAGCGGGGTATTGTCCTCGTCAATCACCAAGTATTTGCCTTTCTCACCAGCTTAGAGTCGCTCGGGCGCCATGGGGAGAAATGGGTTTTTCAGCGCTCAGAAACAGGTCAAAAGGGTCAGGGAATCAGAGAAGATGGCATCGAAGAGAAGGTGTCGCGCCCGGACCCTGATTTAACAAGGCGAAAGGTCACGTCATTGTGCCGGACGCGTTTCACGAGTCAGAGGCTCCCCCTAGCGAACCTTCACATCGTGGGAGGCGGTTCTCGAGGCAAGGTGGATCCCTTCTCTTATGACGGTTCCTAGAGCGCGACTGTGGCACCCTCGGGATTAGGGCTAGACAAATCCTAGATCTTTGTCTGATATAAGCCTAACCTAAATCTCGGAAGCATACAGAGAAATAATCGGTAACATTACAGTGACTCTACGACAGAAAAACTATTACAGCAAGCTCATAACTGAGCAAAGAACCAAAATATTACAAGCAGAAGTCACTGACCGCAAACATTAGACAACGGAAGGCAAATTATGCTATTAAGTATAGTAAACTTAACAAATGGCCTAAGAGGCCTGAAGCATAACGATGATGTCCCAATCCATGGGTTCCAGGCTACCAACTAGGAAACCCAAGCTACTCGTCGATGTCGATGCTATAACAAACTCATCTTCCATGGCAACACTTACCTGCTGGAGAAGTATCAACATAGCAAGGCTGAGTACGAGGTGTACTCCGCAAGACTTATGGCTAGTGGGGTTATTTTGCATGAAGCTATCTTTCTTTGTAAAGGAGGTACGAGAAGATCGACTAATAGAACTTTTTCAAATGGGATAACAAAACGATATCACTAGCTTTGATCATCCTCGAAATCCACCAAATCTTTATCAGTTGTACCTACCAACTAGGATCACCCCCTCGATCCCTGAGGAAGCATCCTTACACACAATTCACTTCCAAGTTTTACGATTAGGTTATAGTTCTCTATGATCTTTGAATCCGTTCCCAAGTCATCAATAACCGTGGACACGGCTTTTCGAAAAGATTAATACCCTGCAGGGGTGCACAACTTTACCCACACATACTAACCTCCTCTTAATACCACTAGTAGTATCCCTCTTCCTTGGAAGTCTAGACACGACCTTTACCTTACTTTTGCCGATACCATGAGTCACGCCCAAAGGAGATGCCGTTGTAACGGGTCAAGTCCCGAAGCCAGTCCCTAGAGATGTGTGCGGGGAACAAGATTACGGAGGCCATGCCTCTCTTGCTCCTGGCCACGCTTACCTACCTGTATGAATGCACCTCCTTCACCGACTTTGATAACAACTAGAATGCATATGTCGAATGGAATGCCCAAACTATGTGACTAATGGAATCTACTAGGCAAGTTAGTTGGTCGAGCGGGTTTCTAGGCCCCCGTGTAGCTGTACGCTCGTCTTGGTTCAAGAGGCAAGAACTCAGGTCCTAGTGATGGCAAGTATACTGCAAAAAACCACAACCCACCGTGGCCTTCCATACAAGCCTTAGCATGTTTAACTTACATCTCTGATCATACCACATCATCCTATCCAACTAGGTTCATTCGCAGCTCTGACTCATCAACCGGATGGACCAGTGGTAACAACTAAGCTTGGCTAAGCACAACAATATAATAGCTCTACCAAAGCTCATAAGACAAACCCTAGTTATGCTAGGAGCAGTGGATCAGGGAATATAGGCTCCAAAGGTAACATGCATCAGTTAGGATTACTCTATCAATCGATGAAATACTTTAGAATCATATGCACATGGCAATAATGAAATACTTCGAAATCATAGGATTATATCATGTGTGGAGTTTTGCTTGCCTTTGCTGTTGATACTCAGATATAGAACTTCAGGTTCATCTTCTTGGCATTGTTCACCGTTGATCAATTACTTCTCTTTGATGGGTTTACCTTCGATCTTCAATCGTGGACTCACTCTCGTTGCTCACATCAACTCCGAGGTCTATCGAGAAGAAGCAAAAAAAACGGAAAGAGAAGCAGCAATCAACACATGGCATCGATGCAATGCTCAAGCAAGGATGATGATATGACAAGTTAAATTGATTTGAAATAAAACCCTAAGGCATGTTTGTCAATTTAAGCGGGGTCCGAGGGGTACAAACCCTAAAGTAGGGGGAACCTCGGAATCACTTGCGGGGTTCAATTGGTTCTTCTAATTAAACTTGTCATGTAAGTTTCTAACAATGCATGATTATTATTCTATTGTGTATATCTCATTTTTCTGAACATTTTGATGTATTATACATATTTTTCTGATTTAAAATGAATTAGTTATGATTTTTCCCAATTTAAATCCATTTTTAAATCATTTTTAAATAATTAAACATATTTGGAATTATTAAAATTATTTTCCATTTGGCCCCACATGTCAGACTTTATTAATTTCAGAAATCATTTCTGAAAAGATTAAAAACCTGACATACTGGTCCTAGCTGTCAAAATATTTAATTATTAAATAGTTACAGAAATTATTAAAACAAAAGAAAAAGGGTTATGACGCCACCATGACGCCTTGCTGACGTCATCAACAGAGGAGCCCCAGGTCGAGCACGGATCGGTCGATCCCGTGCGCGCCTGGTTGTGCAGGTGGGCGCGCTGGAAGGAGCGCAGCGTGGGCTACGAGATAGTGGTGGCGCTGCTGCGATTTGGTCGCCGGAGCGACGAGGACAACGACAGCGAGCGGTGGTGCTTGCGGGTGCCCACGGAGGGGAAAAACCAGAGCGGGAGGGGACAAGGGAGAAGGTCCACATGGATGAGCAGCTCACCAGGAGCATGACGGTGAGGTCGGGGAGGCGTCGCGAGCTCTGTCAGCGCTAGAATCGTCCATGGCGACGGCAGCGGCCGGCGGGTACAAGGTGGTGATTGAGGTGACAGTGGCCACTCCGGTTTCCTTGAAGTAGCGGAGGAGAACACGGATAGCAAGGGGAGCTCGACGGTGGCCTTGATTGGTTCTGGGGCGGTCGAAGACGAAGGGGACGACGATGAGCGGCTTGCTAGGGTTTCGGCTTCTACGCATGAGCGACACAGAGCAAGAGAGGGGGAATGGGGATGGGGAGATAGAGCGGAGCGAGGGCAATCTTATCACGATGTCTAGGGGCGGCAACGGACATCGCAGTGCGAGGAAGATCGACGGTGAGGCGGCTGACACGCAGCAACTTCCTCTCTCTCGTGAGGAGGAAGAAAGACGAGGCATGACGAAGGAGTACAGGCCAGTTGGGCTTGGTTGGCCGCGGCAAAGCAAGGGCAGCTGCTGCTGGCGGCTGCGCGCGAGCGGCAGGGAGGAGGGAAGGGAGATGGGTTCGGCCCAATTAGAGCTAGGGTTAGTTTTTATTCTGAAAACCCTTTTCTTTTTCTATTTCTATTTATTTGTTTTTATTTTCAAACTCTTTTCTATTTTTGAACATTTTGGAAATACCAGAGGTTTGGAAAATGTAACACAACACTCAGGGGCCCTCTTATTCAATTTGTGCTGCAAGCTTTTGGTATTTTTCAAAATATAAAAGCATTTGAATGAATTTCAGAGGAGGAGGCAAATTAGGGTTTAGGGTTTTATTTCCCCTACTTATTTATCAATGCACATTTTCTTTAGTACAAATGGATGCATGAAATGCTCATGATGCACAAACAAACCCTAAATAAGGATTACTAAAACTAGGGGTGTTACAGTTCTATCCCCCTTAACAGAATCTCGTCCCGAGATTCCTAGGTAGGAAGATAGAAGGAACAGGGTTATTGAAACACAATTGAACCCTTATTGGGAAGCATTTAGGAGGATATTGAAGTGTTTCGAGAACTTCTTCTTTTCCATAACGATTCATCAGTGGCTTAGCGTGCTTAAAGGATGTTCTCGAGATGTGAAGGTATCAACCTACCATATCAAGAATACTTTGCACATGCTTGACTGACTTGAAATTATTCTCGAGGAAATAAAGATAATTCTTCTCAAATTCACGGCCACATCTTTCAGCAATTACATGTGAATCGGAGAAGGTCACTTCTAACATCCAGAACACATACTTCGAGATAACACGAAGATTGTTCTCAAAAGTTTACAACATTAATGCCAACCGTTCCATATGAATCCAATCTAGCATGGAGAATGTAAGGATGTCATTGATAGGCTTGATAACAAACTTATCAAGACATTCCAATAAAATGAACTCATATGTGATATGAACAAACAAAGATATTGATCAGACCAAAGAACATGAAGATATACCCAAGTGAAACATCACGAATAGACACACGATTAGGATAGTTCTTTAGGACTGAGTTTGATTTGATGATAACCCGTATCAAAACAAAGGTGGGGACGATAACACTTCCACGAAGGAAACACTATCTTTCTTCAGCATGAATAAAACTAGACATCCCTTTAGGTGGAACACATCTGTTAGAACTTTTGTCTTACAACTGTCCAAGTTGTTGTTTAAGATGAACCAACTAGTTAAGGGGTCTAGTACAGATTCTTGGAGAAAAGAATAGTTCACAGAACTAACTTACTCAAGAACTTGACAACACGATCACATGGCAACGTGGAGATACTTCTAGAAAAACATCTAGAATATCGCGAACCACCGTTATGTCACACAGTTCAAGAGGACACTTGTTTGGTATGGCAAGAGACATAGTCTCAGAGTTTTGGCACAAGCCTAACTCTTTGACTGAGGAGAGTGTACCCGAATAATGGACTTCGTAGCATAATCATCCTTGGCTTAGTGATAGGATTAACTATCAAGCTAAGAATGACACAAATATCCTTGTTGAAGTCCAAAGCAATACTGATTGCTAAGAATCTCATATGGCCACATTATTACGCACACGCATCATTCACGAGCACTAAGGATCGGAGGAAGGGTGGGTAAATATGTGTAAGAGCGTCACTTCCTTAAGAGGGTCATGGAACTCAGCATAACCTCTTAGTATATAAAAGTGTGATACTCTAAGGTAGAACAAATAGAAGCTAATCATGCCTCTTAATCTATGGACTACAACACTTTGACCTGGTCTTAGATACGACGAGGTACCGAAGTTTGTTTCTCCTAGACATCCCGATATGGTTTGTCTCGATAGACCACAAGAGTATCTTACATCGGAAGACACTGTTGCACATTTACTAACTGGTAGACAAGGTCAAAAACAACAAGGAAAAAGGAACATGCTCAGAATAGAATCCTGAGATGTGGATGCATAAGTCAACAATCTTCCGAGGACCTATGCCAAAAAGGGAGGGGTGGCCAAGTCACGAGTATATAAGTGAGACTCACAAGGAGTACTTTTGTCGTGATCTATTTGGTTCCATTGAAGAACATTTGCCGTAACATGTGGTAGGGGAAGTCCTTTGTTTGTCGTAATTTAATCACGACAATAACCACAAAGCCTGAAGGCTATACTAAAAGGTACTAGCCATCCTGAGGTAATGCTTTAGCATTAACAACATGGATCATCAAAACAGATCTTGGGTTAAAGGTCAGCTTCATGTACAAGGTTCACAATACTAGAATCCAGCACAATCAGGGATCTTCGGTTCAAGTCCAGGGTTAAAACCCAAATAAAAGAGTAACTACTATATTAGTAGTACATGGGGTACTACAAGGTAGTAACCACACGGTAGCTTCCAGGAGAAGAAATAACTTCTAAAGTACCCAAAACATGAAAATGAGGCACACGAGGCGATAGGAAACCTCGAGACCTAGAATAGAACACTATGGAACCATCAACATAATGTTGTGGGCCCATAAGATAGAGGATCTTGATAGAAATAAATCTCTCAGCTGAAGAAGAGCAAAGGGAAACAAAGAACACACACATCTGACTCTAGAGAACTCAACACTAGGTCAACTGGTTGAGAAATGACATGCCAAAAAGGCACCTAAGCTTTGAAAGACAAGACAAGGTAGCAAAACTTTTCCAAATCAACACAAGATAAGATGAACCAGAGTTAGAGCGAAACTGGATAAGGAGAAAAATAAGCATACTAGAGTTTTCCCAAATAATTTTCAACTTTCAAATAGTTTTCACAAGCACTAGACTCAACATCCACCAGTAGAAAGGTTTTCCTATGGACGGTAATGCTCTGGTACCAAAACCTGTGACACCCCTAGGATTAGGGCTAGACAAATCCCAGACCTTTATCTGATATAAGCCTAGCATAAATCTCACAAGCATACAGAGAAAGAATCGGTAACATTATAGTGACCCTACGACACAAAAACTATTACAGCAAGCTCATAACTGAGCAAAGAACCAAAATATTACAAGTATAGGTCACTGACCACAAACATCAAACAACGAAAGGCAAATTATGCTATTAAGTATAGCAAACTTAACAAATGGCCTAAGAGGCCTGAAGCATAATGATGACATCCCAAACCATAGATTCCAGGCTTCCGACCGAGAACCCCAAGCTACTCATCGATGTCGATGCTGTAACAAACTCATCTTCTATGACAACACTTACCTGCTGCAAAAGTATCAACAAAGCAAGGCTTAGTATAGGGTGTACTTTGCAAGACTTATGGCTGGTGGGGTTATTTTGCATGAAGCTATCTTTCTTTGTAAAAGAGGTAGGAGAAGATCGACTAGTAGAACCTTTTAAAAGGGGATAAGAAAACAATATCACTAGCTTTGATCATCCTCGAAATCCACCGAATCTTTATCAGTTGTACCTACCAACTAGGATCACTCCCTCGATCCCTGAGGAAGCATCCTTACACACAATTCACTTGCCAAGTTTTACGATTAGGTTATAGTTCTCTATGATCTTTGAATCTGTTCCCAAGTCGTCCATAACTGTGGACTCGGCTTTTCAAAAATATTATTACCCTGCAGGGGTGCACAACTTTACCCACACGTACTAACCTCCTCTTAATGCCACTAGTAGTAGCCCTCTTCCTTGGAAGGCCGACAGAGAGCAGTTAGACATGGCCTTTACCTTACTTTCGCTGAGACCATGAGTCACACCCTAAGGAGATGCTGTTGTAACGGGTCAAGTCCCGAAGCCAGTCCCTAGAGATGTGTGCGGGGAACAAGATTACGAAGGCCGTGGCTCTCTTGCTCCCAGCCACACTTACCTACCTATATGAGTGCACCTCCTTCACTGCCTTCGAGAACAACTAGAATGCATATGTCGAATGGAATGCTCCAACTATGTGACTCATGGAATCTACTAGGCAAGTTAGTTGGTCGAGGGATTTTCCAGGCCCCCATGTGGCTGTACGCTCGTCTTGGTTCAAGAGGCAAGAACTCAGATCCTAGTGGTGGCAAGTATGGGACTGCAAAAACCATAACCTGTCGTGGCCTCACATACAAGACTTAGCATGTTTAACTTACATCTCTGATCATACCACATCATCCTATCCAACTAGGTTCATTCGCAGCTTTGACTCATCAACCGGATGGACCGGTGGTAACAACTAAGCTTGGCTAAGCACAATATACCAGCTCTAGCGAAGCTCATAAGCCAAACCCTAGTTATACTAGGAGTAGTGGATTAGGGAGTATAGGCTACAAAGGTAACATGCATCAGATAGGTTTACTCTATCAATCCATGAAATACTTTAGAACCGTATGCACATGGCAAGAATGAAATACTTTGAAATCATAGGATTATATCATGTGTGGGGTTTTACTTGTCTTTGCCTGTTGATACTCAGATATAGAACTTCAGGTTCATCTGCTTGGCATTGTTCACCGTTGATCAAGTACTTCTCTTCGATGGTGTTAATCTCGATCTTCAATCGTGGACTCACTCTTGTTGCTCACATCAACTCCGAGGTCTACTGAGAAGAAGCAGAAACACCGGAAAGGGAAGAAGCAATCAACACATGGCATCGATGCAATGCTCAAGCAAAGATGATGATATGACAAGTTAAATTGATTTGAAATAAAACCCTAAGGCATGCTTGTCAATTTAAGCGGGGTTCGAGGGGTACAAACCGTAAAGTAGGGGAACCTCGGAATCACCTACGGGGTTCAATTGGTGCTTCTAATTAAACTTGTCATGTAAGTTTCTTAACAATGCATGATTATGAGTCTATTGTGTAGATCTCATTTTTCTAAACATTTTGATATATTATACATATTTTTTCTGATTTAAAATGAATTAGTTATGATTTTCCCAATTTAAATCCATTTTAAATCATTTTTAAATAATTAAACATTTTTGGAATTATTAAAATTATTTCCATCTGGCTCCACATGTTAGACTTTTATTAATTTCAGAAATCATTTTTGAAAAGATTAAAAAACTGACATACTGGTCCCACCTATCAGCATATTCAATTATTAAATAATTACAGAAATTATTAAAAGAAAAGAAAAAGTGTTATGATGGCAGCATGATGCCTTGCTGACGTCATCAATGGAGGAGCCCCAGGTTGAGAACGGATCGGTCGATCCCGTGCGTGCCTGGTCGCGCGGGTGGGCATGCTGGAGAGAGCGCGATGTGGGCTACCAGATAGTGGTGGCACCGTTGCGATTTGGTCGCCAGAGCGATGAGGACAACAGCGGCAAGCGGCGGTGCTTGTGGGTGCCCGTGTAGGGGAAAAACAACGGGAGGGGACAAGGGAGAAGGTCCACATGGACCAGCAGCTCACCAGGAGCATGACAGTGAGGTCAGGGAGGCGTCGCGAGCTCTATCAGCATCGGAATCATCCATGGCGACGACTGTGGTCGGCGGGTACAAGGTGGTGATTGAGGTGACTGCAGCCACTTTGGCTTCCATGGAGTAGCGGAGGAGAACAAGGACAACAAGGGGAGCTCGACAGTGGCCTCGATTGGTTCTAGGGTGGTCAGAGATGAAGGGGACGGTAATGAGCGGCTTGCTAGGGTTTCGGCTTTTGCGTGCGAGCGACACAAAGCGAGAGATAGGGAATGGGGATGGGGAGAGAGAGCAGAGTGATGACCTACAAGTATAGGGGGTGTATCGCAGTATTTTCGAGGGAAGTGAAACCCAATTTATTGATTCGACACAAGGGGAGCCAAAGAATATTTATAAGCCTTAACAACTGAGTTGTCAATTCAGTACGCACTGGAAAAAATCTTGCTCACAGCAGTTTATCAAGAGTAACAGTTTTGTAGTAGGAATAGTAAAGTAACAATGAGTAAAGCAAAGAAAGTAGTAACAAAAGCGATGGAAATTGGATTCGAGTCACGGTAGGCATAGGGATGGATGGACGGGCGTTGCATGGACAAGACAATTCAAATAGCAATCAGAACATAGGGCAATTGCAGATAAATAAGATAAAGCATCCAAGTACTAGACAATCCTAGGCATGTGTTCCGTATTTAGTCATACGTGCTCGCAATGAGAACTTGCACAACATCTTTTGTCCTGCCAGCCCGTTTGTAGTGGGGCCTCTAGGGAACTACTGGCAATTAAGGTGCCGGAGCAAAGCATTAACACTCCGTGAACACATGTGATCCTCACATCAAAGCCATTCCCTTCCGGTTATCCCGATTTCTGTCACTTCAGGGCCATAGGTTCCGGACAACAACGTGTGTATACAACTTGTAGATAAGACCAAAAACAATACTATCATAATGAATCAATAACATGTTCAGATCTGAAATCATGGCACTCGGGCCCTAGTGACAAGCATTAAGCACAACAAGTGGCAACAAAGTCATACAACACTAATAAAAGATACTAGGCACCATGCCCTAACAATCTGATGCCATTACATGAACGATCTCATCCAATCCCTACCATCCCCATAGCCTACAGCGCTGTATTACCCACTCATAGATGGGGGAAACAAGGATGGTCGATGGAGAAGCGATGGTGATGATGATGGCGATGATCTCCTCCAATTCCTCGTCCCGGCAGGGTGCCAGAACGGAGTTTCTGGTAATGTTTCGTGGAATCTGGTGGTGGCGACGGAGCGGAACTCGTTCTGGAAAAACATCGAACCCCCCGGAGTTTTTAGGTCAGAAGGCTTCTTATAGGCGGAGAGGGAGACCGAGGGGGTGCCTGGGGCCACCACACCATGCCCTGGCACGGCCAGGCCCAGCCGCACTGGGGTGTGGCCAGCCCTGCCCTCCGCCTCGTCTGGCTCCTAGAGTCTTCTGAAAAAATAGGCACTTTGGATTTTGTCCCGTCCAATTTCGAGAATATTCATTTTCTGACTTTCCTAAAACCAAAAACAGCAGAAAACAGGCAGCTGGCACTTTGGCTCTTGTTAATAGGTTAGTCGAAGAAATCATATGAAAAGTACACGAAAGTGTGGACAAAACACAAGAAAGTGGATAAAACCAAGCATGGAACATCAAAAATTATAGATACATTTGCAATGTATCAACATCCCCAAGCTTAAGTCCTGCTCGTCCTCGAGTAGGTAAGTGATAAAAAGAAAGAATAATTTTTGAGGTGACATGCACCATCATAAACTTGATCAAAGTATTCGAAAACATTCAAAGCTGGGATCATAGTACTTCAATCATAACACGAAAGAAAAAGTTCTAGCAATAAGACAAAGAAACTATGATGCAACATGAAAAGCCACAAACAAAAGATTCATGAATAACAATGCTTTGCAAGACATTTGTTTGTTTCACATAAAGAAAACATAGCATAGTGGCATTCAGCTTGTCCCTCATAGAGTAGCAAACAAAAATGCATAGGACACCTTCAAAGTTTACAAGAGTGACTAGATACAAATAGTTTAAAACAAGCAATATCTAGGTATGCACCAATCAACAAGTCTTGGGACAATGCACATAGAACTAAGAATGGCCACTATGCTCTCAAGAAAGTGCTCATAGAATGTGTGGAGACTCAACAAGGAAATGAACAGGTTTTGAAAAGTTTGAAAGGCTTCCAAATGCTGAAAGTATGGTACTCATTAGCTTTGAGCTCTCATTGCCCCTATCATAAGAATCTTTAAATGGTTAAGGTTAAAGTGACACAACTAAGAGGATATGCTTGACAAGTTATAAATCAAAGTCTCATGCCCCTTACTTACGAAGACCGATCCTCATGATACTCAACTTCAGTCACAAGTAAGCTCTTGTCATTGTAAGTATATACATATCATAGAGAACCGCCAACGGGGTACCCCTTGCACATGACATAGGAGCTATCCCATAATCAATATGACAAGGAAAGCAGATAATGAGCACCTCAGCGATCTTTTTATTTACTATGTGCATAGATTTTTATTGAGGATGCTTCATAGAATGCTCATTATGGTTATGCTGCAAGTTTCCACCATGATTAGGCATGGCTTAGGCTAGCGGCCCAGGTGTTTCTCTAACATACATACAAACTCTATGATCTTACAATTTCCACTTTTATTTCACACTGCCAGGATCCATAAGCAAAAGAACATGATATCAATGAGGTACTAAGTACCAATGCAATTTTAAAGCATTCCCCATGATACATGGTTCTGCCAACTTCAACTTATAAAGCGCAAGCATATACGCAACAAAGAAGGACGCAATGGTTCAGGTTTATTAAATGCAAGAAAATAAAGTGTGCCATCAAGTTCGTGAGAGCTTTACTATCTAACTTTCTCATAACAAGCAAACATTTTATTTGGAAGAAAACAAGGCATATTGAATATGCACGGAAGTAGAAAATGATGCTAATAGGTAGGTATGGTGGACACTTTGGAAATATTTGGTTTTAGGGAGTTGGAAACATGAGTACAACATACTCAGTGAAAGTGAAGGCTAGCAAATAGTAAGGGAGCGACAAACGAGAGAGCAATAATGGCCATAATCATGCAGAGCGACAAAACATCATTGATCAAAGCATAAAGTGATACTACAAGTTGAAAACTAAAGGATCATAAAGGCTTATGGTGACTTGGGATAGTCATAACATGGTGTGAGCATGTGCCAAGTCAACCCAAATAAAGCATCAAAGGAGAATACCACAATACTATGCTTTAATATGCTAAAACAACACATGATTCTTCCAAAGCACATTAAGCAATCTCAATTGTTTATAACAAGTCATGCTACAACAAAGAATACTAAGCATAAAGCCAAAACAATATCAAGCATGGCATGACAAAGCATATGCCACAGTCAAAAACAAGCTCTCTTTACCACTTAAGCTTCCTACTCTTTTCCAATCCAAACCAAACTATTTGAACACCAATGTATGAAAGAGTAAACCAATTTATTCAGCAAACTAAGCAAACCACACAAACTAAAAACCAAAACGAAAAAGAAGACGCTCCAAGAACAACACAACTATGCATGAAACAATAAAAATGAAGCGTTTGGAAGAAACCTGGGATTTTTTTTGATGAAGAGGGGGATGCCTTGGGCATCCCCAAGCTTTGACGCTCATACTTCTTGGATATTTCTTGGGGTGACACGCGGCATCCCCAAGCTTGAGATTTAGTACATCCTTCATCTCATTACTCATTCCTTCCATACACCTAAAATTTTTCCTTCATACAAAACTTCACACAATCTTTATTAGCAACATTAGTGCACTCAAGATAAATAAGTCTTAAAGTTCAGTTCTAACACCAAATAAACTTCCATTAGAACACTAGCTACTGTAGAACTTCCCTCAAAAAGCTCAATTCCCCAAAAGAACTCAAAAAGGAACCAACAAGAAGCAAATGCAGAAAATGGCAGAAATCTGTCAAAACAGACCAGCAGGTAAAGATGAATTTTTTCGAAGACCTTCTGTTGCTCAACTCAAAAAGTGTTGAATTAACGAAAGTTAGATAACAACCTGGGGCAGAAGCACAAAAATGCACGCCTCAAAAATACGTTCAGAGAGTTTACACGAATGTTTACGGTGAAGCACAGAAATCTGTTTCGGGACAGCAACATTCCCAATCATTACTTCTCTCTCATTAGAGGTTACTCTTGGCACAAAAAGCAAATAAAAAGGATAAGGATAGGTTATTACTGAAGCAATAACTTCCAAGACTCAACTAAAACTTTTGGGTTATCTCCCAATAAGTACTTTTCTTTAACGCCTTTAAGTTAGGCATAAGCAGAAACTAAAATGGATAGAATAGAAGTAAGCAGAGATAACCATGGTGAAAACATTGTTTTGTTCAATGAAATCCTTTTGTTAACAAGGTTGATCAGGTCTTGCTACCAAAACAATTCCATATGAGACAAAACTTTGTATTCCACTAATGATTATGTTACCTCAACCTTGATAGCAATAGTCCCAATCATAATAGTTTCAAATTTTTCTCTTGGTATGGGACAATATATTTCTCCAACTTGAATGCCCTCAACATGTTCAACTGAGTTCAAAACCATAAGTCTATCAATCTTCTTGGGGAAATACATAGTATGTTCCTTGTCATTGACATTGAAGGTCACCTTTCCTTGATTACAATTAATAACAGCTCCTGCAGTATTTAAGAAAAGGTCTCCCAAGAATAGTAGACATAGTATCATCTTCAGGCATAAAAGTCTGAGAGGATGCTCTCATAAGAAATATGATTTGAAGTAAAAGAGAGCATCAATAAGCAAATTCAAAACACATTTAAGTCTAACCCACTTCCTATGCATAGGAATCGTGTATGCAAATAAATTCACAAAGAACAAAGTGACAAGCATAGGAAGATAAAACAAGAGTAACTTCAAAACTTTCAGCACATAGAGAGGTGTTTCAATGCCATGAAAACTTCTACAACCATATTTTCCTCTCTCATAATAATTTTTAGTAGCCTCATGAATAAACTCAACAATATAACTATCACATAAAGCATGCTTTTCATGATCTACAAGCACTAGAGCTTTATTATAAACATTTTCAAAAGAATCCTCAGGAACATAACATTCATCCTCCTTTAGTAAGCATGGAGGACAATCAAATAATGTAAGGGATAAAGAGTTACTCTCATTAGAAGGTAGGCATGGGTAGCTAATCAATTCTTCCTCCTATTGTTCATCACTCTCCTCCTCTTTTTCATCTAATGAGATTTTAGGTTCATCAATTTCTTCTTCCATAGGATCCTGCAAGGCATTAGTCTCTTCCATTTGTGGAAAGCATCTATTAAAATATTCAAGAATATAGCCATTTTCATCCTTGTAATTATCAAAGCAAAATTTAAGTATACCATAAACCTCATATTTGTAAGGTGAATCATAAATATTTTCAAGCAAACTAGCAAGTTCGAAAGCACCCTTCCAAGCAATAAATTCTTCAATTTGTTACGCATCATAAAAGTCATAAATTCCTTTAGCATAGGAAGATATGGTATCATTATCATTATACTCACATTGAAAAGGGAGGTGTTTATACCTCTTTATGCAACAAGATTCATCACAGCAATAAGTAGCATTATAAATAGAGCACACGTTTCTAGCAGTGGTATATAATCTATCAATTTGTTCCCATAAGTGTTTCCCTTTTTGTGACAAGCGGTGTTCCTTATAATAATATTTTTGATCTTCCGTGAACCCACCTTGCCAATAAGCTTCAGTTTCAAAGTAACCAACCATTTACAACAAGCATGATAAGGCAAGACAATAACAGACCAACGAAAATAACAACTAGAGTAGAGACTACCTTTTTTGTATTTTTGATAAAGAAACAAGCAAACAAGGAGAAACTAAACTTAGCTTGAACAATAGTGAATCCAAGTGGACTTGATAAATAAAGCTATGCTCCCCGGCATCGGCACGAGAAAATAGTCTTGATGACCCACAAGTATAGGGGGTGTATCGCAGTATTTTCAAGGGAAGTGAAACCCAATTTATTGATTCGACACAAGGGGAGCCAAAGAATATTTATAAGCCTTAACAACTGAGTTGTCAATTCAGCTGCACCTGGAAACAATCTTGCTCATAGCAGTTTATCAGTAGCAACAGTTTGTAGTAGGAATAGTAAAGTAACAGCACTAGTAAAGCAAAGACAGTAGTAACAAAAGCAGTAAACAGTGGGATTCGAGTGCGGTAGGCATAGGGATGGATGGACGGGCGTTGCATGGACAAGACAATTCAAATAGCAATAAGAACATAGGGCAATTGTAGATAAATCATCCAAGTACTAGACAATCCTAGGCATGTGTTCCGTATTTAGTCATACGTGCTCGCAATGAGAACATGCACAACATCTTTTGTCCTGCCAGCCCGTTTGCAGTGGGGCCTCTAGGGAACTACTGGCAATTAAGGTGCTCCTTTTAATAGAGCACCGGAGCAAAGCATTAACACTCCGTGAACACATGTGATCCTCACATCAAAGCCATTCCCTTCCGATTATCCCGATTTCTATCACTTCAGGGCCATAGGTTCCGGACAACAACGTGTGTATACAACTTGCAGATAAGACCAAAAACAATACTATCATAATGAATCAATAACATGTTCAGATCCGAAATCATGGCACTCGGGCCCTAGTGACAAGCATCAAGCACAATAAGTGGCAACAAAGTCATAAAGCACTAATAAAAGATACTAGGCACCATGCCCTAACAATCTGATGCCATTACATGAACGATCTCATCCAATCCCTACCATCCCCATAGCCTACAGCGGGGGATTACTCACTCATAGATGGGGGAAACACGGATGGTCGATGGAGAAGCGATGGTGATGATGATGGCGATGATCTCCTCCAATTCCCCGTCCCGGCAGGGTGCCAGAATGGAGTTTCTGGTGTTGTTTCATGGAATCTGGTGGTGGCGGTGAAGCGGAACTCTTTCTGGAAAAACGTCGAACCCCCCGGAGTTTTTAGGTCAGAAGGCTTCTTATAGGCGAAGAGGGAGACCGGGGGGTGCCTGGGGCCACCACACCATGCCCTGGCAAGGCCAGGCCCAGCCGCACAGGGGTGTGGCCACCCCTCCTCCTCATCTCGTATTCGGATCCCGGAGTCTTCTCGGAAAAATAGGCACTTTGGCTTTGTCCCGTCCAATCGAGAATATTCATTTTCGACTTTCCGGAACCAAAAACAGCAAAAACAGCAATGGCATCGTGGCACTTGTTAATAGGTTAGTCCAAGAAATCATATGAAAAGTACTCCAAAGTGTGGACAAAACCCAAGAAAGTGGATAAAACCAAGCATGGAACATCAAAAGTTATAGATACATTTGCAATGTATCACGGAGCGAGGACGATCTTATCCCGGTGTCTGCGGGCGGCGGCGGGCATCGCAGTGAAAGGAAGATTGATGGCTGACACGCAGCTGCTTCCTCTTTGTCGCGAGGAGGAAGAAAGACGAGGCATGGCGAAGGGGTACGGGCCTGTTGGGCTTGGTGGGCCACGGCAAAGGAAGGGCAACTGTTGCTGGCGGCTGCGAGCAGCAGGGAGGAGGGAAGGGAGATGGGCTCGGCCCAGTTAGAGCTAGGGTTAGTTTTTATTATGAAAACCCTTTTCTTTTTGGTTTCTATTTATTTGTTTGTATTTTCAAACTCTTTTCTGTTTTCGAATATTTTGGAAATACCAGAGGTTTATAAAATGTAACAAAAACACTTAGGGGCCCTCTTATTCAATTTGGTCTCCAAGCTTTTGGTATTTTTCAAAATATAAAAGCATTCGAATGAATTTCAGAGGAGGAGGGAAATTAGGGTTTAGGGTTTTATTCCCCAACTTATTTATCAATGCACATTTTATTTAGTCCAAATGGATGCATGCAATGCTCATGATGCATAAACAAACCCAAAATAAGGATTACTAAAACTAGGGGTGTTACACCGACGATCAAAATGCACGACATGGATGCACCCAGGGGCCGATTGTTATGTCAGTCACGCTCGTGGTGGGGCCCGCCGACTGTTGGGGCCCTTGCCCCTTTGCGCCTTCGAGGAGACACGTGCATGGCAAGCGCCCGGGGTCTACTGTTGGATTCTTGGTACCTGGGGTACCACGATCCTAGGTCGACGGGCTCGCCGACGGGGCACCGTCCTCTCCTGAAGCAGTGGGATGAGGCAGGAGGCCTCATGAGGGAAACCCAAGGCTGTCGCCTCATGAGGTGAACACTCTTGGGCCCTGCCTCCCACCACAGCCAAGCGTCAGCTTGCCCGGGTCCCAAGACAGACCTTGAGCGAGTTAAGGTCTGCCCAGGGGCATGTTCATAATACTACAACAACAAGGAAGAAGAAAACAAAACCCTGCGGAAAGACCAAGCCCAAGCGGGTTGCCTCGGTAAAGAAAGGCCGGACTACCCATCGTCTGATTCAAAGACGCCGAGGACGTCATCGGGGCCAAGGCAGCTACCCCTTACCACTTTGGTGCTAAGGGGACAAGGGATGCGTCAGACAGCAAAGGACGACACCAGAAGGCCCAGCTTTGTGAAGGACTAGAGGGCGACCAAGACGAGAGGACCAAGTTCATGGAAAGTAGTCTTGTAGACCGAGTCTTCGAGGGGCGGCAGTGTGGTGACCCTCCCTGCCCAACATTTGGGGGAAGAGGCCCGACCACCCTATAAAAAGAGGCCTTCTGCTACCCTGGAGGTGGTCGAGTCATACAATATATAACCCGGTTCTCCACCATACCCTCGTTAGGCACCGCGAGCAATACAACCAAGCAGGAGTAGGGGCTTTACCTCCTCACGAGGGTCCCGGACCTGGGGAAAAAAACACATGTCAACCTCTCTATCATGTCCATGCATCGCCACCTTCACTATTGATGGGAAGCTCGAAACGCGTGATTCAGCCCCCTCTCAAACTCAGGGCTTGTTGGATTCCTTGTTGCCACGCGGAAATCTTTCTCCGAAAACGAGATGGTCTCCTTATATAGCGACGCTGGGCCTCTTCGCCAAACATTCAGCGGGAAGGATCACCACATTCCTGCCCAAAGGGGTCTCAGGCACTTCCTGACATCCTGTGGTCGCGAGCTGACACCGATGGTGGGTTCTGGCCTGCTATTGAGATAGTTGATGTCGTCTTTCTCGCATCGTTGCATCACCCGGGGTCGTCTTGCACCAAAGTGGCAATGTCGGGTTCTGTGGCGCCCTGGCATCGTCATCCCGCCTTTAACACCAAGGTGGGCATGCAACATCTTACTTTTCCGTGGGAGACCGGTCGCATCTTGGACTACCGTTGGGTCGCCGTGTTGTGAGGCGCGATGGAGTTACCGTAATATCCTCAGGCAGTCCCCTGCCAAGGTGTCTCAGGCTCTAGCGAGGCCGGTCTTGGAGTCCTTCCGCCTCTACTGTTCCAACCTAACCTCCTGTAGCACCCCTGTAAAACCACTACTAGAGAATCGGTGTGTTTTGCCTTTGTGCATCAACATAATAGCATTCTTATATCACATTGCATTTGAACATCCTCATGACTAATGCATATGTGTGCCTAAAACTATTCTCCCTAAAAACCTATCTTTGTTTTCTAAATAACCCTCCTTCATTTTATATTATAAAACCAGATATTTCCAGATATTTTATTTGCCTAAAAACTATTTACAAAGTCCTTTTAAAATAAAATAAATAAAGAAAAGAGTTTTTATGGGACGCAGCTGGCCAGACCCAAAGCCCAACCAGCCAGCCAACTACCCACCTAAACTAAACACTAACCCTAGCCGGACCCACACCCGCACGCACCCCTGGACCTGCCCCTATCACCGTCGCGCGCCCACCCCTGGCTGCCCACTCGACCTGACCGAACCCAGCGACCGACCGCGCCCCACCCCACACGGCACCAACCCACCCTGCACAGCCTCGCTACTGCATGGCCCATCCCGCATGACACGCCGCGCAGCACGACGCCAACACAAAACCCGGCCCCACCCTGACCCGCGTGCAAACCACGTCGCAGAGCCAGTCCCACCCCGTCTCCCCGGCCCGCTCGCATGCTCCCCACCTAACCATACCGCCTTCCTCGTATCTTCCCCTCACCCCGGCGCCGCCCTGTGGCCCGCTCGCCGACGTGCGCCCCTCTCCTCCATGCGCCGCACAGGGCCCCGCGCAAGCTCAACCTCTCCTCGAACCACCGTCTCTCGCTGCCTCCTCGGCCACCACTAGCTCGGACCCCATGAGCGTCGCCGTGGGCCTCTCCCCAGCGTCGCCCCCCTCCGCTCGATCCGCGCAGCGCCGCCTTCCCCCTGGTGCTCCTCCGTCGTCCGCTAGAGAGCCTTAGCTGTAGCTTGCTCTCTCGCTGGGCGACGTGGCCTCCCCTCCCCGGCTCTATAGGCACCGCTGCCCGATGTGCCGTCCCCCGCGTGTCAGCACCTTCGCCCCCTGGACCGCCTCCGGCTGCCCTCTGTCACACCCCGTTGCCGCCAGTGAGGATCAAGGCGTGAGGTAGATATAATTGGTGGCTTGTGGTAGCCACCGGACCTGAGGAAGATGAGATTGAGACTCTGAGAGAAAGGAGACAGACGGGAGGAGATACTCGGTTCAGGTTCTGTTCTATTCGATCGATGTCCTCTGTGTTGACTTCCTGTGTCTCTATATCCCGTCCTCTCTAAGCATTGATTTGTTGGGCCAAGCCCATCACTTAAATGTGGTCCAGGGAGTATGTTGGGTGTTACACTACCGCCCTAGCAAAACATTGCTTGTCCCCAAGTAATGGCGTGATCAGGCCGCGGTGTAACTCCCACTTTGGAATTGAGGTTGCCTGGCCTTGACATAAACCGGTATAGCTGATGCATATATTGAGACTATACCTGGATCCCAAGGTGCTAACAAATCATCCAAGCCTCTCATTAGTCGGTATCCTCGAGAAACAGTCACGTGTATCCTCCATGATCGTTCAATATGGTTCATATCTTGTTCACCATTCATGGTCGACAAGAACCCACTTGGATCCCATTGTACATGTACATTCAAGATCTCAACACAAGGATCGGTAGTGATGATAGCTATCCAGTACACATGTTGTAGTTCATGAATAGTCAAAAGATCACACCCTTGTGGACGTTGAAGTGGCAGTATATGTTCAGGACGTACCACTAACACGTTAGTGTTCTGCTCATGGTCTAGTATTAGCACACTGTCCTCTCCACTAATCTCAAACCTGTCCCTACTTGCATTTACACTCACACTTGTATCAGCCATGACCGAGATATCACAGTTCAACTCCTTAATTGGGCCAACAGCTCCTATCATGTGTATCTTCTTGTCTTTGGTCGAGTGCAAGTTCTGACGAAGCAGCTCATGGAGAGAACCATTTTGCCCTCCGGTTGATGAGCAATCAAACAACATTTTGAGCCTAGCAAAAAATCTGAACCGGGAAATAGTTGTAAGGAGTTATACGTTCTGTGTAACCTTGAAATGTTTATGAGTAACAATCAGCTGAAAGATATTATAATCCACACAGGCAGGTTGTGGTACTCAGGTTGCACTAGCTGATCTCCCATGAGGCAATAAGTCTGCTCCGTCTGGTGTCAATGTCATCTGATTGATGACAAGTACGCCATGAGGGGGTCCTCGAGGCGTGCGAAAGAGAGGGGTGTGAGACGTACGGTGTTTCGGGACAGTGAGCACACAAGTTTACCGAGGTTCGAATCCGCCAGCTTTGGACGGATCCTACTCCTGCTAGCAATTCAGTAATACGGCAGAGCCGGAATATGGGTTACAAGGGATCGCCTGTGCGAGTTCAGATTGTAGACTATTGAGGGGGCCCTAAAGGCTCTCCCTAGGACGGCTTATATAGATATCCGGCTTAGGGTTTACAGGAGAGATCTATCCAGCTACGACTAAGAGTCGGTTACAGAGTACATCTTGAACTACAAGTAACACTATGGGCCTAAGTCGGTAAGTCAGTCTTCTGGGTCTTCCCGTAGCCGGATTGGACTCCGCCTCTTCTTCCTGACTGGGCCGCCCATGAAGCAAATCTCTAACCCAAAGTGGGCCACCCTGGTCAGTGAGGACTGTGAGGATACCCGGGAAGTACATCCCCAACAGCAGCCCCCGGAAGTCTTCAAGATCCAAAGTCGGATTCATCATCGTCTAGCTTGATCTTTGTCAACACCCAGATTTTTAATCCCAGATGCCCGTTATGCCATACCTCGCAATCCCAGGATTACCATTTTTGCGAGACATAACAGATTGGATATCACAGTACATCATCCATTACAAACCATACATAAGGTCTTACACAAATAAGGATCTCATGATCCAGTCTTAATACAACAAACAACGGCATTAAAAGATAAGCGTAGCGGTGGGGTCCATCTTCAAGGGCACAGGCAATGCTGACGAAGGCATATAGTCCTAGTTATCATAGCCGTCCTGCTGGCCATCATCTTGGTAGTCTCCTTCATAGTCTGGCCATGAGAATAGCCAGGGACAAAAGCCATGAGTACTCTTTAAGTACTCGCAAACTACCACTAACAAGTAGTATAGTGCTAACTCTAAGTTTAACTATAAAGTTAAGTTTGAAACCGAAGCTGAGTTATGAAGCAAAGAAAGATAAAATAAAGTTCTATAATCACTTAAGTTGGGAAGCTATTATCATAAACACAACCCTGTTGTTGTCAAGTCAAGATTCATCATTCATTTCATAAGTTGTTTTGCAAACATCTGACAACGAAACAGTATGGCCATCCCAACTGTCCATAATCATGACGCTATTCAATAGTTTGGATCTGCAGAGGTGGTATACTTTCACCACAAGATTTGATACATTTGTCAGGGATAACCCATAATCATCATACTTAGTATGCAGATAATCAAACATAACCTTCCCTTAACACACCCTAGTATAAGCACCTCTCCTATGAGCATGGCCTCCCAACCATGACCATCAGTCATCTTGGGCATTGCATAGGTGGACAACATTGAGAGGTAGCCTCAGCTCAAACCTCTCCCGCGAGGGAACTAATACTAATGCATATAAATTTCCAGCTAAGCCTTACCCAATTCAGGTAGTGTGGTTGTAAGGTAATACTTGGGGTAGTAATAGTCAAGGTGGTGTGACCAAGGCATGCCCAAGGCATCTTTGCTCAATCATCTAGCTTAATTCTAGCTTGCTAACAATAGCTTGCAAGTGCTAGCTTGCATTGTTAATGGTGGCTTGCCTTGGTTGGTGCAGTGGTTGAAGTTTTCTTCTTCTTCTTGGTAGAACTCCTCCTCCTCGTAGACTTGATCGGCACTATCGTCTATAAATACATACGGAGTACACAATCACCAAACAATATTTAACTAGTCTAATTAGCATTCTAAGACACACATTTGATGATCTATTATCATCACAAGCATCACAAGTTTTAATTCACTAGTTTCATTCTTTTTAATTTAGAAAAGTAATTTCTACTCATTGAAAAATTAACTAAGATTTAATATTCACCAACTAAAATATGGGATCATGTGGACACATGTCATCACCACATATTCTAACATGTGAGAATATGATTTAAGTATTGGATCATAATTACTTTGGTTTAATTTCAATATTTAATGATTTAAAGTGACTAGAAATGCCTATATAGCATTATTTTTGTACTAGTCCAAAGTCACTGCATGTAAACCTTAATATTATTACATATTCAGATAGGTATGGTGAAATGTGATATTTGAGAGTTGTAAACATCTCAAAACCTATCTTAGTTGATTTTATAAAAATGTTGCAAGGTGCAAATGCTTCTATTTTATTATTTTTACTAGGAGAGATCTATAACTCTAATTGAATTAAATCCAATGGGCTTGGATAGATCATTTCAATACCTTTCAGGCAAAATTGGTTTCATGCAATTTGGATTTGTAATTCTCTCTGAATTGATTTTCAAACTCGGAGACAGAACTAAGTTTAAACTAAATAGGAAAATCCCAATTCAAACTAACTGGGTCGCGCGGGAAACTCTAATGGGCTGGCCCAGTGTCACTCTACGGCACAGGGCTCAACTGACAGGGGGGTCCACAAGTTAGCGACTCATAACGCGCGAAGCGGTACGGGGCGATGTGGGCCGTTAGATTAGACTGAGGATCGACGATTGTGGCTTGTCGTCGACGACGGACCTGTCGCCCGCGAGCTTGAACCCAGCGGCTCGGTGGGGGTGCATAGGGGGCGTACCAGGGCTCCAGCGATGACGGCGAGGCGGGCAAACGGTCTAGTGGTCGACGGTGAGCTCAGGGAAGGTCGAGGCAGCTCTGGGGGTGGTCGCAATCAGCGGCGCCCCTTCCTCCTCTGCTGCGGGCTACTCCGGCCAAATTCCAGCGAGCAAGTGCTCGCGCTGCTTCGGCTAGAGGTGGGGAATGGTTAGTGAGGTGAGGGGAGTGGAGTGGTGTGCTTCAAACGGCTGGGGGTGCTCTCCTTTTATAGGCTCGACGGCGAGACCGAGAGGGATGGGCAGGCGACGGTGGTGACATGGCTACGGGCGGCTAGCGGCATGGCTGAGGGTGGCGATCGACAGGCGGTCTCCTGGTGGTGCTCTATGAACTCAATGCGGGTATAGGGGCAGTGGTATGCGGTCAAGGCTTGAGCTGGCAGAGGCGGCGGCGGTGTCCACGGCCCGCATGGGGAAAGTTAGGCGTGACAGGCGTCCGCTGTGTTCCTCCCAGGTCGTGGCGGAGC
Organism: Avena insularis; assembly: GCA_023614405.1. Classification (NCBI taxonomy): domain Eukaryota; kingdom Viridiplantae; phylum Streptophyta; class Magnoliopsida; order Poales; family Poaceae; genus Avena; species Avena insularis. The sequence continues at coordinate 447,988,455 of CM042690.1, forward strand.
GGTGGGCGCGGGCTGTGGTCGAGCGGCGGCTTGTGCACGCGTGCCGGGTGCGGCGCTCTGGCGCGTTCTCGGCATGGCGTAGTGGCACTGGGCGCGTGGATTGCTCGGTGGTCCACTGCTGGGCTTGGCTCGGGGAAGGGACAGAGGGTGGCGGTGCGGTCCTGGCTACCTCCTAGACATGGCGAGAGATAGGGAGGTGGTCTGCTGGGGCGAGTGCATGGTCGGCCGGCGAGCTAGTGCCCGGGGTGGCTCGGGACAGTGGCTAGGGACCAGGGGGAGCGGTGCTAATGGTAGGGTTAGATCATGAGGGGACCAAAATTTGGCCAAAATGACCATTCACTTCAATTATTCATTTTGAGTTTTTCTTCTTTGGGAAAAGTTTGGGAATGATGTAGATGATGTTTAAATCACCTAAGAAACATTTGACAAGCAAGGAATCACAGAAGCATGGCAATTCAAATCAAATCCTAATTTAAATGCTTATACACATGAATGCTTTCATTTTTACTTTGGAAAAGTTTTTTGTTAACCCTAATTTGGAAGATTTGGATCTTGATAAGCTTGGATTGAAGTTTTTGGGATGTTACAAACCTTCCCCCTTAAACAAAATCTCGTCCCGAGATTTACAAAGAAAACTAGGAACTAAAGAGATCTGGGAACTCTGTCCTAATGTAATCTTCGCGCTCCCAAGTGGCTTCCTCCTCGGTATGGTTGCCCCACTGAATCTTGAGAAACTTGATGCTCCTGGTCCTGGTTGTTCTGTAGGCCTCTTCTAAGATACAGATGGGTACTTCCCGATAGGTCAGGTCATTGTTGATTTCTACAGCTCTGTGATCGATGTTCTTGAAAACTTCTGTCTTCTCAGGCACTTCCAAGCATTTGCAAAGTAATGAGATATGGAACACATTGTGGATGGCTGACATCTCTTCAGGCAGTTCCAGTTGATACGATACTTCTCCTCGACGGTTCAGAATCTTGAAGGGCCCGATATATCTGGGGGCTAACTTTCCTTTCAGACTAAAGCGTTGGGTTCCCTTCAATGGTGAAACTTTGAGATATACAAATTCCCCGACATTGAAAGTCAGGTCTCTTCTTCTCTTGTCAGCACAACTCTTCTGTCTGGATTGGGCGGTCTTGAGGTGCTCATGGACTTTGTGAACTTCCTCTTCTGCTTGCCAAAGAATGTCGGGTCCAAAGATCTGACTCTCTCCTACTTACGACCAATTCAAAGGGGTACGACACTTTCTTCCATATAGGAATTCAAATGGTGCCATCTGCAAACTAGCTTGATAACTGTTGTTATATGAGAATTCTCTGAAAAGGCAGTCTTCCCATTTTGATCTGTATTCCAACACACAAGCTCTAAGCATATCCTCTAGGATCTGGTTGACTCTCTCAGTCTGTCCATCATTTTGCGGGTGATACGCGGTACTGAAGTTCAACTTGGTTCCCAAACCTTCCTGAACTTTCTGCCAAAATCTCGAGGTAAACTGGGTTCCTCGATCTGATACTATGGTCTTGGGGGTTCCATGCAGACTAACAATCCTAGCAATGTACAGTTCTGCTAGTTTTGCACTCTGGTAGGTAGTCTTGACAGGTATGAAGTGGGGTACCTTGGACAATCTATCAACTATGACCCAGATTGAGTCATTTCCCCTACTAGAAGTAGGCAAACCGGTGATAAAGTCCATTCCTACGGAATCCCATTTCCATTCCGGAATCTGCAATGGTTGCAACAGTCCTGCAGGTCTCTGATGCTCTGCTTTGACTCTTTGATAGATGTCACATTTGGCGATGTAGCTTCCGATTTCTCTCTTCATCTTGTGCCACCAAAATTGCTCTTTCAAATCTTGATACATCTTTGTTCCTCCGGGGTGGATAGAATAAAGAGTATCATGAGCTTCCTTCATGATAATTTCCTTTAGCTACGAATCTGCTGACACAGAGATACGTCCTTTGTACCACAGTACTCCTTCTTCGTCTTCGGTGAATCCAGGTACCTTTCCTATACCAATACGATGTTTGATTCCATCGATACTTTCATTCCCCTTCTGGGCTTCCTTGATTTGGCTAATCAAAGTGGGTTGAAGTTCAATGCTAGCTAAGAATCCTTTGCTAACTAATTCAGTCCTGAACTGCTCCAACTCTTCATATAAACTTGGCTGCTTTTCCTTGATCATGGTGTTTAGCCTACACGGCAATCTGCTAAGAGCATCCGCTACCACATTTTCTTTGCCGGGGTGATAGTGAATGTCAAGGTCATAATCCTTGATTAACTCTATCCATCTCCTTTGCCTCATATTCAGCTCCTTCTGAGTGAAAATATACTTTAAACTCTTGTGATCTGAGTAAATCTCACAGCAATTACCCATCAAATAATGACGCCATGTCTTCAACGCTAGAACCACAGCTGCTAGCTCAAGATCATGGGTCGGATAGTTCTGCTCATGCTGCTTCAGTTGTCGAGACAGATACGTGATGACTTTGCCTTCTTGCATCAATACACATCCTAGACCAATCTTGAATGCATCACAATATACATCAAACGACTTCTTGATGTCTGGCATGATCAATATTGGGGCTGATATCAACCACTTCTTCAGCTCCTGAAAACTGGCTTCACATTTGTGAGTCCATTCAAACTTATTGTCCTTCTTCAACAATTGGGTCATGGGTCGGGCGATGCTCGAGAATCTGATGGCTCAATGCACGGCGCCCAGAAAAGTGTTGATGGCTCGTGGTTGATGTAGAGCTCGTTGGGAACCCCAAGAGGAAGGTATGATGAGCACAGCAGCAAGTTTCCCTCAGTTATGAAACCAAGGTTTAATCGAACCAGTAGGAGGAAGGAAACACCCCAAAGGTGTTACTAGCTGATCTTTGGCAGGGCGCACTACCGGTGCTAGTAGCAACTTGGAGACTTGCACAACACAACCACAAAACTTTGTCCCCAACTTTCGATGAGGTTGTCAATCTCACCGTGTTTTGAGGAAAACAAAGGATTAAACGTATCGAATGGAAAGAAGTAAAAGTTTGCAGAAAGTAAACACAAAGCAGTAAAAGATTGTAGATTGTATGTAAAACACAAGGACCGGGATCCATAGTTCACTAGAGGTGGCTCTCCTTAGATAGATAACATGTTGGGTGAACAAATTACAGCGGGGCAATTGACAAACACTGAGAAAGATGCATATACTAATCATCTTGACTCCTTTGAGACTTGATTGGGCAATACAACATAATACATAAACCGCCATCCAACTTCATCTATGACTAATAATCCACCTTCAGGTTATCATCCGAACCCCCTCCAGTATTAAGTTGCAAGCAACAGATTATTGCTTTACGAACTGCGTGTAAGGTAAACAATACAATTGTTCTATGAACAAAGGATCGTTGTTTTCTCCCTAGTAGCAACAACACATCTAGTACCTTAGAGATTTCTATCACTTCCCCAGATTACCAGAGGCATGAACCCACTATCGAGCATAAATACTAACTCTTGGAGTTGCTAGCATCTACTTGGCTAAGATAGATACTAACAACGGAAAGCATGCAAGATCTCAAATAACAAAGACATGATAGAATCAATAATCAATCTTAAATAGCATCTCAATATCTATCGGATCCCCGCAAACACAACATGTATGAATTACAAATAGATGATCTTGATCATGAACGGAGCTCACAAGATCTAAACATGAACGCACAAAGGAGGAGAAACCAGCCATCTAGCTACTACATGGATCCATAGTCCAAGGATGAACTACTCACGCATCACACCGGAGGCTTGCATGGTGATGAAGAAGGCCTCCAGGGTGAATTCCCCTCTCCAGCAGGGTGCCGGGAAGAGCTTCAGATCTCTCCCGATCTAGGGATGGAGATGACAGCGGCTACAGACTCTTTCGTGGATTTTTGATCGGGTTCGTTAGGGTTTACGTCCCGACAGCATCTTAGAGTCGGAAGGAGAGGCCGAGGGGGTGCCGGGAGCCACCACACCACCCCCTGGTGCGGGTCAGGCCTGGCCGCGTGGCCAGGTGTTGTGGCCGGCCCCTGGCTCCTCTCCGTCTCGTATTCTGGCACTTGATCCCTTCTGGAAAAATAGGCACTTTGGCTTTTGTCCCGTCCAATTCCGAGAATATTCATTTTCTGACTTTCCTGGAACCAAAAACAGCAGAAAATAGACAGCTGGCACTGTGACTCTTGTTAATAGGTTAGTCCAAGAAATCATAATAAAAGTACTCCAAAGTTGGAACAAAACACAAGAAAGTGGATAAAACTAAGCATGGAACATCAAAAATTATAGATACATTTGCAATGTATCAACATCCCCAAGCTTAACTCCTGCTCGTCCTCGAGTAGGTATGTGATAAAAAGAAATAATTTTTGAGGTGACATGCACCATCAAAGACTTGATCAAAGTATTTGCAAAACATTCAAAGCTGGGATCATAGTACTTCAATCATAACATGAAAGACAAAGTTCTAGCAATAAGCAAAGAACCTATGATGCTACATGAAAAGGCACAAACAAAAGATTCATGAATAACAATGCTTTGCAAGACGTTTGTTTGTTTCACATAAAGAAAACATAGCATAATAGTATTCAGCTTGTCCCTCAATAGAGTAGCAAATATAAATGCATAGGACACCTTCAAAGTTCATAAGAGTGACTAGATACAATAGTTTAAAACAAGCAATATCAATTTATGCATCAATCAACTAGTCTTGGGACAATGCACATAGAACTAAGAATGGCCAATATGCTCTCAAAGAAGGTGCATAAAGGTAGAAGGTGGAGACTCAATATAATGGTGGAAGAAAGGCCTTTTGTAAAAGGAAGTAGGGATTCAAGTCTCATAAAGAGCTTCCAAAAATTATGGTACTTATAGCTTTCAGCTCTCATTGCCCCTATCATAAGCATCTTGAAGGTGATTAAGGTTAAAGTGACACAACTAAGAGGATATGCTTGACAAGTTATAAACCAAAATCTCATGCCCCTTACTTACGAAGACCGATCCTCATGCTACTCAACTTTAGTCACGAGTAAGATCTTGTCATTGTAAATATATGTGTATCATTAAGAACCGCCAATGGGGTACCCCTTGCACATGATACGGGAGCTTTCCCATAATCAAAATGACAAGGCAAGCAGACAATGAGCATCTCGGCGATCTTTTCATTTGCTATTTGCATAGGTTTTTATTGAGGATGCTTCATAGAGTGCTCATTATGGTGATGCTGCAAGTTTCCACCATGATTAGGTATGGCTTAGGCTAGCGGCCCGGGTGTTTCTCTAACACACATACAAACTCCATGATCTTACAAGTTCCACTTTTATTTCACCCCGCCGGGATCCGTAAGCAAAAGAACTTGATATTAACGGGGTACAAAGTACAAGTGCAATGTTGAAAGCGTTCCCCATGAAACATGGTTCTGCTAACTTCAACTTATAAAGCGCAAGCATATACGCAACAAAGAAGGACCCAATGGTTCAAGTTTATTAGAAGCAATAAAGTAAAGTGTGCCATCAAGTTCGTCAGAGCTTTAATCACTAGTTTTCTCATAACAAGTGGAAGGTAAAAAAAGCATGAGTATACTTGGAATAGCATAAGCTAGTAGGTAGGTATGGTGAACTCTTTCGAATAACTTGGTTTAGGGAGTTGGATGCATCAGTGGAACTCATACTTGGTTGTGGAGGCTAGCAAAAGACTGGGAGCGACAAACTAAGAGAGCGATAATGGCCATAATCATGCAGAGCAACAAAACATCATTGATCAAAGCATAAAGTGATACTACAAGTTGAAAACTGAAGGATCATAAAGGCTATGGTGACTTGTGAAAGTCATAACATGGTGTGAGCATGCGCCAAGTCAACCCAAATATAGCATCAAAGGAGAATACCAGTATACTATGCTTTTAATATGCTAAAACAACGCATGATTCATCCAAGGGACATTAAGCAATCTCAATTGTTTATAACAAGTCATGCTACAGCAAAGAATACTAAGCATAAAGCCGAAACAATATCAAGAATGGCATGACCAAGCATAGGCCACAGTCAAAAACGAGCTCTTTTTACCACATAAGCATGAACTTTCCTACTCTTTTCTAAACCAAACTATTTGCAAACCAATGTATGAAAGAGGGGGTCCAACCAAATTATTCATAAAACTAAGCAAACCAAGCAAACTAAAAACCAAAACAAAAACGAAAAAGAAGACGCTCCAAGAACAACACAACTGTGCATGAAACAATAAAAATGAAGCGTTTGGAAGAAACCTGGAATTTTTATTGATGAAGAAGGGGATGCCTTGGGCATCCCCAAGCTTTGACGCTTGTACTTCTTGGATATTTCTTGTGGTGATACGCGTGGCATCCACAAGCTTGAGCTTTAGTACATCCTTCATCTCATTACCCATTCCTTCCATGCACCTAAAACTTTTCCTTCATACAAAACTTCACACAATCTCATTAGCAACACTAGTGCACTTAAGATAAATAAGTCTCAAGGTTCAGTTCTAACACCAAATAAACTTCCATTAGAACACTAGCTACTGTAGAACTTCCCTAAAAAAGCTCAATTCCCCAAAAGAACTCAAAAAGGAACCCACAAGAAGCAAATGCAGAAAATGTCAGAAATCTGTCAAAACAGACCAGCAGGTAAAGACGAATTTTTTCGAAGACTTTCTATTGATCAAATCAAAAAGTGTTGAACTAACTAAAGTTATATAACAACCTGGGTCAGAAGCACAAAAAATTACAGCTCAATCCGCCGTACATAGCTCTCTCAGGATTTTTACGGTGAAGCACAAAAATCTGTTTCGGGACACCAACTTTCCCAATCATTACTTCTCTCTCATTAGAGGTTACTCTTGGCACAAAAAGCAAATAAAAAGGATAAGGAGAGTTTATTACAGAGGTAATAACTTCCAAGACTGATCTAAAACTCTTGGATTATCTCCTAACAAGTACTTTTCTTTAACGCCTTTAAGTTAGGCATGAAAATTTGAGAAGATGCTCTCATAGGAAATATTAATTGAAGTAAAACAGAGCATCAAGAAGCAAATTTGAAACAAATTTAAGTCTAACCCACTTCCTATGCATAGGAATCTTGTATGCAAATAAATGCACAAAGAACAAAGTGACAGGCATAGGAAGATAAAACAAAAGTAGCTTCAAAACTTTCAGCACATAGAGAGGTGTTTCATTACCATAAAAACTCCTACAACCATATTTTCCTCTCTCATAATAATTTTCAGTATCCTCATGAATAAACTCAAAAATATAACTATCACATAAGGCATGCTTTTCATGATCTATAAGCACTAGAGCTTTATTATAAACATTTTCAAAAGAATCCTCGGGAACATAACATTCACCCTCCTTTGATAAGCATGGGGGACAATCAAATAATGTAAGGGATAAAGAGTTAATCTCATTAGAAGGTAGGCATGTGTGGATCCATTCTTCCTCCTTTTGTCCATCAGTCTCCTCCTCTTTTTCATCTAATGAGCTTTCAGGTTCAGCAATTTCTTCTTCCAAGGAGGTTCTAGCAGGCGGTGGTTCATCTATTACCTTAGCAGTCATAATACTGTTCCCAAATAGGAAACTAAGTGAGCTATCCATAATGAAATAGTGATTGGAGAAGAGCTAGTCATAAAGGAAACTTAAGAAAGGAACTAATTTTTTTGTGTTTTTGAAATAAGGAAGCAAACAAGTAGAACTAACCAAAACAAAAACAACAAAGTAAAGAAATTGGTTATAAGGGACTCCCCTTGTGAAGATGTCCTTAACTCCCCGGCAACGGCGCCAGAAAAATGCTTGATGGCTCTATGCATGGCGCCCAGAAAAGTGTTGATGGCTCGTGGTTGATATAGAGCTCGTTGGGAACCCCAAGAGGAAGGTATGATGAGCACAGAAGCAAGTTTCCCTCAGTTATGAAACCAAGGTTTAATCGAACCAGTAGGAGCAAGGAAACACCCCAAAGGTGTTACTAGCTGAGCTTTGGCAGGGCGCACTACCGGTGCTAGTAGCAACATGGAGACCTGCACAACACAACCACAAAACTTTGTCCCCAACTTGCGATGAGGTTGTCAATCTCATCGTGTTTTGCGGAAAACAAAGGATTAAACGTATCGAATGGAAAGAAGTAAAAGTTTGCAGAAAGTAAACACAAAGCAGTAAAAGATTGTAGATTGTATGTAAAAGACAAGGACCGGGATCCATAGTTCACTAGAGGTGGCTCTCCTTAGATAGATAACATGCTTGGTGAACAAATTACAGCGGGGCAATTGACAAACACCGAGAAAGAAATACATGCATATACTAATCATCTTGACTCCTTTGAGACTTGATTGGGCAATACAACATAATACATAGATCGCCATCCAACTGCATTTATGACTAATAATCCACCTTCAGGTTATCATCCAACCCCTCCAAGATTAAGTTGCAAGCAACAGTTATTGCTTCTTTACGAACTGCGTGTAAGGTAAACAATACAATTGTTCTATGAACAAAGGATCGTTGTTTTCTCCTAGTAGCAACAACACATCTAGTACCTTAGAGATTTTGTCACTTCCCAGTTACACAGAGGCATGAACCCACTATCGAGCATAAATACTAACTCTTGGAGTTGCTAGCATCTACTTGGCCAAGATAGCTACTAACAACGGAAAGCATGCAAGATCTCAAATAACAAAGACATGATAGAATCAATAATCAATCTGAAATAGCATCTCAATATCCATCGGATCCCCGCAAACACAACATGTATGAATTACAAATAGATGATCTTGATCATGAACGGAGCTCACAAGATGTAAACATGAAAGCACAAAGGAGGAGAAACCAGCCATCTAGCTACTACATGGATCCGTAGTCCAAGGATGAACTACTCACGCATCACACCGGAGGCTTGCATGGTGATGAAGAAGGCCTCCAGGGTGAATTCCCCTCTCCCGCAGGGTGCCGGGAAGAGCTTCAAATCCCTCCCGATCTAGGGATGGAGATGACGGCGGCTACAGACTCTTTCATGGATTTTTGATCGGGTTCCTTAGGGTTTACGTCCCGAGGGCATCTTGTAGTCGGAAGGAGAGGCCGAGGGGGTGCCGGGAGCCACCACACCACCCCCTAGCGCGGGCCAGGCCTGGCCACGCGGCCAGGTGGTGTGGCCGGCCCCTAGCCCCTCTCCCCTCGTATTCTGGCACTTGATCCCTTCCAGAAAAATAGGCAATTTGGCTTTTGTCCCGTTCAATTCCGAGAATATTCATTTTCTGACTTTCCTAGAACCAAAAATAGCAGAAAACAGGCAGCTGGCACTGTGGCTCTTGTTAATAGGTTAGTCCAAGAAATCATAATAAAAGTACTCCAAAGTTGAAACAAAACACAATAAAGTGGATAAAACTAAGCATGGAACATCAAAAATTATAGATACATTTGCAATGTATCAGAATCCTTCTACGAACTTGAGGTAGTATCCCGCTATTCCGAGAAATGCACGGACTTGGGTATGAGTGGTTGGGGCTTCCCATTCTTCGACATCTTTGATCTTGGCGGGATCAACAGAGACTCCTCCGGCAGACACAATATGTCCTAGGAATCCTACTTCTTTCAGCCAAAACTCACACTTGGTGAACTTGGCATATAACTGACTCTCTCAGGGTTTCTAGGATGATTCTCAGATGTTGCTCATGCTCTTCTTCGGACATGGAGTAGATAAGGATGTCATCGATAAATACAACTATAAACTTATCTAGGAAATTCATAAAGATCTTATTCATGAGATTCATGAAATAAGTAGGGGCATTGGTTAATCCAAAAGACATAACCGTATACTCATATAAACCAAAGCAAGTAGTAAAGGCGGTCTTCGGATTATCCGTTGCGTGAATCTTAAGTTGGTGATAAGCAGTCCTAAGATCAATCTTTGTGAATACCCGGGCTCCAGTCAACTGGTCAAATAGATCCTCTATCTTTGGCAAGGGGTACTTGTTCTTGATGGTCACGTCATTCAACTTTTTGTAATCTGTACATAGATGATTGCCTCCATCTTTCTTGTCGACGAATAACACTGGTGATCTCCATGGCGATGCGCTTGGCTGAATCAAGCTTGTTGCTAACATGGCATCTAACTGCTTCTTCAGTTCCACTAACTCTGAGGGGTTCATGCTGTAGGGTCTCTGGGTTATGGGTCCGGTTCCGGGGATTAGTTCGATGATGAACTCAATATCCCTATCCGGGGGCATACCTGGCAACTCATATGGGAATACGTCAGGGTATTCACAGACTACTCTGAATTGGTCAATGGTGGCTACACTCTTGTTGCACTTGAATTAACGGGGTAAGGTTTCAGAGATATGCTCTACTGTTACTCCAGAACTACTGGTCATGGTGATGGCTTTCTTAGCACAGTCTATCAGTCCTTTATTCCTTGACATCCAGTCCATACCTAGTACTACTTCCAATCCTATGGTTCCAAGTACAATTAGGTTGGCATAAAACATCTATCCCATGTATTCTAATAGGCATAGCTTTGCAAATTTTTCTAGCTTTGGTTGTTGAAACGGGGATTTGAACTATCATGACATGCTTTAGGTTGGTTGGGTGAATCTTACTAGTGCATGCAAATTCTTCGGTGACAAATGAATGCGATGCTCCCGAATCAAACAATACTCTCGCTAAAACCGAGTTGACATAAAACATACCCAGCACTACATCTGGCGCTTCCTGGGCTTCTTCTGCGTTCATGTGGAAGAGACGACCGTTGCGGTTGTGAGGGTTCCCTGGGGCAAATCTTCTTCCGGGTTGAACACGACGCTGCTGCTGAGCTGGGGCATTCACATTGGTATTGGTTGCAGTCTTTTTGGGACACTCATTGGAGTAGTGACCCTTCACTCCACACTCGAAACAGGTGATCTGGGACTTGTCCTTGACTGCGACAGGTACAACATTGCTTCCAGTTCTGGGTGCAGTGTTGTTGTTGTTGTTCTTGGGAGGTGCACGGTTGAAATTGTTGGCATTGCTGGAGTTGGGATGGTTTCCTCCGGACTTCACATTGCCTCCGCTACGGTTGGGGTAGCTTGGGCGAGACATTGGGGGTCAATTGTTCCTTGGTGCATATCCTGGTGAGGGGTTGGGATGGTACTTCTGGTGACTACTGGATCCTGATTGCTGCATCATACGACGTTTGCAGTTGTTGTTTGCCTGGTTAATCTTCCCTTCCATCTGAATGGCAGAGTCGACTAGCTCTTCGAGATCCTGAAAACGGATGTTGACGAAGACAGTCTGCATCTCATCATGCAGTCTGTTCAAGAATCTCTCCTTCTTCTTGGCCTCCGTGTTGATTTCATCCGGTGTATATCTGGCAAGTGACAGGAATCTATCATGGTATTCTACCACAGTCATTCTTCCTTTCTTCAATTCATGGAATTCATCTCTCATCCAGTTGACTAGACCTTGTGGCACGTGGGTGCGGCTGAACTTGACTTTGAATGCTTCCCATGTCACCACTTGACCATGGTTCATATTGCGGATGCTATTCCACCAAGCTCTTGCATCTCCCGCCAGATAGTGGGTGGCGAAGATAACTTTCGCATTTTCATCAACTCCTACAACTTCGAGGTTGTTTTCCATTGTCTATAACCAGTCGTCAGCATCTAATGGGTTTTTAGATTGGTTGAAGATTGGGGGATTGGTATTCAGAATTTTTTTGAGTTTGGATCCATGGTGATCCTGATTTCCATGCCCTTGGTTGTCGAGAGCCATCTGGGCTATCTGCTGCAATGTTGCTAAGTTGGCTTGACGTTCTGCCCTGCTTGCTTCATGGTCGGCGTTGAGATTCTACAAGATCTGCAGCATCGAGTCCTGCGACGAGCTGCTCCCTCCTTGGTTTCCACGAGTCATCTAAAGATTGAGATAGATATAGGGGTAAGAGGGAAATTCTAAGGTTCATGGTTTTGGTTTTTCAAAGCTAAAACTTTGAGTTAGACTCAGGTTTTTCAAGTAACCTTATTTTCATTCATGCAAGCAAGCACACGATGCAACACACACCACAACAATCAAAGGAAAACAGATGGTTTGAAGAACCATTCTGTAAGCTACGATACAGTGGGACCGATACATCTCATGCTACGATGGTGCTCTAGTGCATCTACTCATCGTCGATGAAGTCGGAGTCCTCATCGTCAGTGTAGAAGTCCACGACATCCTCCTCTAGAAAGTCATCATTGCTGAGGTAAGAATCCATGTCTCCATGGATGTCTTCACCCTCATCTTCTTCTTCCTTGGCGACAAGCTGAGCTTCCTGCTCCTTGACGGTCTTCTCGAGGTCGGCCACCTTCTGGCGAAGACAGGCGATGGTGCAATCCTTCTTTGCATGCTGGCAGCAAAGAGACTGGCGATCCTGTATGAGCAGTGCGAACGTCTGGGCCTTCTGGTCGGCAATGGCACGGTTCTGGTTGGCTAACTCTCTAGCATTGTCCAGTTCCTACTATCTATCGTGAAGCAAGAAGTCAAGGTTCTCCACTTGACGCCTCAACTCTGGGTGACTTGGCATCTCCATCGGCATTCCCATGAAGTCACGTATTGCATAGTGGGCAAAACGGGTTCCTTGGATTTTGTTGACGCTGAGGGCACATAGACGTGCGAGAGCTTCATGCATTGCCCTGGCTAATCCATCTAGCCAGTTGTTCTCTCTCACGAAGAACTGAATTCTCCTAGAAGTTGGTGCTTCAATGCTTCCTCTAAGATCTGCGGTGACTAGCCACTGTAGGTCTCCTCCTAGGGGTCCTGGAAGTTGAGCTCCAAGAAACTCCGGATGTGGGCATCCCAAGAACTCTGACAGTGAATCCAGATAACTCTCGAAGATCAGCTGACCTCCGTTTCCCAACTGGTAAAACTTGCTGAACCGAGTCTCCATCTACAAGAATTAAGGATGAGTAAATTAGTGAAGTGATCAAGTGTGTCAAATTTTAAGTAGTAATGTAAGAATTTGAGGAACATGAATTTTTGAGAAAGCAAGAATTCCCAAGGATAAGAGAGGAGATAGTTTTTCGTAAATACTCACTTTGGTTTTGAAACTAAGTTTTTGTTCGGACGTCCATTCTAACTAGGGTCTCCTATGGTCAGGATGGCTTTGATACCAACTTGTCAACACCCGGATTTTTAATCCCAGATGCCCGTTATGCCATACCTCGCAATCCCAGGATTACCATTTTTGCGAGACATAACGGATTGGATATCACAGTACATCATCCATTACAAACCATACATAAGGTTTTACAAAAATAAGGATCTCATGATCCAATCTTAATACAACAAACAGCGGCATTAAAAGATAAGTGTAGCGGTGGGGTCCATGTTCAAGGGCACAGGCAATGCTGACGAAGGCAGATAGTCCTAGTTATCATAGCGTTCCTGCTGGCCATCATCTTGGTAGTGTCCTTCATAGTCTGGCCATGAGAATAGCCAGGGACAAAATCCATGAGTACTCTTTAAGTACTCGCAAACTACTACTAACAAGTAGTATAGTGCTAAGTTAAAGTGCTAACTCTAAGTTAAACTATAAAGTTAAGTTTGAAACCTAAGCTGAGTTCTGAAGCAAAGAAAGATAAAATAAAGTTCTATAATCACTTAAGTTGGGAAGCTATTATCATAAACACAACCCTGTTGAGGTCAAGTCAAGATTCATCATTCATTTCATAAGTTGTTTTGAAAACATCTGACAACGAAACAGTATGGCCATCCCAATTGTCTATAACCGCGGACGCGGCTATTCGAATAGTTTGACACTCTGCAGAGGTGGTACACTTTCACCACAAGATTCGATACATTTGTCAGGGATAACCCTGAATCATCATACTTAGTATGCAGATAATCAAACATAACCTTCCCTTTACACACCCTAGTATAAGAACCTCTCCTATGAGCATGGCCTCCCAACCATGACCATCAGTCATCTTGGGCACTACATAGGTGGACAACATTGAGAGATAGCCTCAGCTCAAACCTCTCCTACGAGGGAACTAATACTAATGCATATAAATTTCTAGCTAAGACTTACCCAATTCAGGTAGTGTGGTTGTACGGTAAATTTGGAATGGTATCGCATCCGAATCCAACCATCAGTTTTATAAAAGGGCTAAGGCTCATGCCTCAACTTTTTCATCGTCATAAACCATTTGTGTTTCTCAACATATGTCAAAACATCTCAATAGAATGACTCATCATTCTAAGGTTTTCACAATTCATTTTCACCAAGTGTTCCCATCTAAAGTGACTCAAGTTTTGATCTACTCTAAACTACTAAGTTAAGAGTGTTCACTAAGGTGGAAAGATGATGGGTTCAATCTCATGCCATAGAATGACATCTAAATCTTATCTAAATAGGTCAAGTTTTATACTCTTTATGCTACCTTCAAAACAAGTAAGGTACTTTGTGTAAACTAAAGGAAGTAAAGCTTGTAAGGTAATACTTGGGGTAGTAATAGTCAAGGTGGTGTGACCAAGGCATGGCCAAGGCATCTTTGCTCAATCGTCTAGCTTAGTTCTAGCTTGCTAACAATAGCTTGCAAGTGCTAGCTTGCATTGATAATGGTGGCTTGCCTTGGTTGGTGCAGTGGTTGAAGTTTTCTTCTTCTTCTTCTTGGTAGAACTCCTCCTCCTCGTAGACTTGGTCGGTACTATCATCTATAAATACATACAGAGTACACAATAACCAAACAATACTTAACTAGTCTAATTAGCATTCTAACACATTTGATGATCTATTATCATCACAAGCATCACAAGTTTTAATTCACTAGTTTCATTCCTTTTAATTTAGAAAAGTAATTTCTACTCATTGAAAAATTAACTAAGATTTAATATTCACCACTTATAATATGGGATCATGTGGACACATGTCATCACCACATATTCTAACATGTGAGAATGTGATTTAAGGATTGGATCATAATTACTTTGGTTTAAGTTCAATATTTAATGATTTAAAGTGACTAGAAATGCCTATATAGCATTATTTTGGTACTAGTCCAAAGTCACTGCATGTAAACCTTAATATTATTACATATTCAGATAGGTATGGTGAAATGTGATTTTTGAGAGTTGGAAACATCTCAAAACCTATCTTAGTTGATTTTATAAAAATGTTGCAAGGTGCAAATGCTTCTGTTTTATTATTTTTACTAGGAGAGATCTATAACCCTAATTGAATTAAATCAACCAGGCTCGGATAGACCATTTCAATACCTTTCAGGAAAAATTGGTTTCATGCAATTTGGATTTGTAATTCTCTCTGAATTGATTTTCTAACTCAGAGAGAGAACTAAGTTTAAACTAAATAGGAAAATCTTAATTCAAACTAACTGGGTCGCGCGGGAAACTCTAACGGGCTGGCCCAGTGTCACTCCATGCCATGGGCTCAATCTGACAGGGGGCCCACAAGTCAGCTGACTCATAACGCAACCAATGCGGCACGGGCGTTAGGGCCGTTAGGCGAGATTGGATGTTGTGGCTTGTCGTCGACGAAAGACCTGTCGCCGGCGAGCTTGAACCCTAGTGGCTCGGTGGGGGTGCATAGGGGGCGTACCAGGGCTCCAGCGATGATGGCGAGGCGGGCAAACGGTCTGGTGGTCGACGGTGAGCTTAGGGAAGGTCGAGGCAGCTCCGGGGGTAGTCGCAATCAGTATCGCCCCTTCCTCCTCTGCTGCGGGCTATTCCGGCCAAATTCCGGCAAGCAAGTGCTCGCGCTGCTCCGGCTAGAGGTGGGGAATGGTTAGTGAGGTGAGGGGCGTGGAGTGGTGTGCTTCAAACGGCTGGGGGTGCCCTCCTTTTATAGGCTCGATGGCGAGACCGAGAGGGATGGGCAGGCGATGGTGGCGACATGGCTACTGGCGGCTAGTGGCATGGCTGAGGGTGGCGATCGACAGGCGGTCTCCTGGTGGTGCTCTAGGAACTCAATGCGGGCATAGGGGCGGTGGTATGCGGTCGAGGGCAGCTGGCGCTCTGAGCGGCAGAGGCGGCGATGTCCACGGCGAGCGGTGGCTGTGGTGCATTGGGCGGCGAACGGGCGTGTCCGTCGTGTTCCCTAGGTCGTGGCAGAGCGGTAGGCGCGGGCTGCGGTCGAGCGACGGCCAGGCACGCTGCAGCCGGGCGGCGCTCAAGCGCTGCGTGGCATGGCGCGGCGCCAGCGTGGATTGCCTTGTCCCACGTCCACTGGGCTTGGCTCGGGGAAGGGACAGAGGGTGGCGGTGAGGTCCTGGCTACCTCCTAGACATGGCGAGAGAGAGGGAGGTGGTCTGCTGGGGCGAGTGCATGGTCGGCCGGCGAGCTAGTGCTCGGGGTGGCTCGACACTGTGGCTAGGGACAAGGGGAGGGGTGCTAATGGTATGGTTAGATCATGAGGGGGAACAAAGGATTAAATGGAGATCAAATGGGGGCAAAACCCTATTCAAAATAGTGATCTATGGTTTAGAGTTTAACCCTGCCTGCCAAGTGTTTGATTAAATGGCCGCAAGAAATAAACTTTTGAATTTTGAAAAGATTTTTGGTGGGTTTGCTAGGCATAAGCTTGGGACTCTATGGTTGCTTGGGTTTTGAAAATTGAGCTTATTTAGTGGTTTTTGAAATAGTGGGATCTTCCCATATGAATTAGATTCAATTTTAAACTGTCATTTAAAATTAGCATTTGAAAGATTTTAGCAGATCACAAAGTGGGCCTTGGTACCTCATTATGTGTACTATCAAGGGGTGTAAAGATCCACACATGTTTCTGTTAAGTTTTGAGTACTAGGAATAGCCAAAGTAGGCATGATAGTTAATTTGGCCAAAATGACCATTCACTTCAATTATTCATTCTAAGTTGTTCTTCTTTGGGAAAAGTTTGGGAATGATGTAGATGATGTTTAAATCACCTAAGAAACATTTTACAAGAAAGGAATCACAGAACCATGGAAATTCAAATCAAATCCTAATTTAAATGCTCATACACATGAATGCTTTCATTTTTACTTTGGAAAAGTTTTTTGTTAACCCTAATTTGGATGATTTGGATCTTGATAAGCTTGGATTGAAGTTTTTGGGATGTTACAATCTTCGGCTTGCAGAATCTTGAAGGGTTCCTGAAACTTCAAAACAAAAGATATGATCCGGGTCCCACAATAAGTCGGACATATCAGTACATTATTTGATTTTTCCAACTTGATATTCAAACTAAGCCAGAAGTTGGTCTCTGACGTCATCTGACACTCGACATGGTCAAGTCACGTCATCTGACAAACATCCTGTCAGCACGACTGTTGGTGGGTTCGCTGTTCGCAGAATCGAGGTGCTGTTTCAATGCGTACGTGGAGATCGAGGCGACGTAATCACCACGTGGGTCCTTCCTAGCTCCTTCCACGATGCGTGGAGTTTACACAGTGTCGTTTGCACGAATCTTGGCGTAGGTAGGTGGTTATAAGGGGTGAGGATCCTCTCTCTCATCTTCACCTGTTCCCTTGCTGTTCCTTCTCCCCCACTTCTCCCTCGCACACAGAGCTCTCCCACCTCCCAGATTCCTAGCGCCGCCCATCCAAGGGCACCGGCGCACCAGAGAAATGGCTTCTTCTTCATCTTCCGGATTGGCTGGCTTTGCAGCGGCGGCGACTGCGGCGGCGGCAGCGGAGAAAGAGAGCAACCGTGGGGTTTGGATCTCGTGTCTCCTCGATGATGAGAAGCTCCGCGGCGTGGAGAATGGAGGTCTCCTCCGCGCCGACGACTGGCGGAGTGGCTTCGGAGAAACCATCCCCAACCCGCAAGCCGGCGAGCGGGTACACTTCGGCACCCACCTCGACCGAGGCTTGTCTTTCCCTCCCTCGGAATTCTTTTTCGAGGTGATTGATCATTATGGCGTTCAACTCCATCATCTTCCCCCGAACTCCATCTTAGAGATGAGTTCTTACGCAACTTTGTGCGAGGGGTATATCGGCATTAGGCCAAGTCTTACTTTGTTCTGGTATTACTTTCATGTCCGGAGAAACTCCGTCACTGCCGGTAATCCTTACATTACCGGCACTATTAGCCTTTCTGTTAGACGCGAGCGTAGTTATCCTCGCATGTCTGCTAGTGAGTCGGTCAAACAATGGCCGGCCACTTTCTTTTATCATAAGGACATTCCTGCTGCCGGCAAAGCTACTACTTTGACGGCTTTCATCGACGGAGCCGCCACGGCCCTTCCATCTTGGGACGAGGCTCCTCCAGCTCTCATTGACGATCTGATCCTTGCTAAGAGGCGGATCGAATACCTGATAAAACACAAGGGCATGAAAGGATCCGACCTGGTCCTGGGATGGGTCGCACGCCGGATCCAGCCTCGCCAATACCATGGCGACCATCTGATGCACTCTATCACGGCGTCGAAGAATTATTCCCCCCGCATCAGTCCTAAGGCTTTAAAGCCACAGGATTACATAAGCTAGATCAAATGGCTGATGAAGGAGCGGATTGAAAGAAAGATTCCGGACTTGTCTCTGGACATGCATACAGCGGAAGACCCTGTAGTTCTAGTAAGCTTCAATAATAAACCCTTTTATGTGTTTCACCTTTTAAGTTATTTTGCAATACTGAGATACTTTCTTCTTTTCAGCTTGCCGATCTTCTCGAGTCGGAGCTGGCTCCTATCGAGGGATATCCTCCGGAGTTTTCTCAGGAGGCGGAACTGGTCCCACTGCCGGACGTTGTGCCCAGGAAGCGCAAAGCTCCGACAGTGGCTGTCGGCACAAAGGAGGTGCCAGTCGTGAAGAGGTAACTTTCAACACAACTTCCGCCTTTGTACCTTAGTCAAATTTTCTTCTGAGATGTAATGTTTTCCATTCTATTACATTCTCAGAGCTAAGCAGCTCATCAAGGGCAAGGGGAAGGGAACTTCTTCGAAGCCCTTGCGGCAGACGAAGCTGACTATGGCTTCTCCTGCTGCGGCTCCTCCGACTCCTGCTCCTCAACCTTCCGCAACACCGGTGACTACTCCATCACCAGTTGTCGCAGATGATCCGGCTCCTTCAACAGGGCCAGTGATCCTTGAATCGCAGACTGACGCCACCACAGGTGGCTCAGGTTTAGATAAGGGTGAACCCTCTTTGGGTAATGATCCCTTGGTAGAGACCTTTGCCAAAAACCTCCTGAACAATCCGGGACTTGCCAAATTTGGCTTGTCTCGGAAATATGTAGAAGAAATCCAGCTTTTGGCCCGACAATGCCTAGAGAGACGAAATCTCTCTGCCAAAGAAGAAGCACAAGAGGCGGAGGACATCAAGTACTCCGACCTTCTTGAACAAGTTTGCCTTCGCGACGAGGGACTTAGAGCTGGTGTGCTTCCACCACCTCCGGTTATTCCACTCACCCTCGCTGAGAAGGTTACCACCGAGGTGAACATGTGTCTGAGCAAGCTCACACATGAACATCATGTAAGTCGGAATTCCAGCTCACGATTTTCTTTATTGTACTTTATATCATATCCTCTAGCCCCCAAGCATGAAGTAGGATTTACAATCCAGGTTTATGCTTCCTTAGGATGCCGAAGAATGAACTAGTGTAGCCCCCAAGGCTCGTGCTGATATTAGTAAGAATATTAGCCCGAGTCTTCAGTAGACTTCTAACTCTGGGTATTCTGACATACATAAAGTTAATTCATATAACCAGGATTTGTTGAAGAATGTTTGCAACAAGTGGAGAGAGATCAGAGCTCTCCGACTTAAGAATGCTGAGTTGAAGGTTTCCAAGGATGAGGCCGAAGGTAAACATTCCGAGACTCAAACCTTGTATTGTGTTTTCATAGTCGAATATTTTTGCTAAACTGTTGTTCTTTTTGACTTACAGCACTGGTAAAACAGTCATGCACTATGATTGAAGAGGCCGAGAACCTCAAAACCCTGGTGGTGGAGAATAAAGAACTTCGCCAAGAGTTGGATAAGCTCAAGGCAGATCATGAGAAGAGCATTGCTCAAATTCTCGAATCCTCCTCCATGTCTACTGATGAACGTGATCGTAAGATTTAAGTTCAAGATCAGAGAATCTCGGATCTCAACAATGAGCTTTGCAGAGAGAAGGACCTTTACGAGGCGCTCCGGGCTGAACTCCAGAGTCTTCGAGAAGAGAAGACCAAAGTTTATGACGTCATCTTCGGTATGTTTCCATCTTTTTGACTTGTCTATATTCTTCGACTCTTTCAATTTTGGATTTTCTTAACCATTTCTGTGTTATATATATATAGGTCCTCTTAACTTGACGGACTCTACTTCCACCGAGCCTCGCATCCACCGACTTACCCAAGTCGGTGATTTACTTCATGACTTCTGCCAATCCATCGAGGACATTGGCGAAGCTCTCAGGCTTCCGGACATGCACAACATGTCGGACTTTCATGTGCGTGACAAGGTGAAGGAGATGCTGCAGCTCGTCCGGGACTAGAACATGTCCTACACGTGATCCGCGGCGCAGAACGATCTCACCATGGTCATGAGCCACCATAGAAACATGGAGATATGGCAAGTGACCAGATGGTACTGCAATGTGGATGAAGACGGCCAAGAGCAAGATATCAAGGCCATCATGGACTCCTATGCCGGATATGGGTGTCGCGTGGCTGACTTAACCAGCTACGACACTCCCTTCTTCACTCGCGTGGACACACCGCCCCCGCCTCCGGAAGAAGCAGCTGAAGTTTCTGACGATGAACAGACCGTATCGGATCTGAACATCTCGGAGCGTTATCAAACCGAGGCCGATGCATCCAGCGAGCCTGCAGCGCCTACCTCTTGTCTTGCACCAGAGATTACCAGAAACAAATGTATTATTCCGAGAAACATTATGGGTCTGTAAATATGCAGTACTATAATTTTGCTAGTGCTAAGCTTTTAATCTATTCAGCACTTTTGGCTTTAAATTTTTGTGTGCCTGAAATGTTTACATAAGCACTTATACTTTTTTGTCTATACTTATTGTTTATCTGGCTTTCTGCCTCGTCCCTTTCGTGAGCCGGCTACACCTTCTGCACGGAAACTTTGCCGAGCAACGGAGCTCAACTGCTAAACCAGTTTAAAATCGGAAACAAAGCCGGCTTCCAGTACCAACAATTCACTACTCGGAAAATGCCCGCATCCAGTAATTAGACAAATAACCAAAGTATAGACTAGAAACTTTAGAGTTATACCCAAAGGTAGCATTTTTAGAATCGAAAATCTAAACCAGAACAAACATGAGCATAAAGTACTTTCAAGTATTCTAGGATTTTCGACTATGACATGAGCATTCGGAAATAAGATGGTAAAAACTTCTTAGAAAAAACTTGAGGCAACCAAGACTTTTATTTCTCACAGAACATGTACATATGTATGATTACAAAGAAGGATAAACTAAGAATAAAAGGGACGTAGCTGAGCAATATTCCATGGTCTGTCTAACTCATCCGGATCTGCCTCCAGCTCTCTTTCTCTTCTTAGTAGCAGGTCTTTCTTTGACTGGCCTCTTGTCAGTTAAGTAGTACGAACCATTGTGCAATACTTGACTAACTAAAAAGGGCCCTTCCCATACTGGGGAAAGTTTGTGCTTTCTTTGTTGCACAAGCCGGAGAACCAAATCGCCTCTATTGAAAGATCTGTTTCGGACTCTCTGGCTATGATACTTACGTAACTTCTGCTGATAGGCTGTTGATCTCATTTCAGCAACGACGCAAACTTCTTCGACTAAGTCGAGATCATTTTGTCGAGAAATCTCGGCATCTTCTTTGATATACGTGGCCACTATAGGAGAAGTGTGAATCAAATCAATAGGAAGAACTACTTATGCGCCATAGACCAAGAAGGAAGGTGTGTATCCAGTTGACCTGTTCGGAGTTGTTCGTAAACTCCATATTACAGAGGGTAATTCCTCTGCCCAAGCCCCCGCAGCACGTCGTAGTGGTGCTTCGAGTCTCAGTTTTAGGCCCTGTAGGATTAAACCATTTGCCCTTTCGACTTGTCTGTTAGCCTATGGATGTGCGACTGAGGCAATGTCAAGCCGGACATTTTGTTCATTGCAAAATTTGGCCAATTCTCCCATAGAGAAATTACTCCCATTATCTGTGATAATACTATGCGGATAACCATACCGGATTATAACATCCTCGAAAATTCTTTTGGCTGTTGCTCCATCACAACTAGTGACGGGTTTAGCCTCAATCCATTTGGTGAATTTATCCACCATCAATAAGAGGTGAGTAAATCCACTTGGAGCCCGTCGAAACGGTCGTATCATATCAAGCACCCAGACCGCAAAAGTCCATGTTATAGGTATTGTTCGCAGCTGGTTAGCTAGAACGTGAGCTTGTTTGGCGTACTTTTGGAAGCCTTTGCACGTCTTGACTAGCCGCTCGGTATCTGCCTGAGCTGTAAGCCAGAAAAGTCCGTGTCTAAAAGCTTTTGCCACTAAAGATTTGGCTGCAGCGTGGTGACCACACTCGCCTTCATGGATTTCCCTTAAGATTTCTACTCCTCCTTCCCGAGATACGCAGCGCTGAAAAACCCCAGACACACTCCGCTTGTAGAGATCACCTTTAACTATAGTGTAGGCTTTCGCTCGTCGGATAAGCTGCCGGCTCAGAACCTCGTCTTCGGGTAATTTGGCATCTACCAGATAATCAAGGTAGGGTTGAGTCCAGCTGGGAATTACAGCCAGGACTGCTATTAGAGGTGAGTCGGATTTGGTCGGATATTCCTCATCCACTCCCTTTATTGAGGGAACTTTGAGGTGCTCTAAAAAAGCGCCATCCGGGACCTCTTTCCGTGCAGAGCCTATTCGAGATAATGCATCTGCTTCCTCATTTTCTGCTCGAGGGATGTGTTGAACTTCAAACCCTTCGAACGATTTAGATAAATTATCCACAACAGCTTTATATGATGCCATGTGTTTATTTGCATTACAAATATCTGAAACTTGCTGAGAAACAAGATCTGAATCTCCATAACACATCCAACATCGGATGCCGATATCCTTAGCAATCCGGATTCCATGCAGCAGTGCTTCATACTCGGCAATATTATTTGTCGCTGTGAAGTGGATCTGCAACACGTATAGAAGTTTATCTCCTTGGGGTGATTTGAGCACCACGCCAGCCCCCGAGCCCCCGCGAGCCTTAGACCCATCAAAGTATAGGGTCCAATATTCTGACTCAGGGAGGGTCATATTCTCCTTCGTCTTTGTCCAATCAACAACAAAGTCGGCAAGGATTTGGGATTTGATTGTTGTCCGAGGTTTGTACTCAATATCGAAAGTTGAAAGCTCTATGCCCCATTTGGCGACGCGTCCTGTGGCGTCACTGTTGTTAATTATGTCTCTCATGGGAGCTGTGCTCATCACGGTAATTGGATGCTCCTGAAAATAGTGTCGTAGCTTACAAGATGCTAGGAAAACACCGTAAGCCAGCTATTGATAGTGCGAATACCGCTGATTTGATTATGTTAGAACCTCGCTGACAAAGTAAGTCGGACACTGCACCAAGTGTTCCTGATTTTCCTCCGGCCTCTCTAGTACCATGACGATACTAATGACTTTATTTGTCGCAGCAAGATAAAGCAACAATGGTTCCTATGGTTCCGGTGCAGCAAGGATAGGAGCAGATGAGAGTACTTTTTCAGGTCTTGTAGTGCAGTTTCAGCTTCATCAGTCCATACAAAATTCTTGGTCTTTTTCAAGAGTTTGTATAATGGTGCGACTCTTTCATCGAGCCGACCTACAAATTGACTAACTGCAGCGATGCAACCAGTTAGTCTTTGTACGTCCTTCAGGCGAGTTAGCTTGGAAATATTGAGTATAGCCTTGATTTTGTCTCGGTTCACCTCTATGCCTCTTTGGGACATGATGAAACCTAACACTTTTCTGGCTGGAATTCCAAAGAAGCATTTCTTCGGATTAAGCATGATGTTGTATTTTTGTAGATTGGCGAACGTTTCCTCCAAGTTGGAAATCAGTGTTTCCTTCTTTTTGGACATCACCGCAATATCATCCACATATGCATGTACATTGCGTCCGATTTGATCGTGGAGGCAACGCTGAATTGTGTGCTGGTACGTAGCTCCTGCGTTCTTCAGCCCAAAGGGCATCGTAACAAAACAGAAGGTTCCGAAGGGGGTTATGAATGAAGTTTTGACTTTGTCAGAATCCTTCATCCGGATTTGATGATAACCAGAATATGCGTCGAGAAAACAGAGGAGTTCCGAGCCTGCCCTAGAATCGATAACTTGATCAATCCTAGGTAGAGCGAAGGGATCTTTTGGACAAGCCTTGTTTAAGGCAGTATAATCAACACACATCCTTAAATCAGTGGTGTCCTTTTTAGGGACCATTACAAGATTGGCCGACCACTCAGTGTGGATGACCTCTTCTATGAATCCTGCTAACTCTAGCCGTGCTAGTTCCTTAGCTATTGCCTTACGTTTTTCATCGCCAAAACATCGTAAGGACTGTTTGACGGGTTTAGCATTCGGGTTTACATTTAAAGAGTGCTCGGCAAGTTCCCTAGGTACTCCGGTCATGTCAGATGGCTGCCATGGAAAGATATCTTTATTTGCTTTGAGGAACTTGACGAGCGCGCTTTCCTATGCAATATCTAGGCCTACGCCTATCTGGGTCACCTTGGAGTGGTCATCATACTTCAATGACATCTTCTTCGTCTCTTCTGATGCCTTGAACTCCGGATTCGGCGTTGTCACCTCCTTCTTTGTTGCGGGCATCTTGGACGGATCCATGCTCTTCTTGATCTCCTGGTACTCCTGGGCGTGCAACACGGCTTCAGCAAAGGCGGCATTTCTGTCCTCGCACTCTCACGCTTTCTTCGATTCTCCCCTAATGGTTATCACGCTGTTGGGACCTAGAATTTTCATCATATTGTAAATGTAACACGGACGAGCCTTAAAAGCCCAGTAAGCCGGACGTCCGAATATAGCATGGTACGCGCTCTTGAACGGGACCACTTCGAAGGAAAGGGCCTCCGTCCGATAGTTCTTTGGAGTTCCAAAGGTAACATCCAAAGTGATTTCTCCCAGGGAATTTGCTTGTCTTCCTGGGACAACCCCGTGAAAGATCATAGAGTTGTGGTTCAGCTGGGTCTCCGAGATCTTCATCTGGCGTAGCGTTTCGACATACAAAATATTAATACTGGTGCCACCGTCTATGAGAGTCTTGGAGAAACCATAACCGTCAATAAGTGGATTGTCGATTAAGGCATATTTTCCTCGTCTGTGTAGCTTAGGCGGATGATCAGGGTGGTCAAATGTGATTGCCACCTCCGACCAGTCCAGGAATTGGGGGACAGCTGAAACTGTTGCATTGAGCTCATGTAGCACTGCTTTTTTGACCTTTGTTGGTTGAGATCTGAGGAAGGTAACATAAGTGTCTTTCTTGGTCATAAATTTTTTCTTCCCTTTCGGCTTGGGATTTGAAGCATCAGCTTCCTCCATGTCGGAATCTTCCTTGGTCTCTTTATCTTTTTCAGGATGCTTCTTTCCCTTCTTCCGCTTAGCTTTGTAGCCAGCGGTATCATCTCTTTTAATGTCATCATTGAAACGACACTCGGCGTTGGTGTGGGACGAGCCCCCATTCACGTCTAAGTGATGCACACATGGGTTATTGGCAATGTCGGCCCAAGAGTTGGATTTGCCTGGTTGCTGGTCTCCTCTACCTTGAACTCTCAAAGTCCCACGGCCACGCCCGCGGCCTCCGCCGCGTCCTCCTCGTCCTCTAGACCTAAAAGTAGCAGTGACCACTGTCGTTTCCGCGTTGGGTTTTTCTTCCGAGGTATTCTTGCGCTTCTAAGCCTGTTGCTTTGGTTGTTTTGCCGACTGTGGCACAGCTAGGGCGTTGAGTAATCCCTCTACATCTTCGTCAGCATCTGCATACTTGCTCGTTGTTTCTATCATCTCTCCCAAGTCAGTGACTTTGTCACACTTCAAGTGATGACATAGTAAACCAATTGGGAGACCTACAATGAAAGCTTCAATCGTAGTTTGGTCATTTACTCCTTCACAGGAGTTTTGGTGTTGATCCATCATCCGAGGTAATCTTGGCAAGTTTCTCCGGCTTTCTGGGTGCAACGCTGTAGGTCTCCAACCGTACAAGGCCTCCGGTATGTGCCTTCGAAATTCCGAAAGAACGCACTTTGCATGTCATACCAGTTATGGATGGTGTTCTCCGGAAGTTCATTCATCCATGATCTTGTCGTCTTCCACAACATGAGTGGGAGATATCGGGTTGCGACTAGGCTGTTTCCGCCTTTGGCAATGCAACAAGCTTGGAAGAAATCCTGTAGCCAGGTATCTGGCCGAGCAATGCCGTCGTAGGCTTGGATATGTCGTGAGATAGCAAATCCTTCTGGGAATCTTGTAGCTCTTATGCGTGGTTCAAAGCACTTTGGTCCCACGTATATATCATCGTTTTCATAGCGATGCGCCTCTATATTGGAGTTGATCTTGTGCCTTGCATCGTTCGGGGATAGAGATCGTCCCGAGTGTCGGCTATGGTTGTGGTGCCTTGGAGCCGAACTTCGGCTTCTGCCACCACCTCCTCCACCACGACACCCTCCTTGGCCTCCTTGGGAGTCGTTGTGATGGCTACTTGGCAGAGAGGGTGGAGCAGCTGGGTTATATATGGCTGATCGCCGGCCTCCATCCGGAGAGTCATTATTCCGGTTCCGGGGAGGGTCTTCATTATGACGAGCCCCCTGCCGGCTTGTCTCGGCATGGTGTCCATCGTTGCTTCGCTCGTCATCCGAACAGCTTGCATGTCTAGGAGGTGGCATTCTTTGTCGATCCTCCTCCCGACGTTTCTCTTTATCATCGTCCCTGTGGTCTTTCGACTCTCGCCGGGGCGGGTTCCTCGGATTGAGTGCAGCAATTGCCTCTTGCTCCGCGACTAGGTTAATGTTACGCCAGTCACAGGCAGCTTTGTGGTGATATCCCGAAGATCCGGTTCTTGAGTAATTGTCCTCCCGCCGATCGGAACGGTGGTGCTGCTCCGGAATGTGCTGGGGTCTTACATCACCCCATGTTGGGTCTGTACGACACTGGTCGGAATCAAAAACTAGCTTTTGACTTCCGGACATGGCGACCTTTTGCTGCTCTAGTCCCTTGTTGAGTAATTTTATGCCCAACCGGATCTGCTCCGGGCTTGGATTAGCCGATAGAATATCTCAGGCCGCAACGGTGTTCTATACTAGGGTTGGATACACCCAATCCCCTTTGCTATCTTTTCGAGGCTTCCCCATTTCTTGTCCGAAAAGGATGGCGTGAACCTGCGGGAAATGGTTGTCGTTAGAATGATGCTTCCTGGTCTTCTGGTATTGCCTGGAGTTGTACTTCTCTGCAGATGCCATGCGTTTCTTTTCCTCCTCAATGTTTTTAGCTTCATCGAGGAGTGCTTGACGACGCACTTCTAGGGCATGTGCCCTCTCATCCAGTTCATCAGCAGTAAGTTCTATAGTTGTAGGAATAGGTGTGGTTAATGCAGCATCGATGAGTTTACGCGCACCTTCAGTGATCACGTGTCCATCCACCGATTCTTCTTTTTTGGGATCGTCTGGGATAAGCGCTCCATCCGAGTCTTCCTCGTATTCCTCAGCAATTACCTCCTCTGCCGGAAGGCCTTTTGCCGGGGTTTTTTTCTTCTTGTTCTTCTTCTTTGCCTTCTTGGCAACGCCGGTAGCAAAGACGGCTTTGGGTCCATTTCCCGGAGTCAAGCTCTCATCGGTACTTTCGGACACCTGGACTTGGGGATTATCTCCGATTTCCATGTCATCCTGTGCTTTGGGAGAGTGTTCCCCGGATCCTTCATCCATGGCTTGTCCTTCCTCTGCATCTTTGGAGTTATACGCCTCTTCATATTGCACGGAGAACTTACAGAAATCTGCTGACGTCATTGATTCATCTGACGATGCGGGTACGTCGGCGTTTGTTCCAATCGCCTCCAGCACAGAGTCGGTGTTTTCTCCAGCATCGGCAGAGCCGGATCCGGATCCCACATATCGGACGAAGTGCGACGCGTGCTTCCTGAGGTACTTGCGGCTTTCACGATCGGCCTCATCGAAATGTTTGATGGTCTCGAGGATTTCATCTACGCCAGAGTTTTGCATCATCATGCGTCTTAGCGTGTATCTCAGGAAAGGCCTGTCTATCCCAGCATCATTAGAGCCGGAATCAGTGTCATTGCTATGCTCCTCCTGGATTTCGACTTCGGCGGGTGGGTTGATCTGGGATTCGGCTTCTCCAGGGAGATCCACTCCAGATTCGACTTGGACCGCCAAGTCTGCCTCAGGCTCGGATTTCTCCACTATCTCCACAACTGGTGCGGGCTGGGTGGGATTAGGGTTTTCTGAGATTTGGAACTCTGCCGCCTCCGCGGACAAAGGGAACCCAGAAGTTTCCTCTACCTCTATCATCACCGCTGGGGTGGGTGGGACAGGTTCAGCAAAACCAATGTAAACATCGATCTCGCCAAAAGACATGATGGTGTAGGCAGTCACAGCCTCCCTAGCCGGAATCCAGGTCTCGTCGAGAACGATGAGAGGGACATCGCTGGCGTAGAGGATGCGACCGATGGCGTTAGTCTCGCCGATTCCGATTCTTGCAGATTCCGCTCGGAACACAGATCTGAAGCTCACTTGCCCCACGGTGGGCGCCAACTATCGTCGGATTGATGACAAGTACGCCATGAGGGGGTCCTTGAGGCGTGCGGAAGAGAGGGGTGTGAGACGTACGGTGTTCTGGGATGATGATCACACAAGTTTACCCAGGTTCGAATCCACCGGCTTTAGACGGATCCTACTCCTGCTAGCAATCTAGTAATACGACAGAGCCGGAATATGGGTTACAAGGGTTCGCCTGTGCGAGTTGAGATTGTAGACTATTGAGGGTGCCCTAAAGCCTCGTCCTAGGACGGCTTATATAGATATCCGGCCTAGGGTTTATAGGAGAGATCTATCCGGCTACGACTGAGAGTCGGTTATAGAGTACATCTTAAACTACAAGTAACACTATGGGCCTAAGTCGGTAAGTCTTCTGGGCCTTCCCGTAGCCGGATTGGACTCCGCCTCTTCTCCCTGACTGGGCCGCCTGTGAAGCAAAGCTCTAACCCAAAGTGGGCCACCCTGGATAGTGAGGACTGTGAGGATACCCGGAAAGTATATCCCCAATAGTCAATGCATCCAGAAGCATTTCCTTTCTATCAAACTGCTGATCAGGCGGGTGTGGTGGCACTCGAGGTGGTGATGGCATGGTCGCAGAGCTGCAGAACTTACTCCTCGGGGCCATGCACACAGGGTGTCGCACAATGCACACACGAGATACCCTCTTGACGAAGTGGTGTAGCTTCGCCCCACATCTCATCCTCTCAGGCGTTTCATCAAACACCTCTAATGCACTAGGTAGCTCCTCTTTTGCTTGCACTTGCTCCTTGTCATCTGACACGGCCAACATTCTATCAAGCATTTGATTAGCACCAAACTGCTCAACCATGGCTATACACTTCTTAGAGGTGGCTTTTGCTACCAGCACCATGGAGTGGTGCATGGAAATGTCATCCACAGGAATCACTATTGCGCCGCCTTGCTCGTTCGGGTGGACCGTCTTAGTGACAACAGCTGCAGAGCTTGTCTTTGTAGGTATTTCCTCAAACACCCTGGGTGCATCAAGGTGCAGCACCATCTTTTTACCCCAAGTCGACTCCATCCCATCCACGAGGAGCACAGGGGAAGCAAGCGCAGATGCAGCCACCAAATGAGTACTCTCTGCCACTGCAGCTGGAACTTGTGTGCACACACCCACAATGTGGAGGTTGATGGCTTGCGTTGAGAAGTTGTTGGGTGTCATGGGCAAGATGTTGTTGGGCGCGTGCTGAGCATACACAGAAACAACGCCTTCCACCGGTTGGACGACGGACGTCACCGGAGGCCTATGTGCCCGAGGAGACACCTCCAGCTGACCCAAGGTAGGAGCCACTGGCGTCTTTACGAGCGTCACCTCATGGTGTGTAGCCATGCTCGAAGTCGGCATGAATGCCTTGCCACCTGAGATGCGAGCGAGAGCTTGAGCCGTTGCCTCCATGCGCCGCTCGAAGGAATCCCGACGATGCTCCACACCCTCTAGAACCACCTGCTCCGGTGGCTCCCAGGAAGCCTGCAGGCGAGCAATACGAGCCAAAGTCGCATCGGTGGACTTCGAGTGCTCGACAATAAGCATCATCTGCTCGTCGAGCCTCGACATACTTGCCGCTAGTCTCGCCTCGATGGTGATTTCTGCCGCCCCCATCAACTCCGCACAACCAAATCGAATTGTGGGGAAATAATTGGGGATTTTTTTTGAAGGAATCGTTGGTGAATTTTTTTGGCAGAAATCACTAGGATAAATCGGTGGAATATGGTAGGGAAATTAGAGGAGATCTATGTAGATCAACTGAATCAAATGGAGAAAAAAATTTGTGGAGTAACCTGGGACCTAGCTCTGATACAAATTGTCACACCCCGTTGCCGCTGGTGAGGATCGAGGCGTGAGGTCGATATAATTGGTGGCTTGTGGTAGCCACCGGACATGAGGAAGACGATATTGAGACTCTGAGAGAAAGGAGACAGATGGGAGGAGAGACTCGGTTCAGGTTCTGTTCCATTCGATCGATGTCCTTTGTGTTGACTTCCTGTGTCTCTATATCCCCTCCTCTCTAAGCCTTGATTTGTTGGGCCAAGCCCATCACAGTAGCCCATCACTTAAATGTGGTCTAGGGAGTATGTTGGGTGTTACACCCTCGCTTCCGCCGTCAGTAACCATGGGGCGCCCCCCGCTCGCCTCGACCCCGCAACACCGTCTGGCCGCCTCCTACGGCTCACAATGCATGGCCGCCTCCCGAGATCGCCGCTCCCTCAACCTTCGAGCGCAGAACCTCCCCTCCTCCGGTCAATCACCACCGGGATGGTCATCTGCCTGCGCACCCGCAAGTACCTGCGCCACTCCATCGTCTCTTTGCCGGGTTTCGGTTCGAAAAGGCGAGCTGCCCTCGGGCCTCCTCTCGCTACTGCTGTCTTGTGGTGGGCACCATTTGCGTGCTAGATTAATGAAGAGCAATCCGATGGTCCTTGTTGGCACAAAGACCCTCGGAGCCCAAACCAAGATCGCCACTGACAACCGAAGCCAAACCCCGAGTTCTTCATGGACGACAAGTTCACCCACAATGGATCAGAAGACCAAGATCTCCTTCATGGAATCACCTAAACCCCTCAAACCCAGAGATCTCCCTCACGGAACCGAAGAGCCTCGATCCTAGATCCCAAGTCCGAACACCGGCACCGGCTTCATGTTCTCCTCCAGGGACGCCAAGACCTCGATCCATGGACCCGAAGCCCCGATCCTGAAAATTCGAAGACCAAAGAGACCGATTCAGAGATCCTCGAACCCCTCTCCGAGCCCCTAAGATCTCCATAAGGCACAACGGGTAATAGATGCTGGAAATAGATATAATACAGAGGCATCGGTGGGTAATAGATGTTATTTGTTTTTACCCATCCACTTGTATCCACCTAGGATCTGAGTTCTTGACACCTGTTCCGAGATCGAGAGCGCTAACCATAGGTGGGGGTGTGTGGGCACCACCATCGGCATACGACCTGATTTCAAAGTATTGTATTAGGGGCCACAAATTAGTTTGGGGCGTTATTACTATCCTGTACTTATGCCATGCTTTACTGTTTTATTTACTATTGCGCGTGGAGTGCCTATACTGTTTAGGAACAAATGTAGAATGTTTTCGCGGTATCGACAAGCCCAGTCACACTTTTGGGTTCCTAGTCGTTTACATCCATTGACATAAACCCTGGATCCGTCTCGGAGCCGGCCAACTTCATTGCGGGTAGCTTAGTGGGGTGGCCCCCATGTACTTGCTTTGGGTCTAGGAAACGTTGTGTCCAAAGCCCCATCGACATAAGTTGGGTGTATGTTTATGATCTTGCTCATATCGGATCTCATAACAAGGGTTGAAGTGCGTGTGGAAACTTTGGTGCACCTCTGCAGGGTTAAATATTTTCAAAAACCCGTGTCCGCGGTTATGGTCGACTTGGAGCACAGTTTCTTGATCATAGACAACTATAACTAAAGAATTACTATTATAATTTGACGTGGATATGATATGACTAGTAAGTTGGACAACCACCATGGAATGAATGAATAAAACTGCCAACTGTGTGAGTTTCCTTGGCATGACTTCCTTGTTTGGTCTCGAGGGGGAAATACCATGATGGGTATGGGTGGTGTTAGTAACAAGTTGGTACTGAATAGGTCTTTCTTATCCCTCTCTAATAGCCGACAGTTATATCAAGTCTCTATAAGTTGTTTAGTGCATGCTTCGCTGCCGCTTCAGTCCACCATACCTATGTAGGCGAGAGCCGCCAAATTTTAGACTCGTCGTGTACTGGCCTCAGTACTGACCGCTCCCTTTTTCCTTTTCCCTTTGTGTGCACCCCTTTTGTTTAACATATATAAGTTCGATGTCGTTCGCAGGGTTACCCTTCCGGCTTGGCCTGGGAAGGGGTATGTACACCATTGGTTATTCTTCATGGCTCTTAGCTCAATTTGCATCTTATCCGTACTTCGATGTTGTATCGTTTTCAAGGTAATTTGGATCTTTGTACTCTATATCTGTATTCTTGACTCGTTGAGTCGTTGTTGTGTATATATATTTCTATGGGTTCCATCGTGAACTCTTGTGTAATGTTATTACTTTGTTTTCCACCCGCACGCAAGTTCCTGGTGGGCATCTTTGAGTCGTTTCTATGCGACTTTGGCAGGAAGCGCTAAAATCTGCATAGAGCCAATTCGAGGGTGGTACAAAGTGGTATCAGAGCTCAGCAATTGCGATACCCCACTGGTCTATCCTGTAGGATAACCTAGCTAATGGATGATGTAGGGTGTCAAAACTATTTTTAAAAAATCGGTTGGATAGATCTCATTAGGTCTGCTTTTACTCCTTACCTCTATGCTCTTCTTCTCTTACCTCTGCGTGTTTTGAATCTTGTCTCTTATCTTTTCTTCGATTCCAGGAATTCTCGTGGTTGGGTTTCTGTCGTACCTTGAGGGTTTCACTTTTGTCTGCTTGCAACCGAGTTGCTACGTCCGGTCTTTATTCTATCTAA
The DNA here is from genome assembly GCA_023614405.1 of Avena insularis. Taxonomy (NCBI): domain Eukaryota; kingdom Viridiplantae; phylum Streptophyta; class Magnoliopsida; order Poales; family Poaceae; genus Avena; species Avena insularis. The sequence goes on from CM042690.1 coordinate 448,021,626, forward strand.
GGAATTTTCCTCTATGTACCTTTTAGTGGACCAAAATTCACTAAAAAAATTCTTTGTATCTTCCGGCGTTTTCCAATGCGACGATATCATTCGTGCCACATCCGATGGAGAACCTGCATCACTCCTTTATTTTCCGGACATTGCTTGAAGATCTTCAGTCTAAATTCCGAGAATGGGTTGCATGCTTTTCTAATGCACGTGCAGAGTAATAATATGGGTGCGTGATGGATTGGCCCCCATGCCGACTAGTCATTTTATTGTCTCTTGCACATTGAAGTGGATTAGGTGGCACCTTTTTCTATCCTTTTATCGAAGATAGAGGTGGCTTTATTTCTTGATGCCTTAACCTTCGTCCATTGTTATTCGGAGTGCTCTCTCAACAAACATGAACAACGATCCTTCTTGGTGGTGTCGCCGATTTCAACAGGGACAAATAACCTTTGTTAATAGTGTCGTGAGGAGGTACACGAGGGGAGAAGATTCCAACTGTCGGCCTTCTTCCCTGTACCATGAGGCTGACCTCGAGGGCAAGATCCCTTATTAGTGGTGTCGAATTATAGCACCCCGGTAAAATCACTACTAGAAAATCGCTGTGTTTTGCCTTTGTGCATCATCATGATAGCATGCTTATGTCACATTGCATTTAAGCATCCTCATGACTAATGCATATTTGTGCCTAAAACTATTTTCCCTAAAAAACTATCTCTGTTTTCTAAATAACCATCCTTCATTTCAAATTATAAAACCAGATCCTTCCGGATGTATTGTTTACCTAAAAACTATTTGAAGAAGTCCTTTTAAAATAAAATAAATAAAGAAAAGAGTTTTTAGGGTAGGCAGCCGGCCAGGCCCAAAGGCCAAGCCAGCTAGCTTACTACCCCACCTAAACTAAACCCTAACCTCAGGACCCACACCACCACGACGCACCTGCCCCCGCCTATCATGCTCGTGACGCCCACCCTGCTGCTCGCTCGACGATCGAACCAAATCAGCGTGCCCCACCCTGCATGTCACCAACCCACCCCGCACAGCCCCGCTACTGCTGGCTAGTCCCGCCTGACACACCGCGGAGCATGATGCCAACGCAAAACCCGGCCCCACCTTGACCCGCGTGCAAACCGTGTCACGGAGCCGGTCCCACCCTGTCTCCCCGGCCCACTTGCCCACTCCGCCAACTAACCATCCCGCCTTCCTCGTACCTTCCCCTTACCTAGGCGCCGCCCTCTGACCCGCTCCCCACCGCGTGCCTCTCTCTTCTATGCGCCACACAGGGCCCCACGCGAGCTCAACCTCTCCTTGGCGACTGCTAGCTCAGACACCACAAGCGCTGTCATGGGCCTCTCCCCAGCGTCACCCTCTCCACTCAATTCGTGTAGCGCCGCCTTCCCCCTAGTGCTCATCCGCCGTACGCTAGAGAGCTGCAACTATAGCTTGCTCTCCCACTGGGTGTCGTGCCCTCCCCTCCCTGGCTCTATAGGCACCGCTTCTTGATTCGCCATCCCCTGCGTGTTGGCACCTCCGCCCCTTGACCCGCTTCCGGCTGCCCTCCCTTTCAACGTCAATAACCGTCGGGCGTGCCCATGCTCGCCTCGATCTCGCAGTGCCGTCCAGTCATCTCCTGCCGCTCGCCATGCATGGTCGCCTCCAGAGATCACCGTGTCGTCGACCTTCGAGCGCAGCACCACCCCTCCGCCAGTCAATCGCCACCGGGATGGTTCTCTGCCTGCGCACCTGCAAGTACCTACACCGTTGCATTGTCTCTTCGCCGGGTTCCATGCCTGACCAAGGCAGAGCTTGTTACTTGGGGCCTCCTCTATGTGCCCGTGTTGCTATGGTGGGCACTGTTTGCGTGCTAGATGCATGAAGACCAATCCAATGGGCCTCGTTGCCACGAAGACCCTCGAAGCCCAAACCAAGATAGCCACTAACAACCGAAGCCGGACCCACAAGTTCTTCATGGATGACAAGTTCGCAAGTAGTGGATCGGAAGACCCAAGATCTCCTTCATGGAATCACCTGAACCCCTCAAAATCCCGAGTTCTCCCTCACGGAACCGAAGAGCCCCGATCCAGGATTTGAAGTTCGAACCCTAGCACCAGCTTCATGTTTTCCTTCATGGCTGCCAAGACCCCGATCCACGGACCCGAAGCCCAGTTCTCGAAGATTCGAAGAGCAAACCCTAAAGACCGATCCGGAGATACTTGAACCCCCCTCCGAGCTCCCAAGATCTCCGTAACCAATGTGTGACCCCTATATGAGACCCCTCTTTTATAAATTATATTTACTTGTTCCATCTTAAACTGTTCGTGATGGCATACATATTTTGTCATTTGGGGGTATTTATCGATTCACCTCATAATTAAATGTGGAGACTATATACAGGCTATACTAGTCTTATATTGGCTCCATTTAAATTTGTGTAGCGAACCGGCACCATGTTTTGCCCTGTTAAGCCAACATTTAAATTGTGAGGTACCTAAACAACATGAACCTTCTAATTAATTGTCGGAGTTCTGATTCTGCTTAATATTTCCTATTTGCATCGCACCTTTGCCATGTCATGCATCATTCCCAATCTTCTACCGAAGTATTAAGTAGTGCATCCGGTGTTTCTTTTAGTGTTTTGCTTCTTCGTAGATTAGGCCGTTGAGTTGATGCGCGTAATGACAAGTTCTTCGGAAAATGTATCTTCGGTAGTGTTTCCCAGGCAAGCAATCTCCCCTTTCTATCTATTTTGCATTTGTAGTCTTTACTTCCTTCTTGTTGATATATTGCTATCCTGTTGTGATGCTTTAGTTTTCGTACAATTTATATTCCTCGCAACCTCTATATTTCCGTGGACACATCCTATTGCCTTTTATTTGATAGACTATCGGTCTTGAGAGTCATAGTTGCTTGTTTAGGTGTTGTTTCATATCGTTCTTGTTCCACCGTTGTTGGGGGTTGACACATGCTTAACCGTGGAGATGATCATGGCTTTGAATAACTTGTCAACTAAAATGATGGACATAGATATAATGCAGAGGAACCGGTGGGTAATATATGTTATTTGGTTTTTACCCGTCCACTTGTATCCACATAGGACCCAAGTTATTAACACCTATTCCAAGATCGATCACAGACAACTATAAATAAAGAATTACTGTTATAATTTGATGTGGATCTGATATGACTAGTAAGTTGGACAACCATCATGGAATGAATGGATAAAACTACCAATTGTGTGAGTTTCCTTGGCATGCATTCCTCGTTTGGTCTCGAGGGGGAAATACCAGGATGGGTATGTGTGGTGTTAGTAACAGATTGGTTCCGAGTAGGTCTTTCTTACCCCTCTCTGATAGTCGACAGTTATATCGAGTATCTTTAGGTTGTTTAGTGCATGCTTCGTTGCCACTTCATTCAACCATACCTACATAGGCGAGAGCCACCAAATTCTAGACTCATTGTGTACTGGCCTCAGTACTGACCGCTCCCTTTTTCCTTTGCCCTTTGTCGGTGACCCTGTTGTTTATAGTTATAAGTTCGATGTCGTTAGCAGGATTACCCTTCCAGTTTGGCCTAGGAAGGTATGGACGCCATTGGTAATTCTTTAGGGCTCTTATCTCAATTTGCATCTTATCCGTTCTCAGATGTTGTATCATTTTCAAGGTGATTTGGATCTTTGTTCTAGACATCTATATTCTTGACTCATTGAGTCATTGTTGTATATTTATATTTCTATGGGTTCCATCGTGAACTCTTGTGTAATGTTATTACTTAATTTTCCACCTGCACGCAAGTGCCTGGTGGGCATCTTTGAATCGTTTCTATGCGGGTTTGGCGGGGAGCGCTAAAATATGCATAGGGCCGATTCGAGGGTATTACACCTCCAGAGGGTCGAGCTTCTCGCGAGGCCTCAAGAGAATGTAGCGTGTGGGTGCGACATCATGACAAGATGAGGTACCCCTTGTATCAATAGTCCGAAAGCAGCCCACTGTCGCTTGTCTTGCACACATCTGACGAAGGGCGAGAAAGTCAAGAGACCAACTAGTGCTGGACCCATGCCAGATCGTGTCAGCACACGACCTCCCATGCTCTCATCTGCTCCTTTCACGCGTCCTTGAACAAGGCGGTGTCCGTCAAATGCACGAACTGCCACTTCCACCTTCCGGCCTCGGGGACTATTTCCCCCATAAAAACCCGAGCCTGGGCAGGGCTTGCTCACTCCGTTTTCCTCCTCCATTGGCGCCCCTTCAGACCTCACGGCACCTCGCACTTTCGCCCTTCGGAGCCCTCGATATGGTGCCTAAGAGAGCACGTGACACTCCGGTCGTGGCGAGGTTCTCTATGTCGAGCATTCTATCCTTGCCGGTGCTGCCGATCGCCAACGAGGATGGCCTGGAGAATTTCAAGCGGCAGATAGTATCTACTTGGAATAAGTGGGGAGACTCTCGGGTATGGTATGCCGGAGTTGGTGGGAGCGAGCGGCCCGCTACCGCGTTCCTGGTTTTCATGCACTCAATCATCGTCTGTCTCATCCCTCCATTCTCACCCTTACTTGTCGCCATCATGGAGCGTTATTGCATCCAGTTTCACCACCTCCACCCGTGAAGCGTGACCCTCCTAGACATTTTTGCTGACTGGTGTGAGGCATTCGTGGGTGTGATGCCCTCACTGGCGCTGTTTCGGCACTTCTTCTGTCTCCATGTCCTTGTGCTAGAGGACTGCCTTGGTGGCGTCGGGTTCTTCGCTAGTGATGGCGAAGACTTTTTACCCATTTCCATCCTGGGGATGGCATCCGAGTTCCACCGATATTGGGTCCTTGTGGTCACCTTCAGGATGCTCCCATAGTTCCATGTTCCAATAGGGATGATGATGGAGAACCTAGGATCGGCTCGGGAGGCTACCGCTTGCATGAGCTCTGGTCCCCTCACGAGGCGCTTGGTGGACTTGAAGGGCCAAGGATTCACAGGTGATATGGTGGTCCAGGTGTTCCACTATCGACACATCGCGCCCTTCCAAGAACACCGGAAGGGTGTCTGGGACATGTCCTCCGACCAAGGCGCGATTAAGCTATCCGCGAGGCTCCATGCCGAAGACACAGTGGCCATCCTCACACAGCTGCTCCTTGGTGAGGGAGCCGTGCTCAAGATTACTTTAGGGGACCGTCCCATGTACCTAACAGGTGCTACTGGCGCCATCCGCTTGGGGCTCCCCTCCTTTGATTAGTGGGGCGAGAGCCCACGGGTACATCCTTAGAAGACGATGCAGAAGACCCCTCGGATGCTGAGGCTCGTGGCCCCGATAACGGCGTGGGTAGTGCCTCATCCGACGTGCCCAGGATCACTGGTACTGAAGCCGTGGGATGCTCCTTTGCTCAGCAGCGGTGCCAGACGGGAGGAACGCCTTCCTTTTCCTAGCTTGAATAGGGGGAACTGGTTCCATGCTGGTCACATGAGCGGGAGGTAAGTTACTTTTCCTGTGGTCTCCACCTTTTTCTTTGATCCCCTCCTGGTCTCGCTGACCGGGCTCTCCCAAGTAAAGGCATGAGAAAGAAGAGCAGGAAGAGGGTGTTGGGCTCGTCATCCGAAGGATCTAGCGGACGTGTGGAGGTTGTCCATTCTCCCCTCTCCACCGGGAGGCGTCGCTCACCAGGGACCGTCGGGGGTGCCCCTCCCCCCTCTTCAGACATGGCGGGGGTCATACCCACACGCGCATCCCCTGCCTTGGGGCCAAGGACACGCTCTCACCAGCCACAAGGGTCGAGGCACACGTTGAGGGTCCTGCGCCTTCCGCCTCATCACCCGCACTTGTTAGAGTGGGAGGCGGGCGTTGAGTCTTCCCCTAGATACCCCCTTTCCCCTATCACGGCTGGCGGCGGCTCTGACGCCTCCCTGCTGGAAGATGCCGTGGGGGGCTCAAGAGGCCACTCCGTCATCCCATCATGGTGGTGGTGAGGACCTTCCTACAGGGATCCCCGCGCCCGTGAAGCCGCATGGCAGAGCACGCTTGCACTAGTGCCGGCCGACCATGCCTCTCTTCGGAGAGCAGGATGTCTTCATGTTTTTGTGGGAGACACGCACGCCTGGTTCGACCGATTCCTCATAGATGTAGACGCTAAAGAGCATGGACTAGCGGGGGCGTGGCGCCATATCCACCAAGAGCAAGTTGTCCTTGACGCGACGTTGGAGCGGTGGGAACGGCGCCGAGGAGTGAGGTGCCCATGGACTATGGGGGTCCCTAAAGTGGCACACCGTGAAGCCACGAGGATTCCAGTACCTGACGAGGGGTCGATCCTGCCCTCCGGAGGAGACATGCCCTCCTTCGTGGACCCTGATCGCCTAGTGCGTGATCTCTCTGTTCGTGACCATGCGCTTTCCTTCTCCAAAAAGGAAGTCAAGGAGGATCACAAGAGGGTCGCCGAGAGGGATCTAGAGGTGGCACGCCATGAAGAGGCGGTCAGGCTCGAAGAGGATAAGGTTCTCCCAGGGAGTGGGAGTATGGAGGCATTAGAGGCATAGCTGGACGTGACTCGTGAGAAGCTGAAGGAGTGCAAGCTCAACGTCAAGAACTAGAGTGCCAAGATCGACGACCACATACGCTGCTACAACGCCAAGCTTACCGAGGAGCAGAGGGAGATGGAGGCGTCCAACCTCAAGGAGCTCGAGCTGCATCGCGCGGCCCTCTGGGATGAGTACCTGCAGAAGGTTATCATGAAGGAGAAGCACTTTGTGGACAAGAAGGCAGAGATGGCGGCCTCCTAGCACAAGGTGTAAGAGCATCTAGCCCAAGGTTATGTTGATCTAGACGCCCTGCAGGAGCTGCAGAAACGCTGGGCCCTCCAAGACCAGGACGAACTGGACCACTGCATTCTTGATAAGGAGTAGTGCAAGATGTACCGAGAGCTTTCCATGCATGTGGCTGCCACCCTTCAGGAGTTCAGGGTGACTGATTTTCACACCGGGCCTCTTGCCGATGCTGGTGAGAGTGGTGCATTCCTGGATCTATTCACTCGGATCATCGCAGCGCTGGAGGGAAAGGCCAAGCTCTACCAGGCCTTTCACCACAAGTGTGCAAAGATGTTGCGAGTCGCTGCAGCCTAGGCATTCTCCAACCTTCAACAGCACGACACCGTCGTTCCCTGGAGAAAACTCCTGAAGAGGGTGAGGCATCCAAAGGGGACTCCTATGGGCGAGATTTTGTCGCGGTATCACGGTTTTGTCTTCTACAGCCCATATTGACCATTGTCTATTTTCCCGGGTGCAGCTCAGTATCCTGAGTCAACTGATCAGGGCTGGCCCGCATCCCTGAGACGGATCCGAAGTGGGATCTCCACCCGGGAGAGCTGGTGGAGGTCGTGAGCGAGGAGGTGAACCGTCTTCACATCACTGCTCTAGAGGTCCATGACTATGTCTGGCCTGACACCGTCCAGCCGGCCACCATGGATGTTATGGCTGGGGAGCTGTCGGGCGCTCTGGATCTTATGGATGTGGCTCGGGAATGGGCGGCTCGTGGCGGTGTGAAGATGGTGTTGGCGCCGTTGAAGTCCTAGTACCCCGATGTGGATCTATGGAGTGTTTCTCATAGATTTTGCCAGGGCACCAACAACGATCAACTTCGCGCCGAGGTTCCTAACATCCGCTCTTGTGGCGTGAAGATCGGGAGCTTCGTCTAGCTGGACCGGGACTTCAGTGACCCCGTTGGCATGGAGGCATATCACCACGACCCGGTTGTGCCGCCCACTGAAGCCCCGACTACGCCGCAGACTGCCTCGGCTGACATTGCCTCCAGCAGCCAAGCCCTAGCCAACTAGTTAAACCTGATCCTTGGTATGCTAGGAGTATTTGTGGATGAAGAACTTGTCTTTTCTTTGTGCTATCGAACAATCGTCTTTGTTCTTGTTACTGAACTCTAGTGGGAGCATCGCCTCCCTGTTGAACAATCGTCTTGGTTTTTTGTTTGCACTTTCTGTTTTGCATTTGCTGCATGCTTGTTTTACGTGTGGGGCGGCGTGGCGCACTCCACAGTGTGTAATCCCAAGGTTCGGGCCAGCTGGAGGATACAACCGGGTCGAAGCTCCTTTATGTTGTTGTCTATTTGCAGGTTTCTGTGTGGGGGCGTGCAAGCGCACCCACATGGTGTAGTCCCCGAGGTTCGGACCGGCTGGAGGATACAGCGAGGTCGAATCTCCTTGAACTGCTCTGCTGCCGCCTAGAAGCTCTAGCCTCCGGCTTGGGTGTTCGTCGTGGAACTTTGGCTCATGCAAACATAGAAACAAACAAGTTGTTTGCTTGCTTAAATAGATGCAAGTTAAACTGTGATCTTAGATTTACTAGTTTTGAATTTTTGTTGTTTCGTGCAAATCCAATGTCTTTGCCCTTTTCTCAGTGAGCATTGGCCAGATTGTTCCCTTGCTGGCATCTAGCCGGAGTCGAAGGGGTAGCTTAATAGGCATACTGCACGATACTTCGGGTTTGGGTCATTGGCCTTGGGCAAGCGAGCGCAGCTGGGACGTCCAGAGATCTTTGTTTTCCTCGTGGCTTTTTTGTGTAGGGGACTTCGAGCGTTCTGCTCTTGCCGGATCTGTCAGCCGGCTTGCGGTCTATAGCCGGAACCAAAGAGGAAGCCCTAGGAACCACGTACATTACTTTGCCGCGTGGGTCACGCAGCCGTCTAGGCCAATCGGCGATTCCCCTAGACGGATCGCCGGCTCCGGGGTTAGAGCAATGTAGCCAGAAAACCAAATTGTGTAGCATGACTTGCTAATTTATAGAAGAGTCCCCGAGACTGTGTCGAGGCTCCCATGCTTGTTCATTACATAAAGGTAAGATACATACACTTCTTGTTCAATTGTAAAAGGGGTGAAGCAGGCTTGCGTTCCATGGGCGTTCAGTTTCTTCGCCTGAGCGATCCATCTTGTTCTTTTCCAGCTGGCGGGCGTCAATGAAGTTGTATGAGTTGTTCTGCAGTGCCCGGCTGATGGTGAATGGGCCTTCCCAAGGCGGAGATAGCTTGTGCATCCCCTTGGGGTCTTGTATTAGCCTTAGCACCAGGTCGCGCTTGCGGAACAAGACGTTGTGGATCCAGCTGGCGTGGTAACAACGCAAGTTTTGCTAGTAGATGGCGGATCTAGACAAGGCCAGCTCGCATGCTTATTCAAGAAGGTCGACGCTGTGTTCCCGTGCTTCTTTGGCTTGCTGCTTTATGTAAAGCAGTTTGCGGGGTGTGTTGAACTCGATATCTGTGTACAAAACTGCCTCCGCCCCGTAGACGAGAAAGAAAGGAGTGTAGCTGGTGGACCGGTTTGGCGTGGTGCGAAGGCTCCAAAGCACAGCCGGTAGCTCCTCAATCTAGCAGCCGGGGATCGCATATGTGGCTCGATCCGCCGGGGCTTGATTTCGGCTAGGACTAGGCCATTTTCTCGCTTACACTATCCATTGGATTGGGGTTGAGCTACAGATGCTAGGTCCAGGCAGATGCCCTTGTCTCCACGGAATCGTGAAAAATCTTCCTTGGTGAAATTTGTGCCATTGTTGGTTATGATGCTGTTGGGGTAGCCAAAGCGTGTGATTATGTCTGTGAAGAACTTGACCACCGTTGTCCCATCCAGCTTCTTTATTGGCTTTGCCTCTATCCACTTGGTGAATTTGTCCAGTGCTACCAGCAAGTGAGTCAAGCCGGATCTGGCCATTTCAAAAGGGTTGACCAAGTCGAGCCCCCAGACGGCAAATGGCCAGGTGATGGGAATTGTCTTGAGCGCTGTAGACGTAGTGTGCTTCTGCTGGCTGAACTGCTGACAACCGTTGCATGCTTTGACGATTTGCTCAGCATCTTCCAGTGTCGTGGGCCAGTACAACCCATGGCGGAATGCCTTTGACACTATGGATCGTGATGACGCGTGGTGGCCACACTCGCCCTGGTGAATGTCAGTCAACAGTCGGGTTCCTTCTTCCCGGCTCACACACCACTGATAAATGCCCCCAACACTGCGCTTGTAGAGCTTGTTGTCGATGATGGTGTATGCGTTGGCTTTGCTCTTCACCTGCCTTGCTTCTACCTCCTCTTCGGGTAGTTCTCCGCTTGCCAGGAATTTCATTAACGCCTTGGCCCATGTTGGGGTTTCCCGGATGGCGTATACCGCCTGCAGGGATGGCTGGGCCGGATCCGTCTGGTGGCGAAGCAGCGGAGCCGGCAGCCTCCAGGCCAGACGTGGTAGTCCCCGGGTGGGGTGAAGCAGTCTCCGGGTGTGGTGGAGCAGTCCTCGGGTGCGGCTTGCGCAGGTGCTCGAGGGAGTCTCCAGGTGGAATTACTTGTCTTGTTGACCCGATGCGGGCGAGTGTGTCTGCGGCCTCGTTGTTTACCCTGGGAACATGGTGAAACTTGCACCCTTCAAAACATGAGCACAATTGTTGCACAAAGAAATGATATAGAGCCATGTTTGCGTCCCTGGTGTCCCAGTCGCCCGACACTTGCTGTACCACCAGATCAGAGTTGCCGAAGCATAGGATGCGTCGGATGCCTATTTTCTTTGCCTTCTTGAGTCCATGGACGAGCGCCTCGTATTCCGCGACATTGTTGGACGCGCGGAAGTGGATCTGTAGCACATATTCCAGCCAGTCTCCTTTGGGAGAGGTGATGACCACTCCGGCTCCGAGCCCTCCATACATCTTGGAGCCGTCGAAATGCAGCTTCCAATGCGTGGAGTCAAGGCAAGGCGGCAGGTACTGCGTCTTTGCCCAATCAACGAGGAAATCTGCCAAGGCCTGAGACTTGACCAATGTTCTTGGCTCCTATTGAATGTTATGGGTGGCGAGCTCTATGGCCCATTTCGCCACCCGGCCTATGGCATCTCTATTGCCGATGATCTCCAAAAGTGGCGTGAGCGCCACCACCCGGATGGAGTGCTCCTGGAAGTAGTGCTTAAATTTCTTGGCGGCCATGTACACGCCATACACTAGCTTCTGGTAGTGAGGGTAATTATCCTTCGAGAGAGAGAGTACCTCACTCAGGTAGTACACCGGTCGTTGCACCGGCTGCGCTTTTCCTTCTTCCGGTCTCTCCACTACTAGCACCACACTAATGACTCGGTTGGTTGCTGCGATGTACATCAACATGGGATCCTTTGCTGCTGGTGCCACCAGAATAGGTGGTGAGGTGAGCATGCGCTTGAGTTCGCGGAAAGCTTCATCCACCTACGATGTCAAGACAAATTTGTCCATTTTCTTCATGAGTTGGTACAGCGGGAGTGCTTTCTCGCCCAGCCGGCTAATGAACCGACTGAGGGAGGCCAGGCAACCAGTGAACTTCTGGACATCTCTTAAGTTTTTGGGCGGCGACATGCGCTCGATTGTGTCGATCTTTTCCGGGTTCACCTCGATTCCTCGCTCTAATATGACAAAACCAAGGAGATGACCGGCTGGGACACCGAACACGCACTTCTCCGGGTTCAGATTCATCTGGAACCGGTGGAGGTTGGTGAATGTTTCCTTTAGATCTTCATGGAGTGTTTGATGCTCCTTGGTCTTGACTACCACATCATCGACATAGGCGTGTACGTTTCTGCCGATCTAAGTCTGCAAAGCATTTCTACATGCAGAGTTGGTATGTTGCTCCAGCATTCTTTAGTCCAAACAGCATAGTGGTGTAGCAGTAGGCTCTGTAGGGAGTGATGAATGCTGTCTTTATTTTATCAGCGGGGTTCAGTCGGATTTGGTGATAGCCGGAGTACACGTCCAGAAATGACAACAGCTTGCAGCCGGCCGTGGAATCGATCACTTGGTCTATCCTTGGCAGGGTGAATGGGTCCTTGGGGCATGCTTTGTTCAGACTGGTGTAGTCAACACACATGCGCTAAGTCTTTTTCTTCTTTACCACAAGTACGGGGTTTCCCAGCCATTCTGGGTGGAAAATCTCCATGATGAATCCGGCTGCGAGTAGTCGGGTGATCTCCTCACGAATGGTTCTTCTTTTTTCTTCCGCAAAGCAGCGTAGTGACTATTTGACCGGTTTTGCGTCCGGCCTGACATGTAAAGAGTGCTCGGCGAGCTCCCTCAGAACACGTGGCATGTCCTTGGGGGACCATGCGAAGATATCCCGATTCTCATGGAGGAAGTCGACGAGCGCACTTTCCTATTTGCTGTCGAGGCCGTCATCGACTAGGACGAACTTGTCCGGCTTAGCCTCATTCAACAGGATCTTTCTCATGTATTTGTATGGCTTGAATTGCACTTCTCCGGTCGGCTTGGGCTCGCCAGCCGCCATGTCCTTCTGCAGGGCCGCCATGTTCTACATGATTATGTGCTTCTCTTCCGCGATGATCATGGCTTCCGCTATCTTGGACCCGTTTGTGGTGCACTCCATATATCGTCTGTAGCAGCCAGCCAAGGTGATGACGCCCTTGGGCCCTGGTAGCTTCATCTTGAGGTACGCGTAATGCGGTACCGCCATGAACTTGGTGAGCGTCGTGTGCCCCAGGATTGCGTGGTACGTGCTGCAGAGGTTGACCACCTCGAACCAGATGGGATCGCGTCGGAAGTTATCCTCCGTGCTAAAGATGATGTCGAGCCGGATCTTTCTGATGGGCGAGTGCGACGGGCCCGGGACGGCTCCATGGAAGGAGGTTCTTGATGGCTCCAGCTGCGACTCGTTGATACCGAGCCGTTCTAGCGAGCTGCGGTATAGGAGGTTGATGCTGCTCCCTCCGTCTACGAGGACGCGGGATAACCTGCAGGAATGCTTCTAGGAGACAATGACAGGATCCAAAACCATCGCGTAGGTGCCTAGGTGAGGCAACTCAGTTGGCTAGTCCTTCCGGCTCCATGCAACTTCTTGCTCTGACTAGTTGAGGTACTGGGGAACGGGAGGAACGGTTGCGTTCACTTCCGCCTCGCGACGCCTCTTGCTGTGCTTGGTCTCCGGCTCCGTTGTGAAGATGTGGTAGTTTCCCACCTAGCGGGGTAGATGTTATCATCATCTTCCCTTCGGCGCTGGTTATTGTGATCGCTTGGTGGCCCACCGGCCGGAGGAGGTGGTGCCTGTGCAGCCGGTGTACCAGCGATCTCTGCCATCTTCTTTGTCCAGGTGCACTAGCGTGTGGTATGCATAGCCGGTTTGTTGCCTCTGCTATGGAACTTGGATGGCCCATCCAGCATCGACTCGATGGTGAGCTTGGGCCTCGGAGGCCGGTCATCAGGCTTCTGTCTTCGGCTTCCGCCTGCAGCCGGATCCTCCTGCACTGCTGCTACCTGCCTGGAACCATACTAGTTATCCGGTTGGTCATCCTTTCTCTTGCCGTGGCCATTTCCTTCCGGCTGGCACCGATCCACGGCGACGTCAATGATTATTTGTCCCTGGTTGTCCACCCGAACGGATCTTTTCATTGCCGCGCCGGCCGTGGCGTACTTGTCTACGATGGCCATGGTATGCACCATGGTTATGGGCTCCACCCGGTGAAGCTTGTGTTTGAGCATGGTGCCATCTCTATAGCAGTTGATGAAGAAGTCCACCGCCTGGTGCTCGCGTACCCCCTCGCAGGAGTTGTGCATGCTCGTCCATCGGGTGATGTAGGAGTGGTCCGATTCATCCGGACCTTGTATGCAAAGAGCAAGCTCGCCGGGTTAGCCTGGGCGCTTGTAGGTGACGGTGAAGTTGTGGACGATCGCCTGCTATTGTCGGGGAGGCTGTTGAGCCACGTCCTGGCTGAGTCGAGGAGCATGAGAGAGGCATAGCATACTACCACCCGGCGTTTGCCATTTGTGATGCCCACAGCGGTGGTGTAGTCCACCAACCAGTCCTCCGGCTTGACCGAGCTGTTGTATTTTGGCGTATCCCTTGGGAGGAAAAATCCCTTTGGAAACGGCTCATTCCAGATGCACGGTCTGAAGCATCTTGGCCCGACTGGACTTTCTTCTTCCAGCGGGCGTGACTGGACCAGTAGGTCGATTCGTGCGCGCGCATCTTGCTGCTCCTCCGGCTCGAGTGATCCCAGCCGACCGGATAGGCGGGACATGGGCAGCGCTTGTCCTTTTCCGGCTTCGTCAGCCGGCTCGCGGTTTTTCCTGGTAACAACTGCCGCATCACCGGCGTTGTGCCCATGACCTATAGATCCACCACGTGGGCGATTGCTTGGCCTTGCTTCATTTGGGGAAGATGTCGTGCTGCCGCCTACAGCCGGATCCGCCATCCGGCGAGCCGGTTGGGTTCTACTATTGCCGGCCATGCTGAGTTCTGCCTTAGCCCGCTGTTTGTTTGCTGTGACCATGAGGAGCTAGACACGTGCCTGCTGATGGAGCAGCTCCTCGCCCTCCAAGTGGCTTAGCTCTGCAACTGTCGCCTCTGCAGCCCTCATGTTTTTGGCGGGGGTGCTGTAGACTGGCTGTACTGCGGGCATACGCGGATAAGTGGCACGATCCATCTCCGAACCGAGGTTTCGTCCTTGTGGCTGGGCCAGGCGGCTGGAGCCAGGTAAGCGAGCGAAGCCGTGCATGATGTTGTACTCGCACATGGTCCCGTTCATCCGCTGTGGGCAGCTGCCACCTTGCCCACTTCTTCAAGAAGGTTCTAACGAGTAGCCTCCAGGGCTGCCGCAGCTGCAGCTGGGTCTGCCTCGATGCGGGTGATGGGATTGCGGAGATGTTTGATGTACACGTTGAGCATGTCCTGGTTCGGGAGACATGAGTTGGTGGTGCGGCCGTCCTCATTGCACTCCAGAGGCGGGCGACGGTTCTCCACCGAGCCTGCCATCATGACCTCGACGCTGCCGCTAGCGACGCGTGAAGCGGAGAAACCAGGGGGCACGCCGGAGATGGTGACGACCTCACGAGGGAAAGCCTCAGCAACGGTGGTGACGTAGACGCGGTGTTCGCCGAAGTGCAAGATGGAGCCTCCGCTTGGGAAAATCCCCTAGTGAAACAGGATGCATTATCGAGGACACAGTCGAAGGAGCCGAAAGAAAGGACGAGGCCAGAGGCGACTCGCTCACCAGCGATGAGTGGAAGTCCCGTGCGAAAGATGATCCCAGCCGAAGTGCTGTGCCCCACGGTAGGCCCCCTCTGTCATGGTGTGGAACATGGCAGTACCATCGGGGATGGCTTGAAGGGGACAATCAGGATGCTATTGGTGGCTACTCGCAACGGGTTGGGCACAGATACTACAAACACAGCGATGTACCCAGGTTCGGAGCCCTCTTGGCGAGGTAAAGCACCTACTCCTGCAAGGATCTACTATCAAAGGGGGAGAATGCCCCATACAGATGCTCCTTCAGATGTTTCCTTCGCTACTCCTTGCTAGAAGGAGAAGAAGGAGCTAATGAACTTGTCCAATGTGGAGAACTTCTAACTTGTAATTGTCTAACTAGAACCCTGGCACTACCTCCCCTTATATACTAGTTGAGGAGGCAGTTTACAAGATGGGTTTAGGGTTTACTGTTTGGATCTGGGCCTTACAAAGTGGGCCGGCTGGACAGGGCCAAACAGTAGGCCCGGGTCCAATCAAGCCTCCAGTATAGGGGAGGACTATGCTATAGTGTCTAGCGCCCCTGCTTTACTCGTCAGCTAGATCTTTATCCGTCAGTCGGCTCTTTATGCGTAAGCCGGAGCCTTCCTCGTCAGCCCTTGCTTTCCTCGTCTGCCTCCAACTTTAGCACAGTTGTTCGGTAGCGCCGACCAGGCTAGCCAACCTGTCTGGTCAAAGGTGCGCTCAGCGGGTAGCGTCATTCCCACCGTACTACCGCACGCGAATCCGAGGCGGCCGGCTAGGAGCAGCCTCCCAGCCGGTTCTTCTGGCTACCCGGCTAGACGGGCCAGCCAGGGAAACTTGGATGTGGACTGGGTGGGGGATTCCACCCGGCTGTGGTTCCTTGGTCTGGGTCCAGACGACATGAGCTCCTTGGAGCCAGCCGGTTGGTCCCATCTTGGCCTACCCGGGGGTTATCCCCCGACACCCTCCGTCCTGCGTACGGGGCCGCCGCAGGCCTACCCTTTCCATGGGCAAACAGGCTCCTAGCTTCCGCCTTCGTGCATCGATCTGCCATGGTGATAGCTCGGTGATTACGGATAGGTTCTCTCTGAGATGGCCTTTTTGTTGAGCATCCTGTCATCCCTGACGCCTTTGGGGAAGGTGAAAATGACCTTGGCATACGATGCTCCATGAACCCTTCCAAGGCTCTGATCGAAGCGCTACAGGTATTTGCGCACGGTCTCGTCGGGATCCTGCCGCACCCACCGGAGGTCTTCGCACGTGAAGGGTTTCCCATCCATTCTCCTGAACTTGGTGATGAAGAGGTCGCAGAGCTCAGGCCATGACCCGATGGACCCTTCCAGGAGGTTGAGCATCCAGGCACGTGCCACGACCCCGAGTCCCATAGGAAACCAGTTGGCCAGGACACGGTCGTCTCTGCCTGTGACCTCTACGCCCGTCGTGTAGAGCTGTAGGAACTTAGTAGGACAAGCGGTGGCGTCATAACACAGAGGCATCTATGGCTTGCACTTAGGTGGCCATACCACCCGCCGGAGGTGTTCGGCGAGCGCGGGGCAGCTGGCACTGTGGTTCTTGATGCTGCCGATGAGTGTCACTCGGTTCTGGTGCTCTGCGGCTGCAACGTCTTGGGCGACGCGGGCCTCACGACCTTGGCACCGCGCCAAGGTAACTCGGGAATCCTCCACCGAGCGGATGACTAGTCGAGCCCGAGTTCCACGTGGGTCGTGCCCCGCCTGGAGGCCACCCGTCGCTCAAGCCCCTGGGCCTAATGGAGAGAGGGGAGGGGGAGGCGGTCCATGAGCCACCTCGCCGGCCTGTGCCTCTGGCACCTTGGGGTTGTCCCAGGTGATGTCCACGAGAGTCGTGAGTTGCACTTGCCATTCCTCCCATGTAGACTCCGAGGGCGAGTAGCGGAGGATCTCTTTTACCATGAGTCGGGCAGCCTCCAGAGTGAGCGCGACGTGGTGCCCCTGAGGTGACAAAGCACTCAAGGAAGAGTTCTCCTTGCGCGACCCCGGGCGAGCGCATGGGGAGGAGCCCCCAGTGGCTCCGGCAGGTGCCAAGGCTGGGAAGGTGACACGACACGCACCTTGGCCCCTCGTCCTTCCCTGCTGGGTGCGGCAGCCACAGGTATTGTCGTGCGTGACCATGGTGTCACGACCATCTGAAGTTCTCCAAGTCGCTCCTCAGGCCCCTACCTGGCACACAAAATGTCAGAGAATGTGTCCCATGGAGGAACAAGGGGTCCAACAAGCCTTGATTTCGTGAGGGGGCTGAACACACGCTCTAAGCTTCCCAATGATGGTGGCGATGGAGGCGTTCCAGCACGACATAGAGTGACATGGGTTTTTTTACCTAAGTTTGGGACCCTCGTGAGGAGGCAAAGCCCCTACTCCTGCTTTGTTGTATTGCTCGCGGTGTCTTGTGAGGATACAATGGTGGATCAATGTCTAGGGTTTGAGATCATAGGGATCAACCCCTTCCAAGGCAGGAGAAGGTATCCATATATAGCAGCACCGGACCTCTTCCCCAAAATTTCAGCGGGAAGGGTCACCACATTCCCGCCCAAAGGAGTCTCTACCGGAGATTTGTCCCACAAAGAAACTAGGGTCCAATGATCCCTTGGTTCATGAGGGGAATGAACACCCGATTCCGAAGTAAGTTAGAGATGGCAACGGTGGCGGAGTGAGCACACGACAGAGAGATGACACTGTATTTTACCCAGGTTCGGTCCCTCGTGAGGAGGTAAAGCCCCTACTCATGCTTTTTTGTATTGCTCGCGTGCTTCGTGAGGGTACAATAGAGGATGACAGTCTAGGCTTTTTGATATCAAAGGATCGATCTCTTCTAAGGTAGGGGAAGGACCCCTTATATAGGGTAGCGTCAGGCCTCTTCCCCCATCTATGGGCAGGAAGGGCTACCACATTCTCGCCAAAGGGTTTGGACTTGCCTTGTCTTCACGTGGCCATCAACTGGAGGGGTGGTCGGTCATTCTCTAGTCTTGGACCATTGTCTCTGTGCCACCCACCTATATCCTTGTATGGGGAGCACCGGGTGCACCTCGCTTTTCCGGAGTGGACAGGTCCCCTCTTGGACCGACCACCAGCGCGTCGTCTTGCTAGGCTCAACTGGGGGCCGGTGATGCCCCCTCCCGAGGCCTCACTAGGAGGCATCGGCACCGCGCCCAGACCGGTTCGGGCACTTGTGGAGGCTCTGGGCTTCATCCCCCTCATGAAGCTCACTCTCCTTGTGAGTCCTCGGGAGGGCATATCCGGCGGGCCCGACGACTTGACGAGACGGGTACCCAAGGTGCCAATAGTCTAACAATAGCCCCCGGTCGCTTGGCTTGCATGCCACTAACGAAGGGGTGAGAAAGTCAAGGGACCAACCGGTGTCAGGCCGGCGAGCAGTCATGTCAGGGCATGATGCCCAAAGTCGTCGACCACGGCTTCCACGTGCCCAAGTAGTACGGGGCGCACGACTAGTGCGGGAATCAATGCTTCCACTACTTGGCCTTGGAGGTTGAGTCGCCCATAAAAACCCCAAATCTAAAAGGACTCGTCAGCTCCCGCCTTCCTCCGCCATTAGTCTTCTAGGGTTCTTGCTCCAACACCGCCCCTTCTACTCCCACAGTGCCTGATATGGCACTCAAGAGAGCACACACCACCACTACCATGCCGAGCTTTCCTCCGTCTATCGTGGGGTCCTTACCGCCGGCGATGGTCCTCAATAAGGAGGGGCCGGAGAAGATACGCAAACTGATGGCCTCCGACTCGAGCGAGTCGGGTGTTTCACGAGTGTGGTGCGCTAGCATTGGGGGAGTGGGTGGCGCACCGCCGCGGCTCCGGTCTTCACTCACGCCATCACCTCCGGTCTTGTCCCACCCTTCTCCCCTTTCCTCCTCGCTGTCTTAGACCACTACTACATCCAGCTCCTCCACCTCCATCTATGAAGTGTGACCCTCCTAGCCGCCTTTGCGTTCTGGTGCGAGGCCTTCATCGGGGTGATGCCATCCATGGCGTTATTCTGGCACTTCTACATCCTTCACGTCCTTACATCGGGGGATGTACTACTTAGCAGCGTCGGATTCTTCGCTGAGGAGGGGGATGATTTCCTACTCATCTCTGCTCTCGGCACGGCGTCGGAAGTTTCCCGCAACTAGGTATTAGTAAATGCTAGCCGGGCTTGGCCTCAGCTTCGTGCTCCCATGGGGCAGCGGTGGAGAATCTAGGCTGGGCTCCCGAGATGGCCCTCTACATGAGCCTTGGGCCCCTTGTGAGGCACGTGGCGTACTTTAGGAGCTAAGGCATGACCGGTGAGATGGTGGTGAGGGAATTCCTGCAGCAACAAATCGCTCCCCTCCAGTAGCACAAGAGACCCGTGTGGACCATGTCGCTTGACCGGCACGCAGCCAGGCTCTCCAAGGGGCCCCGTGTTGAGGACACTGTGCCCACCCCCAGGCTGCTGCTCCTAGGCAGAGACACAACGACAGAACTTCCCCCCGACGCATGTCCACTATACTTGGGGGCGACGGTGCAATCAGACGCCACGCTGCCCCCATCTTCAATGCTAGGGGAGTGTGCCCTTTGGTCGAGCTGGATGACGAGGATGTGGGGCCACACGACGCCCCTGGGACCTCCCGGCCCGTACGACATGGGAGGATGATCAATATGGCGTCGTCCTTGGAGGAGGATGCTGAGGACCTCCCCCATGTCGAGACAGGTGATCCCTCCAACATGGTTATCTGCGGGGAGCATGCTGAGCCCGGGGTGTCGGTTGGTCCTGCCCTGGCGCGGTCAGTCGAGAAGCTTCTCAGGCCAGGTGACGGCGGCACCTTTCTCCCCCTGGCGCGAAGAGGGCCAACTGGTCCTTGGTGGGAGGAGAAACTAGGAGCTGAGAAATCCTCACAAGGATTCACCTTTCTCCTCCTTCCCTCCCCGTGTTTTGTCATTTTTCCATGTCGATGCAGGTGCGAGAAAAGGAGGAAGGCGAAAGCGGCGAGGACCGATTCGGAGGAGTGGCAGGGCATGCCGCGGGCAGGCCTGCCTCCCTCCGGCTCGGGGCGCTCCCCGAGATGTCCTCCCCGTCTGTATAGGAGCGGGCCTTCGCGAGCGACAGCACTGCTAACGAGGGTCAGCCCGATTCTGAAGCGGTTGTAGGCAGCGGCGATGTCCCCCTACTAGAAGATCCATTGGGTACATAGATTGTGACCCCATCACCTGTCTGCTGCAACCGGCAGAATCCGTTGGAGGAAGCCCCCAAGCCCCCGAGGTCGCAAGGCTAAGCGCGCTTGCCTTGCTGCCGCCCGAGGGCGCCTTCCTTGGTCGATACGGGCGCCCGCGAGGCGTCTTGGCGGCCGCCCGCGCCGGACTCGATAGGTTCCTTGATGACATTGCTGCAGAGGAGCATCGCCTGGCCAGGACGTGGCATCATCTTCACCTGGAGCGGGCTCCTTTTGACCAGGCCTAGGAGCAGTGGGGAGCCCGTCACGAGGCAACGAGCTCCAGAGGCAACCGGGCCCTTGGGGAGTCGCCTCGAGAAGCTACGGGGACTTCCGCGTTGGTCGGGGTTCGTGTTCCGCCTCTCGGGCCCACCTCTAGGGACCTGGCCAACATCGCCCATGCTCGATGAGGAGGCAGTCCGGCTTCGTGAGGATGAGGGTCAGCTAGAGAGGAGCCACCTGGAAGAGCTTGAGGTTTAGCTGGGGACAACCCACCAATAGCTCGACGAGCGCATGCTCGATGTCGACAGTTGTAGTGCGAATATCGACAAGCGCCTTCGCTGCTGCTACGCCAAGGTTGCCGAGGAGCGAGAGCAGATGAAGAAAGACAACAAGGTGGTACTCTCTCTGCTTTGCTAGACCCTTTGTGTGGAGTGGCGTGGGAAATCCAAGACCCAGGAGACTCACTTTCTAGAGAAGAAGGAAAAGCTAGAGGCCTCCCTCTGCAAGGCGGAGCAATGTATGGCCCAAGCTCTCGCCGAACTGGATGCCTTGAAGGGGCTGCAAACAGCCCACCAGGAGCTCTAGAAGCGCTGGAACCTTCGCGACCAAGTCGAGCGGGACCTCTTGGTGCTAGAGAGGGAGAGGTGTAAGATGTACTTGGCTATTGCCCAACGCGCGACCGCTACTCTCTAGGACTTTGGGGTGACCGACTTCTTCACCGGACAACTTGCCGATGCCACCACCGATGGCGCCTTCCTGTCTCTCTTCGACTGGATCACTATGGCGCTGGAGGGGAGAGCCAAGATCTACTATGGGTATCATTTGGGCAAGTGTCGGAAGGCGATGCGGGTCCTGGCAACCCACGTATTCTCCGCCCTCTACCGGCATGACCCCAACTTCCCTTGGAGGGCGCTCCTGCCGAAGGTGACACACCCCGGGGAACTTCACCAAGCGAGATCACCCACTTCAACCAGCTCGTGGAGGAGCGCATCGATGACTTCCTCCACGTATTCAAGTGGACTAGGGAGGGCGAGGCTTCCGAGGCCCAAAGTGGCGAAGACAACAGCTCTCAGAGCGGCTCATTCAGCACTGAGGGGAGTGGCAAGCCATCTCCTGAGGATGGCGCGATGGAGCCGTCGGCCTAAGAGGCCCTATCGACTATAATCCATTCAATGTACTATGGTGCAACGACCATGTTTTAAACCTGACATCTCCTTTGCGGCCTCGTGGAATGTATTTGTTCAAGCTCTTATTGAGGGTCCCGTCTTCCCATTAGGTCTCTCGAGGAGATGACCGAGGGGGGCTGTGTGTGCTGGGGGATGCCTGTAATGAGCTCTAGTGGTAAGTCATAGGCATCAAGACCTACAGGTGAGGTGACTTACTGTCATGGCAAGTAAGTTCAGGGCTCCGTCTGTTAAGCCCTATAGTTTCCTGGCTGCCAGAGGGGTGAGTGCCTCGTGAGCCGTCCTGCTGTCCTCTCGAGGAGGGAGTTGTCCCATTAACACAAGGATTTTTCATCTTTTGAGGGCCAAGAACCATGGGTGAGGTGACTTGTGGGTGAGGAACGGGTATTAAGTTCAGAGCTCAACACTTTAGGTCCTAGAGAGCTCGGACCGCGAAGGGACAATGCCTCACAAGCCATCACGGGGAGGTATGTATACGTGTATTTTAGTTAGGAACCATGGGTGAGCTGACTTGCGGCTAAGGAACGGGCCGCAAGTTTAGAGCTCGACACTTTAGGCCTTTAGGAGCTCGAGCCACGGAGGGATAGAGCCTCGCGAGATGTCATTGCGATGTCTTTTTGTGCCAGGAACCGTGGGTGAGGTAACTTGTGGCCGAGGAATGGGCCGTAAGTTCAGAGCTCGACACTTTAGGCCCTGGAAATTTTGGGCCGCTGGAGGGAAGTGCCTCACGAGCCGACAGGAACCGTCAGTGAGGTAACTTGGGACCGAGGGACGGGCCGTAAGTTCAGAGCTCAACACTTTAGGTCCTAGAGATTTGGGCCACTGCAGGGAAGTGCCTCATGAGCAAATAGGAACCTTGGGTGAGGTAACTTGCAGCCAAGGAACGGTCCGTAAGTTCAGAGCTCAACACTTTAGGTCCTAGAGATTTTGGCCACTAGAGGGAAGTGCCTCACGAGCCACCTGTAAGCCTCTCGAGGAGAGCACCGTAGGGCCCATGCTAGCCTGTGATCTTCTCGAGGAGTTCATATGTATCGCATGTTGTGGCGGTCCCGGCTGAGGACGAGTGCGTCATGGTCGAGTCGCGTTCCTAGTGCTGCCTCATTCTGTTAATACACCATACGAGGGTCTCAAGCTCTAGGGACCGTGAGTGAGTGACTTATTGCCGGAGCTAGTCCGCAAGTTCAGAGCTCAATCCTGTAGGCCCACAGCATCGACATGAGCGATTGGGCGATAGGTGCCACCCCAACCCCCACTTGTATGATGGATATACAAGAACACGGCCAGCACATGGGAAGAAAGAAAACTCAAAGAACAAATGGATTTTCCAAAAGGTATACAGAAATCATCAACAACTATAGTTGGGGAATGTTCGTTTGTGGTACCAAACTTGGTGGGTGAGCACACCGCGGTACCCGAGTTGTCATCAATCGCGCGGAGGGGCCATAGTAGATTCGCCAATTGGCCAGAAGGGCCAAATGGGGGTGAATACAAATCCAACGGCCAAACGGTCGTTTGAACCAGATAAAAAGGTTGAACTCAAATACCGCCGGTAGGTCAACTCTTCTTGGCCCGCCATGTCAGTATTCCCCATTATCTTTTGCGGTCGTGGACTAGCTTACCCCTGCGTGGACCAGATCCCTGAGTGGACCAGATCTATTTCTTTGCTCTGCTCTGGTCTTCTCCCCTGCTCCCCTCCCCATAACATTTGCTCAGCTCTAGCTACTCGTCTCAGATTGGAGCTCGCACTTGCTCTAATTTGCGTCCCCCATGTCTGGTCAAGCTACCACGCCTCTAATCGAAGCTCGCAGCCGTCGCTGTTGCATCATCCGCCATATCGAAGCTTCGCATCCCCGGACTAATATCTCGCCTCTGGCTAGTCCTTCTCGCACGCCGGAGCGCGTCCCGTCGGGCGATCTAGGCCGGCGACTGTCAGGGGAATGATCCCCAGGTACCCCATCCGGATAAGAACAGATCGTTGATCGCGTCCGATCGACCAGATGCAGCCGATGGAAGACGGGCGGCTATCACCCGAGCCGGATCAGCAAGAGACAACCGACACGGCGACGCCGGACCCAATCAGTGAGACAGACGACATGCATATCGATTGCACGTGCATACTGACGATGACAAGACGGGCAACCACCTGCCCATACCAAAGACTTTGCGTGGTGGCCTGGAGCAGTGCGTCTTGATGACGGGCTCGCACGGTGTCCACTGTACCTACGACAGCCATGCCGCTCATACTCCGATAAGACAAGCCATACTGGATACTGTAGATGACCAGTCGGCTGGGACCCGCCTGTGGGGCCCGCCAGTCGGACTAGCCAGTGAGACCTTTGCCTCTCTACCTATATAAGGAGAAGCAAGGCCTCAGTAGAAAGGGTTAGTCTCAGTGCATTTAAGGCAGTAGCTAGAGAACGCAGCTCAAGGAGCACTTGTAGTTCGTATATCCCTCATAGTCAGATCCGGCAGGAGTAGGGGCTTTACCTCACCACGAGGGCCACGAACCTAGGTACTTCTTGCGTCCCGCTAAGCTCGCTTGTATCCAATATCGCCTGCGGACGCCGTCGATAGCTTTCCTGCTAGTCCCTACACCTCTATCTAACCTTCTTAGGTACTGACATTCCCAATACAACGACAGTTGGCGCCCACCGTGGGGCAATGGCTTCGACCGGAGTCACGTTCCGCACGGGACCCCGCACTTCAGCCGGTGAGCGCATGGCCTCCGGCCTGGTACTCACGCTTGGCAAGTTCGACTGCGTCATCAACAACGCCTCCTGCTTTGTCGGAACTTCCTTCCCAGCGAACGGCACCATCCTGCTATTCGGCGATCTCCCCGTCTACGTCGCCACCATCCCGGAGCGTTTCCCTAGGGAAATCGTCTTTGTCGCGGAGCTGCCGCACTCAGTCGGTAGCACCTCCGCCGCACCCCGCGGCGTGGAGGTCATGATGGCCGGATCCAGCTCGCATCCCCGGCAGCCGCGGGAGCAAGGCGCGGACGAGGAGAACTTCCGCTCCCCCGCAGCCTCGGAACCCGATGGAGGATGCCATTGATCGTCTCCTGACACCGTTTAACCTCGGGGATAACCCGGAGGAAGCGGAGGCCAACTTCACCATGGAGAGACAGATCCTCCTCCAGGAGGCCATGGAGCTGGCAGCAGCCCGCAAGCAACTTGAGATCACTCGGCGCGAGTACGACCGCGCGCACGGCCTCACTCCGCCTACCACGGAGCCGAGCCGACGTGGCCAGGTACGGCGTCGGGGCGGTGAGCTGGGCGGTAGGATGGAAAAGGACGCGGAACCGGATCCCGCGCCTTCCCTCACACGGCCCACCTACAGCACGCCCATCAAGAACCTGCACGCGGCGCGAGCCGCGGCGGAGGAACTACCCAGCCTGGAGGGCGAGGCGCGAGCCCGCCAGCACGCTCGCGTGTAGGAGCTCCTCCGTGTCACGGACGAGCAGGCCGATGCCAACCGGCAGATGCAGGAAGACCTTAGCTACTCTAGAGGGAGCAAGCTACCTGCCAACAGCAGCGCGCCACATGACACCAAAGCGTCCTCCCTCACCGCCTAGGCCCAGCAGCATCGCAGCTCGGGCAACAGGGGCCAGCCACGCCAGAGCGCGGTGAACAAGAACCGCCACCTCCCCACCGCCACCGAGCGCCCACCAGCGGTTCCGTCTCGGGCCGGGTAGGAGCGCCCAACCCGGATTGTTCGGATGCCCGTGATCGCATCGAGCTCCTCGCTCAAGCGCGCATCACGAAGGAGGAAGATTCGACCGGCCCGGTTTGCTTCGGACCCCGCATCCGGAACGAGCCGTTTCCGGATAAATTCTCCCTGCCCAGGGACACCCCCAAGTACGATAGCAGCATGAAGCCGGAAGACTGGTTGACCGACTACGCTACGGCAGTCGGCATCGCCCACGGAAACAAGCGCACAGCTGTGCGCTACGTCCCTCTTATGCTAACCGGGTCGGCAAGGACATGGCTCAATAGCCTTGCGCCCAACAGCATCAACGCCTGACCTGACTTCGAGAAGGTGTTTGTCCGCAACTTCAATGGCACGTACAAACGTCCAGGGCGCCCGCGCGACCTGGCCTTGTGCGTCCAGGGCGACCGCGAGACCGACCGCGAGTACCTCGCCAAGTGGACGGAGCTCCGCAACACTTGCGAGGGCATCCTGGATAGCCAAGCCATCAGCTTCTTCATCGAAGGATGCCGAGAGGGCACCATGCTTCGCCACCAGCTACTGTGTGACGAGCCGAAAACCATGGCGCAGCTCATGATGGTTGCAGACCAGTACGCCACGGCGGATGCCGCCATGAAGAAGCCCCTCCGAGTAAACGCGGATGGCCGTCTGACTCCTACGGAGACGGCTCGCGACCGTCCGAGCCATCCGGCTGGTGAAGCCGGATCCTCCAGACGCCACGGCAACGACAACCGGTTCCATGGGGACCGCTAGGCCGGGCAGCAGAAGCCTCGCTACCACGCGCGGTTGGTTAACGCTGTGGAGGGCGCGCCCGACGCACCGGCTAATGAGGCAAGAAGGCAGAAGCCCTGGCTCACCTTCGACCAGATGATTGACGGCCCGTGCAAGTGGCATAGCGGTCCCTTCAAACCGGCTACGCACACCACCTGGAACTGCAGCTGGACCCGCCAGCTAAAGGACCATGGCAACCAGCCTCGTCTCCCGCCTCCCCCACCGGCTAGGGGAGCCGGTAATGATGGTAACGGTGGCAACGGCGGCAACAACAACAACGGCTACCCCCAGCCGCACGCCGCCTACCACATCTTCGAAACGGAGCAGGACGACAAGCATAGCCGCAGGCGACGCTCCAAGGAGGTCAACGCCATCGTCTCTCCGGTCCCCCTGTACCTGAACTGGTCGGAAACCCCCATCACCTAGAGCCGGGCGGATCAGCCTGAGCATCTGCCGACTCCCGGGGGCTACGCCATGGTGCTCGACCCCCTCATCGTCTCCCACGCGCGCACCTGCCGATTCTCGTGCGTCTTCATTGACGGAGGCAGCAACCTCAACCTCCTCTACCAGTAATCACTGGAGAAGCTGGGCATTCGCGAAAGCGACCTGTGCTTGACTACCACGACGTTCCACGACGTACTGCCGGGGCCAGCCTGCGCCCCGCTGGGGAAAATCCAGCTGGACGTCATCTTCGGGACCGAGGAGAACTTTCGCCACGAACCAATCTGGTTTGAGGTGGTAAATCTGACGAGCTCCTACCATGCTCTCCTCGAGCGCCCCGCCCTTGCCAAGTTCATGGCCATCCCCCACTACGCGTACCTCAAGACGAAGATGCCGGGACCCCACGGCGTGATCATCGTTGCCGGCTGCTTCAGGCGATCGATGGAGTGCGCCTCAGCCGGTTCCAAACTGGCAGAGGCCCTCATCATAGCCGAAGAAAAACGCGTGATCATGCGCAATGTGGCCATGGCCCAGCAGGACATTCCGGCTAGCAGCAAACCGGCTGGAGATGGAGCTTTCCAGCCAGCAAAGGAGACAAAGAGGATCCTGCTCGACCCCTCCGATCCGACTAAGTTCGTCACCATCGGTGCCGGCTTGGACAACAAATAGGAAGGCGCACTCGTCGAATTCTTCCGTGAGAATCGGGACATCTTCGCATGGTCTCCCAAGGACATGCCGGGTGTGCCGAGGGAGTTCGCCGAGCACTCACTTCATGTGCGTCCGGATGCCAAGCCGGTCAAGCAACCTTTGCACCGATTCGCAGAGGAGAAGAGAAGGATAATCGACGACGAGATCACCCGGCTCCTTGAAGCTGGGTTCATCATGGAAGTGTACCACCCGGACTAATTGGCCAACCCAGTCTTGGTGTTGAAGAAGAACAAGACCTGGCGCATGTGTATCGACTACACCAGCCTGAACAAGGTGTGCCCGAAAGACCCCTTCGCCTTGCCCCGTATCGATCAAGTCATCGATTCCACGGTCAGCTGTGATTTGTTGTCTTTTCTAGATTGTTATTCCGGGTACCATCAGATCCGGCTAAACCCGGCTGATCAGATTAAGACATCATTTATCACCCCCTACGGGGCTTTCTGCTATGTAACCATGCCTTTCGGCCTAAAGAACATAGGCTCCACCTATCAGCGATGTATGCAGAAATGCTTGCACTCGCAGATAGGCCGAAACATGCACGCTTACGTGGATGATGTGGTCATCAAGACCAAGGAAAAGCGCACCCTCCTCGAGGATCTGGGAGAAACATTTGGCAACATCCGCCAGTACCAGATGAAGCTGAACCCATAGAAGTGTGTCTTCGGAGTACCATCCGGTCAGCTACTCGGTTTCCTCGTATCACAATAAGGTATCGAGGCGAATCCGGAGAAGATCGCAGCCATCGAGAGGATGCAGCCGCCCAAGAACCTGCTTGGAGTCTAGAAGTTCACCGAATGCCTGGCTTTCCTCAGTCGTTTCGTCAGCCGGCTGGGGGAGAAGGCACTCCCGTTATACCAGCTGATGAAGAAGATGGACAAGTTCTCCTGGACTTCGCAAGCCGACACCGTGTTTCACGACCTCAAGCGCATGCTATCCACAACACCAGTTCTGGCCACGCCGGCTAGCAAGGAGCCGATGTTGCTCTATATAGCAGCCACCAACCGGGTCGTCAGCGTCGTCCTGGTGGTGGAGCACCCCGAGGAAGGCAAGGCTTAGCCGGTTCAGAGAACCGTCTACTACCTCAGCGAGGTTCTCTCCCTCTCCAAGCAGAACTACCCCCATTACAAGAAGATGGGCTATGGTGTGTACCTGCCATGCAAGAAGCTCAAGCACTACTTCTAGGAGCACCCGATCAAGGTTGTGTGCACCGCACCCCTTTTGAAAATCATCGGCAACAAGGATGCCACCGGCCGAGTCGCCAAGTGGGCCATCGAGCTCGCCTCCTACTCCATCTAGTACGAGCCCCGACTCATGATCAAGTCACAGGCGTTGGAAGACTTCCTCGTCGACTGGGCCGAGACCCAGTATATCCCATCGGTTCCGGATTCGGACCACTGGCGGATGCACTTCAACGGGTCGAAGATGCTCGGGGGCTTGGGAGTCGGCATCGTGCTCACCTCGCCCAAAGGAGACCGGCTGGAGTATGTGCTGCAGATCCACTTCAAGGCCACCAACAACGTAGCCGAATACGAGGCACTGGCGCACGGGCTCCGGCTGGCCAAGGAGATCGGTGTCAACCAGAGATGCAAACATGGCTCTCTACCGGTTCCACATCCAGAAGCTCAGCGCCTCCTTCGACGGATGCGAATTTCACCACGTCCCCCGCACCAACAATGAGGCAGCCGACGCGCTCTCCAAAATAGGATCCACCAAGCAGGCCATCCCACCATGGGTCTCCTTGGAGCATCTGCGCAAGCCATCCATCAACCCGTCACCGGAGTCAGACACCATCGTCTGGGCGGGAAGCGCTCCGGCTGGCGGAGCAGCAGAAACGGAGCCGACAGAACCACCAAAGAACAAAACCCGCACCAATTCCGGCCAGGCAGTGCCTTCCGGCTCACAAGACCCAGGGGTTGCCGGCTCGCCTAATGGCTCGGGGGCTGCCGTCCTGGGTACTCCACCCGGACGACCCCCCGACACCCATCAGCTGGAGGACAGGAGCGTCCTCGTCATCCGGGAAGTCCCATCCTGGGCACAGCCCTTCATGAACTACATCACCAACGGAGAACTCTCGGACGACGAGGTAGAGGCCAGGCAAATCCGGCGCCGCATGCATACATACACCATCATAAATGGCGAGCTGTACAAGCGCAGTGTATCCGGTATCTTCCAAAGATGTGTTGATGTGGACACGGGCTACCGGCTACTCAAGGATATCCACCAGGGTGAGTGTGGGCACCACGCTTCGTCAATGGCGATAGTCGCCAAGGAATTCTGCCATGGTTTTTATTGGCCCACCGCCCTCAAGGAAGCCGAGCAGCTGGTCCGCACGTGCAATGGGTGCCAGCGCTTCGGGCAGCTCAGGCACATGCCATCCTCGGTACTCAAGACCATACCGATCACCTGGCCCTTTGTAGTTTGGGGCCTCGACATGGTCGGTCCCTTCAAGCGAGCCCGCGCGGGAATCACCCACCTGCTGGTATCGGTGGACAAGTTCACAAAGTGGATCGAGGCCAAGCCTATCCGGAAGCTGGATGGAGCGACGATTGTTACCTTCTTCACCGACATCATTAACCGCTTCGGCTACCCCAACAGCATCATCACCGACAACGACACGAACTTCGCCAAGGGGGCCTTTGCCTGGTTCTGCAGCAACAAGGGCATCCGACCGACCTCGCCTGCATTGCACTCCGCAGTCCAACGGGCAAGTCGAACGAGCAAACGGCTTGGTGCTAGCCGGCAGCAAACCACGTCTCATCGAGCCATTGGAGTGGTCACCCGGATGTAGGATCGAAGAACTTCCGGCTGTGCTGTGGAGCCTCCGCACCACACCAAATAGGTCAATCGGCTACATGCCATTCTTCCTGGTCTATGGATCCGAAGCCGTCCTCTCCGCCGACATCGAGTTCGACTTCCCTCGCAAGCTCCTGTACGACGAGAAAGCCAACAAGGAGGCGCGGGAGGACGGGGTGGACCTCCTGGAGGAGGCCCGCGAGCTGGCCCTGTCCAGATCTGACCAAGAAATACGTCGCTACCATTCAAGCCGAATTCGCCCAATCGCATTCCGCGAGGGCGACCTGGTTCTCTGGCTGGTGCAAGACACGAAGGGCATGCACAAGCTATCACCACCCTGGGAGGGCCCCTTCATCATCAGCCGGGCGCTGCCCAACGACTCCTATTACCTCATTGACGCACAGCAGCCGCGCAAGAACAAGATGGACAAATCGGATGAGGAGACCGAGCGTCCTTGGAACGCGACCCTGTTGCGCCCGTTTTACACCTAGTCGCCATGCAGTGTATGTATCCCGAAAACCCCATGAATGAAAATGCGGACCCCCACAAGAATCTCGGGGGCTCCTTCTAGAAATGTGTGTGCACCTGTTTTCCGGTTCAAATTTTCCGGCTCCGGCAACCCCTACCCGGGGGCTCGCTGGCTGGCCCGGCATGTTAAGTCAACAAACCGACTGAGTAGTGTGCGACGATGTCAGAGGCCCACTCTTCGTCTTAGCCACAGGCCGCAACCCGGCTGTCGGCTAGCAAGAGCAAAAGCCCGAGGCATCCCACACGAAAAACAGGGAGGAGACACGACAGATCGGGCGTCCCGGCCCTGTAACTAGCTCGAACCAATCCAGCTGCTAAGCCGCTAGTACCGTGCATAATGTACTGTCATCTCCCTTCGATTCCGGCTGCAGACCGCAACCCGGCTGCCCGGCAAGGACGCAGCGAAAATAGCAGAACACGCGAGAAGGCGACTGAGTGTCTAAAAGGAGCAAGCCAGTTTTCAAAAAAATAAGCTGTTTTCCGGCTACGATTTGACAGACTAACCTATTAACCTGTGAAGATGTATGTGTATGCATATGTGCATTCTCGTCCGACTACCTCGAGTCGGAATTCGGGAGAAGGAAAGAAGATTCGAAGTCCTTGCCTTCATCAAGCGCTCCGAATCTCGGGGGCTACACCCACTGGGTGCGCTCGTGCGCCCCCAGTGGAATCTTGTAGTTCCTGACCGGCGAAGGGCGTTTAGCCGGCCGTTAGGAGCCCAGGTGACGGCAAGGGTGGGACCAAGGAAAGACAAGAAAGATTCGAAGCACTGCCACGCCACTACTCAATCTCGGTTACACCGATTAGGTGCCATGCGCCCCCACTGGAATGTTAGTTCCCCCGGTTGAAGGCATTAAGACGATGAAAGCGGCCCACTAGGACGAGGCTAGTTAGATAAAGTTAGAAGACTTGGGAGAAATAAGAAAGATTCGAAGCACCTGGCTGCGCCATCTCCGAATCTGGCTACACCAGTGGTGCGCTTAGCCCACTGGAGGTGTAGGTCGCCCAGCTAAAGGTGCGTAGCCGGACGACGTTAGCCGGGCAAAATACGAAAAAGGAAAGCTCAACGCACAAGGAAGATTCAAGAATTTCAACAATAACAAACAAGAAGGAGACGAAGCTCCCATAAGTTACCCGGCATCAAAGACAGCCGGTACAAATGGACAAGGTTCATGAACATATAAGACAAGACAAATACACCCAGCATCCCGGGGCAATAACTAGACGGCAGGACCCTTGCCGTGTGGGGGATCTTGGCCGGCAGAAGCTTCAGGCGGCTGAGGAGGCACGAAGCTTGATCCGGTTCCTGCGCCTGCGGGCGGAGGCATCGAGCCCTCCGCATCAAGAGTACCGACGGACTTCGAGTCGGTGAGCACCTCGTCGGGATCCACGTAGTCGGCGATCTTGATGGCGGATCCGTAGAGTTCCGGATGGGCTTGGCAGATGGCGGCAAGATCGGCTCCGGCACGGAAGCCACCGTCAATCTTCTCGACGCGGGCGTCCTTGTACCAGGAGAGCATGAGGGCTAGAGCCATCTCTGCTCTGGCCCGTGCCACAAAGTCTCGCAGCTGATCCACCGCAGCCGGTACCTCTCCCACCTTCGCCGCCAGCTGCGCCATCGTCTCCGGAACCGGAGCCTTCGGCCACATGAAGGAGAAGACGTCCTGCGCCGCCTGACGAAGCTTCACAGCTTCCTCGCCAAGAAGGACGACGAGCTCCTGGGCCGTCGGCTGCGCTCCCGGCCAGTTCTCCTGCAGCCGGTTGTAGGCCAGCAGGTCTATGCCGGGGTAAAAAGCTGTCAGAAAAGAGGAGTCAGATCCGACTATCGGATCTAGAAAGAAAGGAAGACGGAAGAAAGAACTCACCCTTGGCAGTGTGGCCAACCTGCATCAGCTCCTCCACCAGCGCCTTCTCCTTGACCGCTACCCGTTTTATCTCCTTCTCTTGGTCCTTGTTCTGGGCCTCGAGAAGGGAGAAGGCTTTGGCCCGGCTAGCGAGCGAGGCGTCGCGCTCCTTGACGGTGGCCTCCAAACTGTCTACCCGTGCGTGCCAATCCTTGTTCTGCAGCCGCAGAGTGGAGTTGGACCTGCTCAGCCGGTCGTTCATTGTCTTCAAGCGATCGTTCTCGCGCTGAGCGCACACGAGGATGGCTGCAACGAAACCGGCTATCAGTAAAAAAAAGAGCGAGCTGGGTGAAGCGAACTTACTCTAGGAAGTCCCGTTGGCGGCAGCAAGTTTCTGCTCCAACGTCCGGTTCCCACCGGCTGCGGCCTCCAACAGCCGGAGCTCCTTCACCACCAGCTCGAGCGTGGCGGCAAGGTCCGACAGCGAAGCGGCAGAGGAAGTGCCGTCGTCCACGGTGTTGACGGCCAAGGACTCCTTCGTCGCGACCACCGCCGTTCGCCACTCCTCCCCGAGCTCCTCGTCAGAGTTATCATCGCCAACAACGACGAGCTCCTTGCCGGCAGCCCCCCGCGTGCCCACGGAAGAGCCTTCCGGCTGGGAGGGCTCCACTTCCGGCTGGGGACCCTCCGGCTAGGCAGAGGCATCCAGCTCAGCTCGAGGGGGAGGCGGAGGCGGCACCTCCGAAGAAGGAGAGGCGCCGGTTGGCACAGTCGGGGCACGGGGCGGCGACCCGGTCGGCGCCCGTGCTGGGCTCGCAGCTCCGAAAGAGACTAACGCGCTAAAGAGAAGGAGGCAAAGGCAAAAGAAAAATAAGCCAAAGTCAGAAAAACAAGAAGGAGGGAAAGTAGACAGAAAGCACCGAAAAATAGAGGGGGAGAGGAAAAACGTACCCCGGCACAACCGGGGGCGGCCCTTTCTTCCGGCCAAGGCGGCAGGGCACCGGACCGGCTCCTCTTGGGAGCCAGCTCCTCCGCTGCTAGCCGGCGGGAGCCGGAATGGTTGGAGCCGCTCCCGCCTGCTTCGCCGTCCGTCACGGAGCGCGTCACCGGCTCCGCGGTCGGCCCGGCCTCCTCCTCCTCGTGCACCTCCGTGTGCGGGTCGGCGGCCGGCTCGTTGTTCCGGCTGGGGAAGGCATCGCCGTCCCCATCCGATTCCTTGCCGGACCGCCGAGCGTGCGGCTCGGGCAAGTCGGGCGTGAATGCCTCGAGAGGAGTCTCGCCCTCCTCGTGAAGTATGCAGGCGAAGATCTGCCGAATACAAGAAGTTAATCAGACAAAACAAGGAAATAACACAGAAAGAGTGGGCAAAATTTCCGGCTACGAGAACTTACCCGGGGCGCACGGTTCTCCCGGCTGTAGGGCGCCAGATTGAACTTCCAGTTCTCCGGCAGCGGCTCCTTGCTAATCGTCCACAACCACTCCTTCAAGTTGTGGTAGCGGGGATCACGGCGCGACAGCCGGGTCGGGTGCAGCCGACCGGAGTAATAGCACATCTTGTGTGCCCGCTGCTGCATCGGCATCATCAGCAAGGACATCCAGCTAAGAGTGATGTACCGGCCGGTTAGCTGGCAGGTGACGAGGGAGCGCATGCGTGCCAGTATCGCGTCCATCTCCGCCTTGTCGCCGTGGATCTTCAGGTCCCAGTTCTTCCGGCTAGACTCGATGTCTTGGAAGGCCGGAAGGTTTATCTGGTCGACGTTGGTGATGTTCTTGACTTAGAAGTACGACTGCTGCCATAGTCGTACCGTGTCCTGGAGCAAGAACTTCGGGTAGCCGGATTGGGTGCGGGAGTAGATGGAGGCGCCGCCGCAGAAGAGCCCGAGATCTGGCTGGATCCCGAGATAACTCTCGCAGAACGCCATGAAGTGCGCCAGCGTTTCGATTGTGTTGGCGCCGAGATGGTGGAGGCGGAGGTCGAAGAAGGCCAAGAACGTGAGGAAGAATGGGTGCAGCGGCAGCACGAACCCGTGCTCAGTCAAAGGAAGAGATGACGCTCCCCTCCGCGGATGGCGACACCTCCCCCACCGGCGCCAACCGCACCGCCAACTCCTCCGCCGGTGGGAGGACGCGGGTCGCGCGGTACTTCGCGATTTGTTCTTCGGTGACGGAGGAGGCGCACCAAGCCCCGTGGTCGGCGGCCATTTCCTGCTGGTGGAGAGGTGCGGTGACGGAAGAGTGGCGGTGGCCCGTAACATCAACGACGGTGAGCAGGCGGCACAGAGGGCAAGAGCACAGGAGCAAGAGCATGCAAGGGAGAAAGAAAACTGCAGCGGGGGAGCGAAGGAAGGGAACTGCCTCCCCCGCAGCGTCCCTTTAAAGGACCGAAAGGGCAACCGTCGACGGGGCCACGTGGCGCGCATCCGGACAACCCACACCCCAACCGCCGCCTAGATCCCGTGTGCCAGGGCAGGATGCGCAGAAGATCCTGGAGCGAGAACCGAAGCGCCGGACAGCAGTTTCCCGAGACGACGTGCGACGGGACGTTACGCTGCCCACCGCAGAGCAATGATGGCGCGTCTGCGTGGCGGCTGTCGGCCAGCGTCACGGGTAGCGCAACCGCCAGGCTCAGCCGGATGAAAATTCAAAAAGCAAGAAGGAGCGCGCGCACATTTCGCCTAAGGGCAGAATCCACACGCGCTCGGGGGCTAGTGTCAAGGGGATGATCCCCGGGTACCCCATCCGGATAAGAAACAGGACAGTCGGATCGCGTCTGGCTGACCAGATGCAGCCAGACAGGGCAAGACGGGCCGGCTATCACCCGGTAGCCGGATCAGCAAGAGACAACCGTATACGGCGATGTAGCCGGACCCAATCAGTGAGACAGGACGACGTGCGTATCAGTCCACGGTACGCCCTGTACAATGAAAAGACGGGCAACCACCCACCCATACCGAAGACTTTGCGTGGCTGACGCTGGAACAGTGGTCTGTGCTGACGACGGTTTCGCCCACAGCGTAGCCACGATAGCCATACCGCTCATCCGATAAGACAAGCCATCTTGATATCAGATGACCATGGCTGGGACCGCTGTGGGGCCCGCTAGTCGGACTAGCCAGTGAGACCTTTGCCTCTCTGCCTATATAAGGAGAAGCAAGGCCTCAGTAGAAAGGGTTGGTCTTAGTGCATTTAAGGCAGTAGCTAGAGAACGCAGCTCAAGGAGCACTTGTAGTTCATATATCCCTCATAGTCAGATCCGGCAGGAGTAGGGGCTTTACCTCACCACGAGGGCCCTGAACCTGGGTACTTCTTGCGTCCCGCTACGCTCGCTTGTATCCAATCTCGCCTGTGGATGCCGTCGATAGCTTCCCTGCTAGTCCCCACACCTCTATCTAACCTTCTTAGGTACTGCCGTTCCCAATACAACGACAACGACCGGCCTCGGGAAGTTGCGTGCTGCCGCGCATCCCAGGCATGGTAGCCCTGGCACAGCAGTTTGATGACCATGCTCTCATGGCCACCGTGCTGGACGTCCGTCCCACCGTGTCGTCGGCAGAGTTGTTGTCGGCTTTCAGGTCTTGTTTTGGGATCAGACGAAATGAGGTCAAAATTGAGGTATGCGTGCCGCCATTCGATTTTTTCGTCCGGTTCGAGCACAGCTCAGACACCGACCACGTTCTACATTCTTCCCGTTCTTTTGAGTGATGCGGGGAGAAACTGAGCTTCATGCGTTGGCATCGCGCCTGTGGGTGGGACGATCGCTTGGGGCAGCTTCGTTTCTTCTCCAAACTCGGCTTTGACAGCCTCCCATTAGATGCTTGGGAGCCGGAGGCCCTCAAGCAGGTCGTCAGTAGCCTTGGCGGCGAGCTGGTGGAAATCGTGCCACCGAGCGACAGATGGGTCATCGAGGTAAAGGCGTGGCTGAAAGATCCTGACGCCGTTCCTAAGATGTACGAGGTGTAGATTCCAAGCAGGGCAGGGCGACAGCTTTGCTGGAAGCACCCGGTCATCATCCACCAGGAGGAGGTTCTGGAATTGGTACATGGCATTCAGGGCCCCGAAGAGGCTGCCAGAAAGCGTCCTCGTCTCCTGCAGTGCTGGCTTGGAAGGATCGATGGCATATGACCACCACCGTTTCGCGACGGCGCACACTGTTTCGGTGGGGGGACCGGGCTTGGACGAGCTGGTGGTTCTGATTTCCCTCGAGTGAAGACAGAGCTCTAGTGAATTGCCGTGGTATGTGTGGCTAATGAATTTGTAGTACGGAGAGCATAGCAGGAAGTTAGCATCGACTAAAAATGTGTAATAGTTTGAATCGATGTAGTACATGTGTGTAATAGTTTGAAGTAGTATGTGTGTGTAATAGTTTGAATCGATGTAGTATGTGTGGGTAATGAATTTGATGTAGTGTGTTTGTGTAATAGTTTGAATCGATGTAGTTGAACACCGTGCTTTATAATTTCTGTGAATAACCAAGGACAACCACATGAAAAGAGGGTGTTCTGGCAATGAGCAATGTCAATTCTGTGGATGCCAGGAAAATGTAGTCCATCTCCTCTTCAAGTACAAGGTAGCTATATTTGTAACACATTGAACTGCAGGACCATTTTGCAGGTAACACAAGACAAAGGAAAAATGGTTTA
Source organism: Avena insularis (assembly GCA_023614405.1). Taxonomy (NCBI): domain Eukaryota; kingdom Viridiplantae; phylum Streptophyta; class Magnoliopsida; order Poales; family Poaceae; genus Avena; species Avena insularis. The sequence goes on from CM042690.1 coordinate 448,058,641, forward strand.
CAGCACAGACAGCAGATGCAAAATCTATAGCCTGGGATAAAAAGATGCCAGTTAACTGGATTGAACTACGACTAGTAATTGAAGGAAATAGATACTTGATAGTATTTGCTTATAGCAGTAGTACTTCCATACAAAAGGGTCTTATACCTGCACCAAAGTGGGGTAAACTTCCTATTAGTTTGTAGAACAATTCATCAGCGTTTCATCTACAAAAGCCATTCTTCAGTCTGAACTTAACTATTCTACACTGAAGAAACTACAGATCTCCACCAGAAAAGTTGGCTGGCCAATTGCCTTGAGAGGACATAAGTTCTTTGATCATTTAACCCAAACTAATCTATTCCCGCCAAACTACAAGAAATCTGCATCGTTCATGCACGAGTGATTTGCATGCGCCAGTCCCGGTTCAGTTGGACCATCCGCACTGCCGCAACGATTTCTTCGAAACTGAAATTCGCATCTCCTTCTCGGGATCATAGGTCCGTGTGAACTCGAACCTAAATTCCGGGGCTGAGCTCATGCCTGTAGCCGGCTCCGGCTATCGAACAATCCAGCATGCTGAGTGTAGACGCTTTGGTCGCCGCCACGGTACAGCCTCGGACGGTGCGTAGGATGGAGCATCTTTGCCATAGACGGCGTGCTCCTAGCCTCCCCCACTGAGGTAAGGTAGTCCGCGCCGAATCGTGGACGCGAGAGTTCCTAGACCTTGGCGCTGCCCTGTTCGAGGGTGTGTACCCTCGGCGGTGGCATGCTCTCATGAATGAGTTGATATGTCCCTTGTTCCCACTTCCTAGACCATGCTGGAATGCCGCCGCGCGATTTATCCACATCGCTCTCTTGGCCTTGCTTGCCGCATCTGGCGCCGACGATGATGCAGTCGCCACCACGGTCGATTCGGCACATTCGGGGAAATCATCCGCCTGGCAGGGCAATGGGAGACCTGCCTTGAAGTAGAGCTTCATGGCCTGCCTTGGAGGGGCTAAATACCCCAGTTTCGGTGGTTGTCGCGGTAGCGGCGGCGGCTGCTTAGGCGGGGTCATGTTACCCTAGTTGGTGCAGCGCGGAGGAGCTACGCAAGGTGAACTGTGGTTAGTCGGAGAAGGGGAGTGAAAGACTGACAGTAGGTTTGGACTACGGGCACACGTGAAAATAACCATTTCCCATTTCCTTGGAGGGTAATAATTCGACACTCGTTGCATTAACAGCTCAATCTTTATTTCTCTTCTCAGCACAAGAGTGTGAACGTATTAAAAAAGATAGGTCGTGGCTATCCACCTCATCGGGCAATGTACCAGGATAGGTAGGAGACGAGACTGGGTTTCATTTTAGAAATGTTGACGACTGTGCCCTTATGTTTATACGATATTATTTATATGTCATCATGTACCGTCGAGTGTAGCAACACCATCAGAAGCAGGGGATAATGACGTGGCGTGTTTTCTTTTTTTAAAGGGCATCAGAAACAGGGGATGCCTACGTGGCATGTTTTTTGACTAGCGGGCCCGCCCTGTCCACCTTCGACGGCACGCATCCCAGGTTCGAGGGGTGGTGCCGCCCACCAACACATTATTGTGCAATTTTCCATGTGGAACCTGAATTTCGGCGATGAGCTGATGCCCATGTCGAACACAGAGAATTCGGAAAGAAGCTACTAAAAATAAATACTTTGAATTCTGAAAGTACTAAATTTAAATACATTACAATTTTGTCTGAAAGGTAATACGCATACTGCTGATCGAAATAATATAAATACAGTACAAATTTCTACTTCGAAAAATAGTCCTGAAAATGCTAGCAAATAACCTAGGATGAATATAGGATTCATTCTCCCCTATATATTTCGTTGTCGTCGGCTAACGCGTGGTGCAACACATGTTCAGAGAACTCTCTCCGTCTGCAGTGTGCTACCAGTATCTCGTCTAGAGGGTAAGGCCTCGGTGTATGTTCCAGACTTAAGCCATACATTACCATTGTTGGTTCCTCTTCCTAGGCTTGAACCTCATGATCATACAGTCTGATAAAATTCCTGTAGTATATGCAACCGGGATTGACTGTGGGGTGTAACCTGGTGTCAATGGAGATAGACAAATTGTAACCAACAAAGAGGGCACGACTTCCAATGTCACCGACAGCCTCGAGAGAGCGGTTCTCCGTGTCAACCCGGTACAACACCGGTTGCTCTTTGGTGAAATCCCCGTTCAACACAAGAAGCAGATCACCATCTGACTCCACAAGGTAAAATTTGTAGGTTCCGCATACCTGTTCAAAGACTGGGGCCGAAATTATTTTGGCCATCGTGATAGTGCTCGCGCGCTGCTCTAACTGGATGTTGGTCGACAAGATGTCTCCATTCTCATGTAATGCATATACTTCCCCTCGGAATGCCGTCATGCGTACTAAGCGTGTCGAGGTGGCGAATACAATCCTTCTCCAAATGATCCATTGATTTGCCCCGTTGGGGGTGCTCTCATCGGCCCATGCAATATGATCTAGATAATTAGTGCAAACGAACAACATCGTCGGGGACTTCGTCACGATGACAGATTGCAGAAGATCAGATGGTATGTGTGCTTGACACTCAGTATTAGACTTATGAGTGATTGGGTTCAGAAGCCGAATCTGGTACGGCTCCACACTCTGAGCAAGCACGATGACGCCACGAGAAACACCGACAAAGTAGAATCTTTTGTAAGAAGAGGGCATCAGTTAGCACTAAGATGTTTACAATGGAAAATACCAATAAATATCGGATGTGAATGTGAACCTGCGATGGACATCCATTAGATTTGTCCTGAAGCAACGACCAGTGGCGAGGTTGAGGAAGGTGAAGTCGCCAATGTTTGGAAGTGTGTGATCTATCATGATCCAGTTATTGATATGGAATTCGGGCACCTTTAAAGTGCGGCGCCAATCGGTGCAGACTTCCCGACAAGCAGCATAGGTGTCGACGTACTCCTCTTTCTCTAGCAAATAGTCGGAGATGTTGCGAAGTGGGTCGGCCAGGAGATCGGACCAGTTCCTCTTCATCCGTCTATTGGCCATGGCTTACGTGCGGGGATGTTTTGATCAAGGAAGAAAGAAAAACTACCACTGCGAGGAGAAGAAGAGGATAACAGACGAGGGAGACGGAGCAGAACTGCCACTGCGAGGAGACGAGGAGACGAAGCGGAACTGCCACTACGAGGAGACGGGGGAGAAGAAGCAGAACTGCCAATTCAAGTTTGGATCAACGGGCTTTTTTTCGGAACTAGCGCGTGAACCAGCCATGCACTGCATGCAAGTTTTGATCAAACAGACTGACATGTGGGACCTGCTAAAAAATTCCATGAAGTGCTCCCCGTGCATAGTGCGCTGACAGGTGGCATGTTTTCTGACTAGTGGGCCCGCCCCTTCCACCTTCGACGGAGCGCGTCCCAGGTTCGAGGGCTGGTGCCGCCTACCAACACATTATTGTGCAATTTTCCATGCTTTGTCGCAACCAGCTCTGCTCCTCTCCTCTCCTCTGCTCCTGCCGCCGTCACTCCGCTCAGTCGTGCACCGCTCTTGTCGTTCCCTTGGGCCGTTGTCCTCCCGCCCTCCCCTCCCTGCCATCCCCTCCTCTCCCCTCCCAGCCATGTCTCCTTGCCGCCGCCCACTGCCCAGGCACATCTAGAAACGAAAACCAAGAGTCGGCCGTTAGGTTAGGGGCCCAATGACGCTGGTGATCCAGATCCCGCTCGGAGATGGATCCTGCGAGGCTTGAGAGAACGGATATGGGTCCTGCGCGGCTAGAGAGCACGGAATCTCCTTCAAGTCTGGAGAGCACAGAGGACAACGAAACTGGATGAGAGGAAGCGGGGTGTAGAGCTTTGGAGGTATGGAGCCCGGAGAAGGTGTCGTGCGTCCACGTTGAAGGGTAATAACTGTGATTCCTTTCCTGCATACCCCAATTAGCGTTTCTAGTTCCGTGGTGATGGCAAGGATATGTGTTGGTACCTGCAGGACGTCTGTACATCTTGTCCTTGAGCATGATGCTTTGTCAAGCGATCATGAAGGCACTGAAACATGTGGCGGTGAGGATGATGATGAGAAAGCATATCCAAACGTGGCTGCTGACCCTGATAGGATGGAGAGTAGGGAATATTTGATTGATTCGAACTTTGAGCCTGACTATGGGACTAATGAGGAAGAGGAATGTGAAGATGTGGAAATGGGATGTAGATACAACGACGAAGACGTGGACAGGCCAGTGATACACTTTGACAGGGACAATCCTACAATTGATCAGGGGACTGTCTTTGATAATGTGGAGGACTGCAGATATGCAGTTGCAACCTATGCAATCAGAGTTGGGTTCAAATTTATCATTGAAAAGAGCGACCAAAAGAGATTTAGGGTGCACTGTAGGGAAACTAATGTGTGTAAATGGAGATTACATGCATCTCCAATGCCGGGTGGACACCCATTTCAGGTTGCAATAGCTACATTTAGTTTCAGTCTTTCTCATATTTATTCTGCTGATAACTAGCTCTGGATTATTTGGATTCTTATTGAATGCAGATCAAAGTAAACACGAAGAAACACAACTGCCCTAATACTTCTTTAAGTGGTAAAATTAGATCGGCGACTACCAAGTGGATTGCTGCTACTGTATTTGACTGGGTGAGGCAGGATCATAACATTGGAACTGCTGAACTCAGAGCAAAGATTAGCAAAAAGTATAATGTTCTGATTCCTTCCCACAGAGTCTTTGATGGGAAGGAGATGGCTCTATACTTCATTCAAGGCAAGTGGAATGACAGTTTTCATATGTTGTATAGTTTCAAAGCTCAGGTAGAGAAAACATCACCTGGTAGTGTTGTTGACATCGATTACGAGGTTGTGAAAGGGAGAGAAAAGGTCTCGAGGGGGTCGGTATAAGCGGTGATAAGATATGCTTCAGGAGATGTTTATGCACTGAAGGCATCTTGGAAGGGTTCCTAGACAGTGCAGGCCATACTTGGCAATAGGCACAACTTCTTTAACATGGAAGTTCAGGGACATGTTATACCTTGTGCTTTGGATGCGCATAATTGGCTTCTACTCGTAGCTTATGCTGTTCTTGAGGGTGAATCAAATGAAAGCTGGACATGGTTCATGCAGAGACTACGGGATGTAATTGGTCACCCTGAAGGCTTGGTGATACACACCAGTGCATCCGAGGGTCTTGAGAATGTTGTTGATGTTGTGTTTCCTAGGGTTGAGCATAGGGAATGCATGCGGCACCTCGCTACTAACTTCACGAAGAAGTTCAAAGGAAAGATCTTTGAAGAGGACTTGTGGCGATCAGCATACACATACACCCCAAGCACGCATGCTACTTACTTGCAGAACATGTATGTAGTGCCGAGGTGAAAAAATACCTTGAAGAACATCATACCAATCTATGGGCCAGAAGCAAGTTTGGTGAGTTAAGCAAGGAGGATTTTGTTTGCAATAATTTGGCAGAGAGTTTCAATGATAAGATTTCGGGCATGAAGACACTTGGAACTATTATTTTGTTGGATGCAATAAGACAGTGCATAATGGTGAAGATAGATTTAAGGCAAAGAATTTGTGCAAGAAATTTTTTAGGCCATAAAATAGTTCCAAAGGTGGTTATGTTACTGAATGCAAGAACTAGGGCAATGAGAACGATAAAGATGAGGGTGGTCAGAAGTTCCAGAACATTGGCTGAGGTTTATGCAGAATACAAGCGTGGAAGTGAACGGAGGTACACTGTAGACATTGGAAACAAGACTTGTTCATGCAGGCAGTGGCAGATTACTGGTCTGCCATGTCACCATGCAATTTACTTCATCTTAAAGCTTAGAGGTAAGAGATGAAATAGAGAACTATGTCGACAACTATTTCTCCATGGACAAGTTTGTTGCAACTAATGCAGAAAACATACCACCTATGGCCGATGAAAATGATTGGGAGATTATCGATCCAGGGTTCAAACTTCAACCACCAGTTCTTAGGTGGCCACCTGGGAGGCCTAGAAAGCTAAGGACCGAAGCCTCCACCGATAAAGGTCCAAGGCTGGAAGCTAGGAAAAGGAAATGAGGATATTGTGGCGGATTCGACCATATCAAGAGGTTGTGCAAAAACCTAGTTACACATGCTATTGTCCCTGTTCACACCCAGGTGGCAGAAAATGAGGCTTCTCAGCCAGAACTGGCGGAAGAGCAGCGCGAAGACTATGATGAGCACTCGGAGGAAAACGTACGTAAAGAGCCAATTTATGAAGAAGTGGAGGTGCCGGCGAGAAAAGGGTGTGAAAAGAAAAAAAAAGGGTAAGCAGAACGGGGAGGATAGGGCAAATAATGGAGGTGTATTAGAATATGAAGAAGTTGCAGGGGTGATTGAGGATGTTCTTGAGGATCTTTCGGCTAACTGTAGGAGAAATAATAAATCCCTGCCAATGCAAGGTAATCTTAAAAATTGTACGATTCTCTGGATGAAAGGTAAGCTTAAAAATTGTTTTATTTTCCATTTTATCATTTTTTTATCCTCATCAACTGATGCTTAATGCAGCGTGGGCTAGCAGACTAATAAGAGGAGCAGAAAGATGCGGGCACAGCAACGTTGTATGTTGAATTATATCATCGAAACTAAACTAGCCGTGTCGTCTTTATTTATATCTGGCGCGTGCAACGTGTTTGTGATGGGGTCATGTGTACCTGCGTTTGGACACGGCTACTAGTTACCATCTCCCTTGCATTCCCATCTCCTCTGGCGCAATCCAGAATTATGGTTGTGCCATCAAGTAGCAGAGTCAGCGTATTGTCCCATCAGGTGTGAACGCAATGACTTTGTTTGTTCAGAATTTGACGACTTTTGATTAGTTTGAAAGACAGAAAAACCTAAAACATGTATCTAGACATGTTTTGGGTATAGACACATTTAATAAATATCTAAAAAACCTAAGTCGGTTATATCTGGACATGAGTAGTACACTATTACAACACGCTCGATCCCTTCTCCTCTGGCGCACTCCAAATTACGATTGTGCCATCAAGTGCTGACAGCAGAGTCAGCGTATTGTCCCATCAGATATGCCAGGGAACGCGCGAACTTTATTTTCAGGATCGGACGAGTTTCGATCGACTAGTTTCAAACACAAAGACAACTAAAACCTGTCCAACATATATAGATTATGACGATAATCAACCATGACTCAAGTGACCCAGATCCAAAGAGCGCATTAAGATACCGTACATAGATTTAATTTATGCTTAAGTGGCCCTAATCGACTATGACGCTCCCGCAGTCTCCATCATTGACGACATCGTCCGTGTCGCCACCAGCCTCCTCCGTGTCGGAATCGATGCCGATGTTCCTGGCAGCGTTCCTCCTACTCATGGATTCTTCACGGCGCCCTGCATCGATAACGGTGGAGGTCGAATGCGCCCGAATCTTGCCTTCGGGGTTGCGCAGATCCAGGTGGATCTCCCGCCGGTGGGTTCCGCACAGCTCAATCAACGCAGCCCGCTCTTTCTTGAACAGCATTCGCCAGTACGCGCTCGTATGCGAGTACCGCGCCATTACCCTCTTTCGCTCCGACAGCTAGCGGCAGCGCTCCCCGATCTGCCTCGCCAACGCATTGTCGTGCAAGAGCGGTGCGACAGGAACCCCGGCGTAGCTGAGCTCGAAGCCGGCCGGAAGCCTCGCTAACGGCAGCGCGAGTATGTCGTAGTGGGCAAACATCTGAGCCTCGTGCAAGCTGAGTTTAGGCCTCTCCCTCTCCATGGCGATGAAGGAACACGATCTGATTTTCGGCCCCGGGGTTAAGGGGATAAGGGTAAGGACGTAGGCCCAGCGTAGTTGCCATGGCCAATCAGTTCGCAGAACAGACTTCTCACGGGTCGCACTCGCGAAGGACATCACTATCGTCCACACACCCCGATCCAACGGCGCCTAACAATCGGGGATCGGGTCTTCTAGAAGCCCAGAGCGGTTGCTGGTTAGTTCTGCGTCCCGATTGTTTGTGGCCAATGGTGGTAGTTGAAAATAATACACATTTCAATGACACTGGTGGATCCATGTGTGGTCTCTAAAGAGAACACACATCCAATGACTCTGGTTGTTGTTAGTAAAAAGAGCACACATGCAATGACACTGGTGGATCCATATGTGGTATGTGAAAAGAACACACATGCAATGACTCCAGTTGTTGTTAGTGAAAAGAACACACATGCAATGACACTGGTGGATCCATGTGTGGACTCTGAAGAGAACACACATGCAATGACTCTGGTTGTTGTTAGTAAAAAGACCACACATGCAATGACACTGGTGGATCCATGTGTGGATTGTGAAGAGAACACACATGCAATGACACTGGTGGATCCATAGGTGGTATCTGAGAAGAACACACATTTCAATGACTCTCGTTGTTGTTACTAAAAAGAACACACATGCAATGACACTGGTGGATCCATAGGTGGATTGTGAAAAGAGCACACATGCAATGACACTAGTGGATCAATATGTGGTATGTAAAAAGAACACAAATGCGATGACTCCAGTTGTTGTTAGTGAAAAGAACACACATGCAATGGCACTAGTGGATCCATAGGTGGATTGTGAAAAGAACACACATGCAATGACACTGGTGGATCCATATGTGGTATGTGAAAAGAACACACATGCAATGACTCTGGTTGTTGTTAGTGAAAAGAACACACATGCAATGACACTGGTGGATCCATGTGTGGTCTCTAAAAAGAACAGACATTTCAATGACTCTAGTTGTTGTTACTAAAAAGAACACACATGCAATGACACTAGTGGATCCATATGTGGATTGTGAAAAGAGGACAAATGCAAAGACACTGGTGGATCCATATGTGGTATGTGAAAAGAACACACATGCAATGGCTCTGGTTGTTGTTAGTGAAAAGAACATACATGCAATGACACTGGTGGATCCGTGTGTGGTCTCTGAAAAGAACACACATGCAATGACACTGGTGGAACCATAGGTGGTATGTGAAAAGAACACACATTTCAATGACTCTGGTTGTTGTTACTAAAAGAACACACATGCGATGACACTGGTGGATCCATAGGTGGTATGTGAAAAGAACACACATTTCAATGACTCTGGTTGTTGTTACTAAAACGAACACACATGCAATGACACTGGTGGATCCATAGGTGGATTGTGAAAAGAGCACACATGCAATGACACTGCTGGATCCATATGTGGTATGTGAAAAGACATAAATGCAATGACTCATGTTGTTGTTAGTGAAAAGAACACACACGTAATGACACTGGTGGATCCACGTGTGGTCTCTGAAGTGAACACACATTTCAGTGACACTGGTGGATCCATATGTGGTATGTGAAAAGAACACACAAGCAATGACTCTGGTTGTCGTTAGTAAAAAGAACACACATGCAATGACACTGGTGGATCCGTAGGTGGTATGTGAAAAGAACACACATTTCAATGACTCTGGTTGTTGTTACTAAAAAAACACACATACAATGACACTGGTGGATCCATAGGTGGATTCTGAAAAGTGCACACATGCAATGACAATGGTGGATCCATGTGTGGTATGTGAAAAGAACACACATGCAATGACTCTGGTTGTTGTTAGTGAAAAGAACACACATGCAATGACACTGGTGGATCCATGTGTGGATTGTGAAGAGAACACACATTTCAATGACACTGGTGGATCCATATGTGGTATGTGAGAAGAACAGTCGTGAAATGACTCCAGTTGTTGTTAGTAAAAAGAACACACATGCAATGACACTGGTGGATCCATAGGTGGATTATGAAAAGAACACACATGCAAAGACACTGGTGGATCCATATGTGGTATGTACAAAGAACACACATGCGATGACTCTGGTTGTTGTTAGTGAAAAGAGCACACATGCAATGACACTGGTGGATCCATATGTGGTATGTGAAAAGAACACACATGCAATGACACTGGTGGATCCATACGTGGATTGTGAAAAGAGCACGGATGCAATGACACTGGTGGATCCATATGTGGTATGTGAAAAGAACACACATGCAATGACTCCAGTTGTTGTTAGTGAAAATAACACACATGCAATGACACTGCTGGATCCATAGGTGGATTGTGAAAAGAACACACATGCAATGACATGGTGGATCCATATGTGGTATGTGAAAAGAACACACATACAATGACTCTGGTTGTTGTTAGTGAAAAGAACACACATGCAAAGACACTGTTGCATCCATGTGTGGTCTCTAAAAAGAACACACATTTCAATGACACTAGTGGATCCATATGTGGTATGTGAAAAGAACACACATTTAAATGACTTAGTTGTTCTTAGTAAAAAGAACACACATGCAATGACACTGGTGGATCCAAAGGTCGATTGTGAAAAGAGCACACATTTCAATGACTCTGGTTGTTGTTAGTAAAAAGAACACACATGCAATGACACTGGTGGATCCATGTGTGGTATGTGAAAAGAACACACATGCAATGACTCTAGTTGTTGTTAGTGAAAAGAACACACATTCAATGACACTGGTGGATCCATGTGTGGTCTCTGAAGAGAACACACATGCAATGACACTGGTGGATCCATAGGTGGATTGTGAAAAGAGCACACATGCAATGACACTTGTGGATCCATATGTGGTATGTGAAAAGAACACACATGCAATGACTCTAGTTGTTGTTAGTGAAAAGAACACACATGCAATGACACTGGTGGATCCGTGTGTGGTCTCTGAAAAGAACACACATGCAATGACACTGGTGGAACCATAGGTGGTATGTGAAAAGAACACACATTTCAATGACTCTGGTTGTTGTTACTAAAAAGAACACACATGCGATGACACTGGTGGATCCATAGGTGGTATGTGAAAAGAACACACATTTCAATGACTCTGGTTATTGTTACTAAAACGAACACACATGCAATCACTTGGTGGATCCATAGGTGGATTGTGAAAAGAGCACACATGCAATGACACTGCTGGATCCATATGTGGTATGTGAAAAGACATACATTCAATGACTCATGTTGTTGTTAGTGTAAAGAACACACAAGTAAAGAAACGTGTTGATACAAGTGTGGTCTATGAAGTGAACACACATTTCAGTGACACTGGTGGATCCATATGTGGTATGTGAAAAGAACACACAAGCAATGACTCTGGTTGTCGTTAGTAAAAAGAACACACATGCAATGACACTGGTGGATCCGTAGGTGGTATGTGAAAAGAACACACATTTCAATGACTCACGGTTGTTGTTACTAAAATAACACACATGCAATGACACTGGTGGATCCATAGGTGGATTCTGAAAAGTGCACACATGCAATGACAATGGTGGATCCATATGTGGTATGTGAAAAGAACACACATGCAATGACTCTGGTTGTTGTTAGTGAAAAGAACACACATGCAATGACACTTGTGGATCCATGTGCGGATTGTGAAGAGAACACACATTTCAATGACACTGGTGGATCCATATGTGGTATGTGAGAAGAACAGTCGTGAAATGACTCCAGTTGTTGTTAGTAAAAAGAACACACATGCAATGACACTGGTGGATCCATGGGTGGATTATGAAAAGAACACACATGCAAAGACACTGGTGGATCCATATGTGGTATGTGCAAAGAACACACATGCGATGACTCTGGTTGTTGTTAGTGAAAAGAGCACACATGCAATGACACTGGTGGATCCATATGTGGTATCTGAAAAGAACACATATGCAATGACACTGGTGGATCCATACGTGGATTGTGAAAAGAGCACGGATGCAATGACACTGGTGGATCCATATGTGGTATGTGAAAAGAACACACATGCAATGACTCGTGTTGTTGTCAGTTAATATAACACACATGGAATGACACCTTTGGATCCATAGGAGGATAGTGAAAATAGCACACATGCAATGACATGGTGGATCCATATGTGGTATGTGAAAAGAACACACATACAATGACTCTGGTTGTTGTTAGTGAAAAGAACACACATGCAAAGACACTGTTGCATCCATGTGTGGTCTCTAAAAAGAACACACATTTCAATGACACTAGTGGATCCATATGTGGTATGTGAAAAGAACACACATTTAAATGACTTAGTTGTTCTTAGTAAAAAGAACACACATGCAATGACACTGGTGGATCCAAAGGTCGATTGTGAAAAGAGCACACATTTCAATGACTCTGGTTGTTGTTAGTAAAAAGAACACACATGCAATGACACTGGTGGATCCATGTGTGGTATGTGAAAAGAACACACATGCAATGACTCTAGTTGTTGTTAGTGAAAAGATCACACATTCAATGACAATGGTGGATCCATGTGTGGTCTCTGAAGAGAACACACATGCAATGACACTGGTGGATCCATAGGTGGATTGTGAAAAGAGCACACATGCAATGACACTTGTGGATCCATATGTGGTATGTGAAAAGAACACACATGCAATGACTCTAGTTGTTGTTAGTGAAAAGAACACACATGCAATGACACTGGTGGATCCGTGTGTGGTCTCTGAAAAGAACACACATGCAATGACACTGGTGGAACCATAGGTGGTATGTGAAAAGAACACACATTTCAATGACTCTGGTTGTTGTTACTAAAAAGAACACACATGCGATGACACTGGTGGATCCATAGGTGGTATGTGAAAAGAACACACATTTCAATGACTCTGGTTATTGTTACTAAAACGAACACACATGCAATCACACTGGTGGATCCATAGGTGGATTGTGAAAAGAGCACACATGCAATGACACTGCTGGATCCATATGTGGTATGTGAAAAGACATACATGCAATGACTCATGTTGTTGTTAGTGAAAAGAACACACACGTAATGACACTGGTGGATCCACGTGTGGTCTCTGAAGTGAACACACATTTCAGTGACACTGGTGGATCCATATGTGGTATGTGAAAAGAACACACAAGCAATGACTCTGGTTGTCGTTAGTAAAAAGAACACACATGCAATGACACTGGTGGATCCGTAGGTGGTATGTGAAAAGAACACACATTTCAATGACTCTGGTTGTTGTTACTAAAAAAACACACATGCAATGACACTGGTGGATCCATAGGTGGATTCTGAAAAGTGCACACATGCAATGACAATGGTGGATCCATATGTGGTATGTGAAAAGAACACACATGCAATGACTCTGGTTGTTGTTAGTGAAAAGAACACACATGCAATGACACTTGTGGATCCATGTGCGGATTGTGAAGAGAACACACATTTCAATGACACTGGTGGATCCATATGTGGTATGTGAGAAGAACAGTCGTGAAATGACTCCAGTTGTTGTTAGTAAAAAGAACACACATGCAATGACACTGGTGGATCCATAGGTGGATTATGAAAAGAACACACATGCAAAGACACTGGTGGATCCATATGTGGTATGTGCAAAGAACACACATGCGATGACTCTGGTTGTTGTTAGTGAAAAGAGCACACATGCAATGACACTGGTGGATCCATATGTGGTATCTGAAAAGAACACATATGCAATGACACTGGTGGATCCATACGTGGATTGTGAAAAGAGCACGGATGCAATGACACTGGTGGATCCATATGTGGTATGTGAAAAGAACACACATGCAATGACTCCAGTTGTTGTTAGTGAAAATAACACACATGCAATGACACTGCTGGATCCATAGGTGGATTGTGAAAAGAACACACATGCAATGACATGGTGGATCCATATGTGGTATGTGAAAAGAACACACATACAATGACTCTGGTTGTTGTTAGTGAAAAGAACACACATGCAAAGACACTGTTGCATCCATGTGTGGTCTCTAAAAAGAACACACATTTCAATGACACTAGTGGATCCATATGTGGTATGTGAAAAGAACACACATTTAAATGACTTAGTTGTTCTTAGTAAAAAGAACACACATGCAATGACACTGGTGGATCCAAAGGTCGATTGTGAAAAGAGCACACATTTCAATGACTCTGGTTGTTGTTAGTAAAAAGAACACACATGCAATGACACTGGTGGATCCATGTGTGGTATGTGAAAAGAACACACATGCAATGACTCTAGTTGTTGTTAGTGAAAAGAACACACATTCAATGACACTGGTGGATCCATGTGTGGTCTCTGAAGAGAACACACATGCAATGACACTGGTGGATCCATAGGTGGATTGTGAAAAGAGCACACATGCAATGACACTTGTGGATCCATATGTGGTATGTGAAAAGAACACACATGCAATGACTCTAGTTGTTGTTAGTGAAAAGAACACATGCAATGACACTGGTGGATCCGTGTGTGGTCTCTGAAAAGAACACACATGCAATGACACTGGTGGAACCATAGGTGGTATGTGAAAAGAACACACATTTCAATGACTCTGGTTGTTGTTACTAAAAAGAACACACATGCGATGACACTGGTGGATCCATAGGTGGTATGTGAAAAGAACACACATTTCAATGACTCTGGTTGTTGTTACTAAAACGAACACACATGCAATCACACTGGTGGATCCATAGGTGGATTGTGAAAAGAGCACACATGCAATGACACTGCTGGATCCATATGTGGTATGTGAAAAGACATACATGCAATGACTCATGTTGTTGTTAGTGAAAAGAACACACACGTAATGACACTGGTGGATCCACGTGTGGTCTCTGAAGTGAACACACATTTCAGTGACACTGGTGGATCCATATGTGGTATGTGAAAAGAACACACAAGCAATGACTCTGGTTGTCGTTAGTAAAAAGAACACACATGCAATGACACTGGTGGATCCGTAGGTGGTATGTGAAAAGAACACACATTTCAATGACTCTGGTTGTTGTTACTAAAAAAACACACATGCAATGACACTGGTGGATCCATAGGTGGATTCTGAAAAGTGCACACATGCAATGACAATGGTGGATCCATATGTGGTATGTGAAAAGAACACACATGCAATGACTCTGGTTGTTGTTAGTGAAAAGAACACACATGCAATGACACTTGTGGATCCATGTGCGGATTGTGAAGAGAACACACATTTCAATGACACTGGTGGATCCATATGTGGTATGTGAGAAGAACAGTCGTGAAATGACTCCAGTTGTTGTTAGTAAAAAGAACACACATGCAATGACACTGGTGGATCCATGGGTGGATTATGAAAAGAACACACATGCAAAGACACTGGTGGATCCATATGTGGTATGTGCAAAGAACACACATGCGATGACTCTGGTTGTTGTTAGTGAAAAGAGCACACATGCAATGACACTGGTGGATCCATATGTGGTATCTGAAAAGAACACATATGCAATGACACTGGTGGATCCATACGTGGATTGTGAAAAGAGCACGGATGCAATGACACTGGTGGATCCATATGTGGTATGTGAAAAGAACACACATGCAATGACTCCAGTTGTTGTTAGTGAAAAGAACACACATGCAATGACACCTGTGGATCCATAGGTGGATTGTGAAAAGAACACACATGCAATGACATGGTGGATCCATATGTGGTATGTGAAAAGAACACACATACAATGACTCTGGTTGTTGTTAGTGAAAAGAACACACATGAAAAGACACTGTTGCATCCATGTGTGGTCTCTAAAAAGAACACACATTTCAATGACACTAGTGGATCCATATGTGGTATGTGAAAAGAACACACATTTCAATGACTTAGTTGTTCTTAGTAAAAAGAACACACATGCAATGACACTGGTGGATCCAAAGGTCGATTGTGAAAAGAGCACACATTTCAATGACTCTGGTTGTTGTTAGTAAAAAGAACACACATGCAATGACACTGGTGGATCCATGTGTGGTATGTGAAAAGAACACACATGCAATGACTCTAGTTGTTGTTAGTGAAAAGAACACACATTCAATGACACTGGTGGATCCATGTGTGGTCTCTGAAGAGAACACACATGCAATCACACTGGTGGATCCATAGGTGGATTGTGAAAAGAGCACACATGCAATGACACTGGTGGATCCATATGTGGTATGTGAAAAGAACACACATGCAATGACTCTAGTTGTTGTTAGTGAAAAGAACACACATGCAATGACACTCGTGGATCCATGTGTGGTCTCTGAAGAGAACACACATTTCAATGACACTATTGGATCCATATGTGGTATGTGAAAAGAACACACATGCAATGACTCTGGTTGTTGTTACTAAAAATAACACACATGCAATGATACTAGTGGATCCATACGTGGTCTGTGAAAAGAACACACAGCTCAATGACTTTGGTTGTTGTTACTAAAAAGAACACACATGCAATGACACTGGTGGATCCATAGGTGGATTGTGAAAAGAGCACACATGCAATGACACTGGTGGATCCATATGTGGCATGTGAAAAGAACACACATGCAATGACTCCAGTTGTTGTTATTTAAAAGAACATACATGCAATGACACTGGTGGATCCATGTGTGGTCTCTGAAAAGAACACACATGCAATGACAATGGTGGAACCATAGGTGGTATGTGAAAAGAACACACATTTCAATGACTCTAGTTGTTGTTACTAAAAAGAACACACATGCGATGACACTGGTGGATCCATAGGTGGTATGTGAAAAGAACACACATTTCAATGACTCTGGTTGTTGTTACTAAAAAGAACACACATGCAATGACACTGGTGGATCCATAGGTGGATTGTGAAAAGAGCACACATGCAATGACACTGGTGGATCCATATGTGGTATGTGAAAAGACATACATGAAATGGCTCCTGTTGTTGTTAGTGAAAAGAACGCACATGTAATGATACTGGTGGATCCACGTGTGGTGTCTGAAGAGAACACACATTTCAATGACACTGGTGGATCCATATGTGGTATGTGAAAAGAACACACATGCAATGACTCTGGTTGTCGTTAGTAAAAAGAACACACATGCAATGACACTGGTGGATCCATAGGTGGTATGTGAAAAGAACACACATTTCAATGACTCTGGTTGTTGTTACTAAAAAGAACACACATGCAATGACACTGGAGGATCCATAGGTGGATTTTGAAATGAGCACACATGCAATGACAATGGTGGATCCATATGTGGTATGTGAAAAGAACACACATGCAATGACTCTGGTTGTTGTTAGTGAAAAGAACACACATGCAATAACACTCGTGGATCCATGTGTGGTCTCTGAAGAGAACACACATTTCAATGACACTAGTGGATCCATATGTGGTATGTGAAAAGAACACACATGCAATGACTCTGGTTGTTGTTACTAAAAAGAACACATATGCAATGATACTAGTGGATCTATACGTGGTATGTGAAAAGAACACACATTTCAATGACTCTGGTTGTTGTTAGTGAAAAGAACACACATTCAATGACACTGGTGGATCCATGTGTGGTCTCTGAAGAGAACACACATGCAATGACACTGGTGGATCCATAGGTGGATTGTGAAAAGAGCACACATGCAATGACACTAGTGGATCTATATGTGGTATGTAAAAAGAACACAAATGCGATGACTCCAGTTGTTGTTAGTGAAAAGAACACACATGCAATGGCACTGGTGGATCCATAGGTGGATTGTGAAAAGAACACACATGCAATGACACTGGTGGATCCATATGTGGTATGTGAAAAGAACACACATGCAATGACTCTGGTTGTTGATAGTGAAAAGAACACACATGCAATGGCACTGGTGGATCCATGTGTGGTCTCTAAAAAGAACACACATTTCAATGACTCTAGTTGTTGTTACTAAAAAGAACACACATGCAATGACACTAGTGGATCCATATGTGGATTGTGAAAAGAGGACAAATGCAATGACACTGGTGGATCCATATGTGGTATGTGAAAAGAACACACATGCAATGGCTCTGGTTGTTGTTAGTGAAAAGAACATACATGCAATGACACTGGTGGATCCATGTGTGGTCTCTGAAAAGAACACACATGCAATGACACTGGTGGAACCATAGGTGGTATGTGAAAAGAACACACATTTCAATGACTCTGGTTGTTGTTACTAAAAAGAACACACATGCGATGACACTGGTGGATCCGTAGGTGGTATGTGAAAAGAACACACATTCAATGACACTGGTGGATCCATGTGTGGTCTCTGAAGAGAACACACATGCAATGACACTGGTGGATCCATAGGTGGATTGTGAAAAGAGCACACATGCAATGACACTAGTGGATCCATATGTGGTATGTAAAAAGAACACAAATGCGATGAATCCAGTTGTTGTTAGTGAAAAGAACACACATGCAATGGCACTGGTGGATCCATAGGTGGATTGTGAAAAGAACACACATGCAATGACACTGGTGGATCCATATGTGGTATGTGAAAAGAACACACATGCAATGACTCTGGTTGTTGTTAGTGAAAAGAACACACATGCAATGACACTGGTGGATCCATGTGTGGTCTCTAAAAAGAACACACATTTCAATGACTCTAGTTGTTGTTACTAAAAAGAACACACATGCAATGACACTAGTGGATCCATATGTGGATTGTGAAAAGAGGACAAATGCAATGACACTGGTGGATCCATATGTGGTATGTGAAAAGAACACACATGCAATGGCTCTGGTTGTTGTTAGTGAAAAGAACATACATGCAATGACACTGGTGGATCCATGTGTGGTCTCTGAAAAGAACACACATGCAATGACACTGGTGGAACCATAGGTGGTATGTGAAAAGAACACACATTTCAATGACTCTGGTTGTTGTTACTAAAAAGAACACACATGCGATGACACTGGTGGATGCATAGGTGGTATGTGAAAAGAACACACATTTCAATGACTCTGGTTGTTGTTACTAAAACGAACACACATGCAATGACACTGGTGGATCCATAGGTGGATTGTGAAAAGAGCACACATGCAATGACACTGCTGGATCCATATGTGGTATGTGAAAATACATACATGCAATGACGCATGTTGTTGTTAGTGAAAAGAACACACACGTAATGACACTGGTGGATCCACGTGTGGTCTCTGAAGTGAACACACATTTCAGTGACACTGGTGGATCCATATGTGGTATGTGAAAAGAACACACAAGCAATGACTCTGGTTGTCGTTAGTAAAAAGAACACACATGCAATGACACTGGTGGATCCGTAGGTGGTATGTGAAAAGAACACACATTTCAATGACTCTGGTTGTTGTTACTAAAAAAACACACATGCAATGACACTGGTGGATCCATAGGTGGATTCTGAAAAGTGCACACATGCAATGACAATGGTGGATCCATATGTGGTATGTGAAAAGAACACACATGCAATGACTCTGGTTGTTGTTAGTGAAAATAACACACATGCAATGACACTGGTGGATCCATGTGTGGATTGTGAAGAGAACACACATTTCAATGACACTGGTAGATCCATATGTGGTATGTGAGAAGAACAGTCGTGAAATGACTCCAGTTGTTGTTAGTAAAAAGAACACACATGCAATGACACTGGTGGATCCATAGGTGGATTTTGAAAAGAACACACATGCAAAGACACTGGTGGATCCATATGTGGTATGTGCAAAGAACACACATGCGATGACTCTGGTTGTTGTTAGTGAAAAGAGCACACATGCAATGACACTGGTGGATCCATATGTGGTATGTGAAAAGAACACACATGCAATGACACTGGTGGATCCATACGTGGATTGTGAAAAGAGCACGGATGCAATGACACTGGTGGATCCATATGTGGTATGTGAAAAGAACACACATGCAATGACTCCAGTTGTTGTTAGTGAAAATAACACACATGCAATGACACTGGTGGATCCATGTGTGGTATGTGAAAAGAACACACATGCAATGACTCTAGTTGTTGTTAGTGAAAAGAACACACATTCAATGACACTGGTGGATCCATGTGTGGTCTCTGAAGAGAACACACATGCAATGAGACTGGTGGATCCATAGGTGGATTGTGAAAAGAGCACACATGCAATGACACTGGTGGATCCATATGTGGTATGTGAAAAGAACACACATGCAATGACTCTAGTTGTTGTTAGTGAAAAGAACAGACATGCAATGACACTCGTGGATCCATGTGTGGTCTCTGAAGAGAACACACATTTCAATGACACTATTGGATCCATATGTGGTATGTGAAAAGAACACACATGCAATGACTCTGGTTGTTGTTACTAAAAATAACACACATGCAATGATACTAGTGGATCCATACGTGGTATGTGAAAAGAACACACATTTCAATGACTTTGGTTGTTGTTACTAAAAAGAACACACATGCAATGACACTGGTGGATCCATAGGTGGATTGTGAAAAGAGCACACATGCAATGACACTAGTGGATCCATATGTGGTATGTGAAAAGAACACACATGCAATGACTCCAGTTGTTGTTAGTGAAAAGAACATACATGCAATGACACTGGTGGATCCATGTGTGGTCTCTGAAAAGAACACACATGCAATGACAATGGTGGAACCATAGGTGGTATGTGAAAAGAACACACATTTCAATGACTCTAGTTGTTGTTACTAAAAAGAACACACATGCGATGACACTGGTGGATCCATAGGTGGTATGTGAAAAGAACACACATTTCAATGACTCTGGTTGTTGTTACTAAAAAGAACACACATGCAATGACACTGGTGGATCCATAGGTGGATTGTGAAAAGAGCACACATGCAATGACACTGGTGGATCCATATGTGGTATGTGAAAAGACATACATGCAATGGCTCCTGTTGTTGTTAGTGAAAAGAACACACATGTAATGATACTGGTGGATCCACGTGTGGTCTCTGAAGAGAACACACATTTCAATGACACTGGTGGATCCATATGTGGTATGTGAAAAGAACACACATGCAATGACTCTGGTTGTCGTTAGTAAAAAGAACACACATGCAATGACACTGGTGGATCCATAGGTGGTATGTGAAAAGAACACACATTTCAATGACTCTGGTTATCGTTACTAAAAAGAACACACATGCAATGACACTGGAGGATCCATAGGTGGATTTTGAAAAGAGCACACATGCAATGACAATGGTGGATCCATATGTGGTATGTGAAAAGAACACACATGCAATGACTCTGGTTGTTGTTAGTGAAAAGAACACACATGCAATGACACTCGTGGATCCATGTGTGGTCTCTGAAGAGAACACACATTTCAATGACACTAGTGGATCCATATGTGGTATGTGAAAAGAACACACATGCAATAACTCTGGTTGTTGTTACTAAAAGAACACATATGCAATGATACTAGTGGATCCATACGTGGTATGTGAAAAGAACACACATTTGAATGACTCTGGTTGTTGTTACTAAAGAGAACACACATGTAATGACACTGGTGGATCCATATGTGGTATGTGAAAAGAACACACATTTCAATGAGTCAGTTGTTGTTAGTAAAAAGAACACACATGCAATGACACTGGTGGATCCAAAGGTCGATTGTGAAAAGAGCACACATTTCAATGACTCTGGTTGTTGTTAGTAAAAAGAACACACATGCAATGACACTGGTGGATCCATGTGTGGTATGTGAAAAGAACACACATGCAATGACTCCAGTTGTTGTTAGTGAAAAGAACACACATGCAATGACACTGGTGGATCCATGTGTGGTCTCTGAAGAGAACACACATGCAATGACACTGGTGGATCCATAGGTGGATTGTGAAAAGAGCACACATGCAATGACACTGGTGGATCCATACGTGAACACACATTTCAATGACTGGTTGTTGTTACTAAAAAGAACACCCATGCAATGACACTGGTGGATCCATATGTGGTATGTGAAAAGAACACACATTTCAATGAGTCAGTTGTTGTTAGTAAAAAGAACATACATGCAATGACACTGGTGGATCCAAAGGTCGATTGTGAAAAGAGCACACATTTCAATGACTCTGGTTGTTGTTAGTAAAAAGAACACACATGCAATGACACTGGTGGATCCATATGTGGTATGTGAGAAGAACAGTCGTGAAATGACTCCAGTTGTTGTTAGTAAAAAGAACACACATGCAATGACACTGGTGGATCCATAGGTGGATTATGAAAAGAACACACATGCAAAGACACTGGTGGATCCATATGTGGTATGTGCAAAGAACACACATGCGATGACTCTGGTTGTTGTTAGTGAAAAGAGCACACATGCAATGACACTGGTGGATCCATATGTGGTATGTGAAAAGAACACACATGCAATGACACTGGTGGATCCATATGTGGATTGTGAAAAGAGCACGGATTCAATGACACTGGTGGATCCATATGTGGTATGTGAAAAGAACACACATGCAATGACTCCAGTTGTTGTTAGTGAAAAGAACACACATGCAATGACACTGCTGGATCCATAGGTGGATTGTGAAAAGAACACACATGCAATGACATGGTGGATCCATATGTGGTATGTGAAAAGAACACACATACAATGACTCTGGTTGTTGTTAGTGAAAAGAACACACATGCAAAGACACTGGTGCATCCATGTGTGGTTTCTAAAAAGAACACACATTTCAATGACACTAGTGGATCCATATGTGGTATGTGCAAAGAACACACATTTCAATGACTTAGTTGTTGTTAGTAAAAAGAACACACATGCAATGACACTGGTGGATCCAAAGGTCGATTGTGAAAAGAGCACACATTCAATGACTCTGGTTGTTGTTAGTAAAAAGAACACACATGCAATGACACTGGTGGATCCATTTGTGGTATGTGAAAAGAACACACATGCAATGACTCTAGTTGTTGTTAGTGAAAAGAACACACATTCAATGACACTGGTGGATCCATGTGTGGTCTCTGAAGAGAACACACATGCAATGACACTGGTGGATCCATAGGTGGATTATGAAAAGAGCACACATGCAATGACACTGGTGGATCCATATGTGGTATGTGAAAAGAACACACATGCAATGACTCTAGTTGTTGTTAGTGAAAAGAACACACATGCAATGACACTTGTGGATCCATGTGTGGTCTCTGAAGAGAACACACATTTCAATGACACTATTGGATCCATATGTGGTATGTGAAAAGAACACACATGCAATGACTCTGGTTGTTGTTACTAAAAATAACACACATGCAATGATACTAGTGGATCCATACGTGGTATGTGAAAAGAACACACATTTCAATGACTTTGGTTGTTGTTACTAAAAAGAACACACATGCAATGACACTGGTGGATCCATAGGTGGATTGTGAAAAGAGCACACATGCAATGACACTGGTGGATCCATATGTGGTATGTGAAAAGAACACACATGCAATGACTCCAGTTGTTGTTAGTGAAAAGAACATACATGCAATGACACTGGTGGATCCATGTGTGGTCTCTGAAAAGAACACACATGCAATGACAATGGTGGAACCATAGGTGGTATGTGAAAAGAACACACATTTCAATGACTCTAGTTGTTGTTACTAAAAAGAACACACATGCGGTGACACTGGTGGATCCATAGGTGGTATGTGAAAAGAACACACATTTCAATGACTCTGGTTGTTGTTACTAAAATGAACACACATGCAATGACACTGGTGGATCCATAGGTGGATTGTGAAAAGAGCACACATGCAATGACGCTGGTGGATCCATATGTGGTATGTGAAAAGACATACATGCAATGGCTCCTGTTGTTGTTAGTGAAAAGAACACACATGTAATGATCTTTGGTGGATCCGTGTGGTCTCTGAAGAACACATTTCAATGACACTGGTGGATCCATATGTGGTATGTGAAAAGAACACACATGCAATGACTCTGGTTGTCGTTAGTAAAAAGAACACACATGCAATGACACTGGTAGATCCATAGGTGGTATGTGAAAAGAACACACATTTCAATGACTCTGGTTGTTGTTACTAAAAAGAACACACATGCAATGACACTGGAGGATCCATAGGTGGATTTTGAAAAGAGCACACATGCAATGACAATGGTGAATCCATATGTGGTATGTGAAAAGAACACACATGCAATGACTCTAGTTGTTGTTAGGGAAAAGAACACACATGCAATAACACTCGTGGATCCATGTGTGGTCTCTGAAGAGAACACACATTTCAATGACACTAGTGGATCCATATGTGGTATGTGAAAAGAACACACATGCAATGACTCTGGTTGTTGTTACTAAAAAGAACACATATGCAATGATACTAGTGGATCCATACGTGGTATGTGAAAAGAACACACATTTCAATGACTCTGGTTGTTGTTAGTGAAAAGAACACACATGCAATGACACTGGTGGATCCATATGTGGTATGTGAAAAGAACACACATTTCAATGAGTCAGTTGTTGTTAGTAAAAAGAACACACATGTAATGACACTGGTGGATCCAAAGGTCGATTGTGAAAAGAGCACACATTTCAATGACTCTGGTTGTTGTTAGTAAAAAGAACACACATGCAATGACACTGGTGGATCCATGTGTGGTATGTGAAAAGAACACACATGCAATGACTCCAGTTGTTGTTAGTGAAAAGCACACACATGCAATGACACTGGTGGATCCATGTGTGGTCTCTGAAGAGAACACACATGCAATGACACTGGTGGATCCATAGGTGAATTGTGAAAAGAGCACACATGCAATGACACTGGTGGATCCATATGTGGTATGTGAAAGAACACACATGCAATGACTCTGGTTGTTGTTAGTGAAAAGAACACACATGCAATGACACTCTTGGATCCATGTGTGGTCTCTGAAGAGAACACACATTTCAATGACACTAGTGGATCCATATGTGGTATGTGAAAAGAACACACATGCAATGACTCTGGTTGTTGTTACTAAAAAGAACACACATGCAATGATACTAGTGGATCCATACGTGGTATGTGAAAAGAACACACATTTCAATGACTCTGGTTGTTGTTACTAAAAAGAACACACATGCAATGACACTGGTGGATCCATATGTGGTATGTGAAAAGAACACACATTTCAATGAGTCAGTTGTTGTTAGTAAAAAGAACACACATGCAATGACACTGGTGGATCCAAAGGTCGATTGTGAAAAGAGCACACATTTCAATGACTCTGGTTGTTGTTAGTAAAAAGAACACACATGCAATGACACTGGTGGATCCATATGTGGTATGTGAGAAGAACAGTCGTGAAATTACTCCAGTTGTTGTTAGTAAAAAGAACACACATGCAATGACACTAGTGGATCCATAGGTGGATTATGCAAAGAACACACATGCAAAGACACTGGTGGATCCATATCTGGTATGTGCAAAGAACACACATGCGATGACTCTGGTTGTTGTTAGTGAAAAGAGCACACATGCAATGACACTGGTGGATCCATATGTGGTATGTGAAAAGAACACACATGCAATGACACTGGTGGATCCATATGTGGATTGTGAAAAGTGCACGGATGCAATGACACTGGTGGATCCATATGTGGTATGTGAAAAGAACACACATGCAATGACTCCAGTTGTTGTTAGTGAAAAGAACACACATGCAATGACACTGCTGGATCCATAGGTGGATTGTGAAAAGAACACACATGTAATGACATGGTGGATCCATATGTGGTATGTGAAAATAACACACATACAATGACTCTGGTTGTTGTTAGTGAAAAGAACACACATGCAAAGACACTGGTGCATCCATGTGTGGTCTCTAAAAAGAACACACATTTCAATGACACTAGTGGATCCATATGTGGTATGTGAAAAGAACACACATTTCAATGACTTAGTTGTTGTTAGTAAAAAGAACACACATGCAATGACACTGGTGGATCCAAAGGTCGATTGTGAAAAGAGCACACATTTCAATGACTCTGGTTGTTGTTAGTAAAAAGAACACACATGCAATGACACTGGTGGATCCATGTGTGGTATGTGAAAAGAACACACATGCAATGACTCTAGTTGTTGTTAGTGAAAAGAACACACATTCAATGACACTGGTGGATCCATGTGTGGTCTCTTAAGAGAACACACATGCAATGACACTGGTGGATCCATAGGTGGATTGTGAAAAGAGCACACATGCAATGACACTGGTGGATCCATATGTGGTATGTGAAAAGAACACATATGCAATGACTCTAGTTGTTGTTAGTGAAAAGAACACACATGCAATGACACTTGTGGATCCATGTGTGGTCTCTGAAGAGAACACACATTTCAATGACACTATTGGATCCATATGTGGTATGTGAAAAGAACACACATGAAATGACTTTGGTTGTTCTTACTAAAAATAACACACATGCAATGATACTAGTGGATCCATACGTGGTATGTGAAAAGAACACACATTTCAATGACTTTGGTTGTTGTTACTAAAAAGAACACACATGCAATGACACTGGTGGATCCATAGGTGGATTGTGAAAAGAGCACACATGCAATGACACTGGTGGATCCGTATGTGGTATGTGAAAAGAACACACATGCAATGACTCTAGTTGTTGTTAGTGAAAAGAACATACATGCAATGACACTGGTGGATCCATGTGTGGTCTCTGAAAAGAACACACATGCAATGACAATTGTGGAACCATAGGTGGTATCTGAAAAGAACACACATTTCAATGACTCTAGTTGTTGTTACTAAAAAGAACACACATGCGATGACACTGGTGGATCCATAGGTGGTATGTGAAAAGAACACACATTTCAATGGCTCTGGTTGTTGTTACTAAAAAGAACACACATGCAATGACACTGGTGGATCCATAGGTGGATTGTGAAAAGAGCACACATGCAATGACACTGGTGGATCCATATGTGGTATGTGAAAAGACATACATGCAATGGCTCCTGTTGTTGTTAGTGAAAAGAACACACATGTAATGACACTGGTGGATCCACGTGTGGTCTCTAAAGAGAACACACATTTCAATGACACTGGTGGATCCATATGTGGTATGTGAAAAGAACACACATGCAATGACTCTGGTTGTCGTTAGTAAAAAGAACACACATGCAATGACACTGGTGGATCCATAGGTGGTATGTGAAAAGAACACACATTTCAATGACTCTGGTTGTTGTTACTAAAAAGAACACACATGCAATGACACTGGAGGATCCATAGGTGGATTCTGAAAAGAGCAAACATGCAATGACAATGGTGGAGCCATATGTGGTATGTGAAAAGAACACACATGCAATGACTCTGGTTGTTGTTAGTGAAAAGAACACACATGCAGTGACACTCGTGGATCCATGTGTGGTCTGTGAAGAGAACACACATTTCAATGACACTAGTGGATCCATATGTGGTATGTGAAAAGAACACACATGCAATGACTCTGGTTGTTGTTACTAAAAAGAACACACATGCAATGATACTAGTGGATCCATACGTGGTATGTGAAAAGAACACAAATTTCAATGACTCTGGTTGTTGTTACTAAAAAGAACACACATGCAATGACACTGGTGGATCCATATGTGGTATGTGAAAAGAACACACATTTCAATGAGTCAGTTGTTGTTAGTAAAAAGAACACACATGCAATGACACTGGTGGATCCAAAGGTCGATTGTGAAAAGAGCACACATTTCAATGACTCTGGTTGTTTTTAGTAAAAAGAACACACATGCAATGACACTGGTGGATCCATGTGTGGTATGTGAAAAGAACACACATGCAATGACTCCAGTTGTTGTTAGTGAAAAGAACACACATTCAATGACACTGGTGGATCCATGTGTGGTCTCTGAAGAGAACACACATGCAATGACACTGGTGGATCCATAGGTGGATTGTGAAAAGAGCACACATGCAATGACACTGGTGGATCCATATGTGGTATGTGAAAAGAACACACATGCTATGACTCTAGTTGTTGTTAGTGAAAAGAACATACATGCAATGACACTCGTGGATCCATGTGTGGTCTCTGAAGAGAACACACATTTCAATTACAGTAGTGTATCCATATTTGGAATTTGAAAATAACAAACATTCAATGACTCTGGTTGTTGTTACTAAAAAGAACACACATGCAATGATACTAGTGGATCCATACGTCGTATGTGAAAAGAACACACATTTCAATGACTTTGGTTGTTGTTACTAAAAAGAACACACATGCAATGACACTGGTGGATACATAGGTGGATTGTGAAAAGAGCACACATGCAATGACACTGGTGGATCCATATGTGGTATGTGAAAAGAACACACATGCAATGACTCCAGTTGTTGTTAGTGAAAAGAACACACATGCAATGACACTCGTAGATCCATGTGTGGTCTCTGAAAAGAACACACATGCAATGACAATGGTGGAACCATAGGTGGTATGTGAAAAGAACACACATTTCAATGACTCTAGTTGTTGTTACTAAAAAGAACACACATGCGATGACACTGGTGGATCCATAGGTGGTATGTGAAAAGAACACACATTTCAATGACTCTGGTTGTTGTTACTAAAAAGAACACATATGCAATGACACTGGTGGATCCATAGGTGGATTGTGAAAAGAGCACACATGCAATGACACTGGTGGATCCATATGTGGTATGTGAAAAGACATACATGCAATGGCTCCTGTTGTTGTTAGTGAAAAGAACACACATGTAATGACACTGGTGGATCCACGTGTGGTCTCTGAAGAGAACACACATTTCAATGACAATGGTGGATCCATATGTGGTATGTGAAAAGAACACACATGCAATGACTCTGGTTGTCGTTAGTAAAAAGAACACACATGCAATGACACTGGTGGATCCATAGGTGGTATGTGAAAAGAACACACATTTCAATGACTCTGGTTGTTGTTACTAAAAAGAACTCACATGCAATGACACTGGAGGATCCATAGGTGGTATGTGAAAATAACACACATTTCAATGACTCTAGTTGTTGTTACTAAAAAGAACACACATGCGATGACACTGGTGGATCCATAGGTGGTATGTGAAAAGAACACACATTTCAATGACTCTGGTTGTTGTTACTAAAAAGAACACACATGCAATGACACTGGAGGATCCATAGGTGGATTCTGAAAAGAGCACACATGCAAAGACGATGGTGGATCCATATGTGGTATGTGAAAAGAACACACATGCAATGGCTCTGGTTGTTGTTAGTGAAAAGAACACACATGCAATGACACTGGTGGATCCATATGTGGTATGTGAAAAGAACACACATTTCAATGAGTCAGTTGTTGTTAGTAAAAAGAACACACATGCAATGACACTGGTGGATCCAAAGATCGATTGTGAAAAGAGCACACATTTCAATGACTCTGGTTGTTGTTAGTAAAAAGAACACACATGCAATGACACTGGTGGATCCATGTGTGGTATGTGAAAAGAACACACATGCAATGACTCCAGTTGTTGTTAGTGAAAAGCACACACATGCAGTGACACTGCTGGATCCATGTGTGGTCTCTGAAGAGAACACACATGCAATGACACTGGTGGATCCATAGGTGGATTGTGAAAGGAGCACACATGCAATGACACTGGTGGATCCATATGTGGTATGTGAAAAGAACACACATGCACTGACTCTGGTTGTTGTTAGTGAAAAGAACACACATGCAATGACACTCGTGGATCCATGTGTGGTCTCTGAAGAGAACAGACATTTCAATGACACTAGTGGATCCATATGTGGTATGTGAAAAGAACACACATGCAATGACTCTGGTTGTTGTTACTAAAAAGAACACACATGCAATGATACTAGTGGATCCATACGTGGTATGTGAAAAGAACACACATTTCAATGACTCTGGTTGTTGTTACTAAAAAGAACACACATGCAATGACACTGGTGGATCCATATGTGGTATGTGAAAAGAACACACATTTCAATGAGTCAGTTGTTGTCAGTAAAAAGAACACACATGCAATGACACTGGTGGATCCAAAGGTCGATTGTGAAAAGAGCACACATTTCAATGACTCTGGTTGTTGTTAGTAAAAAGAACACACATGCAATAACACTGGTGGATCCATGTGTGGTATGTGAAAAGAACACACATGCAATGACTCCAGTTGTTGTTAGTGAAAAGAACACACATGCAATGACACTGGTGGATCCATGTGTGGTCTCTGAAGAGAACAGACATGCAATGACACTGGTGGATCCATAGGTGGATTATGAAAATAGCACACATGCAATGACACTGGTGGATCCATATGTGGTATGTGAAAAGAACACACATGCAATGACTCTGGTTGTTGTTAGTGAAAAGAACACACATGCAATGACACTCGTGGATCCATGTGTGGTCTCTGAACAGAACACACATTTCAATGACACTAGTGGATCCATATGTGGTATGTGAAAAGAACACACATGCAATGACTCTGGTTGTTGTTACTAAAAAGAACACACATGCAATGATACTAGTGGATCCATACGTGGTATGTGAAAAGAACACACATTTCAATGACTTTGGTTGTTGTTACTAAAAAGAACACACATGCAATGACACTGGTGGATCCATATGTGGTATGTGAAAAGAACACACATGCAATGACTCCAGTTGTTGTTAGTGAAAAGAACATACATGCAATGACACTGGTGGATCCATGTGTGGTCTCTGAAAAGAACACACATGCAATGACAATGGTGGAACCATAGGTGGTATGTGAAAAGAACACACATTTCAATGACTCTAGTTGTTGTTACTAAAAAGAACACACATGCGATGACACTGGTGGATCCATAGGTGGTATGTGAAAAGAACACACATTTCAATGACTCTGGTTGTTGTTACTAAAAAGAACACACATGCAATGACACTGGTGGATCCATAGGTGGATTGTGAAAAGAGCACACATGCAATGACACTGGTGGATCCATATGTGGTATGTGAAAAGACATACATGCAATGGCTCCTGTTGTTGTTAGTGAAAAGAACACACATGTAATGACACTGGTGGATCCACGTGTGGTCTCTGAAGAGAACACACATTTCAATGACACTGGTGGATCCATATGTGGTATGTGAAAAGAACACACATGCAATGACTCTGGTTGTCGTTAGTAAAAAGAACACACATGCAATGACACTGGTGGATCCATAGGTGGTATGTGAAAAGAACACACATTTCAATGACTCTGGTTGTTGTTACTAAAAAGAACACACATGCAATGACACTGGTGGATCCATAGGTGGATTCTAAAAAGAGCACACATGCAATGACACTGGTGGATCCATATGTGGTATGTGAAAAGAACACACATGCACTGACTCTGGTTATTGTTAGTGAAAAGAACACACATGCAATGACACTCGTGGATCCATGTGTGGTCTCTGAAGAGAACACACATTTCAATGACACTAGTGGATCCATATGTGGTATGTGAAAAGAACACACATGCAATAACTCTGGTTGTTGTTACTCAAAAGAACACACATGCAATGATACTAGTGGATCCATACGTGGTATGTGAAAAAACACACATTTCAATGACTCTGGTTATTGTTACTAAAAAGAACACACATGCAATGACACTGGTGGATCCATATGTGGTATGTGAAAAGAACACACATTTCAATGACTCAGTTGTTGTTAGTAAAAAGAACACACATGCAATGACACTGGTGGATCCAAAGGTCGATTGTGAAAAGAGCACACATTTCAATGACTCTGGTTGTTGTTAGTAAAAAGAACACACTTGCAATGACACTAGTGGATCCATGTGTGGTATGTGAAAAGAACACACATGCAATGACTCCAGTTGTTGTTAGTGAAAAAAAACACATGCAATGACACTAGTGGATCCATGTGTGGTCTCTCAAGAGAACACACATGCAATGACACTGGTGGATCCATAGGTGGATTGTGAAAAGAGCACACATGCAATGACACTGGTGGATCCATATGAGGTATGTGAAAAGAACACACATGCAATGACTCTGGTTGTTGTTAGTGAAAAGAACACACATGCAATGAAACTCGTGGATCCATGTGTGGTCTCTGAAGAGAACACACATTTCAATGACACTAGTGGATCCATATGTGGTATGTGAAAAGAACACACATGCAATGACTCTGGTTGTTGTTACTAAAAAGAACACACATGCAATGATACTAGTGGATCCATACGTGGTATGTGAAAAGAACACACATTTCAATGACTTTGGTTGTTGTTACTAAAAAGAACACACATGCAATGACACTGGTGGATCCATATGTAGTATGTGAAAAGAACACACATGCAATGACTCCAGTTGTTGTTAGTGAAAAGAACATACATGCAATGACACTGGTGGATCCATGTGTGGTCTCTGAAAAGAACACACATGCAATGACAATGGTGGAACCATAGGTGGTATGTGAAAAGAACACACATTTCAATGACTCTAGTTGTTGTTACTAAAAAGAACACACATGCGATGATACTGGTGGATCCATAGGTGGTATGTGAAAAGAACACACATTTCAATGACTCTGGTTGTTGTTACTAAAAAGAACACACATGCAATGACACTGGTGGATCCATAGGTGGATTGTGAAAAGAGCACACATGCAATGACACTGGTGGATCCATATGTGGTATGTGAAAAGACATACATGCAATGGCTCCTGTTGTTGTTAGTGAAAAGAACACACATGTAATGACACTGGTGGATCCACGTGTGGTGTCTGAAGAGAACACACATTTCAATGACACTGGTGGATCCATATGTGGTATGTGAAAAGAACACACATGCAATGACTCTGGTTGTCGTTAGTAAAAAGAACACACATGCAATGACACTGGTGGATCCATAGGTGGTATGTGAAAAGAACACACATTTCAATGACTCTGGTTGTTGTTACTAAAAAGAACACACATGCAATGACACTGGTGGATCCATAGGTGGATTCTAAAAAGATCACACATGCAATGACACTGGTGGATCCATATGTGGTATGTGAAAAGAACACACATGCACTGACTCTGGTTGTTGTTAGTGAAAAGAACACACATGCAATGACACTCGTGGATCCATGTGTGGTCTCTGAAGAGAACACACATTTCAATGACACTAGTGGATCCATATGTGGTATGTGAAAAGAACACATGCAATAACTCTGGTTGTTGTTACTAAAAAGAACACACATGCAATGATACTAGTGGATCCATAAGTGGTATGTGAAAATACAAAAAATTCAATGACTCTGGTTCTTGTTACTAAAAAGAACACACATGCAATGACACTGGTGGATCCATATGTGGTATGTGAAGAGAACACACATTTCAATGACTCAGTTGTTGTTAGTAAAAAGAACACACATGCAATGACACTGGTGGATCCAAAGGTCGATTGTGAAAAGAGCACACATTTCAATGACTCTGGTTGTTGTTAGTAAAAAGAACACACATGCAATAACACTGGTGGATCCATGTGTGGTATGTGAAAAGAACACACATGCAATGACTCCAGTTGTTGTTAGTGAAAAGAACACACATGCAATGACACTGGTGGATCCATGTGTGGTCTCTGAAGAGAACACACATGCAATGACACTGGTGGATCCATAGGTGGATTATGAAAATAGCACACATGCAATGACACTGGTGGATCCATATGTGGTATGTGAAAAGAACACACATGCAATGACTCTGGTTGTTGTTAGTGAAAAGAACACACATGCAATGACACTGGTGGATCCATGTGTGGTCTCTGAAGAGAACACACATTTCAATGACACTAGTGGATCCATATGTGGTATGTGAAAAGAACACACATGCAATGACTCTGGTTGTTGTTACTAAAAAGAACACACATGCAATGATACTAGTGGATCCATACGTGGTATGTGAAAAGAACACACATTTCAATGCCTTTGGTTGTTGTTACTAAAAAGAACACACATGCAATGACACTGGTGGATCCATATGTGGTATGTGAAAAGAACACACATGCAATGACTCCAGTTGTTGTTAGTGAAAAGAACATACATGCAATGACACTGGTGGATCCATGTGTGGTCTCTGAAAAGAACACACATGCAATGACAATGGTGGAACCATAGGTGGTATGTGAAAAGAACACACATTTCAATGACTCTAGTTGTTGTTACTAAAAAGAACACACATGCGATGACACTGGTGGATCCATTGGTGGTATGTGAAAAGAACACACATTTCAATGACTCTGGTTGTTGTTACTAAAAAGAACACACATGCAATGACACTGGTGGATCCATAGGTGGATTGTGAAAAGAGCACACATGCAATGACACTGGTGGATCCATATGTGGTATGTAAAAAGACATACATGCAATGGCTCCTGTTGTTGTTAGTGAAAAGAACACACATGTAATGACACTGGTGGATCCACGTGTGGTGTCTGAAGAGAACACACATTTCAATGACACTGGTGGATCCATATGTGGTATGTGAAAAGAACACACATGCAATGACTCTGGTTGTCGTTAGTAAAAAGAACACACATGCAATGACACTGGTGGATCCATAGGTGGTATGTGAAAAGAACACACATTTCAATGACTCTGGTTGTTGTTACTAAAAAGAACACACATGCAATGACACTGGTGGATCCATAGGTGGATTCTAAAAAGAGCACACATGCAATGACACTGGTGGATCCATATGTGGTATGTGAAAAGAACACACATGCACTGACTCTGGTTGTTGTTAGTGAAAAGAACACACATGCAATGACACTCGTGGATCCATGTGTGGTCTCTGAAGAGAACACACATTTCAATGACACTAGTGGATCCATATGTGGTATGTGAAAAGAACACACATGCAATAACTCTGGTTGTTGTTACTCAAAAGAACACACATGCAATGATACTAGTGGATCCATACGTGGTATGTGAAAAAACACACATTTCAATGACTCTGGTTATTGTTACTAAAAAGAACACACATGCAATGACGTTGGTGGATCCATATGTGGTATGTGAAAAGAACACACATTTCAATGACTCAGTTGTTGTTAGTAAAAAGAACACACATGCAATGACACCGGTGGATCCAAAGGTCGATTGTGAAAAGAGCACACATTTCAATGACTCTGGTTGTTGTTAGTAAAAAGAACACACATGCAATAACACTGGTGGATCCATGTGTGGTATGTGAAAAGAACACACATCCAATGACTCCAGTTGTTGTTAGTGAAAAGAACACACATGCAATGACACTGGTGGATCCATGTGTGGTCTCTGAAGAGAACACACATGCAATGACACTGGTGGATCCATAGGTGGATTATGAAAATAGCACACATGCAATGACACTGGTGGATCCATATGTGGTATGTGAAAAGAACACACATGCAATGACTCTGGTTGTTGTTAGTGAAAAGAACACACATGCAATGACACTCGTGGATCCATGTGTGGTCTCTGAAGAGAACACACATTTCAATGACACTAGTGGATCCATATGTGGTATGTGAAAAGAACACACATGCAATGACTCTGGTTGTTGTTACTAAAAAGAACACACATGCAATGATACTAGTGGATCCATACGTGGTATGTGAAAAGAACACACATTTCAATGACTTTGGTTGTTGTTACTAAAAAGAACACACATGCAATGACACTGGTGGATCCATATGTGGTATGTGAAAAGAACACACATGCAATGACTCCAGTTGTTGTTAGTGAAAAGAACATACATGCAATGACACTGGTGGATCCATGTGTGGTCTCTGAAAAGAACACACATGCAATGACAATGGTGGAACCATAGGTGGTATGTGAAAAGAACACACATTTCAATGACTCTAGTTGTTGTTACTAAAAAGAACACACATGTAATGACACTTGTGGATCCATAGGTCGTATGATAAAAGAACACACATTTCAATGACTCAAGTTGTTGTTACTAAAAGAAACACACATGCAATGACACTGGTGGATCCATAGGTGGATTGTGAAAAGAGCACACATGAATGATAAAGGTGGATCCATATGTGCTATGTGAAAAGACATACATGCAATGGCTCCTGTTGTTGTTAGTGAAAAGAACACACATGTAATGACACTGGTGGATCCACGTGTGGTGTCTGAAGAGAACACACATTTCAATGACACTGGTGGATCCATATGTGGTATGTGAAAAGAACACACATGCAATGACTCTGGTTGTCGTTAGTAAAAAGAACACACATGCAATGACACTGGTGGATCCATAGGTGGTATATGAAAAGAACACACATTTCAATGACTCTGGTTGTTGTTACTAAAAAGAACACACATGCAATGACACTGGTGGATCCATAGGTGGATTCTAAAAAGAGCACACATGCAATGACAATGGTGGATCCATATGTGGTATGTGAAAAGAACACACATGCAATGACTCTGGTTGTTGTTAGTGAAAAGAACACACATGCAATGACACTTGTGGATCCATGTGTGGTCTCTGAAGAGAACACACATTTCAATGACACTAGTGGATCCATATGTGGTATGTGAAAAGAACACACATGCAATAACTCTGGTTGTTGTTACTCAAAAGAACACACATGCAATGATACTAGTGGATCCATACGTGGTATGTGAAAAAACACACATTTCAATGACTCTGGTTATTGTTACTAAAAAGAACACACATGCAATGACACTGGTGGATCCATATGTGGTATGTGAAAAGAACACACATTTCAATGACTCAGTTGTTGTTAGTAAAAAGAACACACATGCAATGACACTGGTGGATCCAAAGGTCGATTGTGAAAAGAGCACACATTTCAATGACTCTGGTTGTTGTTAGTAAAAAGAACACACATGCAATGACACTAGTGGATCCATGTGTGGTATGTGAAAAGAACACACATGCAATGACTCCAGTTGTTGTTAGTGAAAAGAACACACATGCAATGACACTGGTGGATCCATGTGTGGTCTCTGAAGAGAACACACATGCAATGACACTGGTGGATCCATAGGTGGATTGTGAAAAGAGCACACATGCAATGACACTGGTGGATCCATATGAGGTATGTGAAAAGAACACACATGCAATGACTCTGGTTGTTGTTAGTGAAAAGAACACACATGCAATGAAACTCGTGGATCCATGTGTGGTCTCTGAAGAGAACACACATTTCAATGACACTAGTGGATCCATATGTGGTATGTGAAAAGAACACACATGCAATGACTCTGGTTGTTGTTACTAAAAAGAACACACATGCAATGATACTAGTGGATCCATACGTGGTATGTGAAAAGAACACACATTTCAATGACTTTGGTTGTTGTTACTAAAAAGAACACACATGCAATGACACTAGTGGATCCATAGGTGGATTGTGAGAAGAGCACACATGCAATGACACTGGTGGATCCATATGTGGTATGTCAAAAGAACACACATGCAATGACTCCATTTGTTGTTAGTGAAAAGAACATACATGCAATGACACTGGTGGATCCATGTGTGGTCTCTGAAAAGAACACACATGCAATGACAATGGTGGAACCATAGGTGGTATGTGAAAAGAACACACATTTCAATGACTCTAGTTGTTACTAAAAAGAACACACATGCGATGACACTGGTGGATCCATAGGTGGTATGTGAAAAGAACACACATTTCAATGACTCTGGTTGTTGTTACTAAAAAGAACACACATGCAATGAGACTGGTGGATCCATGGGTGGATTTAGAAAAGAGCACACATGCAATGACACTGGTGGATCCATATGTGGTATGTGAAAAGAACACACATGCAATGATTCTGGTTGTTGTTAGTGAAAAGAAAACACATGTAATGACACTGGTGGATCCACGTGTGGTCTCTGAAGAGAACACACATTTCAATGACACTGGTGGATCCATATGTGGTATGTGAAAAGAATACACATGCAATGACTCTGTTGTCGTTAGTAAAAAGAACACACATGCAATGACACTGGTGGATCCATAGGTGGTATGTGAAAAGAACACACATTTCAATGACTCTGGTTGTTGTTACTAAAAAGAACACACATCCAATGACACTAGTGGATCCATAGGTGGATTCTGAAAAGAGCACACATGCAATGACAATGGTGGATCCATATGTGGTATGTGAAAAGAACACACATGCAATGACTCTGGTTGTTGTTAGTGAAAAGAACACACATGCAATGACACTCGTGGATCCATGTGTGGTCTCTGAAGAGAACACACATTTCCATGACACCACTGGATCCATATGTGATATGTGAAAAGAACACACATGCAATGACTCTGGTTGTTGTTACTAAAAAGAACACACATGCAATGATACTAGTGGATCCATACGTGGTATGTGAAAAGAACACACATTTCAATGACTCGTTGTTGTTACTAAAAGAACACACGCAATCACACCGGTGGATCCATAGGTGGATTGTGAAAAGAGCACACATGCAATGACACTGGTCGATCCATTTGTGGAATGTGAAAAGAACACACATGCAATGACTCCAGTTGTTGTTAGTGAAAAGAACATACATGCAATAACATCTGTGGATCCATGTGTGGTCTCAAAAGAACACACATGCAATGACAATGGTGGAACCATAGGTGGTATATGAAAAGAACACACATTTCAATGACTCTAGTTGTTGTTACTAAAAGAACACACATGCGATGACACTTTGGTGGATCCATAGGTGGTTATTGAAAAGTACACACATTTCATTGAATCTTTTTGTTGTTACTAAAAAGAACACACATGCAATGACACTGTTGGATCCATGGGTGGATTGTGAAAAGAGCACACATGCAATGACACTGGTGGATCCATATGTGGTATGTGAAAAGACATACATGCAATGGCTCCTGTTGTTGTTAGTGAAAAGAACACACATGTAATGACACTGGTGGATCCACGTGTGGTCTCTAAAGAGAACACACATTTCAATGACACTGGTGGATCCATATGTGTTATGTGAAAAGAAAACACATGCAATGACTCTTGTCGTTAGTAAAAGAACACACATGCAATGACACCGGTGGATCCATAGGTGGTATGTGAAAAGAACACACATTTCAATGACTCGTTGTTGTTACTAAAAGAACACACATCCAATGACACTAGTGGATCCATAGGTGGATTCTGAAAGAGCACACATGCAATGACAATGGTGGATCCATATGTGGTATGTGAAAAGAACACACATGCAATGACTCTGGTTGTTGTTAGTGAAAAGAACACACATGCAATGACTGTGGATCCATGTGTGGTCTCTGAAGAACACACATTTCAATGACACTAGTGGATCCATATGTGATATGTGAAAAGAACACACATGCAATGACTCTGGTTGTTGTTACTAAAAAGAACACACATGCAATGATACTAGTGGATCCATACGTGGTATGTGAAAAGAACACACATTTCAATGACTCTGGTTGTTGTTACTAAAAAGAACACACGTGCAATCACACTGGTGGATCCATAGGTGGATTGTGAAAAGAGCACACATGCAATGACACTGGTCGATCCATATGTGGAATGTGAAAAGAACACACATGCAATGACTCCAGTTGTTGTTAGTGAAAAGAACATACATGCAATAACACTGGTGGATCCATGTGTGGTCTCTGAAAGAACACACATGCAATGACAATGGTGGAACCATAGGTGGTATATGAAAAGAACACACATTTCAATGACTCT
Organism: Avena insularis; assembly: GCA_023614405.1. NCBI lineage: Eukaryota > Viridiplantae > Streptophyta > Magnoliopsida > Poales > Poaceae > Avena > Avena insularis. Next base: position 448,098,347 of record CM042690.1, read on the forward strand.
AGTTGTTGTTACTAAAAAGAACACACATGCGATGACACTGGTGGATCCATAGGTGGTTATTGAAAAGAACACACATTTCAGTGATTCTGGTTGTTGTTACTAAAAAGAACACACATGCAATGACACTGTTGGATCCATGGGTGGATTGTGAAAAGAGCACACATGCAATGACACTGGTGGATCCATATGTGGTATGTGAAAAGACATACATGCAATGGCTCCTGTTGTTGTTAGTGAAAAGAACACACATGTAATGACACTGGTGGATCCACGTGTGGTCTCTAAAGAGAACACACATTTCAATGACACTGGTGGATCCATATGTGGTATGTGAAAAGAATACACATGCAATGACTCTGTTGTCGTTAGTAAAAAGAACACACATGCAATGACACTGGTGGATCCATAGGTGGTATGTGAAAAGAACACACATTTCAATGACTCTGGTTGTTGTTACTAAAAAGAACACACATCCAATGACACTAGTGGATCCATAGGTGGATTCTGAAAAGAGCACACATGCAATGACAATGGTGGATCCATATGTGGTATGTGAAAAGAACACACATGCAATGACTCTGGTTGTTGTTAGTGAAAAGAACACACATGCAATGACACTCGTGGATCCATGTGTGGTCTCTGAAGAGAACACACATTTCAATGACACTAGTGGATCCATATGTGATATGTGAAAAGAACACACATGCAATGACTCTGGTTGTTGTTACTAAAAAGAACACACATGCAATGATACTAGTGGATCCATACGTGGTATGTGAAAAGAACACACATTTCAATGACTCTGGTTGTTGTTACTAAAAAGAACACACGTGCAATCACACTGGTGGATCCATAGGTGGATTGTGAAAAGAGCACACATGCAATGACACTGGTCGATCCATATGTGGAATGTGAAAAGAACACACATGCAATGACTCCAGTTGTTGTTAGTGAAAAGAACATACATGCAATAACACTGGTGGATCCATGTGTGGTCTCTGAAAAGAACACACATGCAATGACAATGGTGGAACCATAGGTGGTATATGAAAAGAACACACATTTCAATGACTCTAGTTGTTGTTACTAAAAAGAACACACATGCGATGACACTGGTGGATCCATAGGTGGTATGTGAAAATAACACACATTTCAAGGACTGGTTGTTGTTACTAAAAAGAACACACATGCAATGACACTGTTGGATCCATGGGTGGATTGTGAAAAGAGCACACATGCAATGACACTGGTGGATCCATATGTGGTATGTGAAAAGACATACATGCAATGGCTCCTGTTGTTGTTAGTGAAAAGAACACACATGTAATAACACTGGTGGATCCACGTGTGGTCTCTGAAGAGAACACACATTTCAATGACACTGGTGGATCCATATGTGGTATGTGAAAAGAATACACATGCAATGACTCTTGTTGTTGTTAGTAAAAAGAACACACATGCAATGACACTGGTGGATCCATAGGTGGTATGTGAAAAGAACACACATTTCAATGACTCTGGTTGTTACTAAAAAGAACACACATGCAATGACACTGGTGGATCCATAGGTGGATTCTGAAAAGAGCACACATGCAATGACAATGGTGGATCCATATATGGTATGTGAAAAGAACACACATGCAATGACTCTGGTTGTTGTTAGTGAAAAGAACACACATGCAATGACACTCGTGGATCCATGTGTGGTCTCTGAAGAGAACACACATTTCCATGACACCACTGGATCCATATGTGATATGTGAAAAGAACACACATGCAATGACTCTGGTTGTTGTTACTAAAAAGAACACACATGCAATGATACTAGTGGATCCATACGTGGTATGTGAAAAGAACACACATTTCAATGACTCTGGTTGTTGTTACTAAAAAGAACACACGTGCAATCACACTGGTGGATCCATAGGTGGATTGTGAAAAGAGCACACATGCAATGACACTGGTCGATCCATATGTGGAATGTGAAAAGAACACACATGCAATGACTCCAGTTGTTGTTAGTGAAAAGAACATACATGCAATAACACTGGTGGATCCATGTGTGGTCTCTGAAAAGAACACACATGCAATGACAATGGTGGAACCATAGGTGGTATATGAAAAGAACACACATTTCAATGACTCTAGTTGTTGTTACTAAAAAGAACACACATGCGATGACACTGGTGGATCCATAGGTGGTTATTGAAAAGAACACACATTTCAATGATTCGGTTGTTGTTACTAAAAGAACACACATGCAATGACACTGTTGGATCCATGGGTGGATTGTGAAAAGAGCACACATGCAATGACACTGGTGGATCCATATGTGGTATGTGAAAAGACATACATGCAATGGCTCCTGTTGTTGTTAGTGAAAAGAACACACATGTAATGACTGGTGGATCCGTGTGGTCTCTAAAGAACACACATTTCAATGACACTGGTGGATCCATATGTGGTATGTGAAAAGAATACACATGCAATGACTCTGTTGTCGTTAGTAAAAGAACACACATGCAATGACACTGGTGGATCAATAGGTGGTAAGTGAAAAGAACACACATTTAAATGACTCAGGTTGTTGTTACTAAAAATAACAAACATCCAATGACACTAGTGGATCCATAGGTGGATTCTGAAAAGAGCACACATGCAATGACAATGGTGGATCCATATGTGGTATGTGAAAAGAACACACATGCAATGACTCTGGTTGTTGTTAGTGAAAAGAACACACATGCAATGACACTCGTGGATCCATGTGTGGTCTCTGAAGAGAACACACATTTCAATGACACTAGTGGATCCATATGTGATATGTGAAAAGAACACACATGCAATGACTCTGGTTGTTGTTACTAAAAAGAACACACATGCAATGATACTAGTGGATCCATACGTGGTATGTGAAAAGAACACACATTTCAATGACTCTGGTTGTTGTTACTAAAAAGAACACACGTGCAATCACACTGGTGGATCCATAGGTGGATTTTGAAAAGATCACACATTCAATGACACTGGTCGATCCATATGTGGAATGTGAAAAGAACACACATGCAATGACTCCAGTTGTTGTTAGTGAAAAGAACATACATGCAATAACACTGGTGGATCCATGTGTGGTCTCTGAAAAGAACACACATGCAATGACAATGGTGGAACCATAGGTGGTATATGAAAAGAACACACATTTCAATGACTCTAGTTGTTGTTACTAAAAAGAACACACATGCGATGACACTGGTGGATCCATAGGTGGTTATTGAAAAGAACACACATTTCAGTGATTCTGGTTGTTGTTACTAAAAAGAACACACATGCAATGACACTGTTGGATCCATGGGTGGATTGTGAAAAGAGCACACATGCAATGACACTGGTGGATCCATATGTGGTATGTGAAAAGACATACATGCAATGGCTCCTGTTGTTGTTAGTGAAAAGAACACACATGTAATGACACTGGTGGATCCACGTGTGGTCTCTAAAGAGAACACACATTTCAATGACACTGGTGGATCCATATGTGGTATGTGAAAAGAATACACATGCAATGACTCTGTTGTCGTTAGTAAAAAGAACACACATGCAATGACACTGGTGGATCCATAGGTGGTATGTGAAAAGAACACACATTTCAATGACTCTGGTTGTTGTTACTAAAAAGAACACACATCCAATGACACTAGTGGATCCATAGGTGGATTCTGAAAAGAGCACACATGCAATGACAATGGTGGATCCATATGTGGTATGTGAAAAGAACACACATGCAATGACTCTGGTTGTTGTTAGTGAAAAGAACACACATGCAATGACACTCGTGGATCCATGTGTGGTCTCTGAAGAGAACACATTTCAATGACACTAGTGGATCCATATGTGATATGTGAAAAGAACACACATGCAATGACTCTGGTTGTTGTTACTAAAAAGAACACACATGCAATGATACTAGTGGATCCATACGTGGTATGTGAAAAGAACACACATTTCAATGACTCTGGTTGTTGTTACTAAAAAGAACACACGTGCAATCACACTGGTGGATCCATAGGTGGATTGTGAAAAGAGCACACATGCAATGACACTGGTCGATCCATATGTGGAATGTGAAAAGAACACACATGCAATGACTCCAGTTGTTGTTAGTGAAAAGAACATACATGCAATAACACTGGTGGATCCATGTGTGGTCTCTGAAAAGAACACACATGCAATGACAATGGTGGAACCATAGGTGGTATATGAAAAGAACACACATTTCAATGACTCTAGTTGTTGTTACTAAAAAGAACACACATGCGATGACACTGGTGGATCCATAGTGGTATGTGAAAATAACACACATTTCAGTGACTCTGGTTGTTGTTACTAAAAAGAACACACATGCAATGACACTGTTGGATCCATGGGTGGATTGTGAAAAGAGCACACATGCAATGACACTGGTGGATCCATATGTGGTATGTGAAAAGACATACATGCAATGGCTCCTGTTGTTGTTAGTGAAAAGAACACACATGTAATAACACTGGTGGATCCACGTGTGGTCTCTGAAGAGAACACACATTTCAATGACACTGGTGGATCCATATGTGGTATGTGAAAAGAATACACATGCAATGACTCTTGTTGTTGTTAGTAAAAAGAACACACATGCAATGACACTGGTGGATCCATAGGTGGTATGTGAAAAGAACACACATTTCAATGACTCTGGTTGTTACTAAAAAGAACACACATGCAATGACACTGGTGGATCCATAGGTGGATTCTGAAAAGAGCACACATGCAATGACAATGGTGGATCCATATATGGTATGTGAAAAGAACACACATGCAATGACTCTGGTTGTTGTTAGTGAAAAGAACACACATGCAATGACACTCGTGGATCCATGTGTGGTCTCTGAAGAGAACACACATTTCCATGACACCAGTGGATCCATATGTGATATGTGAAAAGAACACACATGCAATGACTCTGGTTGTTGTTACTAAAAAGAACACACATGCAATGATACTAGTGGATCCATACGTGGTATGTGAAAAGAACACACATTTCAATGACTCTGGTTGTTGTTACTAAAAAGAACACACATGCAATGACACTGGTGGATCCATAGGTGGATTGTGAAAAGAGCACACATGCAATGACACTGTTCGATCCATATGTGGTATGTGAAAAGAACACACATGCAATGACTCCAGTTGTTGTTAGTGAAAAGAACATGCATGCAATGACACTGGTGGATCCATGTGTGATCTCTGAAAAGAACACACATGCAATGACAATGGAGGAACCATAGGTGGTATGTGAAAAGAACACACATTTCAATGACTCTAGTTGTTGTTACTAAAAAGAACACACATGCGATGACACTGGTGGATGCATAGGTGGTATGTGAAAAGAACACACATTTCAATGACTCTGGTTGTTGTTACTAAAAAGAACACACATGCAATGACACTGGTGGATCCATAGGTGGATTCTGAAAAGAGCACACATGCAATGACAATGGTGGATCCATATGTGGTATGTGAAAAGAACACACATGCAATGATTCTGGTTGTTGTTAGTGAAAAGAACACACATGCAATGACACTCGTGGATCCATGTGTGGTCTCTGAAGAGAACACACATTTCAATGACACTAGTGGATCCATATGTGGTATGTGAAAAGAACACACAGGCAATGACTCTGGTTGTTGTTACTAAAAAGAACACACATGCAATGATACTAGTGGATCCATACATGGTATGTGAAAAGAACACACATTTCAATGACTCTGGTTGTTGTTACTAAAAAGAACACACATGCAATGACACTGGTGGATCCATAGGTGGATTTTGAAAAGAGCACACATGCAATGACACTGGTCGATCCATATGTGGTATGTGAAAAGAACACACATGCAATGACTCCAGTTGTTGTTAGTGAAAAGAACATACATGCAATGACACTGGAGGATCCATGTGTGGTCTCTGAAAAGAACACACATGCAATGACAATGGTGGAACCATAGGTGGTATGTGAAAAGAACACACATTTCAATGACTCTAGTTGTTGTTACTAAAAAGAACACACATGCGATGACACTGGTGGATCCATAGGTGGTATGTGAAAAGAACACACATTTCAATGACTCTGGTTGTTGTTACTAAAAAGAACACACATGCAATGACACTGGTGGATCCATAGGTGGATTGTGAAAAGAGCACACATGCAATGACAGTGGTCGATCCATATGTGGAATGTGAAAAGAACACAAATGCAATGGCTCCAGTTGTTGTTATTGAAAAGAACATACATGCAATAACACTAGTGGATCCATGTGTGGTCTCTGAAAAGAACACACATGCAATGACAATGGTGGAACCATAGGTGGTATATGAAAAGAACACACATTTCAATGACTCTAGTTGTTGTTACTAAAAAGAACACACATGCGATGACACTGGTGGATCCATAGGTGGTATGTGAAAGGAACACACATTTCAGTGATTCTGGTTGTTGTTACTAAAAAGAACACACATGCAATGACACTGTTGGATCCATGGGTGGATTGTGAAAAGAGCACGCATGCAATGACACTGGTGGATCCATATGTGGTATGTGAAAAGACATACATGCAATGGCTCCTGTTGTTGTTAGTGAAAAGAACACACATGTAATGACACTGGTGGATCCACGTGTGGTCTCTGAAGAGAACACACATTTCAATGACACTGGTGGATCCATATGTGGTATGTGAAAATAATACACATGCAATGACTCTGTTGTCGTTAGTAAAAAGAACACACATGCAATGACACTGGTGGATCCATAGGTGGTATGTGAAAAGAACACACATTTCAATGACTCTGGTTGTTGTTACTAAAAAGAACACACATCCAATGACACTAGTGGATCCATAGGTGGATTCTGAAAAGAGCACACATGCAATGACAATGGTGGATCCATATGTGGTATGTGAAAAGAACACACATGCAATGACTCTGGTTGCTGTTAGTGAAAAGAACACACATGCAATGACACTCGTGGATCCATGTGTGGTCTCTAAAGAGAACACACATTTCAATGACACTAGTGGATCCATATGTGATATGTGAAAAGAACACACATGCAATGACTCTGGTTGTTGTTACTAAAAAGAACACACATGCAATGATACTAGTGGATCCATACGTGGTATGTGAAAAGAACACACATTTCAATGACTCTGGTTGTTGTTACTAAAAAGAACACACGTGCAATCACACTGGTGGATCCATAGGTGGATTGTGAAAAGAGCACACATGCAATGACACTGGTCGATCCATATGTGGAATGTGAAAAGAACACACATGCAATGACTCCAGTTGTTGTTAGTGAAAAGAACATACATGCAATAACACTGGTGGATCCATGTGTGGTCTCTGAAAAGAACACACATGCAATGACAATGGTGGAACCATAGGTGGTATATGAAAAGAACACACATTTCAATGACTCTAGTTGTTGTTACTAAAAAGAACACACATGCGATGACACTGGTGGATCCATAGGTGGTATGTGAAAAGAACACACATTTCAGTGACTCTGGTTGTTGTTACTAAAAAGAACACACATGCAATGACACTGTTGGATCCATGGATGGATTGTGAAAATAGCACACATGCAATGACACTGGTGGATCCATATGTGGTATGTGAAAAGACATACATGCAATGGCTCCTGTTGTTGTTAGTGAAAAGAACACACATGTAATAACACTGGTGGATCCACGTGTGGTCTCTGAAGAGAACACACATTTCAATGACACTGGTGGATCCATATGTGGTATGTGAAAAGAATACACATGCAATGACTCTGGTTGTTGTTAGTAAAAAGAACACACATGCAATGACACTGGTGGATCCATAGGTGGTATGTGAAAAGAACACACATTTCAATGACTCTGGTTGTTACTAAAAAGAACACACATGCAATGACACTGGTGGATCAATAGGTGGATTCTGAAAAGAGCACACATGTAATGACAATGGTGGATCCATATGTGGTATGTGAAAAGAACACACATGCAATGACTCTTGTTGTTGTTAGTGAAAAGAACACACATGCAATGACACTCGTGGATCCATGTGTGGTCTCTGAAGAGAACACACATTTCCATGACACCAGTGGATCCATATGTGATATGTGAAAAGAACACACATGCAATGACTCTGGTTGTTGTTACTAAAAAGAACACACATGCAATGATACTAGTGGATCCATACGTGGTATGTGAAAAGAACACACATTTCAATGACTCTGGTTGTTGTTACTAAAAAGAACACACATGCAATGACACTGGTGGATCCATAGGTGGATTGTGAAAAGAGCACACATGCAATGACACTGGTCGATCCATATGTGGTATGTGAAAAGAACACACATGCAATGACTCCAGTTGTTGTTAGTGAAAAGAACATACATGCAATGACACTGGTGGATCCATGTGTGGTCTCTGAAAAGAACACACATGCAATGACAATGGTGGAACCATAGGTGGTATGTGAAAAGAACACACATTTCAATGACTCTAGTTGTTGTTACTAAAAAGAACACACATGCGATGACACTGGTGGATGCATAGGTGGTATGTGAAAAGAACACACATTTCAATGACTCTGGTTGTTACTAAAAAGAACACACATGCAATGACACTGGTGGATCCATAGGTGGATTCTGAAAAGAGCACACATGCAATGACAATGGTGGATCCATATGTGGTATGTGAAAAGAACACATATGCAATGATTCTGGTTGTTGTTAGTGAAAAGAACACACATGCAATGACACTCGTGGATCCATGTGTGGTCTCTGAAGAGAACACACATTTCAATGACACTAGTGGATCCATATGTGGTATGTGAAAAGAACACACAGGCAATGACTCTGGTTGTTGTTACTAAAAAGAACACACATGCAATGATACTAGTGGATCCATACGTGGTATGTGAAAAGAACACACATTTCAATGACTCTGGTTGTTGTTACTAAAAAGAACACACATGCAATGACACTGGTGGATCCATAGGTGGATTTTGAAAAGAGCACACATGCAATGACACTGGTCGATCCATATGTGGTATGTGAAAAGAACACACATGCAATGACTCCAGTTGTTGTTAGTGAAAAGAACATACATGCAATGACACTGGAGGATCCATGTGTGGTCTCTGAAAAGAACACACATGCAATGACAATGGTGGAACCATAGGTGGTATGTGAAAATAACACACATTTCAATGACTCTAGTTGTTGTTACTAAAAAGAACACACATGCGATGACACTGGTGGATCCATAGGTGGTATGTGAAAAGAACACACATTTCAATGACTCTTGTTGTTGTTACTAAAAAGAACACACATGCAATGACACTGGTGGATCCATAGGTGAATTGTGAAAAGAGCACACATGCAATGACACTGGTGGATCTATATGTGGTATGTGAAAAGACATACATGCAATGGCTCCTGTTGTTGTTAGTGAAAAGAACACACATGTAATGACACTGGTGGATCCAAGTGTGGTCTCTGAAGAGAACACACATTTCAATGACACTGGTGGATCCATATGTGGTATGTGAAAAGAACACACATGCAATGACTCTGGTTGTTGTTAGTAAAAAGAACACACATGCAATGACACTGGTGGATCCATAGGTGGTATGTGAAAAGAACACACATTTCAATGACTCTGGTTGTTGTTACTAAAAAGAACACACATGCAATGACACTGGTGGATCCATAGGTGGATTGTGAAAAGAGCACACATGCAATGACACTGGTGGATCCATATGTGGTATGTGAAAAGAACACACATGCAATGACTCTGGTTGTTGTTAGTGAAAAGAACACACATGCAATGACACTCGTGGATCCATGTGTGGTCTCTGAAGAGAACACACATTTCAATGACACTAGTGGATCCATATGTGGTATGTGAAAATAACACACACGCAATGACTCTAGTTGTTGTTACTAGAAAGAACACACATGCAATGATACTAGTGGATCTATACGTGGTATGTGAAAAGAACACACATTTCAATGACTCTGGTTGTTGTTACTAAAAAGAACACACATGCAATGACACTGGTGGATCCATAGGTGGATTGTGAAAAGAGCACACATGTAATGACACTGGTCCATCCATATGTGGTATGTGAAAAGAACACACATGCAATGACTCCAGTTGTTGTTAGTGAAAATAACATACATGCAATGACACTGGTGGATCCATGTGTGGTCTCTGAAAAGAACACACATGCAATGACAATGGTGGAACCATAGGTGGTATGTGAAAAGAACACACATTTCAATGACTCTAGTTGTTGTTACTAAAAAGAACACACATGCGATGACACTGGTGGATCCATAGGTGGTATGTGAAAAGAACACACATTTCAATGACTCTAGTTGTTGTTACTAAAAAGAACACACATGCAATGACACTGGTGGATCCATAGGTGGATTGTGAAAAGAGCACACATGCAATGACACTAGTGGATCCATATGTGGTATGTGAAAAGACATACATGCAATGGCTCCTGTTGTTGTTAGTGAAAAGAACACACATGTAATGACACTGGTGGATCCACGTGTGGTCTCTGAAGAGAACACACATTTCAATGACACTGGTGGATCCATATGTGGTATGGAAAAGAACACACATGCAATGACTCTGGTTGTCGTTAGTAAAAAGAACACACATGGAATGACACTGGTGGATCCATAGGTGGTATGTGAAAAGAACACACATTTCAATGACTCTGGTTGTTGTTACTAAAAAGAACACACATGCAATGACACTGGTGGATCCATAGGTGGATTGTGAAAAGAGCACACATGCAATGACACTGGTGGATCCATATGAGGTATGTGAAAAGAACACACATGCAATGACTCTAGTTGTTGTTAGTGAAAAGAACACACATGCAATGACACTCGTGGATCCATGTGTGGTCTCTGAAGAGAACACACATTTGAATGACACTAGTGGATCCATATGTGGTATGTGAAAAGAACACACAGGCAATGACTCTGGTTGTTGTTACTAAAAAGAACACACATGCAATGATACTAGTGGATCCATACGTGGTATGTGAAAAGAACACACATTTCAATGACTCTGGTTGTTGTTACTAAAAAGAACACACATGCAATGACACTGGTGGATCCATAGGTGGATTTTGAAAAGAGCACACATGCAATGACACTGGTGGATCCATATGTGGTATGTGAAAAGAACACACATGCAATGACTCCAGTTGTTGTTAGTGAAAAGAACATACATGCAATGACACTGGTGGATCCATGTGTGGTCTCTGAAAAGAACACACATGCAATGACAATGGTGGAACCATAGGTGGTATGTGAAAAGAACACACATTTCAATGACTCTAGTTGTTGTTACTAAAAAGAACACACATGCAATGACACTGGTGGATCCATAGGTGGTATGTGAAAAGAACACACATTTCAATGACTCTGGTTGTTGTTACTAAAAAGAACACACATGCAATGACACTGGTGGATCCATAGGTGGATTCTGAAAAGAGCACACATGAAATGACAATGGTGGATCCATATGTGGTATGTGAAAAGAACACACATGCAATGACTCCTGTTGTTGTTAGTGAAAAGAACACACATGCAATGACACTGGTGGATCCATGTGTGGTCTCTGAAGAGAACACACATTTAAATGACACTAGTGGATCCATATGTGGTATGTGAAAAGAACACACATGCAATGACTCTGGTTGTTGTTACTAAAAAGAACACACATGCAATGACACCTGTGGATCCATAGGTGGTATGTGAAAAGAACACACATTTCAATGACTCTGGTTGTTGTTACTAAAAAGAACACACATGCAATGACACTGGTGGATCCATAGGTGGATTTTGAAAAGAGCACACATGCAATGACACTGGTGGATCCATATGTGGTATGTGAAAAGAACACACATGCAAAATGACTCTGGTTGTTGTTAGTGAAAAGAACAGACATGCAATGACACTGGTGGATCCATCTGTGGAATCTGAAAAGAACACACATGCAATGACAATGGTGGATCCATATGTGGTATGTGAAAATAACACACATGCAATGACTCTAGTTGTTGTTACTAAAAAGAACACACATGCAATGACACTGGTGGATCCATAGGTGGTATGTGAAAAGAACACACATTTCAATGACTCTGGTTGTTGTTACTAAAAGAACACACATGCAATGACACTGGTGGATCCATAGGTGGATTGTGAAAAGAACACACATGCAATGACACTGGTGGATCCATATGTGGTATGTGAAAAGAACACACATGCAATGAATCATTTTGTTGTTAGTGAAAAGAACACACATGTAATGACACTGGTGGATCCATAGGTGGTCTCTGAAAGAGCACACATGCAATGACACTGGTGGATCCATATGTGGTATGTGAAAAGAACACACATTTCAATGACTCTGGTTGTTGTTACTAAAAAGAACACACATGCAATGACACTGGTGGATCCATAGGTGGTATGTGAAAAGAACACACATTTCAATGACTCTGGTTGTTGTTACTAAAAAGAACACACATGCAATGACACTAGTGGATCCATAGGTGGTATGTGAAAAGAACACACATGCAATGCCACTGGTGGATCCATTGGTGGATTGTGAAAAGAACACACATGCAATGACACTGGTGGATCCATAGTTGGTATGTGAAAAGAACACACATTTCAATGACTCTGGTTGTTGTTACTAAAAAGAACACACATTCAATTACACTGGTGGATCCATAGGTGGATTGTGAAGAGAACACACATTTCAATGACACTAGTGGATCCATATGTGGTATGTGAAAAGAACACACATGCAATGACTCCAGTTGTTGTTACTGAAAAGGAAACACATGCAATGACACTGGTGGATCCATAGGTGGTATGTGAAAAGAACACACATTTAAATGACTCTGGTTGTTGTTACTAAAAAGAACACACATGCAATGACACTGGTGGATCCATGTGTGGTCTCTAAAGAGCAGACATTCAATGACACTGGTGGATCCATATGTGGTATGTGAAAAGAACACACATGCAATGACTCTGGTTGTTTTTAGTGAAAAGATCATACATGCAATTACACTTCTGAAAGAACACACATGCAATGACAATGTGGATCCATAGGTGGTATGTGAAAAGAACACACATGCAATGACTCTAGTTGTTGTTACTAAAAGAACACACATGCAATGACACTGTGGATCCATTGTGGTATGTGAAAAGAACACACATTTCAATGACTCTGGTTGTTGTTACTAAAAGAACACACATGAAATGACACTGGTGGATCCATAGGTGGATTGTGAAAAGAACACACATGCAATGACACTAGTGGATCCATATGTGGTATGTGAAAAGAACACACATGCAATGACTCTTTGGTTGTTGGTAGTGAAAAGAACACACATGCAATGACACTGGTTGATCCATGTGTGGTCTCTGTTTCAATGACATGGTGGAACCATATATGGTAGAAAAGAACACACATTTCAATGACTGTTGTTGTTAGTTAGTAAAAATAACACACATGCAATGACACTGGTGGATCCATGTGTGGTATGTGAAGAGAACACACATGCAATGACACTGGTTGTTGTTACTAAAAAGAACACACATGCAATGACACTGGTGGACCCATAGGTGGATTGTGAAGAGATCACACATGAAATGACACTGGTGGATCCATAGGTGGTATGTGAAAAGAACACACATGCAAAATGACTGGTTGTTACTGAAAAGAACACACATGCAATGACACTGGTGGATCCATGTGTGGTCTCAGAAGAACACGCATTTCAATGACACTGGTGGATCCATATGTGGTATGTGAAAAGAACACACATGCAATGACTCTGGTTGTTGTTAGTGAAAAGAACACACATGCAATGACACTGGTGGATCCATAGGTGGTATGTGAAAAGAACACACATGCAAAATGACTCTGATTGTTGTTACTAAAATGAACACACATGCAATGACACTGGTGGATCCATAGGTGGTATGTGAAGAGAACACACATGCAATGACACTAGTGATCCATATGTGGTATGTGAAAATAACACACATGCAATGACTCTGGTTGTTGTTAGTGAAAAGAACACACATGCAATGACACTGGTGGATCCATGTGTGGTCTCTAAAGAGAGCACACATTTCAAGGACTCTTGTTGTTGTTAGTAAAAAGAACACACATGCAATGACACTGGTGGATCCATAGGTGGTATGTGAGAAGAACACACATTTCAATGACTCTGGTTGTTGTTACTAAAAAGAACGCACATGCAATGACACTGGTGGATTCGTAGGTGGTATGTGAAGAGATTACTGTCAGGGGGATGATCCCCAGGTACCCCATCCAGATAAGAAACAGATGTGGTCGGATCGGTCCCTGACCAGATGCAAATGACAGACAAGACGGGCCGGCTATCACCCGGTAGCCGGATCAGCAAGAGGCAGCCGGATACTACGACGTAGCCGGACCCAATCAGTGAGACAGGACGACGTGCGTATGAGTGCACGGTACACCCTGTATGATGACAAGACGGGCAACCACCTGCCCATACCGAAGACTTTGCGTGGGTGACACTGGAACTTCCTTCCCAGCGAACGGCATCTACTGTACCTATGACAGCCATACCGCTCATACTCCGATAAGACAAGCCATACTGGATACTGTAGGTGACTAGTCGGCTGGGACCCGCCTGTGGGGCCCGCTAGTCGGACTAGCTAGTGAGACCTTTGCCTCTCTGCCTATATAAGGAGAGGCAAGGCCTCAGTAGAAAGGGCTGGTCTCAGTGCATTTAAGGAAGTAGCTAAAGAACACTGCTCAAGGAGCACTTGTAGTTCGTATATCCCTCATAGTCAGATCCGGCAGGAGTAGGGGCTTTACCTCACCACGAGGGCCCCAAACCTGGGTACTTCCTGCGTCTCGCTACGCTCGCTTGTAACCGATATCGCCTGCGGACGCTGTCGATAGCTTCCCTGCTAGTCCCCACACCTCTATCTAACCTTCTTAGGTACTGCCGTTCCCAATACAACGACAGTTGGCGCCCACCATGGGGCAGATGGCTTCGATCGGAGTCACGTTCCGCACAGGACCCCGCACTTCAGTCGGTGAGCGCGTGGCCTCCGGCCTGGTGCTCACGCTTGGCAAGTTCGACTGCGTCATCAACAACGCTTCCTGCTTCGCCGGAACTTCCTTCCTAGCGAACGGCACCGTCCTGCTATTCGGCGATCTCCCCATCTATGTCGCCATCGTATCGGAGCGTTTCCCTAGGGAAATCGTCTCTGTCGTGGAGCTGCCGCGCTCAGACGGCAGCACCTCCGCCGCACCCCGTGGTGTGGAGGTCATGATGGCCAGATCCAGCTCGCATCCCCGCCAGCCGCGGGAGCGAGGCGCGGACGAGGTCGGAACTTCCGCTCCCCCGCAGCCTTGGAACCCAGTGGAGGATGCCATTGATCGGCTCCTGACGCCGGTTAACCTCGGGGATAACCCGGAGGAGGCGGAGGCCAACTTCACCATGGAGAGACAGCTCCTCCTCCAGGAGGCCATGGAGCTGGCAGCAGCCCGCAAGCAACTTGAGATCACTCGGCGCGAGTACAACCACGCGCACGGCCTCAGTCCGGCTACCACGGGGCCGAGCCGGCGTGGCTAGGTACAGCGTCAGGGCGGTGAGCTGGGCGGTAGGATGGAAAAGGACGGGGAACCGGATCCCGCCCCTGCCCTCACACGACCCACCTACAGCACGCCCACAAAGAACCTGCGCGATGCGCGAGCCGCAGCAGAGGAGCTTCCCAGCCTAGAGGGCGAGGCGCGAGCCGGCCAGCACGCTCGCGTGCAGGAGCTCCTCCACGTCGCGGATGAGCAGGCTGATGCCAACCGGCAGATGTAGGAAGACCTTAGCTACTCCAGAGGGACCAAGCTACCTCCCACAAGAGGTGCGCACGACACCCAAGGGCGTCCTCCTCACCGCCCAGGGCCACAAAGGCGTCGCCGCTCGACAGGGGCCAGCCGCAGGAGCGAGCGGTGAACAAGAACCCACCACCTCCCTACCGCCAGCCGGGCGCCCAGACCAGCGGTTCCGTCTCTCGGGCGGGTGGGAGCGCCAACCGTATTGTCCGGATGCCGCGACGCGACGAGCTCCTCGCTCAAGCGCGCGTCACGGAGGAGGAAGATTCGACCGGCTCGGTTTGTTTTGGACCCTGCATCCGGAACGAGCCGTTTTGGATAAATTCTCCGCCCAGACACCCCCAATCACAGCAGCATGAAGCCGGAAGACTGGCTGACCGACTATGCTACGGCAGTCGGCATCGCTCACGGGAACAAGCGCACATCTGTGCGCTACATCCCTCTCATGCTAACCGGGTCGGCAAGGACAGGGCTCGATAGCCTTGCGCCCAACAACATCAACGCCGCTCGACTTCGAAGGTGTTAAATCGCGAACTTCAGCAGCGCGTACAAACGTCCAGGGCGCCCGCGCGACCTGGCCTTGTGCGTCCAGGGCGACCGCGAGACTCACCGCGAGTACCTCGCCAAGTGGACGGAGCTCCGCAACACTTGCGAGGGCACCCTTGAGAGCCAAGCCATCAACTTCTTCATCGAAGGATGCCGAGAGGGCACCATGCTTCGCCACCGGCTACTGTGTGACGAGCCGAAAACCATGGCAGAGCTCATGACGGTTGCAGACCAGTACGCCACGGCAGATGCTGCCATGAAGAAGCCCCTCCGAGTAAACGCGGACGACCGTCCGACTCCCATGGAGCCGGCTCGCGACCGCCCGAGCAATCCGGCCGATGAAGCCGGATCCTCTAGACGCCACGGCAACGACAATCGGTTCCATGGGGACCGCTAGGCCGGACAACAGAAGCCTCGCTACCACGCACGGCAGGTCAATGCTGTGGAGGGTGCGCCCGAACCACCGGCTAATGAGGCAAGAAGGCAGAAGCCCCGGCTCACCTTCGACCAGATGATCGATGGCCCGTGCAAGTGGCATAGCGGTCCCTTCAAACCGGCTACGCACACCACCCGGAAGTGCAGCTGGAACCGCCAGCTAAAGGACCAGGGTAACCAGCCTCGTCTCCCGCCTCCCCCACCGGGTGGACCCCCACCACCGGCTAGGGGAGCCGGTAATGATAGTAACGGTGGCAACGGCGGCAACAACAACAATGGCTACCCCCAGCCGCACGCCGCCTACCACATCTTCGAGACGGAGCAGGACGACAAGCACAGCCGCAAGCGACGCTCCAAGGAGGCCAACGCCATCGTTTCTCCGGTCCCCTAGTACTTGAACTGGTCGGAAACCCCCATCACCTAGAGCCGGGCAGATTAGCCTGAGCATCTGCCGACTCCCGAGGGCTATGCCATGGTGGTCGACCCTCTCATCGTCTCTAGCGCGCGCACCTGCCGATTCTCGCGCATCCTCATCGACGGAGGCAGCAACCTCAACCTCCGAACCAGTCCTCGCTAGAGAAGCTGGGCATTCGCGAAAGCGACCTGCGCCCGACTACCACGATGTTCCACGGCGTACTGTCGGGGCCAGCCTGCGCCCCACTGGGGAAAATCCACCTGGACATCATCTTCGGGACCGAGGAGAACTTCCGCGGCAAACCAATCTGGTTTGAGGTGGTAAATCTGACGAGCTCCTACCATGCTCTCCTCGGGCGCCCCGCCCTCGCCAAGTTCATGGCCATCCCCCACTACGCGTACCTCAAGACGAAGATGCCGGGACCCCACGGCGTGATCACCGTCGCCGGCCGCTTTAGGCGATCGATGGAGTGCGCCTCAGCCGGTTCCAAACTGGCAGAGGCCCTCATCATAGCCGAAGAAAAACACGTGATCATGCGCAATGTGGCCATGGCCCAGCAGGACATTCCGGCTAGCAGCAAACCGGCTGGAGAAGGAGCTTTCCAGCCGGCAAAGGAGACAAAGAGGATCCTGCTCGACCCCTCCGATCCGACTAAGTTCGTCACCATTGGTGCCAGCTTGGACAGCAAATAGGAAGGCGCGCTCGTCGACTTCCTCCGTGAGAATCGGGACATCTTCGCATGGTCTCCCAAGGACATGCCGGGTGTGCTGAGGGAGTTCGCCGAGCACTCACTTCATGTGCGTCCGGATGCCAAGCCGGTCAAGCAACCTCTGCGTCGGTTCGTAGAGGAGAAGATAAGGATAATCGGTGACGCGATCACCCAGCTCCTTGCAGCCGGGTTCATCATGGAAGTGTACCACCCAGACTGGCTGGCGAACCCAGTCTTGGTGTTGAAGAAGAAAAAGACCTGGCGCATGTGTATCGACTACACCAGCCTGAACAACGCGTGCCCGAAAGACCCCTTCGCCTTGCCCCGTATCGATCAAGTCATCGATTCCACGGCCGGCTGTGATTTGTTGTCTTTTCTAGATTGTTATTCCGGGTACAATCATATCCGGCTAAACCCGGCTGATCAGATTAAGACATCATTTATCACCCACTACGGGGCTTTCTACTATGTAACCATGCCTTTCGGCCTAAAGAACGCATGCGCCACCTATCAGCGATGTATGCAGAAATGCTTGCACTCGCAGATAGGCCGAAACGTGCATGCTTACGTGGATGACATAGTCATCAAAACCAAGGAAAAGCGCACCCTCCTCGAGGATCTGAGAGAAACATTTGGCAACCTCCGCCAGTACCAGATGAAGCTGAACCTAGAGAAGTGCGTCTTCGGAGTACCATCCGGTCAGCTACTCGGTTTCCTCGTATCACAACAAGGTATCGAGGCGAATCCGGAGAAGATCGCGGCCATCAAGAGGATGCAGCCGCCCAAGAACCTGCTTGGAGTCCAGAAGTTCACCGGATGCCTGGCTTCCCTCAGTCGTTTCGTCAGCCGGCTGGGAGAGAAGGCACTCCCGTTATACCAGCTGATGAAGAAGACGGACAAGTTCTCCTGGACTTCGCAAGCTGACGCCGCGTTTAACGACCTCAAGCGCATGCTATCCACAACACCGGTTCTAGCCACGCCGGCTAGCAAGGAGCCGATGTTGCTCTATATAGCAGCCACCGGTCACAAGATCGCCGCGATCGTCCTGGTGGTGGAGCGCCCCGAGGAAGGCAAGGCTCAACCGGTTCAGAGACCCGTCTACTACCTCAGTGAGGTTCTCTCCCTCTCTAAGCAAAACTACCCCCAGTACCATAAGATGTGCTATGGTGTGTACCTGGCATGAAGAAGCTCAAGCACTACTTCCAAGAGCACCCGATCAAGGTTGTGTGGACCGCACCCCTTTCAGAAATCATTGGCAACAAGGACGCCACCGGCCGAGTCGCCAAGTGGGCCATCGAGCTTGCCGCTTACTCCATCCAGTACGAGCCCCAGCTCACGATCAAGTCACAGGCGTTGGCAGACTTCCTCGTCGAGTGGGCTGAGACCCAGTATCTCCCACCGGTTCCGGATTCGGATCACTGGCGGATGCACTTCGACGGGTCGAAGATGCTCGGGGGCTTGGGAGCCGGCATCGTGCTCACCTCGCCAAAAGGAGACCGGCTGGAGTATGTGCTGCAGATCCACTTCAAGGCCTCCAACAACGTGGCGAATATGAGCAGGCATCGCGCAGGCTCCGGCTGGCCAAGGAGATCGGTGTCAACCGGATCCTGTGCTTCGGTGATTCGGTCTTGGTGGTGCAACAGGTGTCCGGGGAATGGGACGCTAGAGATGCAAACATGGCTCTCTACCGGTTCCACATCCAGAAGCTCAGCACCTCCTTTGACGGATGCGAATTTCACCACGTCCCCCGCACCAACAACGAGGCAGCCGACGCGCTCTCCAAGATAGGATCCACCAGGTAGGCCATCCAGCCAGGGGTCTCCTTGGAGCATCTGCGCAAGCCATCCATCAACCCGTCACGTAATCGCACTCCATCGTCAAGGTGAAGCGTTCTAGGCGTAACGGTAGAAGCGGAGCCGGTAGAACCACCGAAGAAGAAGACCCGCACCAATTCCGGGCAGGCAACGCCTTCCGGCTCGCAAGACCCGAGGCTCGCCGGCTCGCCTAGTGGCTCGAGGGCTTCCGTCCCGGGTACGCCACCCGGATGACCCCCTGACATCCGTCAGCCGGAGGACAGGAGCGTCCTCGTCATTCGGGAAGTACCATCCTGGGCACAGCCCTTCATGAGCTACATCGCCAATGGAGAACTCCCGAACGACGAGGTGGAGGCCAGGAAAATCCCGCGCCGCGCACACACGTACACCATCATAAACGGCGAGTTGTACAAGCGCAGCGTATCCGGTATCTTCCAAAGATGTGTTGATGTGGACACGGTACCGCCATCAAGGATATCCACCAGTATGAAAAGGGCACCACGCTTCGTCAAGGGCGATAGTCGCCAAGGCATTCCGCCATGGTTTCTATTGGCCCACCACCCTCGAGGATGCCGAGCAACTGGTTCGTGCGTGCAATGGGTGCCAGCGCTTCGGGCAGCTCAGGCACATGCCAACCTCGGTACTCAAGACCATACCGATCACCTAGCCCTTTGCAGTTTGGGGCCTCGACATGGTCGGTCCCTTCAAGCGAGCCCGCGCGGGAATGCCCTACCTTCTAGTAGCGGTGGACAAGTTCACAAAGTGGATCGAGGCCAAGCCTATCCGGAAGCTAGATGGAGCGACGGTTGTTACCTTCTTCACCGACATCATCAACCGCTTCGGCTACCCCAACAGCATCATCACCGACAACGGCACGAACTTCGCCAAGGGGGTCTTCGCCCGGTTCTGCAGCAACAAGGGCATCCGACTGAACCTCGCCTCCGTTGCACACCCGCAGTCCAACGGGCAAGTCGAACGAGCAAACGGCTTGGTGCTAGCCGGCATCAAACCACGTCTCATCGAGCCGTTGGAGCGGTCACCCGGATGTTGGATCGAAGAACTTCCGGCTGTGCTGTGGAGCCTCCGCACCACACCGAATAGGTCAACCGGCTACACGCCATTCTTCCTGGTCTACGAGCAAGCCAACAAGGAGGCGCGGGAGGACGGGGTGGATCTCCTAGAGGAGGCCCACGAGCTGGCCCTGTCCAGATCTGCCCTGTACTAGCAGCGACTACGTCGCTACCATTCAAGCCGAATTCGCCCAGTCGCATTCCGCGAGGGTGACCTGGTTCTCCGGCTGGTGCAAGACACGAAGGGCATGCACAAGATATCACCACCCTGGGAGGGCCCCTTCATCATCAGCTGGGCGCTGGACAACGACTCCTATTACCTCATCGACGCACAGCAGCCGCGCAAGAACAAGATGGACAAATCGGACGAGGAGACCGAACGTCCTTGGAACGCGGCTCTGCTATGCCCGTTTTACACCTAGTCGCCGGGCAGTGTATGTATCCCGAAAACCCCATGAATGAAAATGCGGACTCCCACGAGAATCTCGGGGGCTCCTTCTAGAAATGTGTGTGCACCTGTTTTCCGGTTCAAATTTTCCGGCTCCGGCAACCCCTACCCGGGGGCTCGCCGGCTGGCCCGGCCTGTTAAGTCAACAAACCGGCTGAGTAGTGTGCGATGATGTTAGAGGCCTACTCTTTGTCTCAGCTACAGACCACAACCCGGTTGTCCGGCTAGCAAGAGCAAAAGCCCGAGGCATCCCACACGAAAAACAAGGAGGAGACACGACAGATCGGGCGTCCCGGCCCTGCAACTAGCTCGAACCAATCTAGCTGCTAAGCCGCTAGTACCGTGCGTAATGTACTGTCAGCTCCCTTCGATTCCGGCTGCAGACCGCAACCCGGCTGCCCGGCAAGGACGCAGCGAAAACAGCAGAACGCACGAGAAGACGACTAAGTGTCTAGAAAGGAGCAAGCCAGTTTTCGAAAAAACAAGCCGTTTTCCGGCTACGATTTGACAGACTAACCTATTAACCTGTGAAGATGTATGTGTATGCATATGTGCATTCTTGTCCGACTACCTAGAGTCGGAATTCAGGAGAAGGAAAGAAGATTCAAAGTCATTGCCTTCATCAAGCACTCCGAATCTCGGGGGCTACACCCACTGGGTGCGCTCGTGCGCCCCCAGTGGAATCTTGTAGTTCCTGACCGGCTAAGGGCGTTTAGCAGGCCGTTCGGAGCCCAGGTGAGGGCAAGGGCGGGAGCAAGGAAAGACAAGAAAGATTCGAAGCACCTGGCTATGCCAACTACTCCGAATCTCGGGGGCTACACCTAGTGGGTGCGCCGCTTCTCAATCGAATGTTAGTTCCCCCGGCTGAAGGCGTTCAGCGGACGAAAGCGGCCGACTGGGACGAGGCCAGTCGGATAAAGTTAGAAGACTTGGGAGAAATAAGAAAGATTCGAAGCACCTAACTGCGCCAGCTATTCCGAATATCGGGGGCTACACCTAGTGGGTGCGCTCGCGCGCCCCCACTATAGGTGTAGCTCGCCCGGCTAAAGGTGTGTAGCCGGACGAGGTTAGCCGGGAAAAATACGCAAAAGGAAAGCCAACGCACAAGGAAGATTCAAGAATTTCAACAATAATAAACAAAAAGGAGACGAAGCTCCCATAAGTTACCCGGCATCACAGATAGCCGGTACAAACGGACAAGGTTCATGAACATGTAAAACAAGACAAATACACCCGGCATCACGGGGCAATAGCTAGATGGCAGGACCCTTGCCGTGCAGGGGATCTTGGCCGGCAGAAGCTTCAGGCGGCGGAGGAGGCGTGGAGTTTGATCCGGTTCCTGCGCCTACAAGCGGCGGCATCGAGCCCTCCCCGTCAGGAGTACCGACGGACTCCGAGTCGGTGAGCACCTCGTCGGGGTCCACGTAATCGGCGATCTTGATGGCGGACCCGCGGAGTTTCGGATGGGCTTGGCGGATGGCGGCAAGGTCGGCTCCGGCACAGAAGCCACCGTCGATCTTCTCGACACGGGCATCCTTGTACCTGGAGAGCATGAGGGCCAGAGCCATCTCCGCTCTGGCCCGTGCCGCCAAGTCCCACAGCCGATCCACCGTAGCCAGCACCTCTCCCACCTTCGCCGCCAGCTGCGCCATCGTCTCTGGAATCGGAGCCTCCGGCCACATGAAGGAGAAGATGTCCCGTGCCGCCTGACGAAGCTTCACAGCTTCCTCGCCAAGAAGGACGACGAGCCTCGGGCCGCGGCTGCGCCCCAGTCGGTTCTCCTACACCGGTTGTAGGCTAGCAGTCTATGCCGGGTAAAAAGCTGTCGAGAAAGAGGAGTCGATCGCTACGGATCTGGAAAGTAAGAAAGACGGAAGAAGGAACTCACCCTTGGCAGTGTGGCCAACCTGCATCAGCTCCTCCACCAGTGCCTTCTCCTTGACCGCTAGCCGTTTTATCTCCTTCTCTTGGTCCTTGTTCTGGGCCTCGAGAAGGGAGAAGGCTTCGGCCCGGCTAACGAGCGAGGCGTCACGCTCCTTGACGGTGGCCTCCAAACCGTCTACCCGCGCGTGCCAATCCTTGTTCTGCAGCCGCAGAGTGGAGTTGGACTTGCTCAGCCGGTCGTTCGCTTTCTTCAAGCGATCGATCTCGCGCTGAGCACACATGAAAATGGCTGCAATGAAACCGGCTATCAGTAAAAAAAAAGGGGGAGCGAGCTGGGTGAAGCGAACTTACTCTAGGAAGTCCCGTTGGCGGCAGCAAGCTTCTGCTCCAACGTCCGGTTCCCGCCGGCTGTGGCCTCAAGCAGCCGGATCTCCTTCACCGCCAGCTCGAGCGTGGCGGCAAGGTCCGACAGCGAAGCGGCAGAGGAAGCGTCGACGTCCACGGCATTGACGGCCAAGGACTCCTTCGCCGCGACCACCGTCGTTCGCCACTCCTCCCCGAGCTCCTCTTCGGAGTTGTCATCGCCAACAACGACGAGCTCCTTGCCCCCATGGCGCCACTTGAAGAGCCTTCCGGCTGGGAGAGATCCGCTTCCGGCTGGGGACCCTCCAGCTGGGCGGAGGCAGCACGCTCGGCTCGAGGGGGAGGCAGAGGCTGCGCCTCAGAAGAAGGAGAGGCACCGGTTGGCTCAGTCGGGGCACGGGGCGGCGACCCGGTTGGCGCCCGGGCCGGGCTCGCAGCTCCGAAAGAAACCAACGCGCTAAAGAGAAGGAGGAAAAGGCAAAAGCAAAATAAGCCAAAGTCAGAAAACAAGAAGGAGGACAACAGATGTAGCACCGAAGATAGAGGGGAGAGGAAAACGTGCCCAGACGACCGGGCGGCCCTTTCTTCCGCCAAGGTGGCTCGGCGCCAGGAGCCGGAACGCTGGAGCAGCTCCACCGCTTCCCGTCTGTCGCAGAGCGCCACCGGCTCCATGGTCGTGCCTCCTCCTCCTAGTGCACCTCCGGTCGGGCGTCGGCCGCTGCTCGGCTGGGAAGGCGTCACCGTCCCCATCCGATTCCTCACCGGACTGCCGAGCGCGCGGCTCGGGCAAGTCTGGCGTGAATGCCTCGAGGGGAGCCTCACCCTCCTCACGAAGGATGCAGGCGAAGATCTACGGAATGCAAGAAGTCAATCAGATAGAACAAGGAAATAACACAGAAAGAATGAGCAAAATTTCCGGCTACGAGAACTTACCCGAGGCGCGCGGTTCTCCCGGCTATAGGACGCTAGACTGAACTTCCAGTTCTCCGGCAGCCGCTCCTTGCTGATCGTCCACAACCACTCCTTCAAGTTGTGGTAGAAGGGATCGCGGCGCGATAGCCAGGTCAGGTCCAGCCGGCCGGAGTAGTAGCACATCTTGTGCGCCCGCTGCTGCATCGGCATCATCAGCCGGGACATCCAGCTAAGAGTGATGTCCCGACCGGTTAGCTGGCAGGTGATGAGGAAGCGCATGCGTGCCAGCATCGCGTCCATGTCCGCCTTGTCGCCGTGGATCTTCAGGTCCCAGTTCTGCCGGCTAGACTCGATGTCTTGGAAGGCCGGGAGGTTTATCCGGTCAACGTTGGTGACGTTCTTGACATAGAAGTACGACTGCTGCCACAGCCGTACCGTGTCCTGGAGCAAGAACTTCGGGTAGCCGGATTGGGTGCGGGAGTATATGGAGGCACCGCCATAGACGACTAGCGGCCCCTTCGTGTACTACACCTGCGGCTGAACTCGGAAGAGCCGGCAGAAGAGCCCGAGATCCAGCTGGATCCCGAGGTAACTCTCGCAGAACGCCATGAAGTGCGCCAGCGTTCCGATTGCGTTGGCGCCGAGATGGTGGAGGCGGAGGTCGAAGAAGGCCAAGAACGTGAGGAAGAATGGGTGCAGCGGCAGCGCGAACCCGCGCACCCTGTGCGAAAGAAAGATGACGCGCTCCCCCTCCGCCGGATGCGGCGACACCTCCCCCACCTGTGCCAACCGCACCGCCACCTCCTCCGCCGGCGGGAGGACGCGGGTCACGTGGTACTTCGCGATTTGGTCTTCGGTGACGGAGGAGCCGCCCCAGGCTCTGCGGTCGGCGGCCATTTCTGGCTGGTGGAGAGGAGCAGCGACGGAAGAGTGGCGGTGGCCCGTAGCATCGACGACGGCGAGCGGGCGGCGTAGAGGGCAAGAGCGCAGGAGCAAGAGCACGCGAGGGAGAAGGAGACTGCAGCGGGGGAATGAAGGAAAAGAACTGCCTCCCCCGCGGCGTCCCTTTAAAGGACCGAAAGGGCAACCGTCGACGGGGCCACGTGGCGTGCATCTGGGCAACCCACACCCCAACTGCCGCCTAGATCCCGTGTGCCAGGGCAGGATGCGCAGAAGATCCAAGGAGCGAGAACCGAAGCGCCGGACATCAGTTTCCCAAGGCGATGTGCGACGGGACGTTACGCTGCCCGCCGCAGAGCAATGATGGCGCGTGCGCGCATGGCCGGCGTCAGCGCTGACGTCACGGGTAGCGCAACCGCCAGGCTCAGCCGGATGAAAATTCAAAAAGCAAGAAGGAGCATGCGCACATTTCGCCTAAGGGCGGAATCCACACGCGCTCGGGGGCTAGTGTTAGGGGGATGATCCCTAGGTACCCCATCCGGATAAGAAACAGGACAGTCGGATCGCGACCGGCTGACCAGATGCAGCCGGACAGGACAAGACGGGCCGGCTATCACCCGGTAGCCGGATCAGCAAGAGGCAGCCGGATACTACGACGTAGCTGGACCCAATCAGTGAGACAGGACGACGTGCGTATTAGTGCACGATACGCCTGTACGATGACAAGCCGGGCAACCACCTGCCCATACCGGAGACTTTGCGTGGGTGACACTGGAATAGTGGCCTGTGCTGACGACGGGCTCGCACGGCATCCACTGTACCTATGACAGCCATACTGCTCATACTCCAATAAGACAAGCCATACTGGATACTGTAGGTGACTAGTCGGCTGGGACCCGCCAGTCGGACTAGCTAGTGAGACCTTTCATCTCTGCCTATATAAGGAGAGGCAAGGCCTCAGTAGAAAGGGTTGGTCTCAGTGCACTTAAGGCAGTAGCTAAAGAACACAGCTCAAGGAGCACTTATAGTTCGTATATCCCTCATAGTCAGATCCGGCAGGAGTAGGGGCTTTACCTCACCACAAGGGCCCCGAACCTGGGTACTTCCTGCGTCTCGCTACGCTCGCTTGTATCCGATCTCGCCTGCGGACGCCATCGATAGCTTCCCTCCTAGTCCCCACACCTCTATCGAACCTTCTTAGGTACTGCCGTTCCCAATACAACGACAATCACACATGCAAAATGACTCCGGTAGTTGTTACTAAAAAGAACACACATGCAAAATGACACTGGTGGATCCATGGGTGGATTGTGAAAAGAACGCATGTGCAATTACACTGGTGGATCCATAGGTGGTATGTGAGAAGAACACACATTTCAATGACTCTGGTTGTTGTTACTAAAAAGAACACACATGCAATGACACTGGTGGATCCATAGGTGGTATGTAAAGAGATCACACATGCAAAATGACTCTGGTTGTTGTTACTAAAAAGAACACACATGCAAAATGACACTGGTGGATCCATGGGTGGATTGTGAAAAGAACACACATGCAATGACACTAGTGGATCCATAGGTGGTATGAACACACATGCAAAATGACTCTGGTTGTTGTTACTAAAAAGAACACACATGCAATGCCACTGGTGGATCCATAGGTGGTATGTGAAGAGAACACACATGCAATGACACTGGTGATCCATATGTGGTATGTGAAAAGAACACACATGCAATGACTCTGGTTGTTGTTAGTGAAAAGAACACACATGCAATGACACTGGTGGATCCATGTGTGGTCTCAAGAGCACACATTTCAAGGACTCTTGTTGTTGTTAGTAAAAAGAACACACATGCAATGACACTGGTGGATCCATAGGTGGTATGCAAGAAGAACACACATGCAAAATGACTCTGGTTGTTGTTACTAAAAAGAACACACATGCAATGACACTGGTGGATCCATAGGTGGTATGTGATAAGAACACACATTTCAATGACTCTGGTTGTTGTTACTAAAAAGAACACACATGCAATGACACTGGTGGATCCATAGGTGGTACGTGAAGAGATCACACGCGCAAAATGACTCTGGTTGTTGTTACTAAAAAGAACACACATGCAAAATGACACTGGTGGATCCATGGGTGGATTGTGAAAATAACACACATGCAATGACACTGGTGGATCCATAGGTGGTATGTCAGAAGAACACACATTTCAATGACTCTGGTTGTTGTTACTAAAAAGAACACACATGCAATGACACTGGTGGATCCATAGGTGGTATGTAAAGAGATCACACATGCAAAATGACTCTGGTTGTTGTTACTAAAAAGAACACACATGCAAAATGACACTGGTGGATCCATGGGTGGATTGTGAAAAGAACACACATGCAATGACACTAGTGGATCCATAGGTGGTATGAACACACATGCAAAATGACTCTGGTTGTTGTTACTAAAAAGAACACACATGCAATGACACTGGTGGATCCATAGGTGGTATGTGAAGAGAACACACATGCAATGACACTGGTGATCCATATGTGGTATGTGAAAAGAACACACATGCAATGACTCTGGTTGTTGTTAGTGAAAAGAACACACATGCAATGACACTGGTGGATCCATGTGTGGTCTCTGAAGAGAGCACACATTTCAAGGACTCTTGTTGTTGTTAGTAAAAAGAACACACATGCAATGACACTGGTGGATCCATAGGTGGTATGCGAGAAGAACACACATGCAAAATGACTCTGGTTGTTGTTAATAAAAAGAACACACATGCAATGACACTGGTGGATCCATAGGTGGTATGTGATAAGAACACACATTTCAATGACTCTGGTTGTTGTTACTAAAAAGAACACACATGCAATGACACTGGTGGATCCATAGGTGGTACGTGAAGAGATCACACGTGCAAAATGACTGGTTGTTGTTACTAAAAAGAACACACATGCAAAATGACACTGGTGGATCCATGGGTGGATTGTGAAAATAACACACATGCAATGACACTGGTGGATCCATAGGTGGTATGTCAGAAGAACACACATTTCAATGACTCTGGTTGTTGTTACTAAAAAGAACACACATGCAATGACACTGGTGGATCCATAGGTGGTATGTGAAGAGATCACACATGCAAAATGACTCTGGTTGTTGTTACTAAAATGAACACACATGCAAAATGACAATGGTGGATCCATGGATGGATTGTGAAAAGAACACACATGCAATGACACTGGTGGATCCATAGATGGTATGTGAAAAGAACACACATGCAAAATGACCCTGGTTGTTGTTACTAAAAAGAACACACATGCAACGACACAGGTAGATCCATAGGTGGTATGTGAAGAGAACACACCTGCAATGACACTGGTGATCCATATGTGGTATGTGAAAATAACACACATGCAATTACTCTGGTTGTTGTTAGTGAAAAGAACACACATGCAATGACACTGGTGGATCCATGTGTGGTCTCTGAAGAGACCACACATTTCAATGACTCTTGTTGTTAGTTAGTAAAAAGAACACACATGCAATGACACGGGTGGATCCATGTGTAGTCTCTAAAGAGAGCACACATGCAATGACACTGGTTGTTATTACTAAAAAGAATACATGCAATGACACTGGTGGATCCATAGGTGGATTGTGAAGAGAACACACATGCAATGACACTAGTGGGTCCATAGGTGGTATGTGAAAAGAACACACATGCAAAATGCCTGGTTGTTGTTACTAAAAAGAACACACATGCAATGACACTGGTGGATCCATGTGTGGTCTCTGTAGAGAACACGCATTTCAATGACACTGGTGGATCCATATGTGGTATGTGAAAAGAGCACACATGCAATGACTCTAGTTGTTGTTAGTGAAAAGAACACACATGCAATGACACTGGTGGATCCATAGGTGGTATGTGAGAAGAACACACATGCAAAATGACTATGGTTTATTACTAAAAAGAACACACATGCAATGACACTGGCGGATCCATAGGTGGATTATGAAATGAACACACCTGCAATGACACTGGTGGATCCATAGGTGGTATGTGAGAAGAACACACATTTCAATGACTCCGGTTGTTGT
Source organism: Avena insularis (assembly GCA_023614405.1). Classification (NCBI taxonomy): domain Eukaryota; kingdom Viridiplantae; phylum Streptophyta; class Magnoliopsida; order Poales; family Poaceae; genus Avena; species Avena insularis. Next base: position 448,127,974 of record CM042690.1, read on the forward strand.
TACTAAAAAGAACACACATGAAATGAAACTGGTGGATCCATAGGTGGTATGTGAAGAGATGACACATGCAAAATGACTCTAGTTGTTGTTACTAAAAAGAACACACATGCAAAATGACACTGGTGGATCCATGGGTGCATTGTGAATAGAACACACATGCAATGATACTGGTGGATCCATAGGTGGTATGTGAAAAGAACACGCATGCAAAATGACTCTGGTTGTTGTTACTAAAAAGAACACACATGCAATGACACTAGTGGATCCATAGGTGGTATCTGAAGAGAACACACATGCAATGACACTGGTGATCCATATGTGGTATGTGAAATGAACACACTTGCAATGACTCTGGTTGTTGTTAGTGAAAAGAACACACATGCAATGACACTGGTGGATCTATGTGTGGTCTCTAAAGAGAGCACACATTTAAATGACTCTTGTTGTTGTTAGTAAAAAGAACAAACATGCAATGACAATGGTGGATCCATGTGTGGTCTCTGAAGAGAGCACACATGCAATGATATTGGTTGTTGTTACTAAAAAGAACACATGCAATGACACTGGTGGATCCATAGGTGGATTATGAAGAGAACACACATGCAATGACACTGGTGGATCCATAGGTGGTATGTGAAAAGAACACACATGCAAAATGACTGGTTGTTGTTACAAAAAAGAACACACATGCAATGACACTGGTGGATCCATGTGTGGTCTCTATAGAGAACATGCATTTCAATGACACTGGTGGATCCATATGTGGTATGTGAAAAGAACACATGCAATGACTCTGGTTGTTGTTAGTGAAAAGAACACACATGCAATGACACTGGTGGATCAATAGGTGATATGTGAGAAGAACACACATGCAAAATGACTTTGGTTGTTGTTACTAAAAATAACACACATGCAATGACACTAGTGGATGCATAGGTGGATTATGAAATGAACACACATGCAATGACACTGGTGGATCCATAGGTGGTATGTGAAAAGAACACACATGCAAAATGACTCTGGTTGTTGTTACTAAAAAGAACACACATGCAATGACACCGGTGGATCCATAGGTGGATTATGAAATGATCACACATGCAATGACACTGGTGGATCCATAGGTGGTATGTGAAGAGATCACACATGCAAAATGACTCTGGTTGTTGTTACTAAAAAGAGCACACATGCAATGACACTGGTGGATCCATAGGTGGTATGTGAGAAGAACACATATTTCAATGACTCTGGTTGTTGTTACTAAAAAGAACACACATGCAATGACACTGGTGGATCCATAGGTGGTATGTGAAGAGATCACACATGCAAAATGACTCTGGTTGTTGTTACTAAAAAGAACACACATGCAAAATGACACTGGTGGATCCATAGGTGGATTGTGAAAAGAGCACAAATGCAATGACAATGGTGGATCCATTGGTGGTATGTGAAAAGAACACACATGCAAAATGACTCTAGTTGTTACTAAAAAGAACACACATGCAATGACACTGGTGGATCCATGGGTGGTATGTGAAGAGAACACACATGCAATGACACTGGTGATCCATACGTGGTATGTGAAAAGAACACACATGCAATGACTCTTGTTGTTAGTGAAAGGAACACACATGCAATGACATTGGTGGATCCATGTGTGGTCTCTAAAGAGAGCACACATTTCAATCACACTGGTGGATCCATATGTGGTATGTGAAAAGAACACACATGCAATGACTCTGGTTGTTAGTGAAAGGAACACACATGCAATGACACTGGTGGATCCATAGGTGGCATGTGAGAAGAACACACATGCAAAATGACTCTGGTTGTTGTTACTAAAAAGAACACACATGCAATGACACTAGTGGATCCATGGGTGGATTGTGAAAAGAACACACACGCAATGAAACTGGTGGATCCATAGGTGGTATGTGAAAAGAACACACATGCAAAATGACTCTGGTTGTTGTTACTGAAAAGAACACACATGCAATGACACTGGTGGATCCATAGGTGGATTGTGAGGAGATGACACATGCAATGACACTGGTGGATCCATAGGTGGTATGTGAGAAGAACACACATGCAAACTGACTCTGGTTGTTGTTACTAAAAAGAACACACATGCAATGACACTGGTGGACGCATAGGTGGATTATGAAATGAACACACATGCAATGACACTGGTGGATCCATAGGTGGTATGTGAAGAGAACACACATGCAATGACACTGGTGGATCCATATGTGGTATGTGAAGAGAACACACATGCAATGACTCTGGTTGTTGTTAGTGAAAAGAACACACATGCAATGACACTGGTGGATCCATGTGTGGTCTCTGAAGAGAGCACACATTTCAATGACTCTTGTTGTTGTTAGTAAAAAGAACACACATGCAATGAAACAGGTGGATCCATGTGTGGTCTCTGAAGAGAGCACACATGCAATGACACTAGTTGTTGTTACTAAAAAGAACACATGCAATGACACTGGTGGATCCATAGGTGGATTGTGAAGAGAACACACATGCAATGACACTGGTGGATCCATAGGTGGTATGTGAAAAGAACACACATTCAAAATGACTGGTTGTTGTTACTAAAAAGAACACACATGCAATGACACTGGTGGATCCATGTGTGGTCTCTGTAGAGAACATACATTTCAATGACACTGGTGGATCCATATGTAGTATGTGAAAAGAACACACATGCAATGACTCTGGTTGTTGTTAGTGAAAAGAACACACATGCAATGACACTGGTGGATCCATAGGTGGCATGTGAGAAGAACACACATGTAAAATGACTCTGGTTGTTGTTACTAAAAAGAACACACATGCAATGACACTGGTGGATGCATGGGTGGATTATGAAATGAACACACATGCAATGACACTGGTGGATCCATAGGTGGTATGTGAGAAGAACACACATTTCAATGACTCTGGTTGTTGTTACTAAAAAGAACACACATGCAATGACACTGGTGGATCCATAGGTCGTATGTGAAGAGATCACACATGCAAAATGACTCTGGTTGTTGTTACTAAAAAGAACACACATGCAAAATGACACTGGTGGATCCATAGGTGGATTGTGAAAAGAGCACAAATGCAATGACACTGGTGGATCCATAGGTGGTATGTGAAAAGAACACACATGCAGAATGACTCTAGTTGTTACTAAAAAGAACACACATGCAATGACACTGGTGGATCCATGGGTGGTATGTGAAGAGAACACACATGCAATGACACTGGTGATCCATATGTGGTATGTGAAAAGAACACACATGCGATGCCTCACGGTTGTTAGTGAAAGGAACACACATGCAATGAAATGGTGGATCCATGTGGTCTCTAAAGAGAGCACACATTTCAATCACACTGTGGATCCATATGTGGTATGTGAAAAGAACACATGCAATGACTATGGTTGTTGTTAGTGAAATGAACACACATGCAATGACACTGGTGGATCCATAGGTGGCATGTGAGAAGAACACACATGCAAAATGACTCTGGTTGTTGTTACTAAAAAGAACACACATGCAATGACACTGGTGGATCCATGGGTGGATTGTGAAAAGAACACACATGCAATGACACTGGTGGATCCATAGGTGGTATGTGAAAAGAACACACATGCAAAATGACTCGGGTTGTTGTTACTAAAAAGAACACACATGCAATGACACTGGTGGATCCATAGGTGGATTGTGAAGAGAACACACATGCAATGACACTAGTGGATCCATAGGTGGTATGTGAAAAGAACACACATGCAAAATGACTCTGGTTGTTGTTACTAAAAAGAACACACATGCAATGACACTGGTGGATCCATAGGTGGATTATGAAATGAACACACATGCAATGACACTGGTGGATCCATAGGTGGTATGTGAAGAGATCACACATGCAAAATGACTCTGGTTGTTGTTACTAAAAAGAACACACATGCAATGACACTGGTGGTTCCATAGGTGGTATGTGAGAAGAACACACATTTCAATGACTCTGGTTGTTGTTACTAAAAAGAACACAAATGCAATGACACTGGTGGATCCATAGGTGGTATGTGAAGAGATCACACATGCAAAATGACTCTGGTTGTTGTTACTAAAAAGAACACACATGCAAAATGACACTGGTGGATCCATAGGTGGATTGTGAAAAGAGCACAAATGCAATGACACTGGTGGATCCATAGGTGGTATGTGAAAAGAACACACATGCAAAATGACTCTGGTTGTTGTTACTAAAAAGAACACACATGCAATGACACTGGTAGATCCATAAGTGGTATCTGAAGAGAACACACATGCAATGACACTGGTGATCCATATGTGGTATGTGAAAAGAACACACATGCAATGACTCTGGTTGTTAGTAAAAGGAACACACATGCAATGACACTGGTGGATCCATGTGTGGTCTCTGAAGAGAGCACACATTTCAATCACACTGGTGGATCCATATGTGGTATGTGAAAACAACACACATGCAATGACTCTGGTTGTTGTTAGTGAAATGAACACACATGCAATGACACTGGTGGATCCATAGGTGGAATGTGAGAAGAACACACATGCAAAATGACTCTTGTTGTTGTTACTAAAAAGAACACACATGCAATGACACTAGTGGATCCATGGGTGGATTGTGAAAAGAACACACATGCAATGAAACTGGTGGATCCATAGGTGGTATGTGAAAAGAACACACATGCAAAATGAGTCTGGTTGTTGTTACTGAAAAGAACACACATGCAATGACACTGGTGGATCCATAGGTGGATTGTGAAGAGAACACACATGCAATGACACTGGTGGATCCATAGGTGGTATGTGAAAAGAACACACATTCAAAATGACTCTGGTTGTTGTTACTAAAATGAACACACATGCAATGACACTGGTGGATCCATAGGTGGATTGTGAAGAGAACACACATGCAATGACACTGGTGGATCCATAGGTGGTATGTGAGAAGAACACACATGCAAAATGACTCTGGTTGTTGTTACTAAAAAGAACACACATGCAATGACACTGGTGGATGCATAGGTGGATTATGAAATGAACACTCATGCAATGACACCGGTGGATCCATAGGTGGTATGTGAAGAGAACACACATGCAATGACACTGGTGATCCATATGTGGTATGTGAAAAGAACACACATGCAATGACTCTGGTTGTTGTTGGTGAAAAGAACACACATGCAATGACACTGGTGGATCCATGTGTGGACTCTGAAGAGAGCACACATTTCAATGACTCTTGTTGTTGTTAGTAAAAAGAACACACATGCAATGACACTGGTGGATCCATGTGTGGTCTCTGAAGAGAGCACACATGCAATCACACTAGTTGTTGTTACTAAAAAGAACACATGCAATGACACTGGTGGATCCATAGGTGGATTGTGAAGAGAACACACATGCAATGACACTGGTGGATCCATAGGTGCTATGTGAAAAGAACACACATTCAAAAAGACTGGTTGTTGTTACTAAAAAGAACACACATGCAATGACACTGGTGGATCCATGTGTGGTCTCTGTAGAGAACACATGTTTCAATCACACTCGTGGATCCACATGTGGTATGTGAAAAGAACACACATGCAATGACTCTGGTTGTTGTTAGTGAAATGAACAGACATGTAATGACACTGGTGGATCCATAGGTGGTATGTGAGAAGAACACACATTTCAATGACTCTGGTTGTTGTTACTAAAAAGAACACAAATGCAATGACACTGGTGGATCCATAGGTGGTATGTGAAGATATCACACATGCAAAATGACTCTGGTTGTTGTTACTAAAAAGAACACACATGCAAAATGACACTGGTGGATCCATAGGTGGATTGTGAAAAGAGCACAAATGCAATGACACTGGTGGATCCATAGGTGGTATGTGAAAAGAACACACATGCAAAATGACTCTAGTTGTTACTAAAAAGAACACACATGCAATGACACTGGTGGATCCATGGGTGGTATCTGAAGAGAACACACATGCAATGACACTGGTGATCCATATGTGGTATGTGAAAAGAACACACATGCAATGACTCTGGTTGTTAGTGAAAGGAATACACATGCAATGACACTGGTGGATCCATGTGTGGTCTCTAAAGAGAGCACACATTTCAATCACACTGGTGGATCCATATGTGGTATGTGAAAACAACACACATGCAATGACTCTGGTTGTTGTTAGTGAAAAGAACACACATGCAATGACACTGGTGGATCCATAGGTGGCATGTGAGAAGAACACACATGCAAAATGACTCTGGTTGTTGTTACTAAAAAGAACACACATGCAATGACACTAGTGGATCCATGGGTGGATTGTGAAAAGAACACACACGCAATGAAACTGGTGGATCCATAGGTGGTATGTGAAAAGAACACACATGCAAAATGACTCTGGTTGTTGTTACTGAAAAGAACACACATGCAATGACACTGGTGGATCCATAGGTGGATTGTGAGGAGATGACACATGCAATGACACTGGTGGATCCATAGGTGGTATGTGAGAAGAACACACATGCAAACTGACTCTGGTTGTTGTTACTAAAAAGAACACACATGCAATGACACTGGTGGACGCATAGGTGGATTATGAAATGAACACACATGCAATGACACTGGTGGATCCATAGGTGTTATGTGAAGAGAACACACATGCAATGACACTGGTGGATCCATATGTGGTATGTGAAGAGAACACACATGCAATGACTCTGGTTGTTGTTAGTGAAAAGAACACACATGCAATGACACTGGTGGATCCATGTGTGGTCTCTGAAGAGAGCACACATTTCAATGACTCTTGTTGTTGTTAGTAAAAAGAACACACATGCAATGAAACAGGTGGATCCATGTGTGGTCTCTGAAGAGAGCACACATGCAATGACACTAGTTGTTGTTACTAAAAAGAACACATGCAATGACACTGGTGGATCCGTAGGTGGATTGTGAAGAGAACACACATGCAATGACACTGGTGGATCCATAGGTGGTATGTGAAAAGAACACACATTCAAAATGACTGGTTGTTACTAAAAAGAACACACATGCAATGACACTGGTGGATCCATGTGTGGTCTCTGTAGAGAACATACATTTCAATGACACTGGTGGATCCATATGTAGTATGTGAAAAGAACACACATGCAATGACTCTTGTTGTTGTTAGTGAAAAGAACACACATGCAATGACACTGGTGGATCCATAGGTGGCATGTGAGAAGAACACACATGTAAAATGACTCTGGTTGATGTTACTAAAAAGAACACACATGCAATGACACTGGTGGATGCATGGGTGGATTATGAAATGAACACACATGCAATGACACTGGTGGATCCATAGGTGGTATGTGAGAAGAACACACATTTCAATGACTCTGGTTGTTGTTACTAAAAAGAACACACATGCAATGACACTGGTGGATCCATAGGTCGTATGTGAAGAGATCACACATGCAAAATGACTCTGGTTGTTGTTACTAAAAAGAACACACATGCAAAATGACACTGGTGGATCCATAGGTGGATTGTGAAAAGAGCACAAATGCAATGACACTGGTGGATCCATAGGTGGTATGTGAAAAGAACACACATGCAGAATGACTCTAGTTGTTACTAAAAAGAACACACATGCAATGACACTGGTGGATCCATGGGTGGTATGTGAAGAGAACACACATGCAATGACACTGGTGATCCATATGTGGTATGTGAAAAGAACACACATGCAATGACTCTGGTTGTTAGTGAAAGGAACACACATGCAATGAAACTGGTGGATCCATGTGTGGTCTCTAAAGAGAGCACACATTTCAATCACACTGGTGGATCCATATGTGGTATGTGAAAAGAACACACATGCAATGACTATGGTTGTTGTTAGTGAAATGAACACACATGCAATGACACTGGTGGATCCATAGGTGGCATGTGAGAAGAACACACATGCAAAATGACTCTGGTTGTTGTTACTAAAAAGAACACACATGCAATGACACTGGTGGATCCATGGGTGGATTGTGAAAAGAACACACATGCAATGACACTGGTGGATCCATAGGTGGTATGTGAAAAGAACACACATGCAAAATGACTCGGGTTGTTGTTACTAAAAAGAACACACATGCAATGACACTGGTGGATCCATAGGTGGATTGTGAATTGAACACACATGCAATGACACTAGTGGATCCATAGGTGGTATGTGAAAAGAACACACATGCAAAATGACTCTGGTTGTTGTTACTAAAAAGAACACACATGCAATGACACTGGTGGATCCATAGGTGGATTATGAAATGAACACACATGCAATGACACTGGTGGATCCATAGGTGGTATGTGAAGAGATCACACATGCAAAATGACTCTGGTTGTTGTTACTAAATAGAACACACATGCAATGACACTGGTGGATCCATAGGTGGTATGTGAGAAGAACACACATTTCAATGACTCTGGTTGTTGTTACTAAAAAGAACACAAATGCAATGACACTGGTGGATCCATAGGTGGTATGTGAAGAGATCACACATGCAAAATGACTCTGGTTGTTGTTACTAAAAAGAACACACATGCAAAATGACACTGGTGGATCCATAGGTGGATTGTGAAAAGAGCACAAATGCAATGACACTGGTGGATCCATAGGTGGTATGTGAAAAGAACACACATGCAAAATGACTCTGGTTGTTGTTACTAAAAAGAACACACATGCAATGACACTGGTAGATCCATAGGTGGTATATGAAGAGAACACACATGCAATGACACTGGTGATCCATATGTGGTATGTGAAAAGAACACACATGCAATGACTCTGGTTGTTAGTAAAAGGAACACACATGCAATGACACTGGTGGATCCATGTGTGGTCTCTGAAGAGAGCACACATTTCAATCACACTGGTGGATCCATATGTGGTATGTGAAAACAACACACATGCAATGACTCTGGTTGTTGTTAGTGAAATGAACACACATGCAATGACACTGGTGGATCCATAGGTGGAATGTGAGAAGAACACACATGCAAAATGACTCTTGTTGTTGTTACTAAAAAGAACACACATGCAATGACACTAGTGGATCCATGGGTGGATTGTGAAAAGAACACACATGCAATGAAACTGGTGGATCCATAGGTGGTATGTGAAAAGAACACACATGCAAAATGAGTCTGGTTGTTGTTACTGAAAAGAACACACATGCAATGACACTGGTGGATCGATAGGTGGATTGTGAAGAGAACACACATGCAATGACACTCGTGGATCCATAGGTGGTATGTGAAAAGAACACACATTCAAAATGACTGGTTGTTGTTACTAAAAAGAACACACATGCAATGACACTGGTGGATCCATGTGTGGTCTCTGTAGAGAACATACATTTCAATGACACTGGTGGATCCATATGTAGTATGTGAAAAGAACACACATGCAATGACTCTGGTTGTTGTTGGTGAAAAGAACACACATGCAATGACACTGGTGGATCCATGTGTGGACTCTGAAGAGAGCACACATTTCAATGACTCTTGTTGTTGTTAGTAAAAAGAACACACATGCAATGACACTGGTGGATCCATGTGTGGTCTCTGAAGAGAGCACACATGCAATCACACTAGTTGTTGTTACTAAAAAGAACACATGCAATGACACTGGTGGATCCATAGGTGGATTGTGAAGAGAACACACATGCAATGACACTGGTGGATCCATAGGTGCTATGTGAAAAGAACACACATTCAAAAAGACTGGTTGTTGTTACTAAAAAGAACACACATGCAATGACACTGGTGGATCCATGTGTGGTCTCTGTAGAGAACACATGTTTCAATCACACTCGTGGATCCACATGTGGTATGTGAAAAGAACACACATGCAATGACTCTGGTTGTTGTTAGTGAAATGAACAGACATGTAATGACACTGGTGGATCCATAGGTGGTATGTGAGAAGAACACACATTTCAATGACTCTGGTTGTTGTTACTAAAAAGAACACAAATGCAATGACACTGGTGGATCCATAGGTGGTATGTGAAGATATCACACATGCAAAATGACTCTGGTTGTTGTTACTAAAAAGAACACACATGCAAAATGACACTGGTGGATCCATAGGTGGATTGTGAAAAGAGCACAAATGCAATGACACTGGTGGATCCATAGGTGGTATGTGAAAAGAACACACATGCAAAATGACTCTAGTTGTTACTAAAAAGAACACACATGCAATGACACTGGTGGATCCATGGGTGGTATGTGAAGAGAACACACATGCAATGACACTGGTGATCCATATGTGGTATGTGAAAAGAACACACATGCAATGACTCTGGTTGTTAGTGAAAGGAACACACATGCAATGAAACTGGTGGATCCATGTGTGGTCTCTAAAGAGAGCACACATTTCAATCACACTGGTGGATCCATATGTGGTATGTGAAAAGAACACACATGCAATGACTCTGGTTGTTGTTAGTGAAAAGAACACACATGCAATGACACTGGTGGATCCATAGGTGGTATGTGAGAAGAACACACATGCAAAATGACTCTGGTTGTTGTTACTAAAAGAACACACATGCAATGACACTAGTGGATCCATGGGTGGATTGTGAAAAGAACACATGCAATGACACTGGTGGATCCATAGGTGGTATGTGAAAGAACACACATGCAAAATGACTCTGGTTGTTGTTACTAAAAGAACACACCTGCAATGACACTGGTGGATCCATAGGTGGATTGTGAAGAGAAGGCACATGCAATGACACTGGTGGATCCATAGGTGGTATGTGAAAAGAACACACATGCAATGACTCTGGTTGTTGCTAGTAACAAGAACACACATGCAATGACACTGGTGGATCCATAGGTGGATTATGAAAAGAACACACATGCAATGACACTGGTGGGTCCATAGGTGTATTGTGAAAATAACACACATGCAATGACTCAGTTGTTGTTACTAAAAAGAACACACATGCAATGACACTGGGGGATCCATGGGTGGATTATGAATAGAAAACACATGCAATGACACTGGTGGATCCATATGTGGTATGTGAAAACAACACACATGCAATGACTCTGGTTGTTGTTAGTAAAAAGAACACACATGCAATGACACTGGTGGATCCATGTGTGGTCTCTGAAGAAACACACATTTCAATGACACTGGTGGATCCATATGTGGTATGTGAAAAGAACACACTTGCAATGACTCTGGTTGTTGTTTCTTAAAAGAACACACATGCAATGACACTGGTGGATCCATAGGTGGTATGTGAAGAGAACACACATGCAAAATGACTCTTGTTGTTACTAAAAAGAACACACATGCAATGACTCTGGTGGATCCATGGGTGGATTGTGAAAAGAACACACATACAATGACACTGGTGGATCCATAGGTGGTATGTGAAAAAAAATACATGCAAAATGACACTGGTTGTTGTTACTAAAAAGAACACACATGCAATGACACTGGTGGATCCATAGGTGGATTGTGAAAGAACACATGCAATGACACTGGTGGATCCATATTTGGTATGTGAAAAGAACACACATGCAAAATGACACTGGTTGTTGTTACTAAAAAGAACACACATGCAATGACACTGGTGGATCGATAGGTGGTATGTGAAGAGAACACGCATTGCAATGACACTGGTGGATCCATATGTGGCATGTGAAAAGAACACACATGCAATGAATCTGGTTGTTGTTACTAAAAAGAACACACATGCAATGACACTGGTGGATCCATGGGTGGATTGTGAAAAGAACACAGATGCAAAATGACTCTGGTTGAAGTTACTGAAAAGAACACACATGCAATGACACTGGTGGATCCATAGGTGGTATGTGAAAAGAACACACATGCAAAATGACTCTGGTTGTTACTAAAAAGAACACACATGCAATGACACTGGTGGATCCATGGGTGGATTGTGAAAAGAACACACATGCAATGACACTGGTGGATCCATAGGTGGTATGTGAAAAGAACACACATGCAAAATGACTCTGGTTGTTGTTACTAAAAAGAACACACATGCAATGACATTGGTGGATCCATGTGTGGATTGTGAAGAGAACACACATGCAATGACACTGGTGGATCCATAGGTGGTATGTGAAAAGAACACATGCAAAATGACTCTGTTGTTGTTACTGAAAAGAACACACATGCAATGACACTGGTGGATCCATAGGTGGTATGTGAAAAGAACACACATGCAAAATGACTCTGGTTGTTGTTACTAAAAAGAACACACATGCAATGACCTGGTGGATCCATAGGTGGATTATGAAAGAACACACATGCAATGACACAGGTGGATCCATAGGTGGTATGTGAAGAGATCACACATGCAAAATGACTCTGGTTGTTGTTACTAAAAAGAACACACATGCAATGACACTGGTGGATCCATAGGTGGTATGTCAAGAGAACACACATGCAAAATGACTCTGGTTGTTGTTACTAAAAAGAACACACATGCAATGACACTGGTGGATCCATAGGTGGATTGTGAAAAGAACACACATGCAATGACACTGGTGGATCCATAGGTGGTATGTGAAAAGAACACACATGCAAAATGACTCAGTTGTTGTTACTAAAAGAACACACATGCAATGACACGGGTGGATCCATGGGTGGTATGTGAAGAGAACACACATGCAATGACACTTTGGTGGATCCATATGTGGTATGTGAAAAGAACACACATGCAATGACTCTGGTTGTTAGTGAAAGAACACACATGCAATGACACTGGTGGATCCATGTGTGGTCTCTAAAGAACACACATTACAATTAAACAGTTGGATCCATATGTGGTATGTGAAAAGAACACACATGCAATTACTCTGGTTGTTGTTTGTGTAAAGAACACACATGCAATGACACTGGTGGATCCATAGGTGGTATGTGAGAAGAACACACATGCAAAATGACTCTGGTTGTTGTTACTAAAAAGAACACACATGCAATGACACTGGTGGATCCATGGGTGGATTGTGAAAAGAACACACATGCAATGACACTGGTGGATCCATAGGTGGTATGTGAAAAGAACACACATGCAAAATGAATCTGGTTGTTGTTACTAAAAGAACACACATGCAATGACACTGGTGGATCCATGGGTGGATTGTGAAGAGAACACACATGCAATGACACTGGTGGATCCATAGGTGGTATGTGAAAAGAACACACATGCAAAATGACTCTGGTTGTTGTTACTAAAAAGAACACACATGCAATGACACTGGTGGATCCATGGGTGGATTATGAAATGAACACACATGCAATGACACTTTGGTGGATCCATAGGTGGTATGTGAAAAGAACACACATGCAATGACACTGGTTGTTGTTACTAAAAAGAACACACATGCAATGACACTGGTGGATCCATAGGTGGTATGTGAGAAGAACACACATTCAAAATGACTCTGGTTGTTGTTACTAAAAAGAACACACATGCAATGACACTGGTGGATCCATAGGTGGTATGTGAAGAGAACACACATGCAAAATGACTCTGGTTGTTGTTACTAAAAAGAACACACATGCAATGACACTGGTGGATCCATAGGTGGATTGTGAAAAGAACACACATGCAATGACACTGGTGGATCCATAGGTGGTATGTGAAAAGAACACACATGCAAAATGACTCTGGTTGTTGTTACTAAAAAGAACACACATGCAATGACCTTGGTGGATCCATGGGTGGTATGTGAAGAGAACACACATGCAATGACACTGGTGGATCCATATGTGGTATGTGAAAAGAACACACATGCAATGACTCTGGTTGTTAGTGAAAAGAACACACATGCAATGACAACGGTGGATCCATGTGGTCTCTGAAAGAACACACATTTCAATGACACTGGTGGATCCATATGTGGTATGTGAAAAGAACACACATGCAATGACTCTGGTTGTTGTTAGTGAAAAGAACACACATGCAATGACACTGGTGGATCCATAGGTGGTATGTTAGAAGAACACACATGCAAAATGACTCTGGTTGTTGTTACTAAAAAGAACACACATGCAATGACACTGGTGGATCCATGGGTGGATTGTGAAAAGAACACACATGCAATGACACTGGTGGATCCATAGGTGGTATGTGAAAAGAACACACATGCAAAATGACTCTGGTTGTTGTTACTAAAAAGAACACACATGCAATGACACTGGTGGATCCATGGGTGGATTGTGAAGAGAACACACATGCAATGACACTGGTGGATCCATAGGTGGTATGTGAAAAGAACACACATGCAAAATGACTCTGGTTGTTGTTACTAAAAAGAACACACATGCAATGACACTGGTGGATCCATGTGTGGTCTCTGTAGAGAACACACATTTCAATGACACTGGTGGATCCATACGTGGTATGTGAAAAGAACACACATTCAATGACTCTGGTTGTTGTTAGTGAAAAATACACATGCAATGACACTGGTGGATCCATAGGTGGTATGTGAAAAGAACACACATTTCAATGACTCTTGTTGTTGTTACTAAAAGAACACACATGCAAGGACACTGCTGGATCCATAGGTGGTATGTGAGAAGAACACACATGCAAAATGACTAGTTGTTGTTACTAAAAAGAACACACATGCAATGACACTGGTGGATCCATAGGTGGATTGTGAAAAGAACACACATGCAATGACACTGGTGGATCCATAGGTGGTATGTGAAGAGAACACACATGCAAAATCACTCTGGTTGATGTTACTAAAATGAACACACATGCAAAGACACTGGTGGATCCATGTGTGGATTCTGAAAAGAACACACATGCAATGACACTGGCGGATCCATAGGTGGTATGTGAAAAGAACACACATGCAATGACTCTGGTTGTTGTTAGTGAAAAGAACACACATGCAATGACACTGGTGGATCCATAGGTGGTATGTGAGAAGAACACACATTTCAATGACTCTGGTTATTGTTACTAAAAGAACACACATGCAATGACACTGCTGGATCCATAGGTGGTATGTGAAGAATCACACATGCAAAATGACTCTGGTTGTTGTTACTAAAAGAACACACATGCAATGACACTGGTGGATCCATAGGTGGATTGTGAAAGAACACACATGCAATGACACTGGTGGATCCATAGGTGGTATGTGAAAAGAACACACATGCAAAATGACTCTGTTGTTGGTACTAAATAGAACACTCATGCAATGACATTGGGGGATCCATAGGTTGATTGTGAAGAGAACACACATGCAATGACACTGGTGGATCCATATGTGGTATGTGAAAAGAACACACATGCAATGACTCTGGTTGTTAGTGAAAAGAACACACATGCAATGACACTGGTGGATCCATGTGTGGTCTCTAAAGAGACACACATTTCAGTGACACTGGTGGATCCATATGTGGTATGTGAAAAGAACACACATGCAATGACTCTGGTTGTTGTTAGTGAAAGAACACACATGCAATGACTTGGTGGATCCATAGGTGGTATGTGAGAAGAACACACATGCAAAATGACTCTGGTTGTTGTTACTCAAAAGAACACACATGCAATGACACTGGTGGATCCATGGGTGGATTGTGAAAAGAACACACATGCAATGACACTGGTGGATCCATAGGTGGTATGTGAAAGATCACACATGAAAAATGACTCTGGTTGTTGTTACTAAAAGAACACACATGCAATGACACTGGTGGATCCATGGGTGGATTGTGAAGAGAACACATGCAATGACACTGGTGGATCCATAGGTGGTATGTGAAAAGAACACACATGCAAAATGACTCTGGTTGTTGATACTAAAAGAACACACATGCAATGACCTTTGGTGGATCCATAGGTGGATTATGAAATGAACACACATGCAATGACATTGGTGGATCCATAGGTGGTATGTGAAGAGAACACACATGCAAAATGACTCTGGTTGTTGTTACTAAAAATAACACACATGCAATGACACTGGTGGATCCATAGGTGGTATGTGAGAAGAACACACATTTCAATGACTCTGGTTGTTGTTACTAAAAAAGAACACACATGCAATGCCACTGGTGGATCCATAGGTGGTATGTGAAGAGATCACACATGCAAAATGACTCTGGTTGTTGTTACTAAAAAGAACACACATGCAATGACACTGGTGGATCCATGGGTGGATTGTGAAAAGAACACACATGCAATGACACTGGTGGATCCATAGGTGGTATGTGAACACACATGCAAAATGACTCTGGTTGTTGTTACTAAAATGAACACACATGCAATGACACTGGTGGATCCATGTGTGGATTTTGAAGAGAACACACATGCAATGACACTGGTGGATCCATATGTGGTATGTGAAAAGAACACACATGCAATGACTCTGGTTGTTAGTGAAAAGAACACACATGCAATGACACTGGTGGATCCATGTGTGGTCTCTGTAGAGAAGACACATTTCAATCACACTGGTGGATCCATATGTGGTATGTGAAAAGAACACACATGCAATGACTCTGGTTGTTGTTAGTGAAAAGAACACACATGCAATCACACTGGTGGATCCGTAGGTGGTATGTGAGAAGAACACACCTGCAGAATGACTCTTGTTGTTGTTACTAAAAGAACACACATGCAATGACACTAGTGGATCCATGGGTGGATTGTGAAAGAACACACATGCAATGACCTTTGGTGGATCCATAGGTGGTATGTGAAAAGAACACACATGCAAAATGAGTCTTGTTGTTGTTACTGAAAAGAACACACATGCAATGACACTGGTGGATCCATAGGTGGATTGTGAAGAGAACACACATGCAATGACACTGGTGGATCCATAGGTGGTATGTGAAAAGAACACACATGCAAAATGACTGGTTGTTGTTAGTGAAAAGAACACACATGCAATGACACTGGTGGATCCATGGGTGGATTGTGAAAAGAACACACATGCAATGACACTGGTGGATCCATAGGTGGTATGTGAAGAGAACACACATGCAAATGACTCTGGTTGTTGTTACTAAAAGAACACACATGCAATGACACTGGTGGATCCATGGGTGGATTGTGAAAGAACACACATGCAATGACACTGGTGGATCCATGTGTGGTCTCTGAAGAGAACACACATGCAAAATGACTCTGGTTGTTGTTACTAAAAGAACACACATGCAATGACACTGGTTGATCCAAGCGTGGTCTCTGAAGAGAGCACACATGCAATGACACTGGTGGATCCATATGTGGTATGTGAAAAGAACACACATGCAATGACTCTGGTTGTTGTTAGTGAAAAGAACACACATGCAATGACACTGGTGGATCCATGTGTGGTAAGTGAAGAACACACATTCAATGACTCTTGTTGTTGTTAGTAAAAGAACACACATGCAATGACACTGGTGGATCCATGTGTGGTCTCTGAAAGAACACACATGCAATGACACTGGTTGTTGTTACTAAAAAGAACACACATGCAATGACACTGGTGGATCCATAGGTGGATTGTGAAGAGAACACACATGCAATGACACTGGTGGATCCATAGGTGGTATGTGAAAAGAACACACATGCAAAATGACTGGTTGTTGTTACTAAAAGGAACACACATGCAATGAAACTGGTGGATCCATGGGTGGATTGTGAAAAGAACACACATGCTATGACACTGGTGGATCCATGTGTGGATTGTGAAAAGAGCACACATGCAATGACTCTGGTTGTTGTTAGTGAAAAAGACACACATGGAATGACACTGGTGGATCCATAGGTGGTATGTGAAAAGAACACACATTTCAATGACTCTGGTTGTTGTTACTAAAAAGAACATAGATGCAATGACACTGGTGGATCCATAGGTGGTATGTGAAGAGATCACACATGCAAAATGACTCTGGTTGTTGTTACTAAAAAGAACACACATGCAATGACACTGGTGGATCCATAGGTGGATTGTGAATAGAACACAAATGCAATGACACTGGTGGATCCATAGGTGGTATGTGAAAAGAACACACATGCAAAATGACTCTAGTTGTTACTAAAAAGAACACACATGCAATGACACTGGTGGATCCATGGGTGGTATGTGAAGAGAACACACATGCAATGACACTGGTGATCCATATGTGGTATGTGAAAAGAACACACATGCAATGACTCTGGTTGTTAGTGAAAGGAACACACATGCAATGACACTGGTGGATCCATGTGTGGTCTCTGAAGAGAGCACACATTTCAATCACACTGGTGGATCCATATGTGGTATGTGAAAAGAACACACATGCCATGACTCTGGTTGTTGTTAGTGAAATGAACACACATGCAATAACACTGGTGGATCCATAGGTGGCATGTGAGAAGAACACACATGCAAAATGACTCTGGTTGTTGTTACTAAAAAGAACACACATGCAATGACACTGGTGGATCCATAGGTGGATTGTGAAAAGAGCACAAATGCAATGACACTGGTGGATCCATAGGTGGTATGTGAAAAGAACACACATGCAAAATGACTCTAGTTGTTACTAAAAGAACACACATGCAATGACACTGGTGGATCCATAGGTGGATTTTGAAGAGAACACACATGCAATGACACTGGTGGATCCATAGGTGGTATGTGAAAAGAACACACATGCAAAATGACTCTGGTTGTTGTTACTAAAAAGAACACACATGCAATGACAATGGTGGATCCATAGGTGGATTATGAAATGAACACACATGCAATGACCTTTGGTGGATCCATAGGTGGTATGTGAAGAGATCACACATGCAAAATGACTCTGGTTGTTGTTACTAAAAGAACACACATGCAATGACACTTGGTGGATCCATAGGTGGTATGTGAGAAGAACACACATTTCAATGACTGGTTGTTGTTACTAAATGAACACACATGCAATGACAGTGGTGGATCCATAGGTGGTATGTGAAGAGATCACACATGCAAAATGACTCTAGTTGTTGTTACTAAAAAGAACATACATACAAAATGGTGGATCCATGGGTGGATTGTGAAAAGAGCACTAATGCAATGACACTGGTGGATCCATAGGTGGTATGTGAAAAGAACATACATGCAAAATGACTCTGGTTGTTGTTACTAAAAAGAACACACATGCAATGACACTGGTGGATCCATAGGTGGTATGTGAAGAGAACACACATGCAATGACACTGGTGATCCATATGTGGTATGTGAAAAGAACACACATGCAATGACTGGTTGTTAGTAAAAGAACACACATGCAATGACCTGGTGGATCCATGTGTGGTCTCTGAAGAAACACACATTTCAATCACTTTGGTGGATCCATATGTGGTATGTGAAAACCACACACATGCAATGACTCTGGTTGTTGTTAGTGAAAAGAACACACATGCAATGACACTGGTGGATCCATAGGTGGTATGTGAGAAGAACACACATGCAAAATGACTCTTGTTGTTGTTACTAAAAAGAACACACATGCAATGACACTAGTGGATCCATGGGTGGATTGTGAAAAGAACACACATGCAATGACACTGGTGGATCCATAGGTGGTATGTGAAAGAACACACATGCAAAATGACTCTGGTTGTTGTTACTAAAAAGAACACACATGCAAAATGACACTGGTGGATCCATGGGTGGATTGTGAAGAGAACACACATGCAATGACACTGGTGGATCCATAGGTGGTATGTGAAAAGAACACACATGGAAAATGACTGGTTGTTGTTACTCAAAAGAACACACATGCAATGACACTGGTGGATCAATGTGTGGTCTCTATAGAGAACACATTTCAATGACCTTTGGTGGATCCATATGTGGTATGTGAAAAGAACACACATGCAATGACTCTGGTTGTTGTTAGTGAAAAGAACACACATGCAATGACACTGGTGGATCCATGTGTGGACTCTGAAGAGAGCACACATTTCAATGACGCTTGTTGTTGTTAGTAAAATGAACACAGATGCAATGACCTTTGGTGGATCCATCTGTGGTCTCTAAAGAGAGCACACATGCAATGACACTAGTAGTCGTTACTAAAAAGAACACATGCAATGACACTGGTGGATCCATAGGTGGATTGTGAAGAGAACACACATGCAATGACACTGGTGGATCCATAGGTGGTATGTGAAAAGAACACACATTCAAAAATGACTCTGGTTGTTGTTACTAAAAGAACACACATGCAATGACCTTTGGTGGATCCATGTGTGGTCTCTGAAAGAACACACATGTTTCAATCACCTTTGGTGGATCCATATGTGGTATGTGAAAAGAACACACATGCAATGACTCTGGTTGTTGTTAGTGAAATGAACACACATGCAATGACACTGGTGGATCCATAGGTGGTATGTGAGAAGAACACACATTTCAATGACTATGGTTGTTGTTACTAAAAAGAACACACATGCAATGACACTGGTGGATCCATAGGTGGTATGTGAAGATATCACACATGCAAAATGACTCTGGTTGTTGTTACTCAAAAGAACACACATGCAATGACACTGGTGGATCCATAGGTGGATTGTGAAAAGAACACAAATGCAATGACACTGGTGGATCCATAGGTGGTATGTGAAAAGAACACACATGCAAAATGACTCTAGTTGTTACTAAAAGAACACACATGCAATGACACTGGTGGATCCATGGGTGGTATGAAGAGAACACACATGCAATGACACTTTGGTGATCCATATGTGGTATGTGAAAAGAACACACATGCAATGACTACAGTTGTTAGTGAAAGAACACACATGCAATGCCACTAGTGGATCCATGTGTGGTCTCTAAAGAGAGCACACATTTCAATGACACTGGTGGATCCATATGTGGTATGTGAAAAGAACACACATGCAATGACTCTGGTTGTTGTTAGTGAAAAGAACACACATGCAATGACACTGGTGGATCCATAGGTGGTATGTGAGAAGAACACACATGCAAAATGACTCTGGTTGTTGTTACTAAAAAGAACACACATGCAATGACACTAGTGGATCCATGGGTGGATTGTGAAAAGAACACACATGCAATGATCCTGGTGGAGCCATAGGTGCTATGTGAAAAGAACACACATGCAAAATGACTCTGGTTGTTGTTACTAAAATGAACACACATGCAATGACACTGGTGGATGCATAGGTGGATTGTGAGGAGATGACACATGAAATGACACTGGTGGATCCATAGGTCGTATGTGAGAAGAACACACATGCAAACTGACTCTGGTTGTTGTTACTAAAAAGAACACACATGCAATGACCTGGTGGATCCATGGGTGGATTATGAAATGAACACACATGCAATGACACTGGTGGATCCATAGGTGGTTATGTGAAGAGAACACACATGCAATGACACTGGTGGATCCATATGTGGTATGTGAAAGAACACACATGCAATGACTCTGGTTGTTGTTAGTGAAAAGAACACACATGCAATGACATGGTGGATCCATGTGTGGTCTCTGAAAGAACACACATTTCAATGACTCTTGTTGTTGTTAGTAAAAGAACACACATGCAATGAAACTGGTGGATCCATGTGTGGTCTGTGAAGAAGAACACACATGCAATGACACTAGTTGTTGTTACTAAAAGAACACATGCAATGACACTGGTGGATCCATGGGTGGATTGTGAAGAGAACACACATGCAATGACACTTTGGTGGATCCATAGGTGGTATGTGAAAGAACACACATTCAAAATGACTGGTTGTTGTTACTAAAAGAACACACATGCAATGACACTGGTGGATCCATGTGTGGTCTCTGAAAGAACACACATTTCAATGACACTGGTGGATCCATATGTGGTATGTGAAAAGAACACAGATGCAATGACTCTTGTTGTTGTTAGTGAAAAGAACACACATTCAATGACACTTGGTGGATCCATAGGTGGCATGTGAGAAGAACACACATGTAAAATGACTCTGGTTGTTGTTACTAAAAAGAACACACATGCAATGACACTGGTGGATGCATGGGTGGATTATGAAATGAACACACATGCAATGACACTGGTGGATCCATAGGTGGAATGTGAAGAACACACATTTCAATGACTCTGGTTGTTGTTACTAAAAAGAACACACATGCAATGACCTTTGGTGGATCCATAGGTGGTATGTGAAGAGATCACACATGCAAAATGACTCTGGTTGTTGTTACTAAAAGAACACACATGCAAATGACCTTTGGTGGATCCATGGGTGGATTGTGAAAGAGCACAAATGCAATGACACTGGTGGATCCATAGGTGGTATGTGAAAAGACCACACATGCAAAATGACTCTAGTTGTTACTAAAAAGAACACACATGCAATGACCTTTGGTGGATCCATGGGTGGTATGTGAAGAGAACACACATGCAATGACTGGTGATCCATATGTGGTATGTGAAAAGTACACACTTTGTATGACTCTGGTTGTTAGTGATAGTAAATCACATTCTATGACACTGGTGGATCCATGTGTTGTCTCTAAAGAAGCACACATTTCAATCACACTGGTGGATCCATATGTGGTATGTGAAAAGAACACACATGCAATGACTCTGGTTGTTGTTAGTGAAATGAAAACACATGCAATGACACTGGTGGATCCATAGGTGGCATGTGAGAAGAACACACATGCAAAATGACTCTGGTTGTTGTTACTAAAAAGAACACACATGCAATGACCTTTGGTGGATCCATGGGTGGATTGTGAAATGAACAGACATGGAATGACACTGGTGGATCCATAGGTGGTATGTGAGAAGAACACACATTCAAAATGACTCTGGTTGTTGTTACTAAAAAGAACACACATCCAATGACCCGGGTGGATCCATAGGTGGATTGTGAAGAGAACACACATGCAATGACACTAGTGGATCCATAGGTGGTATGTGAAAAGAACACACATGCAAAATGACTCTGGTTGTTGTTAGTTAAAAGAACACACATGCAATGACACTGGTGGATCCATAGGTGGATTATGAAATGAACACACATGCAATGACACTGGTGGATCCATAGGTGGTATGTGAAGAGATCACATGCAAAATGACTCTGGTTGTTGTTACTAAAAGAACACACATGCAATGACACTTTGGTGGATCCATAGGTGGTATGTGAGAAGAACACACATTTCAATGACTCTGGTTGTTGTTACTAAAAGAACAAATGCAATGACCTTTGGTGGATCCATAGGTGGTATGTGAAGAGATCACACATGCAAAATGACTCTGGTTGTTGTTACTAAAAGAACACACATGCAAAATGACACTGGTGGATCCATAGGTGGATTGTGAAAAGAGCACAAATGCAATGACACTGGTGGATCCATAGGTGGTATGTGAAAAGAACACACATGCAAAATGACTCTGGTTGTTGTTACTAAAGAGAACACACATGCAATGACACTTTGGTGGATCCATAGGTGGTATATGAAAGAGAACACACATGCAATGACACTGGTGATCCATATGTGGTATGTGAAAAGAACACACATGCAATGACTCTGGTGGTTAGTGAGAGGAACACACATGCAATGGCACTGGTGGATCCATATGTGGTCTCTGAAGAACACACATTTCAATCCTTGGTGGATCCGTATGTGGTATGTGAAAAGAACACACATGCAATGACTCTAGTTGTTGTTAGTGAAAAGAACAAACATGCAATGACACTGGTGGATCCATAGGTGGTATGTGAGAAGAACACACATGCAAAATGACTCTTGTTGATGTTACTAAAAGAACACACATTCAATGACACTAGTGGATCCATGGGTGGATTGTGAAAAGAACACACATGCAATGAAACTGGTGGATCCATAGGTGGTATGTGAAAAGAACACACATGCAAAATGACTCTGGTTGTTGTTACTAAAAAGAACACACATGCAATGACACTGGTGGATCCATAGGTGGATTGTGAAGAGAACACACATGCAATGACACTCGTGGATCCATAGGTGGTATGTGAAAAGAACACACATGCAAAATGACTCTGGTTGTTGTTACTAAAAAGAACACACATGCAATGACACTTGTGGATCCATGTGTGGTCTCTGAAGAAACAGACATTTCAATGACACTGGTGGATCCATATGTGGTATGTGAAAAGAACACACATGCAATGACTCTGGTTGTTGTTAGTGAAAGAACACACATGCAATGACACTGGTGGATCCATAGGTGGTATGTGAAAAGAACACACATGTCAATGACTCTGGTTGTGGTTAATAAAAAATCACACATGCAATGACACGGTGGATCCATGGGTGGATATGAAATGAACACACATGCAATGACCTTTGGTGGATCCATAGGTGGTATGTGAGAAGAACACACATTCAATGACTACGGTTGTTGTTACTAAAAAGAACACACATGCAATGACACTGGTGGATCCATAGGTGGTATGTGAAGAGATCACACATGCAAAATGACTCTGGTTGTTGTTACTAAAAAGAACACACATGGAAAATGACACTGGTGGATCCATAGGTGGATTGTGAAAAGAGCAGAAATGCAATGACACTGGTGGATCCATAGGTCGTATGTGAAAATAACACACATTCAAAATGACTCTAGTTGTTACTAAAAAGAACACACATGCAATGACACTGGTGGATCCATGGGTGGTATGTGAAGAGAACACACATGCAATGACACTGGTGATCCATATGTGGTATGTGAAAAGAACACACATGCAATGACTATGAATGTTAGTGAAAGGAACACACATGCAATGACACTGGTGGATCCATGTGTGGTCTCTGAAGAGAGCACACATTTCAATCACACTGGTGGATCCATATGTGGTATGTGAAAAGAACACACATGCAATTACTCTGGTTGTTGTTAGTGAAATAAAACAAATTCAATGACACTGGTGGATCCATAGGTGGCATGTGAGAAGAACACACATGCAAAATGACTCTAGTTGTTGTTACTAAAAAGAACACACATGCAATGACACTGGTGGATCCATGGGTGGATTGTGAAAAGAACACACATGCAATGAAACTGGTGGATCCATAGGTGGTATGTGAAAAGAACACACATGCAAAATGACTCTGGTTGTTGTTACTAAAAGAACACTCATGCAATGACCTTTGGTGGATCCATAGGTGGATTGTGAAGAGAACACACATGCAATGACACTGGTGGATCCATAGGTGGTATGTGAAAAGAACACACATGCAAAATGACTCTGGTTGTTGTTACTAAAAAGAACACACATGCAATGACACTGGTGGATCCATGGGTGTATTATGAAAAGAACACACATGCAATGACACTGGTGGATCCATAGGTGTTATGTGAAGAGAACACACATGCAAAATGACTCTGGTTGTTGTTACTAAAAGTACACACATGCAATGACACTGGTGGATCCATAGGTGGTATGTGAGAAGAACACACATTTCAATGACTCTGGTTGTTGTTACTAAAAGAACACTAATGCAATGACACTGGTGGATCCATAGGTGGTATGTGAAGAGATCACACATGCAAAATGACTGGTTGTTGTTACTAAAAGAACACACATGCAAATGACACTGGTGGATCCATAGGTGGATTGTGAAAGAGCACAAATGCAATGACACTGGTGGATCCATAGGTGGTATGTGAAAAGAACACACATGCAAAATGACTCTGGTTGTTGTTACTAAAAAGAACACACATGCAATGACACTGGTGGATCCATAGGTGGTATGTGAAGAGAACACACATGCAAAGACACTCGTGATCCATAACGGGTATGTAAAAAGAAAACACATACAATGACTCTGGTTGTAAGTAAAACGAACACACATGCAATGACACTGGTGGATCCATGTGTGGTCTCTGAAAGAAACACACATTTCAATCACCTGGTGGATCCATATGTGGTATGTGAAAAGAACACACATGCAATGACTCTGGTTGTTGTTAGTGAAATGAACACACATGCAATGACACTGGTGGATCCATAGGTGGAATGTGAGAAGAACACACATGCAAAATGACTCTTGTTGTTGTTACTAAAAAGAACACACATGCAATGACACTAGTGGATCCATGGGTGGATTGTGAAAAGAACACACATGCAATGAAACTGGTGGATCCATAGGTGGTATGTGAAAAGAACACACATGCAAAATGACTCTGGTTGTTGTTACTGAAAAGAACACACATGCAATGACACTGGTGGATCCATGGGTGGATTGTGAAGAGAACACACATGCAATGACACTGGTGGATCCATAGGTGGTATGTGACGTGAACACACATGCCAAATGACTCTGGTTGTTGTTACCAAAAAGAACACACATGCAATGACACTGGTGGATGCATAGGTGGATTATGAAATGAACACACATGCAATGACACTGGTGGATCCATAGGTGGTATGTGAAGAGAACACACATGCAATGACACTGGTGATCCATATGTGGTATGTGAAAAGAACACACATGCAATGACTCTGGTTGTTGTTAGTGAAAAGAACACACATGCAATGACACTGGTGGATCCATAGGTGGTATGTGAAGAGACAACACAATTCAATGACTCTTGTTGTTGTTACTTAAAAGAACACACATGCAATGACACTGGTGGATCCATGGGTGGATTGTGAAAAGAACACACATGCAATGACACTGGTGGATCCATAGGTGGTATGTGAAAAGAACACACATGCAAAATGACTCTGGTTGTTGTTACTGAAAAGAACACACATGCAATGACACTGGTGGATCCATGGGTGGATTGTGAAGAGAACACACATGCAATGACACTGGTGGATCCATAGGTGGTATGTGAAAAGAACACACATGCAAAATGACTGGTCGTTGTTACTAAAAAGAACACACATGCAATGACACTGGTGGAACCATGTGTGGTCTCTGAAGAGAACACACATTTCAATGACACTGGTGGATCCATGTGGTTTGTCAAAAGAACAGACATGCAATGACTCTAGCTGTGGTTAATGAAAAGAACACACCTGCACTGACCTTGGTGGATCCATAGGTGGTATGTGAGAAGAACACACATGCAAAATGACTCTGGTTGTTGTTACTAAAAAGAACACACATGCAATGACACTGGTGGATCCATGGGTGGATTATGAAATGAACACACATGCAATGACACTGGTGGATCCATAGGTGGTATGTGAGAAGAACACACATTTCAATGACTCTGGTTGTTGTTAAGAAAAAGAACACACATGCAGTGACCATTGGTGGATCCATAGGTGGTATGTGAAGAGATCACACATGCAAAATGACTCTGGTTATTGTTACTAAAAAGAACACACATGCAAAATGACACTGGTGGATCCATACGTGGATTGTGAAAAGAGCACAAATGCAATGACACTGGTGGATCCATAGGTGGTATGTGAAAAGAACACACATGCAGAATGACTCTAGTTGTTACTAAAAGAACACACATGCAATGACACTTGTGGATCCATGGGTGGTATGTGAAGAAAACACACATGCAATGACACTGGTGATCCATATGTGGTATGTGAAAAGAACACACATGCAATGACTGGTTGTTAGTGAAAGGAACACACATGCAATGACACTAGTGGATCCATGTGTGGTCTCTAAAAGAACACACATTTCAATGACTGGTGGATCCATATTTTGTATGTGAAAAGAACACACATGCACTGACTATTGTTGTTGTTAGTGAAATGAACACACATGCAATGACACTGGTGGATCCATAGGTGGCATGTGAAAGAACACACATGCAGAATGACTCTGGTTGTTGTTACTAAAAGAACACACATGCAATGACACTGGTGGATCCATGGGTGGATTGTGAAAAGAACACACATGCAATGACACTGGTGGATCCATAGGTGGTATGTGAAAAGAACACACATGCAAAATGACTCTGGTTGTTGTTACTAAAAGAACATACATGCAATGACACTGGTGGATCCATAGGTGGATTGTGAAGAGAACACACATGCAATGACACTAGTGGATCCATAGGTGGTATGTGAAAAGAACACACATGCAAAATGACTCTGGTTGTTGTTACTAAAAAGAACACACATGCAATGACACTGGTGGATCCATAGGTGGATTATGAAATGAACACACTTGCAATGACACTGGTGGATCCATAGGTGGTATGTGAAGAGATCACACATGCAAAATGACTCTGGTTATTGTTACTAAAAAGAACACACATGCGATCCATAGGTGGTATGTGAGAAGAACACACATTTCAATGACTCTGGTTGTTGTTACTAAAAAGAAGACACATGCAATGACACTGGTGGATCCATAGGTGGGATGTGAAGAGATCACACATGCAAAATGACTCTGGTTGGTGTTACTAAAAGAACACACATGCAAAATGACACTGGTGGGATCCATAGGTGGATTGTGAAAGAGCACAAATGCAATGACACTGGTGGATCCATAGGTGGTATGTGAAAAGAACACACATGCAAAATGACTCTGGTTGTTGTTACTAAAAAGAACACACATGCAATGACACTGGTGGATCCATAGGTGGTATATGAAGAGAACACACATGCAATGACACTGGTGATCCATATGTGGTATGTGGAAGGTACACAAATTCCATGACACTGGTTGGTAGGAAATGGAACACCCATGCACTGACAGTGGTGGATCCAGGTGTGGTCTCAAGAAGACACACATTTCAATCACCTTTGGTGGATCCATATGTGGTATGTGAAAGAACACACATGCAATGACTCTCTGGTTGTTGTTAGTGAAATGAACACACATGCAATGACACTGGTGGATCCATAGGTGGAATGTGAGAAGAACACACATGCAATATGACTCTTGTTGTTGTTTATAAATTGAACACACATGCAATGACACTAGTGGATCCATGGGTGGATTGTGAAAAGAACACACATGCAATGACACTGGTGGATCCATAGGTGGTATGTGAAAAGAACACACATGCAAAATGAGTCTGGTTGTTGTTACTAAAAAGAACACACATGCAATGACACTGGTGGATCCATAGGTGGATTGTGAAGAGAACACACATGCAATGACACTTTGGTGGATCCATAAGTGGTTTGTGATAATAACACACAAGCAAAATGACTCTGGTTGTTGTTACTTAAAAGAACACACATGCAATGACACTGGTGGATCCATAGGTGGATTAT